>JAKVDI010000013.1:12500-612500 GCA_022836835.1 Pythium insidiosum
AATCACAGTGACAAACATTCATTAAACTCAAATAAAGTATGTGTTTTTGTTCTTCGGATTGTGTCCATCTGGCGTTTCGTTCGATCGGCGAGGAGGCGCCGAAATCATCCGAAACGTCGCCCACCCAGCACAAGCCACGTGTCTGATATCGGACAGTAAGGCTCTCTTCAAAACAGCATCTCAAAAGACCAAATAATAGAGTCGTAGTGGTGTTTGTTCGCGATGTTCCTTACTTCGTGACCAGCAGTTTAAGGTCTGATGCGATTGAATGCATCATGCCAGCTGGTGCAGGCTCGCCTTGGTAGTGTGGAAGCTCTTCCCGACAAAGCTTACGTTGTAGCATTTGTGAGCGAAAAGAGCGCACACCCGGCAGTGTAGATGTCGTTGGAGCTTGGATCTGTACTGAAGACTGGTTCTGGTGGGAAAAGTGGTTTTCCTTTTGCTGCGAATCCGTCGATATCTCAGTTGCCGTCGGCTGCGGGCACGGCTGCGGACGTAGCGTGCATTTCATTTCTACAACTCGGAGACCTCGAGCTAAGAGCATTCGGCGATGCGGAGAGTGATTCTACATTTCGTCGTCGACCGTGAGATGCTGCGGGCGCGTAAGCGTGATGTCGAGAGAGAGAGAAGTCATACGAAGACGCTGCACAGCGGAGGGTGACAATGCAAAACTATATTAGCGCGTTCCTGTACACGATTGTTTTGGTCGTGAATTCCCTTCCAGTGAGAAATCTTGATGTTGTCTGGTGAGCCAACTCGTGACATGGCGACGTACCACTGTCCGTGCGCCAAAACCGGCGAGGCGAGAGAAAAAGCCCGAAAAGTGCGAGGGTTTGGCCTTAGGCTTGATGATAGTGAGTGCAAACGCTGGTTGAAGCGGTAATTGGAGTCTCCGAAACTGGAACGGGTAGCGGGCATCCGACGGACATGTGATGATAGCGAAGGTGGATCCTGCGTGTGCTCCAACTGCAATGTCACACGTGATTACTCTGTGGGATATGCTTTGATGATGAGTTTCACACTGTTGCAGAGGCCAGCCGAGGTCGCAGGTTTCGCATAAGTAGAACAGGCATTCCGATTTTTTGAAGCTCAGCTTATTCATAGGCATGCCAGAAGGATTGAGGGAGTTGAGGAACTCTGTTGGAAAGGTTCCTGAAGCATGGTGATCCGGCTCAACGCATGTGTCGATTGATCGTAACTGATGTGAATCTCCCGGAAGCATGTCGAGGAGTTGGTTGTTTATTTCCGACACGGTGTCGTTCGTTTGGTGCAAAAATCGCTCGTTGCGTAAGCAGGTCGTGATTGTCAACGTTACGCAAGAAGTCTGGGAAAGTCGCGTCTATGATGCGTTGAATGCTCTCCTTGTGCGTGTTCCCAGGCGCAAAGCACATATCTTGTGGTTAATTCAATGTTCGAGTCCGCGTCTGTATCGGTGCCAGCCCCAACTCGTAATAGTAGTTGCGCGAATTGCTCCGTTCTTGTGGAATCGTGACCTTGTAAGCACAGCCTTTCAACTTCATGTTGAGCGCGAGTTTCATGACGGTAATATGGGGCCATAGATAAGACTTCGGCAGCGTTGCATCTGTGATTTCGGCTCTTGTAGCCCCTGGTATCACTGGTAATATTTGCTTCATATCTCCTCCAAAACACGACAACTTTGCCTCCGAGCGGTACTCGTCGCAAGAGTGTATCTTCAAGCCGCATAATGTCTGGGTAGAGGCGGGGTCGACTGCTTCACTGCAACACAATTCCGATGAATCATTCCTATCTCGTCCCAAACTGTCATGACAGAACTTCGAATCAAATGCGCCGTCCTCGAGTTCACCGACAGCGACCAAACGGAATCAGCGGAAAGATTGTAGTTGGGATCTTGAACATAGAGTGGGCTGTCCTCCCACTAATCAGAAGGTTCGCTGATATTCCAGATGAAGATACCACAACAACGCGAGGCCCGTTTTCTTGAACGCCGGAAATGATGTTGTTCTAAAGATGCGTCTTACCGGTTCCCCCGGGCCGTCTAGATAAAAGAGATGTGGCCCTTCTGTCATTCTGAGGGTGGTAGCATGGCGGACTCTGTCATACACTCGGCGTTGATCATCATTCATCAGTTCGTATAGTGCGGAGGGGTCGGTCGGGTGTCTGGATACTGACTGTTGAGCAATTGCAGGACACCAATGTCGACGCGGATACCGAAAGATGTTGACGTTTTGCCGCACGATGCTAGCTCGGTTTGAACTTCATGAAGGGCTGCGTGTATGGGACTGGGTTACCGATGTGCAGGACACCAATGTTGACGCGGATACCGAAAGATGTTGACGTTTTGCCGCACGATGCTAGCTCGGTTTGAACTTCATGAAGGGCTGCGTGTATGGGACTGGGGTTACCGATGTGAATCAAGTCTTCACAAAATCTCTCTTGAAACGTGTCCCAGAGCCGACTCGGGTCCATGACGTTCCCGTAAAGAAGAATCGTAACGAACACACTCCTGAGCTGCTTGCCACTCGTGATTATGTCACATGCTTCTGAGAGATATGTATGCCACTCAGTGTCATCTTGAACAAAGCCATGAGCCACGCAGGCTGCGCCGAAGCTATCGTAAGTATGTCCACCAACGGCCAACGGTTCGCAACTCTCCGTAGCTTCTAGCACCTGGAACGTGGGTGCGCTCAGTGTCCGTGGGTGCGACGAAGTACATTCGTCCGATTGTTGGTGCACGTTGATGGCGGACGCGGCGCTTCCAGCTCCCCGATGAGGAGTTCCATGTGTACTCGGATAGGATGCCGTGGTATAGAAGGGAGCGTGCGTATTCGTCACGTGCATTCAGGTCGAAATACGTCAGTAGTGTTGTACGCTTCGTTGGTCTTGCCCGTAGCTCTGTAGGTGCCGGGAGGATGATGTCATGCATTCCTTCCTCATGAACTGCTAGTCGAATAACAGCTGAGGGATCGATCGAACACTCGAACTGGAAAATACGAAAGACAGCTTCGCACTGAGACACATATCGGCCACTCGTAAACCTCTCGATCTCGTCAACTGGAGCAGTCTACTCCGGCTGTAGTGTTCTGTTGATACGATCGTGACCTTTATGAACGCACTTGAAGAGATACTTCACACTCTTGGTACTGGAACAGATTTCAACATTGATGTGGCAGTTGTACTTCTGGGCAAGGAAGGGGTTGTATGTAACGACGTGCTGGTTTGTAAATCGCGTCCCATCGCATACGACGAACACGCCGTTGTCTCGTCGTCTGAACACTGGATACCCATCGTCGCTTTCAGCTGTTTCTTCTTGATTGGACCTTGGAAAGCGCTTCTTGCAGTTGCTACTTGCGTCTAAGCACCGGTTCGTGCAGGGTCCATGCATCATACATGACGTCACCGTAGTGTAGAGCTCAGGGAAGCGCTCAGGGTCTGGAATCTCAGCGGAGACGTAGCGATCGAAGTCGTCTGGAGATCGTGGTTTGTGTCATCGTGGAGGATGCGTAGAATATGGGCATGCGGAAGGCCGCGCTTTTGAAACTCGATGACGTACACATTCGCAATCACTCTTCCCATAACATGGTTTTCCGACGGACACTCGATGCAAAAGTGGCACAAGAAGCTTGCGCTCGCTTTCATCGACATAGCTCGTGTGAACGCCTATGTCACGAAGTGCATGGTGGACGAGTCCGACAAGAGCCTCCGCAACCAGCATCGGCAGTTCATGATCGATCTAGCATCTGAACTTATCTCCGGGAAGTGGAAGGAGACAGCCGAAGATGATGGTTTGCTCTTCGCCGATGACATTGTGGTGATGCGGGCTGGGTGCAAGAGGTCAGCGACACCTCGAGCACCACGAGCCGGTCACACACAGAGCCTTGAGGTTCTTGGATCCGCGCTAACTGCCGCGGACCAGGCGCCTTGATAGTCGCTGAGGCGCCCGGAGGCGGCCTTCTGACTAGAAACCGGGTGTTGGGGGGCAGGTTGTGAGGCTGCCACGGCCCAGGCGACTTGTCAGCGGGCTGGTTCGACGCCCGCTCGACGGCCGAAAAGGGAGCGCCGCACCCGCAACGACTGTGGCGTAACCAGTCGCGCAGGTGGGTGCAGGTGCCGACGGCGACAGCGCGTCGCCTTGCGGTCGGCGGGACGATCCTCTCGTGAGGTGTCCTTCTTGAGAGACTAGCAGTGAGCCTGTCTCTGTGCCTTGCCGTCCCAACGGGGACGGGTTCTACGAGGAGCGGAGGGATCGCCCTACCGCAGACGCTCGTATGCCTTGCAGCGCCTCCGTCGGCCAAACCTCCGACGGGGGACGCCCTTTCCTTGTCGTCAGGACAGCACCACGCGGCTAGGCCTGCGTGTGCACGTCCCGGGAACCGTTTAGCGTCGCGCGCACGCTGCGCGACGGGGGGAGTTGGTGCTCTCTTCCTCAGACACCTGCGAGGTGGAGGGCAAATCAGAGAGTCCTATTGAATATGCCTTTAACCTACGAGATCCAAAAGATCTCCCTCCTATGTCAACCCGCCTCTTTAGCGAGCCAGACCCTAAGACAACTTAAGGAGTCACCTCTCCTAGGTTAGATAAGGAGTCCCCCCAATGGGACGTCTCCATATCTAACCCCAGGCGTCCCATTGACAGAGACACCCGTCCCTTTCCCGTGCCGACCCGGCGCCTGATTCGAGACAGGCGCCTTCTAATCGGGTCACTTCACCACAGCGCCCCTTTCAACGGTGAAGTTGCCAGAGCAGCTTCATCGTTGAAACTTTTGGGAAGTGACCCCGATCAGCGAAGATGGCGTCGCCTCCTGCCTCGCGCTCGCCGAAGGCGTCTCCTGCAGCGCCGTCGCCTGGTGTCGCCGCGGCGCAGTCGTCTGCGCGTCCGACGTTGACGCCGCGTGCAGCTTCGGCTGGCGCGCAGGCGTCTCCTTCCGTCTCAACTGCCGGACATGCCGATGTGCCGACGCCTGCAACCGTCTCGTCGGGCACGCCGGGCGCGTCGGCTGCTGCGCCCGCGTCAGTCACGACATCAGTGGGCCCTGCGAGCGGTTCGGTCGCTAGACCACGCGCGCAGGCGTCGTGCTCCGCGTCAGTCGCCACTCCAGCCACAGCGTCGGCTAGCAAGGCGACTCCAACCCCAGCGGCGGCCAACAAGACGACACCAACAGTAACGACAGCGAGCAAGACGATCGCTGCGTCGACACCTCGTGCGTCGGCTTCACGGTCGTCGGCTTCACAGGCGTCGACAGTGGGCTCGTCGTCGGCAGCACTCTCAGCATCGATGGCGACCGGGACTCCTGCTACCACGCTGCAGCCGACCCAACCGACGCCTTCCTCGAGCGACACCCAAGGGGCGGCAGTACGTGGCGCGACAGCGGCATCGGCTGACCTGTCGACTGGTTTGCATCCCTCAGCCGTCTCGTCGTCGCAGGCGGTCGTAGCGTCGGCTCCAGATCAGTCAGCTGCGTCCGACGCAACGGCAGTCGCACAGTCTTCGCGGGGACACGCGTCCTCTGTCCACCTGTCGGCTCCGTCGACATCGTCGGCGATCTCGCACACGGCGCCCACTGGTGATCCACGTGCGGTCTCCAGCACGGAGCAGTCTCTGCTGGGGCGTCGCGTTTGGGCGGTCGAGCGCGATCGCATGAGCAGCGATCTCTGCACTTTGGCTAGCAAGGTGGCTGATCATGTACGTCTTCCTCTCCCGGCGTCGTTCCATCCCGTTCGACACGGTCTCGTGTTCGAACGGGCGCTGAAGACGCTTAAGAAAGCGATACAACATCCCTCGGTGCTGGCCCCGCTCGCCTTCCATGTCGCGGGACTCGGGCGACCTCCGATGTCGCAGACGCCGTCAGCCCGTGCCCTCTCATGTGAGGAACGAGAGATTCGGGTAAGTTGTCGCTCGTCTCCGTGCGGTAGGACGTCTTTCTCACGGCATCTCGTGCTCCGTGCAGCGTCTCGAGGCGTCTCTGCAGCAGGTGCAGACGGACCACGAGCAAGCCAAGATCACGATTGCTATCGCTGAGCAAGAGGTCGCCTCCCTTCGCCAACAGGTCGCGACGCTGACGGCGCGGGGCGATGCGCAGCCGACCCCACCAGCGCCACTTAGCGCGGCCAAATTCGACAGGCTGGAAGAGAGTGCGACTCTCGCGCGCCACGAGGTCGAACGGATCAAAGAAGACCATCGCGAGCTCGTGCAAAAGCTGTTCGAAGTTCGGGCTGAGCACAGCGCCAGTGAGAAGCTGCTCGAGGACCGCATCACGACGCTCAAGCAGATCGACACGTTTGAGGCCTTGGGGCGACGCCCGAGGAGATCGCGGCCCGCGAATAGCGTCTCCAGGCCGTGATGACCTACGCTATCTTGGTCGCGCAGGTCTTCGAGCGAACCTGTCGAGAATACGAAGCCGTTCTTGGTCCGCCCGTCCTCGGGTACGACAGTCGTGGCAGTGTCGTCGAGTCGCTCTTTCGCGTCGCGTCGGGTGACTCTCCCGACGTCCGGAGTCGTCTGCCTCGCGCGATGGCTGCTGTCTTTCCCGACTTGATCGTCGAGACAGAAGACTCCATAGACAGACCGTCCGTCAGTGGCGACGCCGGAGAGCAAGCCGCCCCCATCGGCGGCGCGTCCGCGCAGCTCCCAGACGTCTCTGCCACTTCAGAGTCGACTGACGACCAGGCTCTCCGTCGTCTGATCGCCGCGCTCGAGAGCAGCGCGTCTCCGAGCCTCCCGACGTCACCAAGATCGTCTGTCAGTCGTCTCTTCGGTCTCCAGGCGCTCCCTTCAGCCGAGGAGATCCGCTCGCTGATGCAGGATCGTCCGACTCGGCTGCAGGTCGACTTTGCGACGTCTCCCTTTCTCGAAGACCCCGATGCGAATGCAGTTCTGCTGGGTCTTTCGCGCCTCCTGGTCCGCGCTCGCCGAAGGCGTCTCCTGCAGCGTCGTCGACCGATGTCGCCGCAGCGCAGTCGTCCACACGACCGTCCTTGACGCCGCGCACAGCTTCGGCTGATGCGCAGGCGTCGGCTGACGCGCAAGCGTCTCCTTCTGTCTCGACCGCCGGACGCGCCGCTGTGCCCACACCCGCGACTGTCTTGTCGAGCACGTCAGGCGCGTCGGCTGCGGCGTTCGCGTCAGTCACGACGCCAGCGGGTCCCGCGGGCGGTTCGCTCGCTCCGCCACTCGCGCGGGCGTCACACTTCGCGTCAGTCGTCGCTCCAGCCAGAGTATCGGCGAGCGAGGCGACTCCAACAACAGCCACAGCCAGCTAGGCGACCCCTGCGTCGGCATCTGGAACGAAGGCGTCGCAGTCGGCAACAGCGCGTCCGTCGGCAGCGCACTTGGTGTCGGAGACGACCGTGACGGCTGCCATCCCGCGAAGGCCGACCCAACCGACTTCTTCAGCGAGAGACTCCCGGGACACGCCAGCACGAGCCGTCTCTTTCGGCGGCTTCATCACGCAAGTCGGCTGCAACGTCGAGGTCGACCGCAGTCTCAGCAGGCTCGGTGCACACCTCGTCCGCTGCGCCACGCGTCACGCAAGCGTCGACTGTAGATTCTGCTCTCAGGCGCTACGTGTCACTGCAGCACAGGCGTCAAACATCACCACGACGCCTGTATCAGGCGTCACCACGACGCGGGTGACTGCATGCTCGTCCATGGCCTCGCCCGCGGCTTCCACTCCATCGCCAGCGGCGCCTTCTGCGTTTGCGTCAGCGACATCGATGTGTCAGCCTCCAGCCAGGTCGACGAGGCGCCGTACCGATGCACCAGCATCAGCCGCTTTCCAGCGTGAACAGGAGTCTCGCGAGGCAGACCGCTGATCCGTCAGGGACGTCTTGTTCGGCAGGCGCCTTGGGCTGCCCGAGAGACGCTGGACACTTGAGGAGACCCTGATCCCTTGTTCAATCCTTACGTTCGGGACAGGCAGTTGGTGGTCAGACCACATCACAACGGCGCGCTTTTCAACGGCGAGGTCAACGCGCGGCTCTACCGATCAAGGCTTGGGTACGGGACTGCGTTCTCTCGCACGCCGAGGACGCTCCTCATCATGTCGCGCCCCGTCATCGTCGCTGCCGCCGCGTCACCGCCTCGCCATCGTCGCAGCTGCATCGCCATCGCTTCCGCAGCTGCGACTTCGTCATCGTCGGCGCGCCCATCGCGGTGCAGCACCACCGCGTCGATGATCGCTACGGGCTGCCGTGTTTGAGAACGCGGGTCGGACGGCGTTGTGCGGCTTCGCACCAGATACGCTGGCGCAGACGCCGACAGTGTCGCTGAGGTACGCCTTCCTCGCGGTGTCCCCGGTGAGACTACTGAGTCCACACGCAGTGCAGCGGGAGGCGTCGGGTTGGCGAGCGACTAGCGACAGGTCCAAGCGGGGCACTCGTCGGAGACGCACGTCTGCTTCGCAAGCGATACGGAACGGCTCCACAAACGACATGCGATAACTTCAGCTTCGAGAGAGACGCGTGACGCGTGACGGCTTCACAAGCGACACAAGCGACACTAGACGTCTTCGCACGCGGCGCGTGACATCTTTGCGAGCGACGCCAGACGGCGTCATGAGCGACACGCGACGGCTTCCGCGCAGAAGACGCAAGCGAAGTCGCGTTCGTGACGAGACACCCCATCCGTTTGTGTCGGTGTCAGGCGACGCGTCTTCAGCGTCGGAGACGTCTTGAGCGTAAGAGAAGCAGGGCCGTCTCTTCCGGAATGAATGTGTCGTCTTCTACCGTCCCAGTGTGTGTCGAATTTGTCGTCCTCTTCGGGAGGCAGGGTGACGGCTTCTGTCTCCGCGTCAGCCAAGTCGTCTGCGAGTCAAGCCAAGGAGGCGCCTAAGGCGACGCCGTCTAAGGCGACGCCGTCTAAGGCGACACCGTCCAAGGCGACGCCGTCCAAGGCGACACCGTCCAAGGCGACGCCGTCCAAGGCGACACCGTCCGCCAAGACGTCCCCGCACGTGCCGAAGCCGTCGCCCGCGGTGACGCCTGCCAGTCACGCAGTGACTGGGAAGCGTTCGTCGTCGGATGCCAAGTCGTCGTCATCCCAGAAGTCTTCACACAAGCACAAGCGTTCTCGTCATGACACGTAGGTGTCGCCTCAGGCGACTCCTGCAGAAGTTGGGGGGGGGTCGCCTAAGGCGACTCCTGTCACTGTTTCTGACACTTGTATGTTTGCATGTCTTCTTAGCTCGTTCCCTTCTGCGTGTCGACCCTTTCCGTAATGTCACTCGTGTCGTTTGCATTCTTAATTTTCTTCTAACTTGTTGACCGAGTAGAGTCGACTTGCAACCGGGACGGCTTGACAACTTGGGTCTCCTTGGTCTGGGGACGCCTTGATTGGCACATGGGGACGCCTGGACAAGGCGTCCCTCGGGTTGGACACTCCAACAAGTGTCTCCTTTCTGCCGTCGGGCCGACCAAATATCTCAACAGACTCGAGCCAGACAGGCACCCAGCGCACTAGAAGCAGGCCAATGGTGCGTTTGTCTTGATGCCTCCGTCTCTGAAACATCGCGCCCTTACCTTAAACGTCACACTATATATAGACATCAAACCATCATCGAGATCTTCCCTCAAGGGGTTCACGTGGGCGAACAGTCGCGTCCAGCGAACGGTCGCCCCCGTTGAACATGCGCGAAGCTCGAAGATGGTGCGAGCAGCGCGCCGAAGCGCCTACTCCTCCTCGACTTCCATGGCGGCGAAGCACGCACGAGCGCTGCACGCGCGCTCGTACTCCTCGAGCAGGCTTGGTGCTCGGAGGTCGCCTTCAGCAACCCATGTCGGCTCGTCGTACCCCTTCCAACGGACGAGGTACTCTCTCAAGACGCGCCCCTGCCGGGCCGCCCTCTTCTCGCGGTGGTCGAGAATAACCTCAACCTCGTACTCACCAGCCGCCTGGTCTGGTTCGAAGGAGTCTTCCGGCAAGAGAGCCTCGTCGAAGTCGAGACGGTCTCCTAAGGCGACCTCCAAGGCGACCCCGGGTCGACTGGCAAGGAGACGCCTTGGCTTCAGCCTGGAGACATGGAAGGGACGGGTGGCTACGATGTTGCCAGGCGACTCTCCGGTGATCAGAGGGTCTCCTTTCCCGGATTGACAGTCTTCGCACGCCAAGACGTAATCGCGGACGTCTTGGTACTGTCCCCTCCAGTACAGGAGTCTCCTTACCCGGTCGAAGGTTCGGGTGACGCCTTGGTGACCACCCGACACGCTCTTGTGGTAGTGATGGAGGATCTCCTTCACGAGCGTAGTCGGCACCACCAGGCGCAGGTGACACTCCGAGTCGGCTTCGCCTGGTCGCCTGCGCGCACCGACATAGTAGAGGAGTCCCTCTACCACTTCGAACAGGTCGCCTTGCTTCTTACATGCTTCCAAGGCGTCTCCTTCGACGGTTAACGGGTCTCCTTCAAGGTAGGTGACCAACTTACTGATCCAGGTCTCCTCTCTTTGGGCACGCCTGACGCGGTCACTGCGAAGTCTCTGCAGTAAGTCGCCTGCCTCCTGGGCCATGGTCGGCTCTCTCGAAGCGTCTCCTTCTGCACGGGCGTCTCCTTCCAGAGCGCGCTGTGCCTGACGTCGAGTGACGACTTCAATGTTTACCGGGGACGGCTCTGGTGACGGGTTCTCCTTGCTGAAGACCTCGGGGAGACGGCTGAGCGTCACCAGATCAGCAAATTCATCCACAGGTACGCGTCCACCGCTGCCGCGTTGGAGTGCCTTGCCCGTAATGAGGTCTGCTGCTGCGTTGTAGGCTCTTGCCACGTGGATCAAGTCGGCACGTTCGAACTTGCCGAGCGCGACTTGCATGTCTTCGCGCTTGACCGTCTCGTCGCTTTGCGGCAGCTTGGGTATGAACGCCATCTGACCCTCGATCTTTTTTGCACTTAGGTCGCCTCCCTCATGAATGATCACGGCGTCATCCATCGGGATCTCAGGCGCGGTCACCGTAGCTGGAGCTGTCTCCACTTGTGCAGACACCTCGCAGGGTGTCGCCTTCACGTCTGGTGACGGTGTCGGCTCTCCCGCGTCGCCTTCAGCTGGAGTCGGCGTCGGCTCGATCAAACCGACTCTCACCGTATCCAGGCGCCCCTGTACGGGAGTCCCGGCGTCGCCTTCGACGACAGGACGCCTGAGGATTGCGCTTGGGGTCGGGTGCGCCGAGCGTTCCACGGCGGGGAACGACGCGTAGTACCGATCGACCTCTGCTGCCCGTCGCTCCTCAAGGGACGGCTCCGGCTCGGCTTCATACACGAGCGTGACCCACTCGTTGTATCGCCTTGAGCCGAGCGACACGAATCCAGGGGCCCTTGGGACGCTTGTCGGCGACATCCACATGCCTACGACGGTCTGTGCCGCGATCGCAGCGGGTCGGTCGCCTAGGTTGGTCACCTTGAGCTTCCGAAGGCGTCCCTCCGAGTCGAACAACGCCGTGGTCACCCACGTGGCGTGTCGCTTGAGCCACAGGCGCTTCCTGGGCTGACTCCGCACGCGAACTGTGAGCGAGTCGCCTGGCTCAAGCGTCGTGTAGCGGGTCACCCTGACCGTCTCCACGCGATCGCTGTAGAGGGGACGCCTTCCTTCGAAGCGGACCCGGATTTCGTCAGGCATGAGGGCGACGCCTTCCGCCAAGTCGAGACGGATGCCGGCAGGCGTCATGAAGTCGGTCCCAAGGATGGCGTTTGCTGCACCGTGCCCAAGCTTGCCGACCCAGACGTCGCACTCGTACGCCAGCTCGCCGGCAAGCGTCACCTTCACGCGGGCCCTTCCATCGGTCGCGAACCCTGCCCCGCCGACGCCAACACACTTGAGGTGTTGGGAGGTGTCGATCTCGATCTCGTTCTCACGCGCAAAGTCGGAGTCGAGAATTGACACCTCCGCACCGAGTCGAGCAGGACTCTGGCGCGTCGGTCGTTGATGTGGGCAGGGATGACGGTCTGCCGATACTCCTTTTGAGTATGGAAACGCCAGTATCCTCTGCGCTCTCCCTCCCGGAGGTCGAGACGCTGGATAAGGGGACGCCTTCCGTACTCCTCGGAGCAGGGACGCCTTGGAGTCTCCTCAGACAGGAGACGCCTCTGATCTTCCTTCAAGGCGGGACGCCTTTCGTCCAGATCGGGACGCCTCTTTCGTCCGTCTCCATCGATACGAGTAAGTGGTTCTTCACATGCAACGCGATGTATTAAGCGATTAACAGCGTGTCTCTCGCCAACATACGCGTACACACAGACTTGAGGACACCGCCCGGCGCGTACCACTCTCCAGCTGGCGGGCGTGTCAGTTTAACCACTTTTCGATCTTGGGCGGCAGGAGACCCGCATGCTTGGACGGATCGTACCAAGCGCGGAGCCCGTTGGCAATCTCCTCCAGCGGACAAGCCCCCTTCTCGTGGAGCTTGCCGCACCCCTTGCAGAGCTGGTAGCAATGCTCGCTCGGGTGCCCCTTGCGGCCGCACGTCTCGCACGTGAGACGGCGCCAGCAGTCGCGATCTTGGTGACGGCTTGACCCGCAGTGCGTACACTGCGTCTCCTGTCGGGTCTTGGTCGCCGGTACGTGCTCGCGCTGCCTCGCAGCAGGCGTCTTCTTACCTTGGGCGTTGCTGACGGCGAACACTTGTGTCAGCAGCTTGAGGAGGTCTTGAGCGTCTTGTGGCGCGTCGGCTTTGGCCGAGTCCGAGTCGCCTTCGCTTCCTGACGCGGCGTCGCTGTCGGAAGCCGACTCGCTCTCGCTGGAGACGCCTTCCTCGCCCTGGGAGTCGTCTCCCGAGCGGGTCGCCTGGACGACATGGACTGGGGACACCTTGGTTCGACCGAGAACCTTGGTCTCCTTGGGGGGACGCCTGGCCCAACGCTGCTGGATGTCTCCTTCGGCCTTGAGTCGCTGGCTCTGACGGAGGAACTCCTTCAAGACGTCTCGGAGGTCGCCTTCCGACGTCAGACGCAAGCCACCAAGCTGACGCGCCAGCTCGACATCCTCGCACGTGTTGATGAAGTGCTGCACGTGGAAGCGACCAGCGTCTGACTGCGCATAGTCAATCTTCGCTTCCATGGCTTGCACATTCATCCGGTACAAGTAGTCGAGCGGCTCTTCCGCGGCCTTGCGACGGAGCTCGTAGTACTTCTGTTGGGCGGTGACCGACACGCCGCAGTACTCGAGCTCGAACGCCTTCTGCAAGGCCGGCCAGCTCTTGCGCGTCGCGCGATCTAACTGGCGGTACCAGATATTCGCGCGATCGCTGAGCAGGCCCGGGAACTGCAGACACGCCTCGCCAGGCGTCATCTGGTCCCGGCGGAAGGCGGCTCTCACCGAGTTGAGCCAGCCCTTGCCGCGGCTCTCGTTGCGGTTCCGGCCGTCGAACGCCTTGAGGTCGGCTACCGCAGCCTGACGCAGGCGCGTGGCGGCGCTCACACCCTGCATCTGCGCGAGACAATCATCGTAGATGTCCGCGAGATAGTCAGTGGTGCTCGGGTCGTCTTGGTTCGTCTCCTTCGTTTCGAAGAAGGACGCCTTCGTGTCGAACGCGGTCGTCTTCGCGTCGGCTTCCGCCTTGACTCCTGACGGCCGGGACGCCTCCCCGGCCGTCCCCAAAGGCGTCTCCTTGGCGGAAGGAGCGGGACACCTTGTCGAGGAAGGGTCGGCTTGGGTCGGCGGCACTGTAGCGCTGGGACCACGCATCGGCACGCTGCCGGAGCGGTTCCCTTGGCCTCCAACGACTTGAGCAGACTGCTGGACGCTGGCGTCGCGGTCTTCAAGCGCCTTGCGTAGGCGTGCTTGCTCGTCGGCCATATCCTGCAGATACGACTCCAACGACTTGATCATCGCCTTCTGACGCGCGACCTTCTCCTTCATCTCAGTCGCTTGGTCGCGCGTCATCCCCATGAACTTCTCGGCAAGCCGCTGCAACTCCGATCCGTCGACCAGATCGTGGAGGCTCGACTTGGCAGCGGCTTCGATCACCTTCTTCGCCTGATGGCGCAAGAAGAGATCGTAGGTCGCCTGACCTGCCGCTCGAAGACGTTCGATGGGGAAGGCGACGAGCTTGTGCGGGTCGAGGATGGCGACGCTGCAGCCACCGGTGTTGAACACACCGATGATCGCTCGCACGATCTGCTCAGCGTCGTTCATCACCGCGAAGCCGGGGTCGCGCATCTCGCCTGATGGCGCGACCTTGATGACGCGCAAGCACTTGAGCACCTCATTCTTCGCCGTGAGGAGCTCAAGCGCGCGTGCTGGCACCCAGTCCGGAGGGAAACGAGGAGGAAACTCGTTCATCGCGCGCGTCGCCGGCGTCTGCGGGTCTCCTGCGTTAGGTCGATGACCGAAGGCGGCGCATCGACCATAGGAGACCCTCCCGCGGACGGGGACGCCTGTGCAGCAGGGGACGCCTGGGCGGCAGGCGTCACCCCTTGCGCGCACGCGTCGCCTTGACTCTCCTTCGCCTCCTCTTCGATCTCCGCGAGGAGGTTGCGGGCGACGCCATCGTCGGCGTCGCCGCGGACCATGTCAACACGCGCAGGTGTCGATCCGACACGGTCTTCGTGATCGTCCGCGGATCCGGACGAGGATCGATCGTCGGACCCGTAAGGAGACCCTTCTTCTTTAACGTCAATACGATCCCGGGTCTCCTTGGGGGATCGCCTTGACGGCTTGAACCGAGACGGTTTCTTGGTCATGCGATAGCCAGATCCTGGCATACGCACCACTGTGGTGATGCGGGCTGGGTGCAAGAGGTCAGCGACACCTCGAGCACCACGAGCCGGTCACACACAGAGCCTTGAGGTTCTTGGATCCGCGCTAACTGCCGCGGACCAGCGCCTGATAGTCGCTGAGGCGCCCGGAGGCGGCCTTCTGACTAGAAACCGGGTGTTGGGGGGCAGGTTGTGAGGCTGCCACGGCCCAGCGACTTGTCAGCGGCTGGTTCGACGCCCGCTCGACGGCCGAAAAGGGAGCGCCGCACCCGCAACGACTGTGGCGTAACCAGTCGCGCAGGTGGGTGCAGGTGCCGACGGCGACAGCGCGTCGCCTTGCGGTCGGCGGGACGATCCTCTCGTGAGGTGTCCTTCTTGAGAGACTAGCAGTGAGCCTGTCTCTGTGCCTTGCCGTCCCAACGGGGACGGGTTCTACGAGGAGCGGAGGGATCGCCCTACCGCAGACGCTCGTATGCCTTGCAGCGCCTCCGTCGGCCAAACCTCCGACGGGGGACGCCCTTTCCTTGTCGTCAGGACAGCACCACGCGGCTAGGCCTGCGTGTGCACGTCCCGGGAACCGTTTAGCGTCGCGCGCACGCTGCGCGACGGGGGGAGTTGGTGCTCTCTTCCTCAGACACCTGCGAGGTGGAGGGCAAATCAGAGAGTCCTATTGAATATGCCTTTAACCTACGAGATCCAAAAGATCTCCCTCCTATGTCAACCCGCCTCTTTAGCGAGCCAGACCCTAAGACAACTTAAGGAGTCACCTCTCCTAGGTTAGATAAGGAGTCCCCCCAATGGGACGTCTCCATATCTAACCCCAGGCGTCCCATTGACAGAGACACCCGTCCCTTTCCCGTGCCGACCCGGCGCCTGATTCGAGACAGGCGCCTTCTAATCGGGTCACTTCACCACAACATCAGCCACTCCTCTTCACAGTCGACTACCAGCTCACCCAAGGTGATGTCGCCATACGTCGCGCCGTGTGACTTCACGTTGTCCAAGGTCAGGTTTCCAAGCGGCACGCGCGGCAAACGTGGATGCAAGGTGTGCATGTTTGAAGGACGACCGTGGACCATGAAGACTCTCTACTGCCATCAGCACAATATCTGCGTTTGCACAGAGCTGTATCCTCCTAAAGAGAGCCTCTCCAGCGTCATCTGTCCTCGCTCTGACTGGACATGCTGGCAAAAGTTCCACGACTACTACTTGCCGCGCGGTGTCTTCAACGACAAGGGTCGAATCAAGCGCTCGTCGAAGATTTTTCAAGCAAGACGCCAACTCGCACTTGACACCGTTGTCGAAACCAGTCAGGTCGAGTCAAGCCAGCAACCTGAGAGCCCGCCAACACTCATCTTCAGCCCATTCGATGGGTTGACAGCGAACGCAGTGCAAGACGAACAAGGTATGTTCAGCCCGTCAGCACATGACAACAGCTTCGGCCAAGAATCGGTGAGTCTACAAGAGATCTTTAGTCCACGGGAGTTGGCATCCCGCATTTTCTCATCTGACTTCGACGGCGGATACACTGCGGGACGGGAATCGATTGCGCATGCATCTGACGCTAGTGATGCGTATATAGTTCAACTCTAAGCGTCAATACACATTTGCTTTTTTCGCTGCGTTCATGTTTTTCTCTACCTCCGTCTTCCCATTGCAGCTTCAGCGTCATGACAATGCTATCAGGTGCGAACATCCTCTGTTTGAAGCATTGACGTTGTACGATCGCGTTGGATATTTGGAGTCAGTGTGCTCAGGCAGCTGCCCATGCGCCTCGTTCTACTTGGACCATGAACATAAAGCCGCAAGTAACTCCACGATTCAAATCACGGGGAGCGAGTTGGCCAGCCTATGCAACGTCACCCGCGGCTGTCTTACCTCGATAACATGTAGTTTTCCATGCTTTCAGTAGTATACGACGTAGTTTCAATCTTCGCTCGAGAAACTGAAATCTTTCACCATGTGGTGCATTTCTATTGGTCTAAAATGTGCGAAAAGTGCTCATTGTGCGTATTTTATATGGGCATATAATTCGATAGTGAAGCGTAAAATGACGATGAAGTGGTCATTATACGCGATTCGGCAACGAAAGGGTTAATTGTCGTAGAAGCGACTCTACGAAAGGGGAACAACAAGAAGGACTAGCGCGCGAAGTCGCCTTGGCGTGCAGAGTCCGAAAGAAAAAAAAGGAGTGGAACGAACGGTCAAGAAAAAGACAAGTATTACTCGCTCGCGATTAATACGCAGTCTGAACAAGTCAGCGACCTTGGGTTACGACGACATCAAAGATGGAACTGGCGAGCGGAAGCAGACAGGAGTCTCAGACGATTTGCAGCAGCTAGACATCCGGACGGAAGTCGGGATCACACCACGGGGTCGGAAGCCGCCAGCACTTGCCGCCGTGCGAGTCGAGGATGTCCAGCTGCTCACCAATCAGTGCTTCCACGAAGCGACCAGGCGCCTTGCCCCAGCAGCATCGAACAGGTTCAAGCAAGTCGATCTCATCGAGCTGGTGTGCCAGCGGGACAGTCGAAACGTCCGCCAAGGGCCACGCGCATGGCTTCGCTGCAACCCACCAAAATGCAGGTTCAGACCAGAAGAGAGAAGTGCTGATAGCTGGTGGTGCAGCTCGAATCAATGCGTTGAACGCGACGACGAGATCACGGTTGGATGCTTCGCGTGCCGTGTACGCGTCAATCACGTCCTGGCCCGCCGACTGCTGGCGAGACAGAGCGTACCAGTGTTGGCGCTGCCAATACTGACGACGATAGCGGTACATGAACTCGAGCACCCGAAACATCCAGTCAACCTGCACGCGACTCAGCGTGTTGGGGTCAAACAGGAAGACGTGTGTCACTCGCTCGTTCCACATGCGATCCCATGGGCGCTGGCTTAGCACGTCATCCATTGCGCCGATCCCGCGTGCACCGAGGCGTGCTAGCTGCACCTCCGTTTGATTGCGGACGGGCTCGTAATTGGGAAAGTACGGTGACTGTCCATGTGCCGAACGCTGCATCGAGATTCCAAGAAGCTCGCGAAAGTGAAGGTCCGTCAGCGAGCTGTACGCCACGGTGCTGCTCCGACCACGCGTCGGACTCAGCGCAAACGGAATGTCCACGCACGCAAACGCGACACCTGACGGCGCATCGCCCCCGACTGCGTGCGGGACGGCCGTGTAGTCCGCGATGCGCGCCGCCGACTCCGGTCCCACGAATGTCAGCGGAGGGAGTGCAGTTGCATCTTGTGGCCACGCCCCAGGCTCGCTAGTCACGATGATCATCGGCGTTGCGCGTCGGAGAGCAGCCACGCCGGACGGCGTCATCGCAGCGGGAATGCGTGACGCTGCATCATGTCGATCTTGCGCGGCTGTCTCGACCTCGCCACGCGTCGACACGTCGCCGCGGCCTTGAGCAGGTACTGCCGCTGTGCGCATGGAGCGGTCCGATGGCGTTGCAGACGACGGAGTGGAGAGACTCGACGGAGATGGTCGCCGCTTGGTTGGATGACTGAAGGCATCGATGCCCTCCGTCCCGCACGTGCGCGCGAGACGCTGAGCAGTCATCGCATTCGCTGCGACAGTTGACGCGACGCGGCGCTTGACGCCACGCGGTGTGCGCGGTCCGTCTGATGAGACGTCGCTGGCCGAATCTTTAAGGTCGATAACTGGAGGATGACGCGCACCAACGCCGAGAGACGTGGTTGTCGCAGCCGACACCGCCGCCGGAGTGGTGTGAACAGCGCGGCGCTGAGCACCATCAGCGCTCTGCCGCTCGTCGTGATGGGCGACATCGTCGTCGCCACCCCATTCACTCGTGTCGACTTGGCCACCGTAATCGGCACTGTCGGTGTCACCGCCGTCGCGTTGAGCTGAAAACCTCGGACAGTGATGTCCACCCGTGACGTCTTGTACTCCGAAATAATGTCACGATTCCCAGCTCCCATGCGATCTCGACTCCCAGGTATAATTACAGCGATGTCATTGCTGCTTGGCAAATTTTGTGCGTGCCAGCACGCTGGCTTGGCCGAGCCTCTAAGAGGCGGATATGAAGAGCTTCACCGGGCCTCTCAGACATTCTCATGGAGGCAGTCTTCAGAACAGCAGCGTAAGGATTGACATCGTTGATGACTTCGTTCAAGCTGTCCAAAAGACGGTGTAGCCGCAACGTCCTGTCTCGTACGACTCGCAGAAGGCGCGCTGTTCGTGCGACATACTCTTGTCCAGCGTCATAGACGTAGAGCTGTGCAAAGCAGCCGCGACCGTCGCTGTCTGGTAGGAGTGTGGTGAAGTGCATGAGGTTTTGAGGTGATTCTGTGCCCCAACGGGTCCAACGACGAAGGATGGAGCCGACGTGGTGTTGTCCGCCGAGGGCCACGCGTCGCAGAGGGCGGTAACTTGGGCGATCACAGTCAGGAGTAGTTAACTATTGTAGATCACCTACGTCAGTAGGTCGCCTGGTCGCCTTGTCGGGTCGCCTTGTCGGGTCGCCTAGGTCGGGTCGCCTAGGTCGGGTCGCCTTGTCGGGTCGCCTTGGTCAGGTCGCCTGAGCGCCTTCCGAAGGCGCCCCGAGGTAACATATGTCCGACTGGCATAGCCGGGTCGCCTAGGAATGGTTGGTGGAGAGGCCGAGTAGGGCAGAGGCATAAGCATATTTCAACAGAGTTCCGATTTTGCCGTGCCAAGAACAAGTAGAGCATCTTCACGGGCCAACGGGGTTCTCAACCACCCAGCTCACCGTCGTGAACAGGACGCGACGTTAAAGGACCCGCCCGCGCAACGTTAACTCTCGCGTCGAGGCAACTATCAAGGCGTACTGCGGCGAGGAGGTTTGGCCGAGCCTGCGTGTACATTTGCAGAGGTACCAAGGCGCTCGTGGTTGGGAGATTTGGCCCACCACGAGCTGCGATCGAAGGACACCAAGCGTCCCTTCATCGCCTACGGTCACCGCGTTCCCGCGTGACCCAAGCCGCCCCGCGTCGACCAAGACCCGACCCGGCGCGCACATCGACACCGACAGCTCGCGGAGCTCTTCTTCTCCGCGTTCAAGTCGCGACAGCCGGCCTCACAACCCGGCAGTCGACCCCCCATTCTTGCGTCGCCATCGTCCGACCCGGTTCACCTCTCCGCGAACCGAGGTACGAGGTGTCAACGTCAGGGTCACCTTCCAGAGCCAAGAATTTGGATCCCGAAAGGGTTCTGTGCGTGTGTGGGTACGGTGCTATCTAAAGGTTTCACTGCCTTAATTTAGCCACCCGCGTCACCACAGGAATGAAACAAGTGATGTAGCTCTCCTGAAGTGACATAGCACGCCACCTCTGGTGATGATGTGATGTCCTCTTCGCACACACCAGCAGACGTGAACGCAAGAGTAGCATTGATGGCCCTGATATTTTTCTTGAACAGACTGCTGTCTTCATGCTGATGAGTTGTAAGCAGGTGGACCAGTTGCGGTAATGGTGGCACTGGAGGAAGTGAAACTTGGCCGTGATGACAGCAAATAAAAAATGACCGTCCTGAAGCCAAAGATCTTCCTTCAGGCCACATATACGCAGAGCAGAACTCGCATCGCCTGTTCATACGGGATAGCCTGTGACCAGGGCTGCCAGAATACAATAGAGTAACTATGGACGGAGCGGAGCGTTAAGCCGTAATCAATAGTGAAATACATCTGAGCGAAATAATCACTAGTGACAATAGTGCTTTAACTACACCGATTCCATTCCCACCAATGTTGCAGCTGCCCACATGTCCCGATTCGCTTTAAGAAACATAAGCATTTCGAAATTGGCCGGATAGAGAGATGATCGATGGGGTGCAAGTACAAACTTGCACTCCGAGAACAACCTCTCACAGCGATTGCTTGTCGGTGGAATCGCTGTGACAAGAGGTTCGTACGACACGGGGGTGCGCTCTGAGCGGCGCGGCCTCTTCGCACGGCGAAGGATGCGTGTCGCGAAGTCGCACTCGTCGTCACTTGCATCAAGCCCATCAACCACAGATGGGGCGACAAAACGTGACAGTGCCTTCATCTCTAGTGCCGACAGGGACACATCCGCTGAGACCTTGACGATCGCGGCTTCGAAAACCGGCGAATGGACGATTCTGGCGCCTGCAGCGAGATGCTCACTCATCACTGGGTACATCTCGATGCAGGCGTCGAAAAGAACCCGAACTTCGGCGATTGTTCGTCCATCGTACTATAGCTTCTGGCAGACGCTGTTCAAACCATGAAGTTTCTCATGTAGGGCAGCAATGCGACGATGTGTCGACCCCCTAGGAATCAGATCTTCGACTGCTGCAACATTCCCACGGCTTTTCGGATTTCGATGTAGCGATCGAGCATGTCGAACACCGAAGACCAGCGTGTTGCATTACAACGAACGGAGCGAAGAGACGTGTGGCGAGCCAGCTCAGCCGCATTGTTCGGAAGGCGTAGCGAATTCATAAGAGGTTGCACCTGGGCGATCAGGTCTCCTGATTCTGATAAGAACTTGTTAACTGCCAGTTAAACCTGTGGCTGGCGCAGCCGACCAGCGGAATACCAATCTTCGTCGCGACTGCTTGGTTGGTAGAACAATTGTCACCAATTAGGAATGTCACAGAATCGAGGGACTTGTCATAAATTCCAAGGATAGACTCAAGATGCTGAACATGAGAGTCTGCGGTCTGTCCATCTTCCATGGGCGACAATCCAATCAGTCTCTGATGCCTTTGACCATCATTCCAATAGACAGCATACATTCCCAAAAAGTGTAATGTACCACACGTCCAGCCGTCGAACATGATACCAAAACTGTTACCGATTTGGGAGGCAATTGTGATTCCAACACGAGAGGCCACATGCCGCATGTAACGCTTGAGTCTGCTTACGGAACAAACCGCAAACATTACACTTGAAAGTTGACGTGTCCGTCTCAGTGAAAAAGAATCGACACAATTGGCGAGTACCCATGTTGGGTGGTGTCGTGGCTAGTCAGGAAGTGTTGTCTGTCTTCCAGACAAGCGACGCTCGCAAAGCACATTGCGTCTCCATTGGTTTGGTTGGACCAGAGTCCCTCAGAGTGGTTGGACGAGAGCAATAGAATAATTACGGGGAAACTAATGAATTTTACGGAGATCTGGCCGTATGGCCGAGTGTTCCACAGACACGGCATCGCGGTTGCCTGGCTTAGCGTTGGGGTAACTCCGGCATTTTTTAAGAAAGAAGGCGGGAGGTTTCTCGCACGGCAATCATCTGGCAACACGGCTCGGAGATAGGATGGATCTTGAGGTGTGGCCACTCTCACCGCACATACCACAACGCATAGTTTCTGCACCACAGAGTTCAGAGTCGTGCAGACGATTAGGCAGAGGCGTCCAGGTCTGACAAATATGTGGAACTCACGGAACGCATCCACCACTATACCCGAGTCGACGGTTAGTCGTTTTTGGACCTAGTGCATGAAAACGACTGACGGCTGCAGTCGTTTCTAGGCCAGGATACCAGAAACAATTGAGCTCTCAGTCGCTTTTGGACCGAGAGCACAAAAGCGACCGACGACTGCAGTCGTTTTTGGGCCGTGGTGCCTGAAGTGACTGAGCCTGTAGATTTTTGTCGATGTATACTTTTAAGGACGTTCTCGGTAATGAATAGGTTAGGGGCAAGTAACTTGAATTTTTTGCTACACGTCCTTTCCGAACTTAACGCTTTCGTTGCCAGTATTTTGTCTTGATTCTACTATACTGCAATTTCCAATGTTTAGGGCTTAAATGACGATAACGTCGTCATTTAAAACCGTTTTCCGATCGTCCTTTCTGCTATGTTGGGGCGGATTTCTCGAAGATAGTAGAATGATGACTGGATTGTGGTCATTTTAGGCCATTTCCAAACATACTTTTTTGTATAAGGTTCCGTACTGGAATAAAAGTATAAAGGGAATGGGGCTCGTATGTTTTTACAAAGCCTCTATGAATTGAATTTCTTTATCTTATAGAGGTTTGTATTCATTTTCGGTAGACAAAATGCCTAGTTTCGCAACCCAAAGGCACCATATGGCGCCCATACATAAGCGTAAAATGACGATAAAGTGGTCATTATACTACCTAAAGGGTGAGGAGTATAGCCTTTAAAATTCCTTTGAAACTGATTTTTCTCATGCGTCCCAGTGGACAAGATCTGTCAATGCTAAATACATTCAAAATATTATAAAAATGGAGGTGAATTTCCCTGTATTTCTATTCAAAGTGTGGTATCTTAAAGAAAGAGACCGATCAGACATCCACATCCGCTGACAGGACACGGAGGATCATTACGTCGGCGGCTACGAAGCGTCGATGTGTACTCCGAGAGACACTCGACGCGGTAGCGATGAAAGCAGCCCTGGGATTGCTCCCAGTGGGCTGTCTTACTCCCACAGATAGAGCGGTTTATCTCGTCCAAATGGCTTGGATTGAGAAGCGCCCTACAGTTTGGTCACCACCCGTCAATTGGGTGACGAACGCGTGTCTGTACATGACCGTCGAGACAGCTGGGATGGAAGATGTGGCCGTAAACAGTTGTTTTTCCTTCGATCACACCTTCCTGACATGGTGCAGACTGGAGCGTGTCTAAGCCAGTATTTTGTCTTGATTCTACTATACTGCAATTTCCAATGTTTAGGGCTTAAATGACGATAACGTCGTCATTTAAAACCGTTTTCCGATCGTCCTTTCTGCTATGTTGGGGCGGATTTCTCGAAGATAGTAGAATGATGACTGGATTGTGGTCATTTTAGGCCATTTCCAAACATACTTTTTTGTATAAGGTTCCGTACTGGAATAAAAGTATAAAGGGAATGGGGCTCGTATGTTTTTACAAAGCCTCTATGAATTGAATTTCTTTATCTTATAGAGGTTTGTATTCATTTTTGGTAGACAAAATGCCTAGTTTCGCAACCCAAAGGCACCATATGGCGCCCATACATAAGCGTAAAATGACGATAAAGTGGTCATTATACTACCTAAAGGGTGAGGAGTATAGCCTTTAAAATTCCTTTGAAACTGATTTTTCTCATGCGTCCCAGTGGACAAGATCTGTCAATGCTAAATACATTCAAAATATTATAAAAATGGAGGTGAATTTCCCTGTATTTCTATTCAAAGTGTGGTATCTTAAAGAAAGAGACCGATCAGACATCCACATCCGCTGACAGGACACGGAGGATCATTACGTCGGCGGCTACGAAGCGTCGATGTGTACTCCGAGAGACACTCGACGCGGTAGCGATGAAAGCAGCCCTGGGATTGCTCCCAGTGGGCTGTCTTACTCCCACAGATAGAGCGGTTTATCTCGTCCAAATGGCCTGGATTGAGAAGCGCCCTACAGTTTGGTCACCACCCGTCAATTGGGTGACGAACGCGTGTCTGTACATGACCGTCGAGACAGCTGGGATGGAAGATGTGGCCGTAAACAGTTGTTTTTCCTTCGATCACACCTTCCTGACATGGTGCAGACTGGAGCGTGTCTAAGCTTCTTGTTTTCGTACCAAACCTTGAATCGGTTACTTTTCTTGTTCGCCTGGTGCCCATCACGATCGGTGTTTAGCGCACAGCATCCTGACACACACAGGTGTTTGTTGAGAGAGCTCTTTCCGCTGTACATGCCGCCAGACCCGCTGCATGTGACCTTTTCAACAGGTCAGCTTGAGGGTCGAATGACGGACTGTTGCACCACCTGACCCACCACGTCAAACAGCACGCCGGCAACGCAGAAGCACAGTCGAACTCCATCCTCGAAGACGGAATCAGGGAATGACACATGGCTCTCGACTGTGTATGAGAATGGCCGATGGCAGGATTTCTTATGAATTGTATTCTTATGGGGATAGATATTGAAACCTTGTTGTCTATATGTGTTATGATGTCTTATTCTGATGCTCGAGGTGATGATCGACGGTGCTTGTCTATATGTGTTATGATGTCTTAGTCTGATGGTCGTTTGCTATGATGTCTTATTCTGGTGCTCGAGATGATGATCGACGCATCCACCGCTCAAGCGCCTCTCCCGACCATGGCGTCGCAGATGATCGGCAGCTGCGGCGCAGGCTTCACGCCGCAGAACGGGTTCTACATCACTCGGCGGGCGTATCGTGGACGTTCAAGTCGACGGGTGAGGGCGAGGATAAGGGCGAGGTCGGCATGAAGGGCCACCCGTGATTCCTGTAGGCGGGACTGACGAAGCTTGGCCGTTACGGTCGTGTGGCGGGTCGTATACAGACACCTCCTCCACGAACCTCAACGGTCATACTTTGCTGAAGAGAGGGAGGGAGGTCGTTGAACGTAGCAACGCTTTTAATTGTATAGATTGTGACATGGACCTTTCTCAGCCAATTATGTTTCTTGTATTTGACCGTGTGGATGGGAAATCGTGGAGATGAGTATGTCATGTCTGACCGGGACAAGGTCCGGCTTGACATATCCAAACAGCAGTTGTGAAAGGGTTCTGGGCATCCAAAAAATCTCGTGGGCCTATTTTTTTGTCTCCGAGTGAATAACGACCAGACGTCGAAAACGTTTCTTGTACGGCAGAAGGCGACATCTCGCACCCGGGAGAAAGTCACCCGGTTTTGCTTTGTGGCTGCCAAGTCGCGACTCAAACCACGCGTCGTGGCAGTGGCACTACGCGGCGCTGCGGCTGTAGGGTGTGGCCGCTGCCGACGCTCGTGGCGACCGCCGTGATCACGGCCGTGAACGCGGGCCGCCTGCGCTCCAAAGCGCTCGCGGCGCTGCACAACCACGTTGTCGTCGCCGTGCTCTGGTTCGCTGCGCTGTGGCTCATGTGCGCGGCGCCCGTGCGTCAGCGACTGCAGCGGATCTCCGACGACGCGCTGCGGCGTTCCAGCGCACGGCGCCGCAGTCGGTCGCGCGCCTGTTCTTCGGCGTCCTAGATCTGAGACGTCGTGGGGTCATGAGCAAACTCACCTCATGACGCGGCCGACCACCTAGGGCTGGCCCTGGCGCCAGGAAGCACGATCTCCCTTCCTTGGGAGTGAGATGCAGGGTGAAGGAGCTGTTCGCTTACGTGGGGCAGCGGTAGCCGTTGCGGACTCATCGTCCAACCAATGAGGCAAATAAATGCGACTTGGGAGCAACTTTGATGACACATGAGCAACAAAATGTTGCTGAATGTCACCTCACAAGTCAGATAGTATATCGCGATCATTGATGACAGAGATGGGAAGATTGAAATGTGTGGCAAGGCTCATCTATTGGCTAGAATTATGTTACAGTCCAGACATTTTTGGTGACGCTATTGAGATGACCCAGGTGTTCTGGGTCTTATGGAGACCGAGTTTCACAGGCACCACAGAATCGCCTGGAACGGCCGGGAAGCCGAGAAAAACGCAAAAATGATCATCGATGTAAACCTTCCTCGCCGAGACACTGACGTCTTGAACCGTTCGCATAGCGCTTTGAATTCTGGACAACAGATGCAGACATTCAAGTATATTCAATTGACGCGCGGTTCCAAGTGACAGTTCACTACTGCGTTTTTGGGATCAATGCGATAAGATTGCTTCATGTGATCACTTGGTCGTCTCGCTATCCTGAGTAAGGATGCTTCTAAGCCTTGGGATTTGTCGAACCCACTGCATAGATGACTGATCCTCTTCCGCATGACCATCGATGATTCCTTTTCGAGAGCACGAACAATTGACCTCATGTAGTGTATCATGTAGATCCCACAATCGAAGGAATTTTCCTGGGTTGGGTTGCAACTGATCTTCACGCACTTGCTCCGGCCGTGGTGCTTCTGGTGGTACTTCTTTCGCTTCTCATGCACGAAGTGCTTCATCATCATCTCGGTCATGTCGGTCGTGTTGTGTAAACCAGGGAGGGAATCAAGATGATAAAGCAATGCTTTCCCGTTGTCCCTCATCGCATTCTCGAAAACAACGAAGCTCCAATGCATGTTTGCATTTAGTGGGATCTGGATGTATTTGAAGTGTCCAATCCAGAGATGCGGTGAGACCACAATACTTGGAAAAACCATCCCAAGAGCTTCCATGTATCTTGGCGTACATCGATAGGTTTCCAAAGAGTTGACAGTCGAGCGACAATATCGCGGTAATTTGTGGTAGTGATCGGTGAATGTAGTAAGAGAGCACTGAGTCGACCAACATCACACCTGGATCACTAGTCTCGAGATGTTTTACACAAACGCTGGTGATAGATGTCGGCGTATTCCAGGCAAAGCCGGGATGGCGAATCATGCACACTGTGGCGATCCGATTACCTCTGTGAGCTGGCAGGGATGATCTGACGTCGTGCTCTCTCTTTTTGTCTCGACAGTGTGTCTTACTTACACGCGAGGCTGGCGTCGGCTCGCAGTGTCGCTTGGCAGTTGGTCGAGCTGGATTCGGGTTGTGAAGAGGAGCTTCGAAAGTTGGATCCGTTTGGACGGCAACATCGCACATCTGAACGATGGTACACTCTTCTTCAACTTGGGCAATCATCTCGTTAATCACTCCTTGTATAACCTGCACAACGTTGCGCGGATGCCCTCCACCAGGGATACGATGACCACGGCCGCTCGCATAACGTCGCATCGTCGGTTCTTGGCGAAGCCAATTATGAATGGTGCTTCTGTCGACTCCGAAAACCCTCGACGCGGCTGAAGCACCAAGTGCCTTCTTGCTCATCTCCTCAAGAACACGAATTTTAAAAGCGATCCCATACGATGCACACTTGCGCTCGCCTTGCTGGTTCTTGAAACGTAAGGATGTCTAACTAACCACTTAACCAAACAACTCATAACTCAAGGAACAATCACCACTCAACAAACAACTAACCATCCACAAAATATCTAACCACCCAACCAAACAACTCATCATCCCCCTCAACCACAAACGAAATGACTCGCATTATGATTGGGTCCATTGCGTGACACGTGACGTGCTGCGAAATGATTGGTCTACAACATGCGTTCATTTTGGGTGCATGTGACGTGGAGGCATTCGATTGGACTGTGTTGGTTTATGCATTTGATTAGCCTACATCGCGTTCAAACTCAGCATCCCGTTCACTTTTCGTTTCGGCCTCATCCACGATGGTATCACTAATCAAGAATCGGTTCACATTGTTGTCTTCCGTCGGCAATCAGCTAATCCGAGTGGATCTCGAGAAGGTGCAGATGGTGCTGTTGCTACTCGGTCAGCTAGAGTGCATAAGGGAGGGAGCCAGACGTCTCCACTGAGCATGGAGCTCGGTGGTCTACGAACCTGTGCCGCCCTTGTACTCGCTCCGGAAGCTCCAGCGCAGAATGCTCTTGATGCGTCACTCTCGGGGAAGTCGGATGCAGTCACTTCTTCGGGTTCTGTCGAGTCAGACGGAAGTGTCGCGGATGATGTCAGCGAAGAGCGCAACCTCACCAACGTCCCCTCGGGTGAAAGCTTCAACGGAAATGCCAATGAGAGCTCTGACGATCAACCAAGGTATAACTCGATGCAGAACTCTCCGGTATCGCCATCCTCGATGGATGACGGCAGTCACAGCAGTAGCTGCAGTTCTAGCAACAGCGAGAGCGAAGGTAGCAGCAGCGGTGAAGCCAGCGGCGATGGGAGTGATACCGAGGCCGAAAGAGCTGTTGCAACCTCTTCCACAAGCAAGAAGATCGAAGGTGATCGAAATGCGCTGGGGAGAATTGTTCGACAAGCTGCACGAGCTGCTCAAGATGCGATTCGTCGATCAGATTGGCGGCAGTGGGGAACCGCACGAAAGCACCGACGTCACCACATGAAGGTGGTGACGGAAGTCGATGAAGGTGACAACGACCCAGGCTACGTTGAAGCCTTACTCAACCGACTGGTCGACAGAAAAGAGGACGCAGGAACCGTGGACTACAGTGTCGAGTGGGCCGAGCTCGAGGATGACGATGACAATTACTCGAGGGAGCCAGTAGAGCATCTTGAAGGTCACGAGGATTGGATGGAGCTCGTGGATCTATGGAGGCAAAGCTCGAGATGACGATGCCGTTCTCGAAGATTCTGAAGAATAACATACAAGGTCGTCGAATCGGTGACGGAGAAATGATAAGATGCTTCTTCTTCGCAGTTGAGGCCGTTCGGAAGGCTCTTGATCTTGCTCCATTTGACTTAGACACGGTTATCATTGGGCTTGAGAAGAAAGGTTGGGACTTCGATGGAGGCGTGAAGAAGGACTCAATGCAGCCTCTTATCGAGGTGCTCTCGAAGTGTGGGCTTAGTATCGACATCAAGATATGGGGCAAAAATCTGCGCGAATCGCAAATGGGTAATGGTCCCGAAGGTGTCGCTCGAGCTCTTTCTACTGGACCAGGAACATATATGATTGGAACGATGGACACGCGTCGCGTTGGTCATCGCTGGGTATTGACGGTCGATGATGATGGCATGATGACTGCATTCGATAATGGTTCTGAAGTTGAGTTTAGCCAGATCAGGGTTCGGGAAATTCTCTGGATTTAAGTTGAGTTTAGCCAGATCAGGGTTCGGGAAATTCTCTGGATTCGGAAGTGTGTTCGGTTTGGCATGATGCAGAGGAAGCGAAAGCGGAGCAAGTCAGCTGGAAACCACATAGAGCAGGTTGCGAAGTCCGAACCAAGCGACATCAATCGCTCTCGTCGCCCGGTCACCAGGGACAACAAGTAGATAGGGTGAATACAGAGGTGCGTGGGAAATTGACCCTAAAAAAAGAATACATAAAAATGTGATACAGCGATTTCGAGCCCCGGTACACATCATTCTCACTTTTTCCGGAATGGACAACCTCAAGCTTCCCGGAAAGAAACCAGCGCGACGCGAGACACCCGCTCAGCGAGTGCGCCGCCTTGAGTGGCAACAACAATATAACAAGCTGAGACTACGCGCCTCGGACATCGGCGCCGATGACCCTGCGAAAACGGAGCTGCAAGCGTAAAACCGTTGATGAACCCCAAATGCGGCTGCAAAAGCAACGCGAATACAGTCGAAGGCGTTGATAGATCCGAACCGGGGCTTGTAGCACTCCCGATGATTCGAACGTACGCCACGACTTAGCGCCGCGTACGGAGGCGTCTGAAGACCGCCAAAGGCATCTCGAGTCTCAGCGAGAGTATGCTCGGCCCCGTAGAAGAACACAATCAAGCGTGATCGCAACATGCATTCGAGCTGAAACCCCTGCCGAACGCATCAAGCGGCTCGCTTACCAAAGACAATACAAACAGCGCCAGAGCGTTGTCAACGTCAGGTGTGAAAAGGTTTCGCACAAGCAGCCGTCTGGCCGAGAGTGCTTTACCGCATTTCTTGCTGAGGAGGCAATGGCAAACAAAGCCCCGCGGCTTAAGTCGCCGCCATCTCACCACGTAATACATTGAGAAGAATGTGCAAGTTTATCCACGGCGGGCAAGAAGGAGTGTTCGAAACCATGCGGCAAGTTCTCAGCCCACCAAAAGACATTTCTGTCTCTCTGCGACAACAGCACGAATGCAACGATGTTGACTTCAACCTAACGGGTATGATGCTTCCCCGAGCCGGTTTACGAGCCACCCGTAAGTACACGGGGGTAGTCATGTGTTCTGAGTGCAACACAAGCTTGGCTAAAGGAGGTGACAAGCCACCAAGGTTTGCAATTGCAAACGGTTTCTATGTGGGGTTTCTCCCCGATGGCCTTTACCAACCTACGTGGATCGAGAAAGTCATGACTCAGCTTGTGACAGTGGTTGCCCAAACTCACGTGATGCGGGGTAGTCAACATCGAGCAATTCGTTCTCACTGCATGGTGTTCGACGCAACACCTGGCCCACCAGCAACGCTTCTATCAAGACGGGTAGATCCAAATGGTCCCTACCGTGTCGTGCTCGCTGGCCCAATGACACCAGCCCAAAACATCGCCGTTCGCAAGCTACATCGAGCGCGGGGGAGTGCGGTCAATGAACGGCTTGCTTTCTACAAAGCAAACAATGTATTGTATTCCGAAGTTCAAGTGGAGATGCTTTCGACAGAAGATGTGGATACAGAGCAATTGATATCCGAGCAAAATGATCCTGATGGAGCTCAACCTGTTGACGCAGAGCAATCTTCAGCAGTGAGTTACTCCGATGCAGTTCCGGTCACGCAACCATAAGAGGAAGCCAGCGTGATCGAGCGCAACGTTCTGCTCTCAGAAGAGCGATTCGTAGAAAATTCGGTATACGCTCAGCAAGTCGTGGATTTGAATCCCCACGAGCCAACAGCAACTCCAAGGTTACGAGTCGATCACTCGTCGCGTTTCGCGAATGCTGACTGCCTTGAAGCCAAAATGTTTCAAACAGATCAAAAGCGGAGGGTGGCTTGTTTGGGACGACAAAAGCATATTACGGAATGGTGGAGACACAAGGTAGAGAGATGCTGCACATTCACTTCTTGATTTGGTTAGAAGAGGCACCTATAAACAGCAAGTCGTTCGAGAACAAGCAACAAGAAGAAGGCGAATCATACACGAAGTCTCTTGAAGCATACATTGACAGCATCACAACTGTGTGTCTGCCGATAAAACCGACAATGTGGAGTGCCAGAACTGTCATGCTCGGGGAATGTCAATTGCAATAGCGATTCATGCGTCAACGCGGCGCAACGGGTGAAGACGCGGCAATGAAGATCCTTTGGAGCCAGTTTAGGTTCGCTGTCAGGCTTCAAGTCAAGTCGGGCTTCCAGCAACGAGTCAACTTGTCGCTATAGATTCCCTCGTGAACGCTGTGGAGCAACATGACTCACTGGACCCTCAGAAATACTGAAGCGGTCGCTTGGACACGAGTATATCAATGGATACAACCCAACAATCATGGCGACGTTCAAGTGCAACCATGATGTACAGGTGCTGTTCGGTGGCAAAGAAGCAATCAACCGAATCTATTATACGTGTAAGTATGTCACGAAGATTCAGAAACCGATCGATAGCATGGCCGCAGTTGCGTTGGCGAGTTTCAAGAGGCGAGAACAGCGGGAAGTTTCCGAACGTGTATCTGATACATCACCTACAGTCCTGACTCCCAAAATGGCGTGCACATTCCGCGTATAACCTTGTAAACTTTATCGAATGAATCCAAGCACTTCGTTTCCGGGAATCACGTTGAACAATCATCTTTAGATATCTAACACGGTCAGTACACGGTTAGGAGGGATGAGTCGGATGGATTGGAATATGGGCGTGTTTTTGGCTAGACATTCAAATGGAGCTGAGCGGATGTGCGTTGCGATGTTCATGTCAATTGTAGCGTGTTCGGTTCTTTAAAAAGCACGAATGGCACCCAAGCTCACTGTATTTGCCCGGAAACAGTTCGAAGTGCTGGTTGCACCCCCGGCTTGTCGCGAACAGTGATGTCGCCTTCCTCGTCAGCGAGCGAGATTACTCTAAATCAATCCGCTCTTGGAATCTACTGGATCAGATGAATCCGTTATGTTTTGATCCACCTGAAGGAATCGATGCCATGCAGAAAAGGTGTCTTGCTTAAGCCTCCACAAGTTCACGATGAAGTGTTATCGCCGGACGAAGTCTGACAGCATAGGTGTCGACCATGTCTTCTTGAGCCAACATTCTCTCGCCTCCTCACATTGTGTTGCATATCGGAGACGTCATGCTGTTCCGGTCATATCAGGTCCTCGGCTAAGTCGATGGAAAGATGACATGACAGACGACGAACGTGAAGCCTACGCGAAGGTCGCACTGGTCTTGTTCAAGCCATTCCAAAGTCTGAAAGATTTGGTGGGCATTCATTCTGCTCGCTCGGACCCGTGGTATTCTGCGTTTTCGGATTGGGAGAGCACAAGTGACGAGTTCACACGAACCATCATGACTAACATGGACGATTATCATGCTGCCAGGGCAGCTGAAGATGACACGGTATAACCCAGATGATGAATGTGTTGGAGACATGTTTCAAGAGGGTTCAAGCTCGGAAGACGGTTATGGCAGCGAAGATTGCAATAGGAGCGGTGATGACGAAGAACCGGATACTGGTACTGACAGAGTCGACTTGTTCTCAGATCTACATGATCATGCTGATGACACGCATCTGCAGGTGTTCCCAGCTCCGTCGACATACAGCATCGAGATTCAGTCTGTGATTGACCGCTTTACCAGCCATTCACTCGTCGATACCTATTCACAAGAAATCGCCTCCACCCACTCCACCGAGCCCGTTTAAGCCCTAGATGGTCGAAAAACTGTGGATTGACGCTGACGAATTTGACAACTGTGAAGTAGCAAGCGCTTGTTTGGATCAACAACAATCGGCATTTGTCGACCGACCAACGATCGTGAACGCGCTTATCGACGCGGCGTTGGACCCTTCGCAAATGCAATGGATCGCTCCATCAGCCGACTCGTAGCCTCGAGATCCACCTTTGTTTTCCGGAATTCTCGCGATGTCGAAGTGATTCATACTGAATGAGCTACAGCACGGCGCGTTCGCTATTGCTGCGACTCATTTGCTTCGTCACTGGCGAACATGTAACGGAGTAACCTAACTCCGTGTCACCCGTTAGGGTTTAGTCCCAACCCTAAATTACGTGGACCACACACGTACAGCTCATGTGTGCCACACGGTGCAGATGCACCCGAGTGATGTGTCCCAGACACATCACTCGCGTGCAACAGCATGCCCTGTTACACCAACCCCTCCCAAGACGCGAGCCACCACGTTGGCGCGCCAGAGGGGGAGAAGACGCATGTCTTCTGTTGGGACAGCCCAACTGTCGGAAGTGGTCGACCTTTCTCGGGGATTCTCCCGTGACAGAAGAGAATTTCCCTCGAAGGGATCAAGAGGCATCAGCCCTCTTGTGCACGAATCGTGCTGGCGAGAGAATCGCCCTTCCGGAACGCGAGCTAACGTCGCTGCGGGATTCCCCGCTACCGATCACATTCGGTTTCGCACAATGAGTGCCAGCCCGACACCGAGCCAGTGCGTCGACTACGACGAGTCGGACGCGGAGGAGAAGGCCGCCGCTCCTGCTGAGGAGTCGGCGCCGTCAAGCCCTGCGCCTACTGGCGCTGCGTCGAGCCAAGACGTGGCGATGCAATCGCCTCCTGCGCCCGCTGGCGCTGCGACTGGTCGCTCTGCCGCGCTGCAGACCGCTCTACCAACAGCGCGCGACGCGCCAAGCTCGCCCGAAGCGTCGCCTGCACGCGCGCACGGCGAATCGCCGTCGTCCGACGATTCGGACTGCGAGCGCAAGGTGGGTGGACAGCCCAAGCGCCAGCGCATCAGCGCCGCCGAGTGGCGCCGTCGCCAAGCGGAGCGCGACGAGAAGATGGCCGCGTCGAGCACCGAAGGAGCGACTGCCGCCACGTCGACTCCGCGCGCTAGTCGCCCCGCGCGTGCAGCACCTGCTGCTGACGACCCTCGTCGTGCTGCCTCTGTTCCCGATCCCGAGGCTGTCGAGCGTGTCGTGAGTCGACTCACGCCGGGCGCCTGCCGCCCCTTGCCGCTCGAGTGCGAAGCTGCGGAGACGGAGACCGCGGCTGCGGCTGCGGCTGTGGATACACCGCGTACGCCTCGTCAGGCCCGCGCACCCGCGCCGCGTAACACCCTCTGGATTGAGGACAGCCCTGATCACATGCAGGGCAGTCCCGGTCAGGGGCAAGAGGCGCGGCGTCGCCATCACGACCCGGAGTCGCGTTCGCGTGTGCGCAAGGCCCCACCGTCGCTGACGGTGGAGGAACTGACCACGATGGTCTACCGTTTCAACGGTCGCGCCATGACGATCCCTGACGCGTTGCGGCCTGTCGTCATGACGGTGGCGCAGTTCCGCGAGTTCCGCAAGATCTGCTCTGGCAGCAATCGTCCTCGTGACGATATGGACGGGCTCCCGTACCCTCTGCGCGGTCGCGAGACCGCAGCAGAGCACGAGGATCGCTTCTGGACGTGGGTCTGAGCGACAACGAGGGTGGACACGTACACCTTCAGCCCGTCAGCAAACCGGGCCTCCGCTCAGCGGATGCGCGACATGTGGTTCACGTTCGTGACCCTGGATGTCACCAACCAGTTGGGCCAGAACTTGGCGCTCCATCGCGAGAGCAGCTATGCTGCGAGCGGATCTGCTTCCGCAAGAGGTTCGTCCTCCGTAGCCGACGACACGTCGGCCCGAGCTAGAGAAACCAGCGCGGTTGTGCCTTGGCAAAGGCCTGGACCGCATCCGGGCAGTCCACGAGCAGCTGCTCATGCGGAAGCCACTGGCTTTCCGACGCGGGACAGCGTCAACACGCTCAGCTGGCTGAGAGCTATCGCCAGCTCCGCCAGAGCGTGGTGTCGGTGGACACGGCGCAGTCGCAGACCCAGGTGGGCTTGGGTCAGCTGCGAGACCGTTTTGAGGCGGCACGAGAGGAATCCTAGCGCGAGCAAGCGCGGCTGGGTCAGCACCTTGATCGTCTTGAGCGCATGCTCTACCAGACGCAGGGGTACACCGCTGCTCTGCAGCAAATGACCTCGCCCGTTCCGCAATTCGGGCCGACCGCCGCGGTGGGTTGGTCTCGCAGTGACTCTCGTCACTCCTCTGGTTATTACCAGTCGGCGGATTACCCGCGTTCGAGTTACCCGCAGCCGGGCTACTCGTATTCAAGTTGTGACTCGTACTCGCGCGCGGCGCGTCGCGAGGAGCTCCCGCACTCGTACGACGAGTATCGTCGTCACGAGACGAGCGCGTATCCGACGCCTCGCGATCAAGTCGACGCTCGTGCTCGCTCTCGCTCTCGCTCACCGAGTCGTCCTTGGTTTGAGGAGGCCGATACGGCTTGAGCAACCCGACGTAGAACGTTGGGTGCGTTCGAAGCCAGCTCGGCAGGTCGAGCGTGTACGCGGAGCCGCGTTTCTTCAAGACCTTGAAGGGGCCGATGAACCTCGGCAGGAGCTTCGAGCTGCCTAAGCTGCTCACGGCGTCGTCCGCCAAGTGTTTAGTGCTGAGTAGCACGTGATCACCTTCGTGAAATACATGAACGTTTGACCGTCCATGCTTGTCTGCGTTTGACTTTTGCAGATCTTGTGCAGTCGCCATGTTGTCCTGCACTGCCCTGACGAGGGCGACGCGAGTCGAAAGAAACGCGCTGACGCTGCGACGAACCGCAGGTTTCGTTGTGATGGCGTCAAGTTGGTTCGCCAGGAGGCGCTCTCCTCCCCCTCCAGACTTGGTGTCGCCCATGAGACAGAGGGGCAGTGCGGGATGCCGCAGACCGTTGAGGTAGAAGGGTGTGAACCCGGTGCTCGCATGAACCGAGTTGTTCATTGCGAACTCTGCGAGCGGTAGCATGGCACTCCATGCAGTGGGCGTGGTCGCACAAAGCCCACGGAGGATGTCCTCCAGCGTCCGGTTGACGCGCTCGGTCTGCCCGTCCGTCTCGGGATGAGCTGCTGTGCTCATGTCAAGCTGGGTGCCCAGCAAACGGAAGAGAGCCGTCCAAAACTCGCTGGTGAAGCGCGGGTCGCGATCGGACACGATCGAGGCAGGCATGCCGTGATGTCGAAAGACATTGTCGATGAACAGCGATGCTGTTCGTTCGGCGTCGACAGTGTCGGGCACTGCAGCAAGATGCATCATCTTGCTCAGTCGGTCTACGAAGACCAAGACCCCGGTGTTGCCGTGGGGGTCGGGGAAGCCCGAACACAAAGTCCATGCTGACGGACCGCCAGCAGTCGGTTGGCACCGGCAGGCTCTGTAAGGGAGCGTGGGTGTGCGGGCTTGCTTTCACCCGCTGGCACACTTCGCACGTGCGAACGTATGTGCATACCCAGTTGTACATCTTGGGCCACCAGAACCTCTGGGCAAGCTGGGCGAACGTCTTGTCACGACCCAGATGCCCGGCAACGGGCGTATCGTGTATCTCGAACACGATTTTGTGCTTCAGGTCCTCGTTGGACGGCACCACAACGCGAGAGTCCTCGCCGACGACACCGCTGTAGTACAGCAGGCCGTCATGCTCATGATACCTGTGTATCTGAGCGCGGAGTTTCGGTGAGAGCTCCTTAGGCGATGCATCGCCAGACAGGTGCGACAAGATTGTGCACTGCCTGTCTTCCGCGTACAAGCGGCGGATGAGCGAGAAGACGTCCGAGCAATATAATCGGGTCGACGCGACAAGGCGTCTGCAAGCACGTTCAGCTTGCCCGGTTTGTAGACAACCGTGAAGTTGTATTCTGCAAAGAATGACAACCAACGGGCCATCCGTTGCGACAAGTGAGGCGACTGTGTCGCAGTCCTCAACGAGGCATGGTCGGTGTAGACCACAAAGGCTTCGGCCCGAGCAGGTGAACTTCACCAAGGCGAACTTCATCGCCAACAACTCCTTGTCATGGACAGGGTAGTTGCGCTCGGCTCCTTTCAGCTGCCGAGACTGGAACGAGATGACGCGCTCGCGTCCTTGCTCATCCTCTTGCAGGAGAGCACAGCCGATGGCGTAATCGGAGGCGTCGCAGACGACGCTGAACGGACGTGAGTCGTCAGGAAGCGCCAGGATGGGTGCTTCCTGCAGACTCTGTGCGATTGTGCGAAACGCGCGCTCGCACTCGGGTGTCCACACCCACTCGGAGTCCTTCGAGGAGGTCCGACAGCGGTCGCGCCATCTCGGCGTAGTTAGCCGTGTACCTGTGTAGGTAGTTGGCCAACCCGAGCCAACGGCGCAGGTCCTTCTGCGATCGTGGCACCGGCCACTCCGCGATCACCTTGATCTTCGCGGGGTCGGCACGGACTCCTTCCGTGCCGACAAAACACCCGAGCACGGGGACCTCTTCGGCGCCGAAGATGCATTTGTCGAGATTGGCAAAGAGCCAATTCTCGCTCATGCACTCGAGGACCTTCTCGAGATGCTCGATGTGGAGATCATCGAGATCACGATTAGCCGCAGGCTTCGTGTGGACGAATATATCGTCAAAGTACGTCTGCGCGAAGTCGCGTAGAGGTCGGAACAGCGCTCCGACGAGGCGATTAAACGTCGCCGGGGCATTCGAGAGCCCCTGTGGCATCACAAGCCACTCCCAGAGCATACCGCTGGGCGTGCTGACAGCAGTGAGAGGGATATCCTTCTCACGCATCAGCACCTGGTAGTATCCATCTACCAGATCCAAGACGCTGAACTTCTTGGAGCCCGCCATGCGGTGAAGGATCACATCCTTCCTCGGTATGGGCGTTTGCGCCGGCACCGTTGCTGCATTCAGCTTATTGTACGCATGTACAATTCGCCACTTGCCGTTTGGCTTGCGCACACAGAACGTCGGTGCGCTGTGGGGAGACTTGCTCTCCCGCACGAGCCCTGCTCGTTGCTTCTTCTCGAAGAAGTCATCGATGATGTCGGACTGCTCCTTCGACAGCGGCCATTGCCGCAAGACACAGTAGCCCGAGCCGGGCTTCAGATCGATCTCGTGTCTGACGCCTCGGTCTGGAGGCAGCCCATCGGGTGGCTTGGCGCTCAGGCAGCGCGACGAAAAGCGCTTCAACAGTGGATAGTACCTATCCTTGGGGTTCTTCATGATCTCGGCACCCCTGCGCGACTCAAAGCACTGGCGGAAGTCCTCCGCGACCGTGTCGTCGACTACGGACGAGCTGTTCAGCTCTAGCTCAGCCCTCGGAGGTAGCAGTACGACCATCTCCGAGTAGGCGCCAGCCTTGAGTTCCCACTCGAACTCTGGGAGACAGAGTACCTCCATCTCTCCGAGATTGCCATCGAATAGCCCTGGATCCACATCCAGTTCGGACAGGTGGAGTTCCTCCCCTGTCAGCGCGTGGACAACGCGGGTGGCGGCAGGGATTGGTCCAATCCCTGTGCCGCACAGCGACAACTGCGCAGGACGGCCCTTGTCTCCCGTCACGGTGTGGTTCGACACCGGAGTGGTCACCCCACTCAGCGCCTCGCGGCGCGACGTACATCCCGTCACGGCCCCAGGTCCTGGGGTCGGAGCGACATTCCCGCTCAGCACCGGCAGGTGCGACGCATCTTCCTTCGGGACGTCAGGTCCTGACGCCAGAGCGGAGCCCCCGCTCGGCACGACTTCGTGCACTCCTTCATCCATCACGGCGTCACAACCTGACGCCGGAGCAGTAGCCCTGCTCAGCGCGATATCGCGCGACTCACCCGTCGTCACGGAGGCAGTCCCTTGCCCCGGAGCGTTCGCCCCGCTCAGCACGAAAGTCTGCGACGACGGCATCTTGGCGCATGTCCTGCGCGGCCCACAAGCCTCGGCTTTGGCAGTGGGAGTCTGGGCAGAGCCAGCATGAGTCGACCCCGACTCAGAACGTGGACTCCACTCCACATCGGCACACACGCTCGACCTCGTCGAGAGAGGAGGCCTCACCGTGTGATTAAACACGGAGGAGGGGTCCAAGACCTCCAAGGCCCGTGCCCAACACGGGAGGTCCTCCCAATCGACTTGGTCTTCCAGTCGATCCATGGCTCGTGCTTCGTGAGCCATGGCATCCCGAGGATGAGGTCGTATCGACCGTCCATCTCGAGCAGCACAAAGTGCTCGACCGAGTTGAAGTCAGCGAACTTCACTCGGAGATCGACCTCGATCCTGGTGTCGTAACGACCACACCGGTCGCCAGCTTCACCGACACTGAGCCACCCTCAGTGCTGGTCACCCGCTCCAGCTGCGCAGGCTCCTCGCGGAGCTCTGCGCCCGAGCGTAGTTTTTCGACGCTCCAGAGTCCACAAGGACTCGGAAGGGTCGACTGTACCCTTCAACTCGTCCCTCGAAGACGAGTAAACTCGACTTCGAGTGAAGGGAGCCCTGCTCCCTCGAGGGGCTGAACACTCGGCTCGCGCCAACTCCCATCCGCGCGCCGCGTGTTCAGTCGTTCCCCAGTAGGCCGCCCCGCGCCTACTGGGTTCCGTCGTTTCCCGTACTGGCAGTCGCCTTCGCAGGGCGCCAGATCCTCTGCCTCGCCCGCGGCCACGTCCACGGGACGCGCCGCGTTGCGAGCGACAGAAGCGACGGATATGTCCGTAGAGGCCACAGTTGTGGCATTGCGCGTTAGCCCAGCGCCTCCAGAGCATTCAAATGCTCTTCTGACACGTCAGATCCATCGGCTCAGGGCCGGAGGTCGCTTCTTGCGGGCCCGCTTGGCGTCCCACTGGGAGGCCGCGGGCGAGCCGATCGTAATGGTCGGCACGCTGGGCGATGTACATCGCTTCTTCCAGCGACCGCGGTTCCGCTTGGAACACCGCGCGGCGCGCCTCCCCAATCGCGAGCCCGTTCATGAAGACGGTCACCATGACCTCTTCGGGCAACGGTCAGCGGCCATGCAGGCACGCAGCTGACGGAGTTCCTGTACGAACTCGTACAGCTCGCGCTTGCCTTGCTGCGCACTGAGGAATTGTGTCCTCTGCCGATGTGCGACATTCGGCGGCTGGAAGGCAGCAAGCATGGCTGCCTTGAAGCCCTCCCAGCTGGAGAAATGCCCTGGGGCATTGGTCTCCCACGTGAGAGCCCAGGAGCGTGCACGCCCCTGGAGATGCGACATCGCATAGGTGACGCGCAGTCGCTCGTCATAAATCCGCGCAGCGGACATCGCGATTTCCAACTCGCGAAACCAGAAAGTGAGGTTCTCACTCTCTAGTCCCTGGTACGACGCCACCTTCACTTTCAGTGTCGGAGGCGTCGACACAGGGCTTGGCACAGCCACCACCGGTGGCGTAGCCGCATCCGGGATCTGCGATCGGATGAAACGCAGAAGGGAGTCCTCGTACTCCCGGAAGGACTTGATCCTTTCCTTCAGCGCATCCTCGCCCTGCGCGACAAGCTCATACAAGCTCGCGCGGCCGAGGATGGCCTCGAGCTTCCGCATGAAGCTCCACTCATCGTCATTGAGAGACGAGAGGTCCTCTCGTCTGAGCCCGAGAGGGCTCCCTGCATTCGCAGCGTCAATCGAAGCGGACATGGCGCTGGATTGACTACAAGTGCTACCAGATGTCACGGGACACGTGACGAAAGCACGGAGGAAGCGATTCCACAGCCAGAAATGGCAAAGAGACTAATCTCTATCTTGCAAAATGCAGACTGACTGTATTACGGGTGATTATCCCTGGGATCCCCAGCCCTACAATTCTAACTACCCTACTTAACATGTAACGGAGTAACCTAACTCCGTGTCACCCGTTAGGGTTTAGTCCCAACCCTAAATTACGTGGACCACACACGTACAGCTCATGTGTGCCACACGGTGCAGATGCACCCGAGTGATGTGTCCCACACACATCACTCTCGTGTAACAGCATGCCCTGTTACAGCGAAGGTGGTACTGAAAAGAGTCGCATTATTCGCGCCATCGAGGAGTTCTGCCGCAGCTGGCAAAGGTCTGAAGCTTTGGTTTTAGCAGCGATGACAGGCAAGGCAGCAAGCATCATCAATGGCAGGACTCTAGACTCATTGTTGATGTCTCTGAGGCGTTCAGGCAGCCATTCCGCTGTTCAAGACATTGACTGTTTGATCATTGACGAAGTCTCCATGATGTCCAAGTTGAGTCTTCTCAACCTTCACCGGAAGCTATCCGCAGCAAAGCATGTCGACAGCCGAGTCCCGTTCGGTGGAATCCATATTGTTCTTGTTGGTAACGTTCTGCAACTACCACCTGTCGGCGCAGATGCGCTGTTTATCGATCCTGGCGTCAAAGCTAACCCAAGCACAGTCGAATTAGAGGGGTTCCGTTTATGACAAAAGTTCGACAAGACTGTGGTCTTACGTGAGTCGGTCCGCTTCAAGAATGATCCGGAATGGGGTGAAGGGTTCAAAAGTGCACGCTATGGCGTCTGGAAACCCGAGTTTGTCAATATCGTCAACTCAAGGCTCATTCAGCAAATTGAAGAAGACAAACCATGCAGTGGACTACCGTCTGGCACAGTGTCCGTGACCCCTGACAACGAGACTAGGTGTGCCATCAACGATTATTTCGTCGCGTCTATTGGGAAACAGATTATCCTGTCAGGGTCGTCGCGAACTTGAAGGGCGGCCTCAACCACCTTAGTGCCGACGATATTAAGACGATCATGGGACTTGTGTGCAATTTCCAACTGGTACGGTATTTCGGCACGTCTTGGGCAAGCGGTCCGGTATCGTTGTTCAGGTTCCAGATCAGCGTCCGTTTTATGCCTTGGTTCGCCTTAATCGAGGGGACGACGCCATTGCAGCTGATGATGGTGTGGACTCAGCACTATTCCCAGTTTTTCCTGACGCTGAAGCTTGCGCAAGAGCAGATATCAATCGAGTCAATCTGAATGCCAAGAACACTGCAAGTCAAGATTCAACAGTTTCCGTTTGTCTGCGCGGTTGGAGCCACCGTGTACAAAGCCCAAGGTCAATCGCTCAAGTGAATCGCAGTGGTAGACTGGAAAACCCATGTCCATGGTGCAAATCGACCACTCCGTCTCGCAGCTACCTAACGGATTTTCCCGAATTATGGACCGGTACACTATTGAATAGAGTCCTCTCGTCGCCAGAGGTTCGTGATAACGGTCTCGAAATCGGGTAGGGCCACTATTCCCGGGCCTCGAACTTGGTGCAGTGGTATTGGATCGCCCAGCCGGTGCAACTGCCATGGGTTCTAAATCCAGCCTTCGCAATAGACCGCTGGATCACTTGATCTGGAACACTCCGCCATGCCTGGCGCACCCAACCCGACACCACATTCACAGACGGAGACTTCGGATTACCGCCCTTCGTGTACTCAACTTGGTCCGATCGCTTCCACTCGTCGATAATTGGACTCATATTGTCTTTAAATGACTTGTAGATCCCAATATCTCCGGCTTGGAGGTACGGCGTCATCCCGCAGGGATCACACACATGTCGATGTTGCGCTTACCGCAATGGCCCTTTACGTCCTTGCTGCTGGGCACCGATGTTATCAACTGTGACGAGGCCAGGGTCTTCAAAGTACACCGCGGTCTCATCCATCAAGATGGTGCGAGATGGATCCATCACCATACGGGACGACTGGAGAAACCGCATAAACGCAACGGCGCGGCTGGTAACGTCATAATCACTCAGTGTTGTTAGGTTTGTGGTGCATCGCAACGAGAGTCCATTTCGGCGCATAGAGCATGACACCCAGCGCTCCGATCCAACATACTCTGCCACACCAAACACAATAGCATTTATTGCCGTCTAACTGTTGACCGGCTCTCTAATCGGTGCGATCCTGTATTTTTTGTTCGTAGACTTCCCAAGTCACTAAAGTGAGAGCGGCCTTCAATTTGGGTGTGGTCCTCTATTCGGGAAAATCCGTTACAGTGTCGTGATGTCGGTAGCCCGCGCCACCAGCTGGCATTTGTTTCCGTCGTAGACCAGGCGCTTGCGCGAATTCGCAATGCGGATTACTTCGCCATTTCTAGGCAAGCTTGGCGAGTCAGCAGTCTCACCAAAAACAGCGGCGGTGATCAACTCCGAGTCCACGAGGGATCTGTTCTCATCACTGGAATTGTACAGATCCTGTAGCTGAATTGAATGTGTTAGACAGCACTCAGCGCGCTACCGGCCATGAATACGATATACATACCTAGGAAAACTCTTCGAACGTATCCTCTGGGTGCGTGTCGGTGATATGTAGCCGCACAAGCTGCCGATCTTCATACTTGTGCTCAGACTTCCAGATAAGCGTTCCGGTTACAATGACGTTATTGACAATGCCACCCATCGAGATTGCCCCCTCAGTAACATGCTTCCGGAATGCTGTGAACACGAGCTTTAGGCGATTACGACCGAAGGTAGGCCTAAGCAAACTTACCCTCGACGGAGGAGAGCACAACATCATTCTTCATAGTCCTTACTCGACTCGCTTGCTTCACGCGCTTTACAGGTGAGCCGATCGGTGGTGGCTCTGGTGCTGAACGCTTCGGCGCTTTTTGTTCAGGCTCGCTACGCTTAGCGGGCGCCACTTGTACCCGTCACGATGGAGGGAAATGAGGAACTGGCTGTGTGGATCCAAGCTCGGCATATCGAGGAAGCGGAGCCAAGTGGAGCTGAAGTGGATTGTATCACTTCTTTCTACAGACCAGGTTTGATAGAAAGAGCGTCAAAAGTAGCTGAACATTTGTGGAAGATGGAATGATGTTTAATCGTTGAGGATGACGTCTGCGATAGTCGTGCGTTTTTCTTGCAACTACCTTGAAGTTTGTCAATTTCCTATCATGTCTTACTAATGCATGTCTGGTTTTCTCCGAGTAGAGTGATCCCTATACAAGCTGACATCGTTGTACTCATCCAAGTTGAGAGTGTTTCGATTATGCGGTATTCCCAGAATTCTGACATGAGGTGCTTCTCGATAAGGTTTCAGAGACAAAAAAGTAGTGCCTTGCTCACAGCGACGAGTTTATGATGAACCACCAAATCAAACTTGCGGGAAGGAGGCCGATGGCGTTTGCCCAATCAGCAATGAGTGTTGCTCGTAAATAGAAGACTTGCATATTAGCTACCCCCAAGACTTAATGACCACGAGAAGATAATCATAACGTATTAAAGCAGTTTAAGAGCGAGAGTATACCAATAGATTTTTGAAGGGGAGTTGTTACAACCACGTTGAATCAGCTTTCGCAGTGGCCACCATTCAAGTCAGCGATATCTGGACAAGACAGAGCAGGCAGCGATACCTATGTGTGATTTGCGGTGCAACCGTCCTTGAGGTGTCTCTCCACACGAAAGCCGAGAATCGGCGAAAATCAGTTTAAGAGTCTGCCAAACATATAGACTTCATTATACTGGCTGCGATCTGGACGCCCAATCACAACCCGAGAGGGATAGGTGACAAATGTTCCAGAATTGCATATCACCATTTTTACAAATGTATGCAGTTCCCTGGTTCGCCTCTTTTTGTAAATTTAACAAAGAAGGAATCATTTGTGTGAAAATCATTGGACGCGGTGGGGATCCGCAAAACAATGCGGTGCTCTATCCACTTGCGCTACGCGCCCTCAAGCCCGCTTGATATGGTTCTTGACAGACCAGGATCTTGCATTGCCAGTAAGATCTACACTACTGCTTCAAACAAGGATGTCGCGTGGATACTGGTCTTGGGTGGGTCTGCTGGCGTCGCCCTGGGTTTCTTTGTCCGACCACGGCCTGCTGGTGCACTGCGTGCTGGCTTGGTTGTTCTGGTGCGCTTCTCACCCGATCTTCTCTCCTTTGCAGCCGCCTTCTTCTCCTTCTCAGCCTGTTCCTCCATCAGATGCATTTCAAAGAGCTGCTGGGTAAGAAGCTTGCCACCGACATCTAGTGACTTCCGTTTCTTCTTGAGGGAGCGCACGAGAGGCGGGACACTGTAGCCACAGGTGAAAACGCTCTGTCGTCATAAACGCTGTGGCCGTTGTCGCAATCGCTGCACCAGCCGACGCTGCGATGTGGGCAGCTTCCACACTCACACACTCTCCTGGAAGCACGAAAAGAGGCGGAAGGACGAACCCACTTGCACTCGCGCACGCAACGATCGTCAGGTGGAAGTTGGCGGCTGTGGCCTTCGTCCACACGTTCCTGGAGCCCTTCCTGGCGATGATATGGCGGCTCCTTCGTCGTGAGAAACGAGGTCTTGTCGACGTGAAAAGCACCATGACAACGGCAGCGTTGACCTCATTCCGGGCGCGTGAAACGACCTGTGCTTGTCTTATCGAGAGGCTGGGATGGCGCTCGACAAAACGTTGGTTCCATCCACGGCCGAGCTTGTGGCCGAACTTGCGCATCGAGATGTCTTCCGCCTTGCGAGCGATGTCAGCAGCATCGACGGGGGACCCAATCGACTGCATTCCGACGATCCATTCTTCGAGACAAGTCTCGACTTCGGACGGAAGGAGCGGCGACGGGCCACGGCGGACGCGAACAATCGGCTGTCCTTTGGAATACCTTGCTACAGCCTTGTGTGATGAGGTGGCTGTACGCTTCGCCAGCTCAGGCGAGCGGGCAGATAGGCGTCTGGTGGCTGGTGGTAGCGAAGGGGTGGCGCTACGCCAGCTCAAGCTCTTTAGAAAATCAAAGTACGACGCGCGTAGAGCTGGTGTGTATTAGCTCAATACGCTGGTCGGTACCTCACGTTGTGTACCCTTTGACTCGGTCCTTTCAATGGGATCTCGGTAGGAGAGTTTCCTGGACCGCTCGTCGTTTCAGGCACTACACCGCTAGGGTATGACCGTACTACGAAGGCAAATATACAGGGGCTGCGACGGAGTTGGTCTCGATCGGCCAGCCAGATAGGGGTGCGAGCTTGCCTCTCCTAGGTAGCTCGCGGGCTCAATATGAAATGCACCACGCGTATGTCTAGCACACCAGCTAGAATACGCGGCAGACGCAAAGAATACACTCAAACGAAGTGCCTCAGACCCTTGACCTAGCCAGGATCCTCGGCAGACGGCAAGAATGCCAGGAACTATGTCCTCACGCTCTCACACGCACACACACCAGCTGCCACACTGGCGAGCCAACACACACTGCTCTTAACACGCTAGCGCACACGCAAACTTACTCGTGGGGCGCGCGCCAACTCTGTTGAGCTGGCGGAGGCTGCGCTCTGGGGGAGACTTGTGGGGTACGAGGGAAAAAAGAGAGTCTTTTGTGTCAGGTTGCCCGCGAGGGTTTCCCCGCTTAAACTTATACTGCGTGTCTACGAGGCGCTGGGTCGCCAGCTTTGGACCTCTGAAAACCGATATGGAACCGGTTTGCTAGCTACTTCAACTGCTGGTGGTACCTGACTGGTACATCTCGGATCCTGGCAGTTGGCGAGCCAATGCCGGCTCGCCGACCCCATGAGGGATGGGGGGCCGACTCCCCCTCGCCCATTCGGTAGTATTCAATCAAGCGTTCTAACCTCTTGCGACCGGGTTGCCCATCAAGACGCCACCCACATGACCACAACCGCCCCTCGACCACAGTCCTCTCACGTCAACGACCAGTGTGAGGATCTTGGTCGCCTCACTTCCGAACTTGCCCGTCGACTTCGCAATGGAGCTCAAGCCGGATCGCGACGAGCTGCCGGCGGCAGCGTCGCCTGCTCCTGAGTTGGCACGGCTGCCTGCGATGTCGCCGCCTGTTGTCGACGAAGAGGCTGAGAGCGAGCCCGCGGTCGTGCGCTCTGCATCTCGGGATCTCGGGGGCGCCGCGTTGGCGATGGCTGATCTTCGTCGTTTGTCTCACAGCTGAGGATGTGGCGCTTGTTCCATCCACGCCGGTGCTTCGGTCTGCACTCTGGCGCTCGTTCGTTGAGTCTGGCGATCGTGACGGCAACAGCATCGCTCGCTTGCTAGCCGACGAGCCAGCTGACGAGGATGCTGCGCGCGCTCGACTTGAGGAGATGCGCCAGCTCGCTGACCAGCGCCTGTCGGAGTTGCTCACAGTGCAACTTGCGACGCCGACGGTGCCCGATCGCATTGCCGAATGGGAGACACTGATGTCTGGTGCCGTTGCGCCGCTCGTGAGCGAGCCTTCTGACGTTCTGCAGGTCGGCGAGCCCGTCGCACCTGAAGAAACAGCATCGGAGCCTCGCGAGCCACTTGCTGAGGTCGCTGACGCGCTCGCTATCATCGCGTCCCTGCAGAAGACTTTCGGCTCTTCGCGCCTGCAGTTGGCTTAGCAACGTCGTCGACAGCTTGCTAGCCGTCGTCCGCGTGCAGGACGCGTTGCTGACGCTCCCGCATGCTGCGTCGCCGTCGCCCGAGCTCGCGCTTGTCTCTCGTTGGGAGTCAGCGCAGGTGCGCCACCTGGCGCGCCGCCTCGAGAAACGGGAGGCCGCCCTTCGAGCGGCAGTTCAGCGCCGTCGCGACGCCGAAACTGCAGAGCGAAAGCCCGTGGCAGGCGAGGTCGAGGCCGTCCGACAGCATGAGATCCTGCTCAGTCTCTACGACGATCGTCAGGCTCAGCTCCAGCGCGCGCAGCTTGATCTTGGTGAGAGCGAGGCTCGTCGTGTTCGACTCGAGACGCGTGTGCGGGAGCTCGGAGAGGAGCTGGACGCTGCGCTGCGTCAGGCGCTTCCGACACTCAGCGTTGACAAAGCCCGTCACGTGTACGAATTCGTGTGGCGTTATGGATGCGGCCAAGGTGACAAGCGCGCGTGGGCAGAGCTCGTGGAGTCGTGCGCGCAGAACGATCCGTCAACCGTCCCGATGGACATCTCCTTCTTGGTGATGCGAGCAAGCCGTTCTGCTCGCGTGGTTCATGCCGCTCCCGACTGCAAGCATCTCGACGTCTCGCGCTTCCCAACCTCACTGACTCCAGCTGCCGCGTCACCCGGATCGTCGTCACGTGCACTGACCGCCGGCTCTGCATCTTCTGGTCTCGCTTCCGGTGCTTCACGCGTTCCTTCGGCGTCCTTGGGCCACTTCTCTGCCGCCTCTGCCCGCCGTTCGATCCAGTTCCAACGCGACGGCGGTGACGCCGACAGTGCCGATTACGGTGGCCAAGTCGACACGAGTGAATGGGAGTGGCGACGACGATGTCGCCCATCACGACGAGCGGCAGAGCGCTGATGGTGCTCAGCGCAGCGCTGTCCACACCACTCCGACGGCGGTGTCGGCTGCGACAACCACGTCTCTCGGCGTTGGTGCGCGTCATCCTCCAGTTATCGACCTTGAAGATTCAGCCAGCGACGTCTCGTCAGACGGACCGCGCACACCGCGTGGCGTCAAACGCCGCGTCGCGTCAACTGTCGCAGCGAATGCGATGACTGCTCAGCGTCTCGCGCGCACGTACGGGACGGAGGGCATCGATGCCTTCAGTCATCCAACCAAGCGGCGACCATCTCCGTCGAGTCTCTCCACTCCGTCGTCTGCAACGCCATCGGACCGCTCCATGCGCACAGCGGCAGTACCTGCTCAAGGCCGCGGCGACGTGTCGACGCGTGGCGAGGTCGAGACAGCCGCGCAAGATCGACATGATGCAGCGTCACGCATTCCCGCTGCGATGACGCCGTCCGGCGTGGCTGCTCTCCGACGCGCAACGCCGATGATCATCGTGACTAGCGAGCCTGGGGCGTGGCCACAAGATGCAACTGCACTCCCTCCGCTGACATTCGTGGGACCGGAGTCGGCGGCGCGCATCGCGGACTACACGGCCGTCCCGCACGCAGTCGGGGGCGATGCGCCGTCAGGTGTCGCGTTTGCGTGCGTGGACATTCCGTTTGCGCTGAGTCCGACGCGTGGTCGGAGCAGCACCGTGGCGTACAGCTCGCTGACGGACCTTCACTTTCGCGAGCTTCTTGGAATCTCGATGCAGCGTTCGGCACATGGACAGTCACCGTACTTTCCCAATTACGAGCCCGTTCGCAATCAAACGGAGGTGCAGCTAGCACGCCTCGGTGCACGCGGGATCGGCGCAATGGATGACGTGCTAAGCCAGCGCCCATGGGATCGCATGTGGAACGAGCGAGTGACACACGTCTTCCTGTTTGACCCCAACACGCTGAGTCGCGTGCAGGTTGACTGGATGTTTCGGGTGCTCGAGTTCATGTACCGCTATCGTCGTCAGTATTGGCAGCGCCAACACTGGTACGCTCTGTCTCGCCAGCAGTCGGCGGGCCAGGACGTGATTGACGCGTACACGGCACGCGAAGCATCCAACCGTGATCTCGTCGTCGCGTTCAACGCATTGATTCGAGCTGCACCACCAGCTATCAGCACTTCTCTCTTCTGGTCTGAACCTGCATTTTGGTGGGTTGCAGCGAAGCCATGCGCGTGGCCCTTGGCGGACGTTTCGACTGTCCCGCTGGCACGCCAGCTCGATGAGATCGACTTGCTTGAACCTGTTCGATGCTGCTGGGGCAAGGCGCCTGGTCGCTTCGTGGAAGCACTGATTGGTGAGCAGCTGGACATCCTCGACTCGCACGGCGGCAAGTGCTGGCGGCTTCCGACCCCGTGGTGTGATCCCGACTTCCGTCCGGATGTCTAGCTGCTGCAAATCGTCTGAGACTCCTGTCTGCTTCCGCTCGCCAGTTCCAGCTTTGATGTCGTCGTAACCCAAGGTCGCTGACTTGTTCAGACTGCGTATTAATCGCGAGCGAGTAATACATGTCTTTTTCTTGACCATTCGTTCCACTCCTTTTTTTTCTTTCGGACTCTGCACGCCATGGCGACTTTGCGCGCTCGTCCTTCTTGTTGTTCAATCGCGAGCGAGTAATACATGTCTTTTTCTTGACCATTCGTTCCACTCCTTTTTTTTCTTTCGGACTCTGCACGCCATGGCGACTTTGCGCGCTCGTCCTTCTTGTTGTTCCCCTTTCGTAGAGTCGCTTCTACGACAATTAAAGGTGACGCCAGCGGGGTGACTGACGCCCCTTGCCCGCACTTGCTCTCGGGACTTAGTCTGCTGGATCACCAGCGTCGTCGCCAGCTTGCATTGCCGCAAACCGACTACGTGCTTTCGCCGACTTGTCGAACTCGTGCAGCATCCTGCCGCAGTTCAGTTGGGTGATCGGCACCCATGATGGCTCTGCGTAGCCAGTCCACTGGATCAGATACTCCTTGCGCCTGGCCTGCGAGCGCGTGCGGTTGGCGGACCAGCGCACGTCGAGGATTCGCTTGACTTCGTACTCGTTCGCCGACTCGTCCGCTTGCCAGCTATCCTCGGGAAGGAGGCTGGCGTCCCAATCGTCCTCCTCTGGTAGGTCAGCTACTGCTGTCGACGCCGGGCGCTCGTCTTCGATGACTCTTGGCTTGAGGCGACTGACGTGAACCCACGGTGAGATTCGATACGGCGTGCCGTCGACCGCCAGCTTGACGCGATAGTCGTCCGACTTCTAAGCTATGCGGAATGGCCCATGCCACGCGTGAGCCAGCTTGCGAGCTAGCCCTGGCTTCACGCGAGAGTAGTAGAGCCAAACGGCGTTCCCAACCTCGAAGCCCGTCTTGAACTTCGCTGGTAAGCGCTCCCACGACTCATTCCGTTCGCGAGCTCGTTTCTCCTTTGCTTCTCGCTGGAGTTGTTTCGCCAACTCGACAGCGATTTCATGCTCGCGCTGCACTCGCAATCGCCACACGTAGGCGTCGAGCTGATTGCGACCCTGGGGCTGAGGAGCTAGCATGGCGGATACCGTCGACCTGGCATCCCAGCCATGGAGCAAGAAGAACGGCGTCTCCCTGCGTACTGCGTCAACCGACGTGTTGATTGCGAACATCAGTCGATACACGGCGTCTTCCCAGTCGTCTTGATCTGGCGATTCGATGTACGCACGTGCGCAGCGCATGACCGTTTGGACGGACCGCTCTTGCTGGCCGTTTTCCTGTGGCCGATACGCCAACGTTGCTCGCTGCCGGCTGCCGATCATCATGCGAAACTGAGTGAATATTTCACTCATAAATCGCGGATCCTGGTCATGGCAAACGATCGAGCTGGCGCCGTAGCGCTGGAACACCGTGGAGTCGTAGGCTTGCGCGACCGCCAGCGCCCGATGTGTCCTGCATCGCTTTCGCCAGCACATAGCCAGTAAACGAGTCCTGGAACAGGAGGAGCGCTGTGTTTCCTTGTCGCGAAGCTGGCAACGGCAACACGAAGTCCATCGAAAGCACCTGGAACGGGCGCTCCGGCAGCACGTTGCCCGGCGATGGCCCTGGGTTGGCAGGCCGGCCTTTGGCGGAACTGCAGTCGATGCACTGCTGCACGTGGAGCTCGACGTCGCAATACATACGTGGCCAGTAGTACTCGCGACGGAGCTTCCCAAACGTGCGCATCACACCTTGATGACCACCTTGATAGTCATCATGCGCAAGGTGGAGCAGGTCTTCACGTAACGACTGCGGTACTGCGAGGCGAGCACGTTCCGATTCGCGGACTTCCACTCGACGTCGCCGGTTGCCGACATACCTCAACAACAACGCCGGTTGCCGACATACCTCAACAAACCGGCGTCGTCAACGGCGAAGCTGTCCGCAACTTTCGCTGCATCACGTGCTTGTCGCTGCGTCAGCCGCTCCAGATCACCACGAAGGTAATCGAGCAGGTGCGCATACTAGGCGTCGTTCTCTTGGTGTCGTCGCCAGCGTCGGATACGTTCCGCCGCTGGTTCCTCAACTTGGTGTCCTGCGGGAGTTGTCTGCTCGTTGGCAAGCTGACGATCTTCGATCGTTCGTCGACCTTCGGCGTCGCCATCGACTTGCAAGCGTCCGTTAGATTTCGGGTCGGGTCCTAACCAATCAGCTGACTGGGTTTCATCGCGTTGGCTTGGGCTTGGTAAGCTCGGCTGCTGATTGGCTGGGTCTGATTGCTGGATTCGTCGGTTGACTGGGCTTACTGCCACTTCACGACCGTTCGTCCCGTGCGCCCCTTGACTGGTGTTATGTGACGAAGTGGCTGTACGTTCGCCAGCTCTTAGCGAGCTGACGGGTAGGCGTGTCGTCGGCTAGCTGCAGCGAAGGGGTAGCGCTGCGCTAACCAAAGCACTTGTGCTTTGAAATACAAGTACGACGCGCACCGAGCTAGTTCTCTGGCTCAGCGCTGGTCGGTACCTCACGTTGTGTACCCTTTCGGCGGTCCTTTCAATGGGATCCTCAACAAGGAGTTTCCAGAGGCCTGCTGCTTAGGAGGGTGCGTACTACGCGAGCGTACGGGCAAACGTACAAACGAAGGTATGGGGGGCTGTGACGGAGGTGATCTCGATCAGCCAGCCAAGGGGGGGGGGCGAGCTCTCCTCTCCTAGGGAGCTCGCGAACTAGACAATATAAAGTGTATCGCCGAGTATCCACTTGGACACGCGATCAATACAGAGCACACTCAGAGATAGAGTGCCTCAGAACCTCGGGCTGGCCGGGTTCCTCAGCAATGTAGCACGAATGCTGGGAACAGTGTCGTCCCGCTCTCACACGCACACACACAGGCCACTACGCCAGGCCAACACACACAGTCCGCTCGGGTATACACTCAGCACACACGCAAACTTACTTGTAGCGCGCGTGCCGACTCCGATGAGTTGGCGGCGGCTGCGCTCTGACTGGGAGACTTGAGGGGTACGAGGCAAAAGCGAGAGTCTTTTGTCAGGTGGGCCCGCGAAGGCTTTCCCTGTTAAACCTGATACTACTACACGCATGTCGCTAGCACGCTGACACGTGGACCTCTAGAAACCGATAAAATACCGGTATGCTGGATCTGACTGATCCGCTCAGCTGGCTGGAGCCAGCGACCCGGGGGGTTGGCAAGCGGGCCCCCATTCCGCGAAGTTCTCTTCAAACGCAAGCAAACCAACTACATCCTAGTCTCAGGCGTCCGTTCCCATGGCGCCGACTTCATCACAACCGCCCCTCGATCGAGGTGGTCATGCGCCATCGGCCAGCGTGGCCAGCTCGGTCGCTCAGAGTTCGTCGCTCCGGTCGCGAAACAAGATGTCGACTTCGTCCGCGAGCCCGCGGGACTCAAGCGCTACAGCGACTGCGGCTGGCGAGTCGACTTCGGCACCGAGCACGAGCGTCGTGCGCACGGCCACTGTGGTGGCGCTGACTGGTACAGCGGCGGCGACGCTCCCTGCTGATGCAGCTGCTGTGGTGGCTCCCCCGTCTGTTGGTGCTGAGGTGCTACCTCCGTCTGCGGGTGACGCGTCGGGCGCCAACGAGATGCGAACGTCGACCAACGTGTTGCGCGCGTCGACTTCGGTCGGAGGCGTGGCGCAGCTCGAGTCCAGGGGCGCTGGAGATGATGCGCAGCTTGAGTCGGACGTCGTCGCATCAGGTAAGTGGCTTACGTGGCGGCGCTGGCAGGCAGTGTTGCTGACTCGCGTTGTCTGCTCCAGCTTGCCGAGCGTGGGTCTTCTTCGACGCTGATGCGCATGCGGGCGCTGTCGTGGCGACTGACAGTTCGGAGGGGACGCGTTCGTGGCGTGAGGAACTTGCATGCGTCGCGCGTGAGTTGACTCGGCAGAGCGACGATGACAATCCGCAAGCGCACACGGAGAGTTTGTTCGGCCGAGCGCGCGAGATCGTTGACCGGCGTCTGCACGAGCTGATGTCTGTGAGCCTCCCGTCCGCTGAGGTCGCTGAGCCGCTGGCGTCGTGGGATATCGTCGAGTCGGACACGCTGATCTCGCTGCTCAGTTCCGATATCGACCAGATCTTGCGCTTCGAGTTCGCCGACTCGCATGCGCAGATGCAGAGCTCGCGCATTGAGACGTTCGAGGATATTGCACGGGCACTCCAGCTCGTCGGCTTCATCCGCCGGACGTTCGGCGACGGAGCGTTTGCTAGCCGGCTCGTGAATACGGTTCGCGCCTGTGCATGGCTGAGTCACGTTGTTCAGGCGCTCTTCGAACTGGTGCGCGTCCAAGACGTACAGCTTCGCCTGGTCGGGCCTGGGTCTACTGCCCCGCCTCCGCTCGCGTCGGCTGCACTGCTGCACTCGCTCCGCGAGGAGCGTTTGCTAGCGTGCGTGGCGCACGTCGACGCGGCATTTCGCCAGTCCGTCAGCCGGCGGCGGGAGCTCGAACGAGAGCTGCACGTCTCGGAAGTGAGCGAGACGGAGGCAACGCGTCGCTATGCGCTCTTGTCCTCGCAGCTCGAGGATGAGCGCTCTGTTATCGCGAGTCTTCGCAGTGAATTGGCTGACGCACGTCACGAACACGACATGCTCCGCGCGCGCGTGTGTGAGCTCGAGCGCCAACTTGATGAGAGTGAGAGCATGCGCCAACCAATGCGAGGCCTCTCGCAGCAACAGGCGATGCACGTGTTCGACTTCCTCTGGCGCTACGGGTGTGGCCAAGGCGAGACAGCGCTGTGGGGCGAGCTAGTTCGCGCGTGCGCGCTTGCGGATGCCGGTCGTGCGCCCCTCGACGTATCGTTGATCGTGACTCGGGTTGGGCGATCGGCGCGCTTCGTTCAGGCTTCGCCTCCAGCAAGCGAACTTGACACGTCGGGCTTGCTGTCTATCGTGCCAACAGCGGCACCCGCGCGATTTCCACCGGCTCGTTCTCCGTCAGCCGGCGCAGTTGCTGCGCTCTTGGGCACGCCGTCATCTTCCGGCCAGCGTGTTTCAGGCGGCTTCGCGTTCGGAGCTTCAGTCACAGCTGCTGCACCGGGGACTGCATCTTCATCGGTAGTGCGCTCTGCTACGACGTCGACTCTGTCGACTTCGGCTATCGCTACGGGCGTCGCGACGAGATCAACTCACTCGGTCGTTGCGTCTTCGTCAAGTCTTCAGGCGCGTCGGCAGATCGAGTTTCCGACTGCTGGTGACGATGGTTCTTCGGAGAGTCCAGCATCTGATGGCGGCGAGGTCGATGACGACGTATGGGACGACCCAGCGGACGAAGACTTCAAACCTGAAGATGCTGATACCGAAATCGCTGCATCAGTCGCCGCTGTGCGCGCGCCCGGGAAGTCGAAGTTGGTTCGTCGACCGACCGCGTCTTCGTCCGGCAGCTCTGCACCGCCGGTCATCACTGTGGACAGCACCTCTGATGCCGAAGGCAGCGACGAGGGACCACACACACCGCGCGGAGTCAAGCGTCGTGCTTCGGCGATTGCTGCGACGGACGCGATGTCCGCACAGAAGCTGGCGCGTTCGCTCGGCACTGAAGGAATCGACGCTGTCGGTGCGCCGACTCCCAAACGGCGTCGCTCATTGTCGGGTACGCTCGCAACTACGCCACCTGAGGTCGCAGCGGCGTCCCAGTCGGCAGATGATGACTCGAGCCAGCCAGGGACCGCGTTGGCAAGTGCCTCCAGCTCGAGCGCGCCAGCAACGGTCGTCAGTACTTCGGCACGTGCACCCACACCACCGGTGTCAGCAGTCTCGAGCGCGGTCATCGCGAGCTCGGCTGGCGCGCTGACCTTCACGGGCGCTGACGCGTCGAAGTACATCGCCGACTACACGGCCGTGCCGCGTGCTTCGCCTGGCGCCCGGCTGACTGACGCTGTGTTTCGGCAGGTCGACCTTCCATTCGCGCTTGGAACAGTCCGCGGGCGTAGCAGTGTCGTGCCGTACAAACACTGGATGGACACGCACTACGCTCGGCGGTTCGACTTCACGATGCAACGGGTCAATGGCGAGCAGACCCCATTCTTCCCCAATTACGAGCCGTCTCGATCGAAGAGTCTGCAGCAGCTCTCGCGCTATGGGGCGCGCGGTTTTGCAGCGATGGAGGAGGATGTGCTCGCGACTCGGCCTTGGAACGCGATGTGGCGCCAGCGTGTGCGTCACGTCTTCTTGTTCGATCCGGCCAAGCTGAGTCAGGAGCAATTCGCATGGGTAGAGCGGGTGCTGACGTTCATGTTCGAGCACCGCCGCCAATACTGGGAGCGCCAGCACTGGTTTACTCTGTCACGTCTTGACCAAGTCGAGTCTGCTGTGAAGCTCGCGTACGCTGCGCGCGAGGGGTCTTCGCATGACTTGGTGAACCGATTCACCGCACTCATCCGTTCGGCGCCGGCGGGCATCAGCACCTCGCTGTTCTGGTCCGAACCAGCATTTTGGTGGGTGCCCGCCAAGCCGTGCGGTTGGCCGCTCGAGCACGTGTCCAAGGTTCCGCTGCTTGACCAGCTTCGCCAGCTTGACGAGGGAGAGCCTGTACGCGTTGGATGGGGCAGCGCGCCAGGTCGATTTGTTGAGGCGCTCATCAGGGAGCAACTTCCGATTCTTGACAGCCACGGCGGGAAATGCTGGGAGCTTCCACCTCCGTGGAATGATCCAGACTACCGCCCTGAAGTGTAGCACGTTAGCGTCGTTCGCTGACTAGCTCGTAACCTTCAATACATGTTGACTTTTGCACGTCACTTGGAGTCTCCTGCTCAACTTCTGCTTGCCTTGTTTTTCTCCTTAGCAGAGTCGCCTCTGCTCCTTTCTTCACTTCGCCAACGGAGACTTTGGCGTTGTGGTGCGATCAGGCGAACGCGATGACGGCGTCGTTCGCTGATCGACTTCTGGTATCTCCATGTAGAGCCGTATCTACTTCAATCTTCAGCAGTCCAACGGGAGACAACGTTGGGACTGGTCGGCCCGTCACGTGGGCTAGTCGTCTTGTGCGTCGGCGTCGTCTGCGGCTTGCATGGCGGCAAACCGGCCCTTCGCCTTCGCTGAGTTGTCGAACTCATAGAGCAAGCGTCCGCAGTTCAACTGACTTGCGGGCACCCAACTCGGCTCTGTGTACCCAGTCCACTTGACGAGGTACTCTTTCCGTCGCGATTGCGATCGCGTTCTGCTCGCGAACCAGCGTACGTCGAGAATCTGCTCTACCGCGTACTCGCCTGCCGATGAGTCTGCTTCCCAACTATCTTCAGGTAGGAGACTTGCGTCCCAGTCGTCTTCGTCGGTGAGCTCGGTGACCGTATCTGTTAATGGGCGCTCGTCTTCGAGTACTCGAGGCTTCAAGCGGCTCACATGCACCCATGGAGAGATCCTGTAAGGCGTACCCGTGACGCCAAGCTTCACACGATAGTCATCAGCCTTCTCAACAATTCGAAATGGCCCGTGCCATGCATGCGCAAGTTTGCGAGCGAGACCAGCCTTGACGCGCGGGTAATACAACCAAACCGAGTTTCCCACTTCGAAGCCGCTCTTCAGCTTGTCCGGCAAGCGCTCCCATTGCTCGTTCCGTTCGCGGGCTCGGCGTTCTTTCGCTTCGCGTTGCAGCTGCTTCGCCAACTCAATGGCAATCTCGTGTTCTCGTTGAACGCGCAGACGCCAGGCGTACGCGTCGATCTGGTCGCGTCCGCGCGGTTGGGGAGCCAGCATCGCTGACACGGTGGACTTCGCATCCCAACCGTGGAGCAGGAAAAACGGCGTCTCGCGTCGGACAGCGTCGACTGACGTATTGATCGCGAACATCAAGCGCTGTACTGCGTCTTCCCAGTCGGCTTGGTCGGGAGCCTCGACATACGCGCGCACGCATCGAATGACTGTCTGTACCGACCGCTCTTGTTGCCCGTTGGCTTGCGGTCGGTACGCCAGCGTCGCACGTTGTCGGCTCCCCAGCATCATGCGGAACTGCGTGAACACCTCGCTCATAAAGCGAGGGTCCTGATCGTGGCGGATGATTGAACTCGCTCCAAAGCGTTGGAAAACCGTAGAGTCGTAGGCTTGTGCAACAGCAAGCGCGGACGTATCGCTCATAGCTTTCGCCATGACAAACCCAGTAAACGAATCCTGGAACAACAGCAAAGCTGTATTTCCTTGGCTAGATGGCGGAAGGGGCAGCACGAAGTCCATAGAGAGCACTTGAAACGGGCGCTCTGGCAAGACGTTGCCAGGCGACGGACCTAAGTTGGCTGGCTTGCCTTTCGCAGTACTGCAATCAACACATTCCTTGACGTGCCGTTCGACATCACGATACATGCGAGGCCAATAGTACTCACGGCGTAAGCGCTCAAACGTTCTTGTCACACCCTGGTGTCCGCCCTGGAAGTCGTCATGCGCGGCGTGCAGCACGTCATCCTTCAGGCTGCCGGGCACTGCCAGGCGAGCAGTCTCTGCTAGTCGCGTGGTTGACACGCATACACCGGCGCGCTTGCGTCCGCTGCCGACGTAGCGGAGCAAACCAACGTCATCGATCACGTAGACGTCCGCGAGCTTGGCCGCGTCACGCGCTTGACGCTGCGTGAGGTCATCGAGGTCTCCGCGCAGGAAGCTGATCACGTGCGCATACGCTGAGTCGGTCGCTTGGTGGCGGCGCCATCGTCGCCATCGTTCCGACGTTGGGTCGTTTGGCGTGCTTCGTGCGGATGCGTCAGTTGGCTCAGCGGACGAACTTGTTCGGCGGTGTTCGCTGAAAACAGCTGTTTCTTCCGTCGATTCCCTGATTGGCCAATCAGAGCTCTCGTCTGGTGCACGTCGGCTTGAACTTGGGGAACTCGCTCGCTGATTGGCTGAAACAGTGTCCTGAATGCGACCGTTCGCACTGGTTTCAGCCACTTCAGCTACTTCACGCCTGTTCGCAACCAGCGACTCGTCGCTCGGGTTACTTCGGCGCGGGACGCGACGCGCGGCTGTGCGACGATCGCCTGCTTGGAGTTGTCGCTCGTTTCGAGCGTGTCCGTCGCGCGCTTGAGCGCGGGTCACGACGAACGCCGCTGCCGCTGGAACGCCGCCACTGCGTGCGGCATGCACCGCTGCATGCCGCTGCATGTCGTCTCTGCCGCCGCTATCTCCCGTGTTGCCGCTGCGGTGCTGCACGCCGTGTTGTGCGTCGCCCTGCGGCTCTACACTCGCATCCACAGCTCTGCAGTCATATGCTGCGCTGTCGGTCGCTGCGCGTTCGTTCGCGCTGCTGCTGCCTTGTGTCTGACCATTGCTGCTCGAGCGCTGGTACACCGTCGTCGTGCTGATGCCCGCCACACTGCGGCTTGCTGCATGTTCACTGACGTTGCCGTGGCGCTGTGCCGGCACCCACGTGCTGGCGTGCCGAGGCGCTGCCATCGAGGCATCAACAGCCGTGCTCCTTGGTCTGCTAGACTCGCCCGTTGACGGCGGATTGCGCACGGCGAGTCGGTTCAAGCCGCTGAGCTGGGCCAGCTCGTCATCAGTCTCGAGAGTCAGGTCGCCAACCTGCAGAGCTTTCGACGCGACGTAGTCTGCTGGCGCATTGAAGTCGCGCTTCACGTGTGCCAGCTCGAGGGATTCGAACGCGGCTCTCAGGCTAGTGAACCTGTTGAGGAGCACTTGCAATCGCGCTTCGTTGCACCCGATGGTGCCCTGACACTGTTGCACAGCGATTCTTGAGTCGCCAACTACGACGACTTCACGGAGGCCAAGCTCCCGTGCTCGCGTTAGTCCGCGTAGCAAGCCGTCATATTCGGCTTCGTTCACGGTGACGTTTGCCAACTGGAAGCCTCTTGCTTCGACAGGATGCCAACCTGGTAAGCGCCATAATACATAGCTTGAACTGCCAACCTTTGTCTTGAGTTTCGCAGCCCCGTCGAACGTCATGACATGGCCAACGAACTCTGCGGTCAGCATCTCGACGCTAAGCATGGGCGCACGAGCTTTCGTATGCTTGTCGGGCTCGACCTGGTTCGCGATCTCGTCCAACTTGTCGCGCGGCGTTATGCTAGTGGCAACTAGCTTCGCGAGCGAGTCTTCGTCCTTCTGCACGCGCTGGATTTCCAACGTCCACGGCGACAACAGCGTCGCCCACTGCAGGCAGCGCCCGGAGACGGATTTCGACTCCATCAACCACTTCAGAACAGAGAAGCGAGTGAACACCTTGATTCGCTTGCCAGCTACGATCGTGTAGAAGCAGGTGAGCACACGTAGCAGCGCGAGCACTTCCTTCTCGGCGATATGATATCGCAACTCGGCGTCATGCAGGGTACGTCCAGTAAACCGAACCGGATGTAGCGTGCCTTGGTATTCTTGCGCGAGGACGGCACTGACCGCCCACTCGTTTGCGTGTAGGATAACCACGAACGGCTGATCACGATCGGGATGGCGAAGTATCGGTGCGCCAAGCAGCTTCTCTTTCAGCAGTTGGAAGGCGAGCTTCGCCTTCTCGAGGTCTTCGCCCGCGCGGAGTTGGTCATCGGTAAGCCCGTAAAGAATGCTCGCAATGTTGGCATAATCCTCAATGAACTTGGCATAATAATTCAGGCTGCCTAAGAAGGACTGCATGCCTTTCAGATTCGTCGGGAAGGCCAACTCCTTTAAGCCCTTTGCGTTCTTTGGCGTCGCTCGGATACCTTCGCGACTAATCTCATGCGAGAGATAGTCAATCGACCGCTTGCCAAACGAACTCTTGTTCAAGTTGACGGAGATACGCCAGTATCTCAACCGGCAGAGTAAGTTGTCCAAGGTCTGACACATTTCGCTCCAAGTAGCTGACTTGCTGGCGATGTCATCGATGTAGGAACTGCGACCTAGCACGGGACCCATGCTTGATGGTGCCGGTATACCCAACTGGAATACAGTCTTCTGTTGCGAATCGGCGTTGGTATGCTCGTCTTCAGCATTTACAACCTGGTCGTTGGCTTCGAGACCCAATGCGCGAAGGACGTCTGGCTCAACCTCTGCTTCGAGAGCTGGAGGGAGCCTGACAAAGCCCCAGAGACAGTTATCCAGCACTTGCTGGTAAATCAAAGGTGCGTTCTTCAAACCGAATGGCATTCTGACCCATTGAAAGTGTCCAAGCGGGCAGACGAAAGCGCTGATGTGCTGCGCTCGTCGCGTCATAGAGATGGCCCAAAAGCCGCTCGCCATATCGAGGCTCAGGAACCACATCGCCTTGTCGAAGTTGTCCAGCATCTCGTCCACCAACGGTAAGGGATAGCTCATGAGCGTGATCAGCTGGTTGACTAACCGGTAGTCAATGCAGAGTCGGATGTCGAGTCCGTTTTTCTTCATGACGATCACCACTGGGCTGGCCCATTCGGAATCCGAGTACTCGATAATCCCAGCCTCGAGCAATTTCTTGACGAGTTCGTACACCTTCTCGAGTAAGTGCACTGGGATCCTTCTGGCGCGCTGAGAGATCGGCTTTGTCCCTGCAGGCACTTCGATGTCACAGACTACGCCCCTTGCCGGAGGCGGCACTGCGTTTCCTGAGCCGAGGAAGCCAGCTTGATGCTTACGCAGGATCTCGCGAACTTGCTCAATTTCCTCGGGCGTATTCTCGTCAGCTTCGCCAACGTCTGCCTTGCTTATGTCAGCTGGCTCGTCGTTGATGATCAAGTCGGGCAGCACTGCGAGTTGGCTCCGCAGCTTGTGAAGCAGCAGATAGTCGGTTCCCTCATGGTAATACGACACCGCGTCTTGCTCATCTGCCAAGTTGTCTAGCGCGGCGACTGCCTTGTAAGTGATTGCTAGCCTCTCGACTGCGTTTGCGGGCTCGGCCACATCAGCGGCGGTGAGGAACTTCGCTCGGATGCCAAGGCTTCTCGAGTCTTGCCGATCAACGTCGCTGTTGGACACTCTCGTTGCCGCGCTAGCGTCGTCGCATGCCTGACTCGCTTGGTGATTGCTCCACTCGCGGTTGGCAAGGTGACGCCGGTTAGCGGGCTGGTCAGCGGAGACCGTTTCGACGGCCTGACTCACGAAGCTCATTGCTTCTTGGGCGGCTCGTTCGCGCTTGAGTATTTGAGTCGGCGGTGTGTACGTCGGCCGCTCAACGGCTGGAGGCAGTCTGCTCGCTAAAGCTTCGGCTTCTCGGTGTGCTTCTCGGAGGAACTGCGGTGAGTGACTTCCTTCGTACGCCAGCAATTGCCATTCAGCGTACTTCGTGCTTCCCACTCGCACAGGCCCACCGGCACCTAACGGCAGGTGACCCGCTTCGACCAGGTGAGCAACTGGCGTCCTGGACGCCACGGTCAGCAGTCGCGCTGAAATGTTGGTCACCTTAACTGACGTTGGCTTGTTTGTCGAATCGAATGCAATCGTCGACACCCACTGGGGTCCGCGACACGCCCAAACCACGAGCTCGTCGGCGAAGCGCCGGCCGTAGATGACGGGCACGCTGGCGGACTCACCCGGCGGGATCGTCAGGTCAGTAGGCGAGCTGACTTCGACGCGTCTTGGCAGCCTCGGTCGGCTGCCTCGGCTGGCGAGGGGGATTCGCTCTTCGTCTGGCAAGCGGACTGCGCCTTCGTAGGCGCCGAGACGCACGCCAGCGGCGATCATGAAGTCCATGCCGAGGAGGCACTGGACCCCCTCGCCAATATTCGCGCACCAGCTTTCCAGGTAGTACACGACGCTCGCACCCAGAGTTATCTTGACCGTGGTCTTGGCACTGACATACGTCGTGACGTTACCGATTCCTTTCACTCGCAGGCGTTCGTTGAACCGTAGCTTCAAGCCAAGTTGACGAGCAAGATCAAGACTGATCATGCTCGTCGTGGAACCCGAGTCCAGCAGAATCAAGGTCCGGCGATTGCACACGGCACCGTGTACCATGGCAATGCCAGCTTGGCCTGCTGGGTTGGAGTGGTGTGACCACCACCCGCGGCGCTCTCCGGGTTCCAACCGGAACGCCGCTCGCCAGTCTCCTGGCTCGGTAGGTGAGTCCTCAGCCGTCATGAATGAACGCGCTTCATCCGGAGTATGACAAACTGACTTCTCTTTGTTGTCGGTTAGCGAACCTTGACCGACATATGCAAATACATGCATTGCGGGGATTTCTTGCTCGTCGCGTACAGGGATCCCATCCCCCTGCGAGCCTCCTAGTTTAAATACTGGAGGACGGCAGCCGGCAACGGCGTGTTGCTGGCGTGCCCTTCGGCCTTGTACCAGGCCTTCAAGCCTTCGAGCGCCTTGGTGACCTCGCACTCGGTCTCGGCACTGTGCGCTGCTCCGCACGCTGGACACTTCTTCGTGCACGCGTCGGCGGAGTGACCTGGTGACTTGCATACGGCGCAAGTCACCCGGGAGGGGCACTCGGCGAACCAGTGCCCTGCTCCGCCGCAGCCGAAGCAAGTCGACTCGCGACGCGGACTCGCGTCACGACGCGCGCGCTGGTCGTTGCTCGTGCGCTGACCGTTGTTCTTCGAGCTTGCTGGCGGGCGAGCTCCGGAGGCGTACGAGCGGCGGTCGCTGGCGACAGCTTGGTAAGTCAGCTCACTGACTCCTTCCGCTTCGTCGTCTAGCTCGAAGCGCACAGTCTTCTGCTGCTTCGGCTCATCTTCTTCGGCGGAGGCCACATCGTCGTCGTACGCCCAGTAGGTCTGCGCGGACCCACGGGACATCGAGCGGTCGCGCTCCGAGCGCGAAGCTGACGCAGCTCGTTCGCGGTACGACGACCTGCGATCTTCGCTTGAGCCGACCGAGTGTTCTTCGTACGCTCGAAGCGCGCACTCCAATTCGTCGAGCGAGCGGAACGGTCGGCCGACCAGCGCGACGCGGACCTCTGCGTCCGTCAGCGACTTGATGAACCGGCTGACGTGGTGACGGAGGTCATCGGGCGTCGTCAGCGGCACGCGAGCCTTGCGCGCGGCAGCGTTAAGGCGCCACAGGTGTTCGCGTGGAGTCTCGCCCCTACGCTGCTTCATCGTGAAGTAGCGTTCGGCTTCTGACTGCCTCGACACGCAGAACTCCTTGGCGAACGCAGCGGCCAGCGTTGGCCAGCTGCGGCGAGCTGACCCCAGCTGCTGGTACCAAGCTTCAGCTGCCCCGCGAAGGTACAGCTCCAAGTTCTTGCAACGCTCGCTCTCCGACCACATCCCGAAGGTTGCCATGTACTGGTATTCCTTCCACCAAGCTCGCCGGTCGGAGAGCTGGTCAGCGCCATCGAACAAGTCGAGGTAACGCTGGGGAATGAACGGTCGGTTTGCGGGAGCGAACGCTGGTGCTTGTTCCTGTTGCGTAGCTTGATGGATGGCGAAGCAACTCGCGTCGGCTCGTCTCGTTGGGTCGGCCGCGCCTGGCCAACTTGCCTCGGGCATCGAGACATCGTCGCAGTGCGGCGCCGGGGCTGGTTGCACGTGCGCAAACGTGTCCCGCGAGCGGTACGCGTCGGCGTGCTGGTAGCTCGACGGCATTGCTGGCTGCTGGAAGGCGTACGGTTGTGGCGGAGCAGGATTGCTCACCACATGCGGGTACGCGAGGTCTGCGCGTGCGAAGCGCGGACCAGCCATGGTGCGCGGCCTAGTCGGCTGACTAGCCGCGACTGCGCCGAGTCCAGGACGGCGGAAAAACGCGTCGTGCTCGAGCACTGGCACGCGTCTCACATCGCCATCAAACTGAGACTCAGCGCTGGCGGACGAGCTCCGACGAAGCTCAAGTCCGGTTGACGAGCTCGGCCACGACGCTGGTGAGCGCATCTTGTGCATCTCGACCGGAGTCGGTGCTGCGTGGCTAGCTCTGAAGCTCATCCATCCATCGATGAGCGAGGCGATCAGATACAGCGCGATGTCTGTATCGTCTTCAACCTCCTTCGCCGACACATTCGTCATGTGCGGCGGGAGTGCGAACTGCGCGAGGCTTGGGACCCAGTTGATGAAGGAGAAGCCAGCTTCATGGAGTGCCGACTGGACGACGGCTACTCGCTGAAGGTGCGTGAAGCCGGTCAACTTCATCTTGAACAAGCGAACTCGTGGCGGCTCAACGGGCGCGCTGTTCGAGTGAACCCCGAACGCCCGGAGCCAAGATTCGCCGGCCGAGAACTTTGTGAGCACTTCGGCGGCTCGCTGCTCAAGGTCTTCTGGCACGCGAAGCCCGGAGGGCACAACGCCAGCCGGCGGAGGGAAGATGCGAGCTGGGGCGCACGGCGTGTGCAGCCACTTATCGACGCACTCTTGCGCCAAGTACTGGTCGACGGCGTCGGGCAGCGAAGCCGCGCCCATGCCAGCGGGTCCAAGCGTCATCGGACGAATGACCGGCTCCACGCTCGCGCACGGGCTGGCAGGATCTTGTTGCGGCTTCGACGACTTGGTTGACTTCTGCGCTCGCGCGCCCGCTCGTCCAGCTCGCCGACTCGGCCTCGCAGCCTCATCGACTTGGCCCGATTCGCTCTTCGACGGCGAACCAGCCTTCTTCTTCCGACCACTTCGAGCCTTTGTCGACTTCTTCTTCTCAGCATCTTCTCGACTCGTCTCGCTAGACAAGGAGTGTGCTGAATGAAAGTCGTCTTCATTGGGCTTGGCTGTGTCGGTCGTGCTGTGGCTCTTTTCTTCTTCGTCATCGAGGATAGCCAGTCGCTCGACGAGGTGTCTTGCCTTGCTCGCTTCCGTCGACACAATCGGAGAGCGAGTTGTTCGGCCAGCGCTGACAAGCGCGGCCGGGGCCTTCGTTTCCGTGTCCATGACACTCGTTCGGTTAGTACCAAGTGCAACCTGAGCAGACCCTGTCACGTGACCCTTGAGGGATCCTGGCATACGCACCAGTTGTGACGAAGTGGCTGTACGTTCGCCAGCTCTTAGCGAGCTGACGGGTAGGCGTGTCGTCGGCTAGCTGCAGCGAAGGGGTAGCGCTGCGCTAACCAAAGCACTTGTGCTTTGAAATACAAGTACGACGCGCACCGAGCTAGTTCTCTGGCTCAGCGCTGGTCGGTACCTCACGTTGTGTACCCTTTCGGCGGTCCTTTCAATGGGATCCTCAACAAGGAGTTTCCAGAGGCCTGCTGCTTAGGAGGGTGCGTACTACGCGAGCGTACGGGCAAACGTACAAACGAAGGTATGGGGGGCTGTGACGGAGGTGATCTCGATCAGCCAGCCAAGGGGGGGGGGCGAGCTCTCCTCTCCTAGGGAGCTCGCGAACTAGACAATATAAAGTGTATCGCCGAGTATCCACTTGGACACGCGATCAATACAGAGCACACTCAGAGATAGAGTGCCTCAGAACCTCGGGCTGGCCGGGTTCCTCAGCAATGTAGCACGAATGCTGGGAACAGTGTCGTCCCGCTCTCACACGCACACACACAGGCCACTACGCCAGGCCAACACACACAGTCCGCTCGGGTATACACTCAGCACACACGCAAACTTACTTGTAGCGCGCGTGCCGACTCCGATGAGTTGGCGGCGGCTGCGCTCTGACTGGGAGACTTGAGGGGTACGAGGCAAAAGCGAGAGTCTTTTGTCAGGTGGGCCCGCGAAGGCTTTCCCTGTTAAACCTGATACTACTACACGCATGTCGCTAGCACGCTGACACGTGGACCTCTAGAAACCGATAAAATACCGGTATGCTGGATCTGACTGATCCGCTCAGCTGGCTGGAGCCAGCGACCCGGGGGGTTGGCAAGCGGGCCCCCATTCCGCGAAGTTCTCTTCAAACGCAAGCAAACCAACTACATCCTAGTCTCAGGCGTCCGTTCCCATGGCGCCGACTTCATCACAGTTACTTCGGCGTGCGACACGCTGAGCCGAATCGGTGCGCCGATTAGCTAGTTCGTCGGCCTCTTGAACGCCGGTGCCAGCTCCCTCACGCGCCATCGAGCGCGTCAAGACGAACGCGGACGCGGACGAAGGCTCGCCGTTGCAGCCTGCCGCGGTATGTGCCGCGAGACGCGCGTCTCCAGGGGGTAGACCGTCGTCGCCGTCGTCGCTGCGGCTTCCGTCCCGCGCGTGATCATCGCCGACCGCGCTGCGCTGTGACGAAGCGCTGTCGCTATGCTTGCTCCCGCTCGCCGCAAGGACGTCGCCGCCGCCACTGCACTCGCCCGTTGGCGGTGATGCGGAAGGCACAGCGAGCTTGTTCAGACCGCGGAGCTGCTCGAGCTCGACGTCGGTCGCAAGCGAGACGTCACCGACTTGCAGAGCTTTCGACGCGAGAAAGTCGGCCGGCGCATTGAACTCGCGTTTCACGTGCGCCAGCTCAGGCGACTTGAACGCGGCCCGCAAGCTGGCGAAGCGGTTGAGCAGCACTTGAAGACGCGCCTCGTTGCACCCGATGGTTCCCTGACACTGCTGCACGGCGATGCGCGAGTCGCCGACGACGACGACGTCTTCGATTCCCAGCTCGCGGGCTCGTGCAAGCCCGCGGAGCATGCCGTCGTACTCGGCTTCGTTCACCGTCACGCCAGACAACTGAAACCCGCGCGCTTCACCTGGATGCCTGCCGGGTAAGAGCCACAATACATAGCTTGAGCTCCCCAACTTCGTCTTTAGCTTCGCAGCTCCGTCGAACGTGATGACATGACCTGCGAACTCCGCGGTCAGCATCTCGACGCTGATTGCTGGCGTGCGGGCTCGCGTAACCTTGTCTGGCGCGACTTCATTGGCGATCCGGTCGAGTTCTTCTCGCGGCGTGATGCTTTCGGCGAGCAACCTGGCGTGCGAGTCTTCATCCTTCCGCACCCGCTGGATATCCAGCGTCCAAGGCGAGAGCAGCGTCGCCCACTGCAGACACCGGCCCGACACCGACTTCGACGTCATCAATCACTTCAAGACGGAGTGCCTCGCGAACACCTTCACTGGCCTGCCAACTACGATCGTGTAGTAGTTGGTCAGCACGCGGAGTACCGCGAGCACTTCCTTTTTCGCGATGTGGTAACGGAGCTCGGCGTCGTGGAGGGTTCGTCCGGTGAAGCGCACTGGGTGTAGTACGCCATCGTACTCTTGCGCCAGCACCGCGCCGACTGCCCAGTCGTTGGCATGCGGGAGGATCACGAACGGCTTTTCACGATCCGGGCGCCGGAGTATTGGCGCGCCAAGCAGCTTCGTCTTGAGCAGCTCGAAAGCCAGCTTCGCCTTGGTCAGGTCTTCGCCAGCCCGAAGCTGTTCGTCGGTAAGACCGTATAGGATGCTAGCGATGTTCGCGTAATCCTCAATGAACTTGCTGTAGTAATTCAAGCTCCCGAGAAACGACTGCATTCCTTTCAGATTCGTCGGAAACGCCAGCTCGCTCAGGGTCTTCGCCAACTTGGGCCTCGCTCGTATGCCTTCGCGGTTGATCTCGTGCGAAAGGTAGTCGATAGAGCGTTTGCTGAACGAGCTCTTGTTCAGGTTTACAGAGATACGCCAATAACGGAGCCGATATAATAGCTTATCCAACGTGATGCACAAGTCATCCCATGTCGCCGCCTTGTACGCGATGTCATCGATGTACGAGGATCTCCCCAGAACCGGGCTCATGCTTGCTGACGCTGGGATGCCAAGTTGGAAGACCGTCTTCGCTTCGTCACTCGTGTCGCGCTCGCTCGCTGGGTTCGACAATCCTCCGCCAGGCTCAATACCTAGCTCGCGGAGTACGTCGGGCTCGACCTCGGCCTCCAACGCCGGAGGGAGCCGCACGAAGCCCCAGAGACAATTGTCCAGCACTTGCTGGTAGATCAACGGTGCGTTCTTGAGGCCGAATGGCATGCGAACCCACTGGAAGTGTCCGAGAGGACAGACGAACGCGCTAATGTGCTGAGCTCTTAGTGTCATAGAGATGGCCCAGAATCCGCTGGCCATATCCAGGCTCAGGAACCACATCGCTTTGTCGAAGTTGTCGAGCATCTCGTCGATGAGTGGCAGGGGGTAACTCATCAGCGTGATGAGCTGGTTCACTAACCGATAATCGATGCAGAGCCGGATATCTAGCCCATTCTTCTTCATAACGATGACGACGGGGCTGGCCCACTCCGAGTCCGAGTACTCAACGATACCAGCCTCCAGCAGCTTCTTCACGAGTTCATAGACCTTCTCGAGGAGGTGACCAGGTATGCGTCTGGCGCGCTGGGATATCGGCTTTGTGCCAGCGGGAACTTCGATGTCGCAGACAACGCCCCTCACCGGAGGCGGCACTGCGTTACCGGATCCCAGTAAACCAGCTTGGTGTTTCTTGAGGATCGCCCGAACCCGCTCGATCTCCTCTGGTGAGTTCTCGTCTGGCTCGCCACTTTTTGCTGATATCTGCCGGCTCATCGTTCACCACCAAGTCTGGCAAGATGGCGAGCTGGCTCCGCAACTTGTGCAAAAGTAAGTGGTCGGTGCCTTCATGATAAAACGACTCCGCATCTTGCTCGTTTGCCAAACTGTCGAGCGCTGCCACTGCCTTCAACGTGCGCGCGAGCCTGTCTGTTGTGTTCGTCGGTTCGGCCAGGTCCTTCTCGATCAAGAACTTCGCTGCAATCACCAACTTCGACGGATCCGACTCTGTAGCAGATCCTGCTGCATCCCCTGGGCTCGCTCACGGGTCGGCGCTCGCCACAGGACCAGCTATGGCAGCGAAGCTCGTCGCGACTTGCTCGCTGGCCGGGCGCTTCAACACTCGCGTAGGCGTCGGATACACTGGGCGATGGACGGCTGGTGGAAGGCTGCTCGCCAGCTCTTCTGCTTCGCGGCGAACGGCTCTGACAAAGCGGGGTGAATGGCTACCTTCGTGGGCAAGCAGTTGCCAGTCGTCGTACTTCGGCGTGCCAACTCGTACCGGCCCACCAGCTCCCAGCGGCAGATGCCCCGCTTCGACGAGGTGAGCAACTGGCGTCCTGGACGCCACGCTTAACAATCGCGCTGAGATGTTGGTCACTTTCACTGACTTCGGCTTTCCTGACGAATCGGACAAGATTGTCGTGACCCAGTGCGGACCACGGCATGCCCAGATCACCAACTGGTCCGCGAGATGTCGACCGTAGATGATCGGTACATGAGCTGACTCGCCAGGAGGTATCGTCAGGTCAGTCGGTGAGCTAACCTCAATGCGTTTCGGTAGCTTGGGGCGGCTTCCGGAGCTGGCAAGCGGGATGCGCTCTTCGTCTGGCAGTCGCACAGCACCTTCATAGGCCCCGATGCGGACTCCTGCTGCAATCATGAAGTCCATGCCGAGCAGGCACTGTACGCCGTCCCCGATGTTTCCACACCAGATTTCCAGGTAATAGACGACACTCGCGCCCAGCGTGATCTTGACAGTTGCCTTGGCGTTAACATACGTGGTGATGTTCCCTATACCCTTGATACGCAGACGCTCGTTGAACCTCAGCTTCAAGCCTAGTTGGCGAGCGAGGTCGAGACTGATCATGCTTGTTGTGGAGCCGGAATCCAGCAAGATCAGTGTTCGGCGATTGCACACGGCGCCGTGCACCAGTGCAATGCCAGCTTGGCCTGCCGGCTTTTGGTGGTAAGACCACCACCCGCGACGCTCGCCCGGCTCCAGGCGGAACGCCGCTCGCCAGTCTCCTGGCTCTGTAGGTGAGTCGCCAGCCGTCATGAATGAACGCGCTTCATCCTGAGTATGACAAACTGACTTCTCATTTTCGTTGGTTAGCGAAGCTTGACCAACATATGCAAATACATGCAATGCGGGAACTTGTCGCTCGTCGCGTACCAGGGTTCCAACTCCTGGCGAGCCTCCTAGTTTAAAAACTGGAGCAAGGACGCTGGCAACGGCGTGTTGTTAGCGTGACCTTCAGCCTTGTACCAAGCCTTCAGACCTTCAAGCGATTTCGCGACTTCGCACTCGGTGTCGGTGCCATGCTGGGCACACTTCTTTCGACACGCGTCGGCCGTGTGACCCGGTATCTTGCACAGCGTGATGGGCATTCAGCGAACCAGTGACCGGTTCCACCACAACCGAAGCAGTTTGAATCGCGACGCGGGCTGGCGTCTCGACGCGGTCGCTGTTCGGAGCTGGGGCGCTGGCTACTCGACTTCGAGCTTGCTGGTGGGCGGCCTCCGGAGAATCGACGCTCGCTTGCAACAGCTTGGTAGGCCAGCTCCTCGCCTTCGTCTGCCTCGTCATCCAACTCGAACCGCACAGTCTTCTGTGCCTTTGAGTCGCCGTCTTCAGCTGCATTCGCATCATCCTCGTATGCCCAGTAGGTCTGCGCCGACCCACGAGGCATCGAACGGTCTCGCTCCGAGCGAGCCGCTGCCGAGGAACGTTCGCGATGCGAAGATCGACGCTCGTCACTAACTCCGACTGCATGTTCTTCGTAGGCTCGGAGCCCGCGCTCCAGCTCTTCGAGCGAGGCGAACGTCCGGCCCACCAGCGCGACCCGAATCTCCGAGTCCGTGAGCGACTTGATGAAGCGATTCACATGGTGGCGGAGGTCTTCCGGCGTCGACAAGGGGATGCGTGCCTTGCGAGCAGCGGCGTTGAGTCGCCAGAGATGCTCGCGTGGCGTCTCACCTTTCTGCTGCTTCAGTGTGAAGTAGCGTTCGGCTTCCGAGTGGCGAGACACGCAGAACTCCTGAGTGAACGCAGCTGCCAGCGACGACCACCGCCGGCGCGCTGACCCCAGTTGCTGGTACCAGGCTTCAGCTGCTCCTCGAAGGTACAGTTCAAGGTTCTTGCAGCGTTCGCTCTCCGACCACATCCCGAAGGTTGCCATATACTGGTATTCCTTCCACCAAGCTCGCCGATCCGAGAGCCGGTCGGTGCCATCGAAGAAGTCGAGGTAACGTTGAGGAATGAATGGCCGGTTTGCTGGAACAAACGCTGGCGCTTGCTCGTATCTTGTAGCCTCCGGGGCCGCGAAGCACATCGCGTCTCGTTCGCGAGCGGGTTCAGCGACCCCGGCATGAACTTGCTCACCTGGCCAGCTGGCTTCACGCATCGACACGTCGTCGTGAGCATGCCAAGCTGCCTGAGGCACCGGATAGGCTACCTGAGGGCGATACGAGTCGGTGTGTGGCGGTCCAAGTCGGTCAACGGGCTGCTGGAAAACGTACGTCTGTGGCATCGCTTGCACGGGCTGAGTTGGATACGCTGGATCGGTGCGCGGATGGTGCGGCTCACATGCTACTGGCATGCGAGCTTGCTGGCGTTGCGGGTGTGCATGGAACCCAGTGGCTATGCCGCCGAGTCCCGCTCGCCGGAAGAACGCAGCGTTCTCTAGCACCGGCACACGTCGCTGGTCAGCGTGCGAATTCGCGCTTGCAGAGGAATCTGGAAGGAGGCCACGGCTAGTCGAAGAGCTCAACCACGATGCTGGCGAGCGCATCTCGTGCACGTTCGGTGGTCGTTGCTCCAGCTGCTGACCCCGGTAGCTGATCCACCCATCGATCAGTGATGCCAGCAGATACAACACGATGTCGGTGTCATCTTCGACTTCTTTCGCGGCCACCTTCGACATATGCGGCGGTAGCGCGAACTGGGCCAAACTACGGACCCAGTTGATGAAACTGAAGCCGGCTTCGTGAAGTGCTGACTGCATCACCGCGACTCGTTGCAAGTGCGTGAAGCCTGCCAGCTTGATCTTGAACAAGCGTACGCGTGGTGGTTCAGCGGGCAAGCTATGCGACGCAACTCCAAACGCCTGCAGCCAAGACTCAGCTACCGAGCACTTCGCAATGACTTCGGCAGCCTGATGCTCGAGGTGCGCTGGAACACTGGCTCTCAAGGCGGCTACACTTCGTGTGGGAAACACGCGCGCTGGCGCGCAAGGCGTTTGCAGCCATTTTTCCACGCACTCTTGTGCCAGATCCTGGTCGACAGCGTCAGGAAGTGCCGTGGCAGATGGGCCTGCGGGTCCGAGCGTCATCGGACGGATGACCGCCTCTGCGTTCGCGCGCGGACTGCTGCTCGGCTCTTCGAGCTTCGACGCCTTCTTAACTACCTTGTCGGCTTGTTTGCTGGTCTTCGACTCACGGCGGGCCGACTTCGCAGCTCCTGCTGCCCGACTTGGGCTCTCCTGAGCTGGTCGACTTGGTGATCCGGCTTGGCGATCTGCCCTTCTTCTTCCGGCTTCTTCCGCGAGCTGTTTTCTTGCTCTCTGCCTCTTCGTCGTTCTTGTTGGAGACTGACTGTGCTGAATGGAAGTCTTCGTCGGTGGGCTCGCCGGCGGTGCTTTGGCTCTTTTCTTCTTCATCGTCGAGGATCGCCAACCTCTCGACGGTGTGCCTTGCTTTACTCGTCTCCGACGGCACGATGATGATCGGAGACTGAGTTGGACGGCCAGTGCCTTCGGGCACGGCCTTGGCCTTCGTTTCCGAGTCCATGACTCTAGCTTGGTTAGTGCGTTGCGTGTTCAGAGCAGACTCAGTCACGTGACCTCCGCGAGATCCTGGCATACAAACCAGTTGTGATGAGGTGGCTGTACGCTTCGCCAGCTCAGGCGAGCTGGCAGATAGGCGTCTGGTGGCTGGCGGTAGCGAAGGGGTGGCGCTACGCCAGCTCAAGCTCTTTAGAAAATCAAAGTACGACGCGCGTAGAGCTGGTGTATTAGCTCAATACGCTGGTCGGTACCTCACGTTGTGTACCCTTTGACTCGGTCCTTTCAATGGGATCTCGGTAGGAGAGTTTCCTGGACCGCTCGTCGTTTCAGGCACTACACCGCTAGAGTATGACCGTACTACGAAGGCAAATATACAGGGGCTGCGACGGAGTTGGTCTCGATCGGCCAGCCAGATAGGGGTGCGAGCTTACCTCTCCTAGGTAGCTCGCGGGCTCAATATGAAATGCACCACTCGTATGTCTAGCACACCAGCTAGGATACGCAGTAGATGCAAAGAATACACTCACACGAAGTGCCTCAGACCCTTGACCTAGCCAGGATCCTCGGCAGACGGCAAGAATGCCAGGAACTATGTCCTCACGCTCTCACACGCACACACACCAGCGCCACACTGGCGAGCCAACACACACTGCTCTTCACACGCTAGCGCACACGCAAACTTACGTGGGGCGCGCGCCAACTCTGTTGAGCTGGCGGAGGCTGCGCTCTGGGGGAGACTTGTGGGGTACGAGGGAAAAACGAGAGTCTTTTGTGTCAGGTTGCCCGCGAGGGTTTCCCTGCTTAAACTAATACTGCGTGTCTACGAGGCGCTGGGTCGCCAGCTTTGGACCTCTGAAAACCGATATGGAACCGGTTTGCTAGCTACTTCAACGCTGGTGGTACCTGACTGGTACATCTCGGATCCTGGCAGTTGGCGAGCCAATGCCGGCTCGCCGACCCCATGAGGGATGGGGGGCCGACTCCCCCTCGCCCATTCGGTAGTATTCAATCAAGCGTTCTAACCTCTTGCGACCGGGTTGCCCATCAAGACGCCACCCACATCACCACACTTGTTTAATACGCGAACAATCGGCTGTCCTTTGGAATACCTTGCTACAGCCTTGTTCAATACGCTGTAGGAGATCTGCGCCGATTCAGCAACTGCGTGGTGGTCCTCGGCTGCTAGGACCCGCAGAACGGCGTCGAGGATAGCCTTCGCCGTGTATGTCTTGCGACGGCCTCCCATTCTTCGAGTTTTATCAAGTGCGGTGGAATTTGGCGGGGTGTGGAGATGCTTGATGTGAACCACATTAATTTTTATCTTTTTAGAGGTAAAAACCTTGACAGTGCCAAGGAGGGTTTGGTGCGAGCGACTCTTAAACTGCTGCATGACTCTTAAACTGCTGCACTACTGCAATACGTTATACTAACCTACTGAGACTCGTAGAATAGAAGACTGGCAAGAAAGCAAAACAACTAACTACCCGAGCAAGAGGCAATGGTAACGAGAAGGTTATTTTCTGAGCGAAGTGATAGTCATAAACTATACTAAACCAAATTATTATTCATAGAGAACTACTGAGAACGGGGAACTACGCCTTCTCCGCCAGATTGGCGGGCGAGCAATTTAGTATGGTGTCACAAGTTCGTTTGGTTCGATGTGTTGGTATTGAAGTGTTCGACGAAAGTCGAATCCAACACAGAAGCATTCCGGCGTACGCTGTCGAATATCTCACGCATCTGGCGAAGTGTTGCATGATTGTGAGAGGGTCGTGAAGATGTGATTGAAGTATACACAGTGGGCCAACCTGTTCCATACACGCTTGAATCACTCTCTTGCACTCCTTGTTGCCTTGTGCAATGGCCTTGCAATCGTTCTCCATCTAAACATCAACACCCCCCACATGTGAGAAAGATTACCACAGCCGCGTCGGCGATTTCTGTTACCGCTGCTCGGAGCGCTGGCTTTGCCAGCTCAAGTCCCATGTTTTCGTACGATAGCACAAGAGCCAGTCCCAGCGTTGTTGGACGGAACTGTGTGTCCTTGTTCACCTTTTCAGCGTACTCTCGTTTAAGAATCGTCTTGATGTGCTCTGCAATTGTTGCGTCGGTTCCGATGCCATGCATGTCCATCTTTGCGATCAAATCTGCCTCGGATAGCAGCGGCGGAGGTGCGGTTTCTCCTGTCTGCATCGTCAACGTCGATGGCTGAAACGTATCTCCGACAGAATATACAGGAAGAGCAGCTGTCGTGTTGCTTGGCGTCCATTTTTCGTACTTGTATATGTCGAGGTAGTTCCGCTCAAGAACCATGAGTCCACTCGCAGTGAACTGCTCGTCTTGAATTCTCATTTGGATATTGGTTTGGTCACCTCTTGCGTCGCGGCTGCAACATGCCAAGAAATGCCGGACAACAAACTCATAAAGCTTGCGCTCGATTGGGTCTGTGATGCTGGGGAGATCAACACACTTGGTCGGGTGGATAGGAGGATGCGCCTGATCGTCTGAACCTCCTTGACGTGGCGGGTCAAACTTGCTTTGTGCCAGCAGCTCACGCATAACGTACGAGCCCCACACTGAATGTTGTTCTTGTTGCTTCACGAGCGCCATGAGATCAGTTCCATCCTTGAACTTGTTCGTCTCTGTTCGAGGGTAGCTGATGAGGCCTCGGTTGTACAGACTCTCGGCGGCTTTCATCGCTTGCTCAGACGACACTCGAAGCCAACGAGACGCGCGCTTCTGCAGCTCGACTGTGGTTAGCGGGAGCGGCTTGCGTTTCCACGTGGGTCGCTTGTCGACGGCGACGATTGTTGCGCGTGGGTGCTCGACAAGTGTTTCGTAAATACACATGCAGGCTGTGCGGTCATACACTCGCTCACGACGCCACTTGAACGTTGTTTTGGGGCTGTCGGGAAGGTCCGGTTGTTCATGGGTTACGCTTATGAAGTAGAACGTCTCACGCTCAAAGTTGCGTATCTGCAGGTAGCGCTCGACGACAAAGCCCAGAGTTGGAAATTGGCACGGACCGTAGCTAATGACTCCCTTTTGTTGCAGCGACGGGAAGCGCCGCTGGAGTCGCAGTGTCTGGAACCGCGTGAATGCAGCGCCAATGCGCAGATCGATCTCAGAGCGTGCATCACACGCCAGTGCGAGGCGCTCGTCCGGTGCCGATAGATGCTGGATGGCATGAACGATGTCTTGAGGAATGAGTGCTGAAAAGTGCGCACGAAAGACACGAATGCTTCGAGCAGCCCGCTCGCACACGGCTTTGACCTCGAACGCGATGTTCTCGCCTTCTCGGTCGCAGTCCAACCAAAGCACAAGCCACTGGCTGGCACGAGCCTCTGACTGCAGCGTTTTCGCAATGTTCTTTTGTGTCGAGTCATTGCGGATGTGTTTCACCACCGGTGCCGCGAAGAGCTCTGCTGCATCGCACGAATTCCATCCTCTGCAAACCATCTTGAGTGAGTGGATGATTCGCCAGCGTCATGTCCAGCCTATCCTTACCTGTATTTCACATCGAAATCGAGCTCCATGAGATGACCGGTGACCGACGTGACGACCATCTGCACCGATTGGCGCTGGATCTCGTACGGGAATTCGTAGATCGGGTTGTACTGCGAGTGGCCTTGTCGCTGTGTACAAGCGCATGAGCTCATGATATTCACACACATGCCCCATTAACTCGCGGCTGTGACGCACCCGTTGGAAACGGCCACCAGATAGGATGTTCGCGATCTCTTTCGCGACGGACGGCTTCTCCGCGACATTGAGTACGCGCATGATGGAAGCAAGCTCTTTGGGTTTGAGCGTGCTGCCAAAGCGAAGCAAATGGAGATTGGATTGGCTGAAATGCTGCTATCCTCTTTTCAGCCAATGGATCACTCTGAAAAAGGCAACAACTTGCCGGTGGACGACAGCACAGGGGATGACAATGGCCCGAACATCCGCCGCCGCTGCGTGCGGCTTCCTCAACGTGTACAAGCCAGCGGGCGTCACGTCGCACCACTGCGTCGCTGTGATCCGAAAGATCTTCGACACGCGGGAGGTCGGACATGCCGGAACGCTCGATCCCATGGCTACTGGCGTGCTGGTCATGGCCCTTGGGCGGGCGACCAAGTTCCTTCAGGTGAGCAGAGATGAACAAATGTGACAGTAGATAGTCAGGCACCTAACACCGTCCTGGCGCTCAGTTCTTGCAGTCAGACAAGCAATATCGAGGCTCCATCCGATTCGGAATCACGACCTCCACGGACGACATCACAGGGTGCGTGGGTGCGACTATGAAGCACGGAAAGTCAGACAGTTATCGCCAACGACTACATCATTGCGTAACATTATGATCGCGTACAACAGGGATGTTCTCCGCGAACAAAAGGTGCCATGGCTTACGGAAGAGACGGTGAACTCCCATTTGTCTCGGTGAGTGTCTGGCACGGACGGTGTTCACGTTTGTTGTTCGGCCCAGGCTGACGTATGTATGAATCACGGAGCAGCTTCGTCGGATCGATTCAGCAGATTCCACCTAAAGTCAGCGCACTCAAACTGGACGGCAAACGGCTGTACGAGCTAGCACGATCAAACAAAGTACGCGTGCAGTACTGCAGCGTTGGCGCCCGTGCACTCACATCGTGCAATGGTATATTTTTATAGGAGTTTAACGTGAAGGCGCGACCGGTTGAGATCCACAGCATTGCGTTGACCAGCTTCAGACGTGGTGACTTTCCTGAGGTAGGAACTTGCTTTTTCTTTGTGGACAAAGGAAAAACTAAATGTTCGCGATGTAGGCCGACATCGACGTCGCGTGTGGTGCAGGAACATATATCCGGTCCATCGCCAGGGAGTGTGGAGAAGCGATACCGCCGATCGACCCATCCGAGGACACAGGTCATGTCGGTGGTACACTCACAGCACTGGAACGTACTCGCAGTGGCGTGTTTTCTATCGATGACAGTCATGATTTCGAAACGCTCCGCGCTGCTCTGTCCTATGGCCAGTCTCCACTCACGCCCATCGAGTTCGCGCTCACGCACTTACCCTCTCTCCAGCTTCAGCCGCGTGACGTGACCAGGTGGTTTAAGGGGTGTGAGGTACCGTGCAACCCACGACACGTACAAGCGGGAGACACCGCTGCACGAGCGCACACAACGCCTTTGGTCACTGACGGAACGGTGCTGCGAATCCACGATACGTCATCGCCAACGGGTTGTTTCCTCGGCGTTTCACAAGTTGACAAGACGAAAAGAGGACTCATTCTGCGAAAGCGAACGTTTGTCGAAGTTTAAAGCACACATAGAGACTACTTCAGATGCAATCTGCATGCATTCATTCTATGGTTGACGAGCATCGGGAAGATGTGGCCGAGCAAACTGAGCCATCATTTGCTGGAAACCTGCAGCCATCACGGCCGCAAAGAGCTCTGGGTCGACATGCATATCCGACGATCTACCCTGCGCACTGGAGCGTCCGCCCTGCGCAGACTCGTACGCATACGCCGTTGCGCCTGTGGGCTGAACCATAGTTCTCGCCTCATCGAAGTCCGCCATTGTCAGCGCTCGCATGTCGGGAATCGTTGGTTGCGGCTCCTCGACGATTTGACGCTCAGTCGCGTTGGCATCCACCACGATCATCTGGTTGTGCTTTTGTCTCGCTTGCTCGTGTCTTGCCTGCTCTACTTGCTCGCGTAGAGGAATCATCAGCGCAGCTCGGCACAACTCTTTCAGATCACTCCCACTATAGTGCACAGTATCAACACTAAGCTGCCGGAAGTCGAATCCTGCCTCCAGGTTCTCGTTGCGCAGGTGTAGCCGGAGAATCTTTTCTCGTTGCTCCTGGTTTGGTAAACCGATCTCAAACGTACGTGGCATGCGTCGCAAGAAAGCAGGATCGACATCACCGGGTCGGTTCGTGGCTCCAAGCACGACAACACCAAAGCCTTGGTCTTTCGTCGCGAGCTGCGTGAAACCATCCCAAAGCGCCATGAATTCCTGCACACAGCGACGGACGTGAGCAAGACCGACATTCATGTTGAAAGGTGATCAACACTAGGCATGGACAAGTTCATGGTCACGTACAGTTTTCATCGAAGCCAGAGTTGGGTCAGAGACACCGCCGCGTTTTCCCATGAACGAGTCGACTTCATCGATGAAGATGATACATGGAGCGAGTTTCTGTGCCAGCGAGAAGGCCGCACGTACGAGCTTCTGGGACTCGCCAAACCACTTGCTCATGATGGTACTAATCTTGAGATCGATGAAGAACGCACCCGACTCCTTCGCGATGGCCTTCGCCAACATCGTCTTGCCTGTACCGGGGCGACCGTAGAGAAGAATGCCCTTGGGCACAGACAACAACTTGCCTCGCGCACTGAAGAACTCGGGGCAGCGCAGCGGCAGCACGACCAGGTCGTGGATGTCGCGCTTCTGCTGCTCCAGGCCACCAATGTCGGCGAACGTGACGTCAATATCGTGGGGATCCACAATATCGCCTGCAATAATCTGCTCGTAGTACGACAAGCTGATCGGTGCGCGGCCGGAGCGCTTCATCTGCTGGTCAAGGCGCGAGCGACCGCCTTGGCTCTGCCAGAACTCGTCGATGAGCGGCGACACCGACTTGACGACGTACTTGGCGGTGACGTACATGCCGTACAGCACGAGTCCGTCCAGGAGCAGGCTCAGCACCTCGTCACGCGCACTGGAGGTCGACTCGCCTTTCGCCACGGCGCTGGAGCTTCTGTCGCTCGCGCTGGCAGCGGCATCTTTACTGGTGGTCGCGCCCATCGTGCTGGGCTCAACCAACGAGCTGTGAATGAGGTCCACGTTCACCACAATGGGCGTCAGGATGTCCCCTCAATAGTAGCCCCTCTAGTGCCAAGTCTCATGAGTTTGGCAACAGTCGACAGCCCAACTACTATCCAAATGGCGGTCGTCAAGAAGCCACGGAGCGCCTACTTTATCTTCAGCGGCGAGAAGCGCAAGGAGATCACAGATGCGAATCCAGGTACATTCGATGTCTGCGCGTACGTCTTCTCATTGCTATTGGAGGGTGGTGCTCATGCGATGGATGCTGCAGGGCTGCGCGTCGGCGACGTTCAGAAACTGATCACGGCGCGATGGAAAGAGCTGACGCCGGAAGAAAAGGAAGTGTATCTCGATCTCGCAGCCAAGGACAAGGAACGCTACGAGCGCGAGAGATTGGAAAACCCTGTGGACGATGCGCCGGCTGATGTTGTCGCACCAGTGGAAGTCGAACATGCGTGCTTGTATCCCCTTGGTGCGTGGACTGATCCGTAGAGGTGGTTTGTGCACGTGTGATCTCATCGCTATCCTGTGTGCGAAGGTCGAGTGAAACGTATTATCCAAAGCGACCCTGACGTGAACAAGGTGTCTCGAGAAGCGCTCGTGGCGATCTCGAAGGCGTCTGTGAGTGTGCCCCCTATGGAAAAGTTGTTCACACCGAGTGGTCTCGAACTCACCGCTTACCTTGTGCAGGAACTATTCGCACAATACTTGGCGACAAAGAGCTATGAGCAAACGCTCTTCAACAACAAAAGGCAGGTCAAGGCGTCGGACGTGGCGCGGGCCATTCACACGACTCCTGTGCTTGATTGGCTCCGCGATGACTTCCCCGATATGAAGCAGTCAGCAGCGACGCAAAAGCCAAAACCATCGAAACCGCAGGGCCCAGTTGAACCCGGAACATCCGTCTCTACATTTTTCAAGCCTGGAACAGATCGTGAGGGGGCTCTGGAGGTAGCAGAGCCGCAAGGACATGCTGCCGCAGAGCAAACCAGTGATGCAGAGGACGAAATGGACGTGGAAGACCAGGAAAGCCAACCTAGCGCACACTCACACGACTAATCCAAAACGTTTGTGCGTCTACTTCATCGCTGTTGTATTATAGAGCCATCTCGTCGTTCGGTATCCGAACTTGCGTCAGGCCCGTCTAGAAGATATCGTTCCAGTCATCGAACTCTTCGTCCTCGACCACCTCCTCCACGACCTCTTCCACGACTTCCACAACAGGCTCAGCACGAGGAATGAGACCACGACGACCAGCGATCTTGGCGACGAGCGAGCCCGCAGGGATCACAGGGACAATGCCCTCAGGGATGTTGAGCGCATCGAGGTGAATGCGGTCACCGACGTGAAGGCCGTTGACATCCGCCTGGAGCGTCGCAGGAATGTCATCGGTGTACACCATGCACTCCAGCTCCTGGTGAATCGGGTTGATGAAACCACCGCGCTTGAGGCCAGGGCTGCCTTCTTCGTTGAGGTACGTGATCGGAATGCGGACCTTGTGGCCAGGACGGAAACGCAGGAAGTTGACCGCGAGCGGCACGTCGGTCACTGTAGGATATCCGGTTCCAACGACTATCAGAGACGCGCTCACATAATGAAGCGCTCAAGACAACGTGTCACGTACCCACGTCGAGCTGCACGTCACGCATGATCGCTTTAATCGGTGCGTTATCACCGACCTTCACGTCGAAGACCTGGTTCTCGATCGAGGACCACAGCTTGCGGTGCATCTTCTCGAACGCGCGGGTGTTCATCGAGACGAGGACCTTCTCCTCCTTGCCCTGCTCGTCCTTGCCGTAGAGGATACCCGGGAGGTAGCCGGCTTTCCGCAGGCGGCGAGCCGCACGCGAGCCATCCGCCTGTCGGAGCTCCAGGTGCAGGACCTCGGCGACCTCGCCCGTCGTTGCGGTAGCCGCCGCAGCCGTGGAGAAGAGCGCAGAGCGAGACGCCGCCGACGCGACACGCGTGCGCATTGCAGAGGAGGCGAGCATCATCACGGCCACTCGTGCACGGCTCTCAGTCAGTCCTTGGTGAGTGAGATGAGCGTCGCAACCTCACAGCGGCCACCGACTCGGGATGTGGTGGGGACGACACCAATTTATCGATTTATACAGGTCCCTTAGTATCTATTTTATCATGACGTTGATGAGGAGTTCGACGGGGATGTAATTCGCGACATTATCAGGTGCAACTCAGATCCTCAGAGTCGCGCTCAGATCAATGTGAACTGCTCGTACAACAGCTTGCGGATCTTGTAGTAGCTGCTCGAGAGCGCGCCTTCGACGATGATCTCATTGTTCATGGCTCGGCGAAGGACAACGCCGTCATTGCACACGAGCATGCCGCCTCGGAACTTGGCGTTGAAGCCGGCCTTGGCAAGAACCTGCTTCATCACGTCCAGCTTGATCTTGCCGTCGCTCAGGAGCATCGGCTCGTGGCGATCGAGTGCAATCGCATCCGCAGGGCGTTGCAGCACCGGGAGCAGCGCCTTGTTCTCCGGGACTTCGTACTGCCCAGTGATGTATGCGACCTCATGCGTGCCGACCTGAGTGGAAAGAATGGAGTCAGATCCACGCTTGCCTCACTCGATATCAGCAGGTTGTCACGAACCTTTCGGAATGTCGCTGCTGTGTAAAGCGACTCTTTCACCACCAGCTTGAACACGTTCGTGTCGGACTCGATGTCGATGCATTCCATCGCGTTCGGGGTGAATACCGCCTCGCATGTATTGATCGTGGCCTCGACGAATCGCTTGAGCTCCATCGTCGTCTCCTCGGTGCCATGAACGAGAATCAATTTACGCGGCTTCACGTTGCTCAGACAGTTTCGAATGGCACGTCCGTCTGCTAGTCCACTGAAATCGACTTGTGTCACGCGAGCGTTGATCTACGCATCAGTATCCACCATGAGCCGAACATGCCACGTATCAATTCGATCTCGAGTCCGACTTACCATGATGACCATGTCATCCGTCACGGTCTTGGTCGGCCGTGTGTCGATAACAGCCTCAGCCTCCTCGTCATCCTCGTCATCTTCCATGTCGACATCCTCATCACCCTTCTCGTTACTGCTGAAGCCACTTCGCTTGGAGTGGCGAGATCCTGACAGCGTTGTGTCCTTGAAATCCTCTGGGGCAATGATCTCTCCATACTCGTCCCACTCGACTTTAGGCTCGGGAGCAAAAAACATCGGATGGCGAACAGAGGCGATTTGGCCAAGACCGAGCTTGAATGACCCTCGCAATGGAGCTATCATGACAGGCATTTCGCGAGATTAGAATATGCGTAGATGGACAAGCTCGAGACGGAGAAGCAACGTACTGTCCTTGACGACAGGATTCTCCTGTGTCTCCTCTTCCGACTCGGATTCATAGTCACCAATATTCATCATCATATCCTCCATCGCTGCAGCTTCCATCTCTTTCGCCTTGTTCTCGGCTTCCACTCGCTGTCGGCGACGCTCCTTTGCCTCGTAGAGAGCGAGTTCGGCTCCCTCAAGCAGCACTTTGCGGTTGATCTAGTCATTTTGGTTGTTAGCGTCTACGAGGTTCAACGCTTGGCAAGACTTTGTGATGTTTACCTTGAAAGAAACGGTTCGATCGCCGGACTCGTCCATTACCGCATGTAATACCCGGCTGGCGAGACAGCTTGGGGGTAACACGTGCGTGAAGACAATGCTGTTACGGGAATCTGATGCCCATCGGACAAATAGCTCCTTCGCGAATCCGTCTTCCAGCGTGTATGATGTCGCAAGAACGACCTTTGGGCTTGGCAGGCTGTCGAGCTCTTCCATTGTATGGATGAGATGAATGTGCCTGAGCAATAGTCGACCACCATCAGCTCAGTTCCAAACATCAACACCAATGTTTTCAGCCTGACGTACGAGAACTGGAATGGATTTTGACGTCCAACATCAAAGTTTTTCGCGATTCGCTCGTTGCACCATTCGAGCATTGCTTGCGCCGCCTTGGGGGTGTAGTAAGCCATGTCGTGCAAGAGCACAATTGGATCTCGCAGCCTGCATCACGAAGGTTATCGATCGAGTTGGCACCAGCGCGACCGACATTTCCGCATAACGTACTTGTTTTGAATCCAGTACTGATCAAGGACACGCATAAGCTCAAGTACACGACCCGAGCTATCCGTCGGAATGAGCACACTGCCGCCAGCTCGCACTGTCTTCAAAATTTCCACCATGATCTGCATCAATTGAGTGCATGTCAGCGGCCATGATCGTTGTCTTTCAGTCTACAATCAGCATACCTTGCTGTCACGGTCCTTGAGCTTCGGTTGCTCGGTATGAATATTCATAGAGTCCGTGATCAGAAGCGTCGGTCGCCTACACAACATACGATGGATGTTTTCAGCAGGTGCAGGTCAACTTCTGCATGCACAGTGGACGCACGTGAAGGAGTCGAGGATCGTCTTCTGCAAAACATGCTCTGAGCGATGGTTGTAGTCGACTGCGTAGATGATATCATCCTGGAACGAGTGATGAGAGCCTCGAATGGGGGTTCTTTCGCACACGTTCACCCACCGTTTCCTTGACAATCCGCCAGATCGAGCCGCCGATGAGATGGCCAGCCACGTGAGGCGTAATGACAATGCCCTCTCCGGAGCTAGTCAGGGTCAGCTTCTCGGAGTACTTGAGCTGCTTGAAGCGCTCAAAGATAGCGTCGACGTCGTCGAGCGTGAAGAGATCAAACGTGCCATCCCGTCGTGTCTTGGCGAGTAGAGCCTCATACAGCGCGATCTGCCCCATGCGATGTACGGGGAGAGTGCCATACACGGGTGCATTCAGCCCCAGCTTTCCGATGGCGTACGGCAGCGCGCCCATGTGCGCCAGATCCGGGTGCGAGATGAGCACAAGATCGACTCGACTGGCGACTCGGGCCAGAGGCTGTAGTAGCTCCTCGTCGTACTCGTCCGTCCACCCGCAGTCGAGAAGGATGCAGACCTCGTCGATCTCGAGCAGATACGCGCCGCAGCGCTCTCGAGAGCGCACTCCGTACAGCGGCGTGAACGTGATGACCGCCATTTTGCTCTCCGCTCCTCTGACCAACACAAGAGCAGCAGCTCGGAGTCTAATTGGACAAGGCACTAAATTGACCATTACATGAGTCCAAATAGACAAGTGTTACGAACTCGCGACCTTTCGCATGTGCACAGCATTAGATACTGCTGCTTTGCTGAATGGCGTGGGCGCCGCGTCAGGAGGTACAAGATGTCGCTCCCAGACGTGCATCACCACGAGCCACGCAAGTGGCAGCAGCAGCATCGGGGACAGCGACCACAGGAGCGTCCGCCACTCGGGCGAGACGTCCCGCGCGGAGACAACTCCGAGCGCCACCACGCCGCCGAGCACCGCGAGCGCCACGAGAAACACGAACACGGACTCGAGCAGCTCCATGCGGTCATGGACGGCGCTGAGTAACGCTGAGCGAGACGTTTCGCCGACCTTGACCATCTCAACGCGGTACTGGATGTCGTCGAAATCCTCGGGACGAAGGACGACGTTCCGCCGCTGTCGACGGCGCGCTCCACGCGACGCGGCATACAGTCGGGAGACGATCGACGACGACATGGTACAGGCAGTTGTTGAGTCGCGACTGGTCGTCAAAATGGTCGGTTGATTAGCCCCAGTTCCGTAGCGAACGACCCATTTAGCGCCTTTTCAAAGTCCGCCTCTGTTGTTCCAGGCGAAATCGCCTTGCTCAGTGGCGGGGTCTTCTTCCGAGCCGCGGCGATCTTGGCGCTGTCGAATTGGTACTTGGAGATCTGCTTTGGAGGGATCATGGTAGATAGCAAAGAAGCATTGTTTTCCTTTCGCAACTAACGTCAGCTTTAGCTCAGCGATCCATACAAGCCGTAGATCAACGTACCATCGCGACTGAGGTGGTGGGGGACGGTATTTGAGGATCATCCAAGCGACAAGTGATGGAAGCGCCATCGACAAATGGAAGCGCGGTCTTCTTCGTCTCTGCTGCAACACTTGCCACGAGTGCATGGATGCCTTGAGACACGTCGAGATGTGTCGACTTGAACTCGCCGGCGAACAACGGAATTTGGAAGCACCCTGAAGCAATAGCTCCGGTGGCTGATAGCACGGGAAGAAAAGTCCATGCAACTGGCTGAGACTTGAAGTTGCCCGTCTTGGCGTCTCGTGCTACGAGCCTCACATCGAATACTATGGTGAGGTTGGGGTCAGCCGGCGCATCCCTCATCGTCTGCCGAAATGGGTTTTGAGAAGTGAGCATCATGTGAAAACACTGCTCACGTTAAATAAACCAATACGACAACGTACGACAAACCCGTCTCGAAATGTGACTGCGCTTGGAATGCTGCTCCAGTCTGTCGAGGTAGTGAAATAGACCGAGTCGGTGAGACGGATCGGCTGATAAAATGAGGCTGGTGGCGAAAGACTGAAAATGATCTTGAAGAGTCCGCCTGGCGTCTTCATTTTCATGTTGTAGATTCCATCGACTGCGATGCGGAAACCGATTGATGGTTGGTACGGAAACGCGGAGCGCAAGTCGAGGAACGACGTTGGCTTCGTCTGTCAGCACACATGATGGTATTCAGCAGGTTGGGCAACGTGTTGGACGTGCGGTGGACGAACCTTCAACCTATCCAAAGCCTCCGCTTCTGAGAGCCCGATATGTTCCAGTTGTTCAGCGATCGTCCTGTCACCTAGCTGTCGCTGTTGTTGCTGCACAAGACTGCGTTATATCTCCTACTGTTCCGCACCAAAAAGATCACACGACACAAACCTTGATTCGGTAGAGTTGAATCTCAACGGAGGTCGGTTTACTGGCTGTGGAGTCGTACATCCCATCATGATACGGTGGTTTCATCGATTCTTCCAAAGCATTCTGCCGATGAACATTGCGCAGTCCGGCGTCATCCTAGTGACAGAGAAGCAGTCCGTCAGCAATGGTAAGTTACTCACACTCTCAACGCACCTTTGTTACACGCGAGAGACGTAGAAGTATTGTCGCACATGGTATTCGAGGGAATGACGCGGTCGCAGTGGCACTCAACTCGGTGGTGGCGTCTCCAAGCGCAATATTTGTGAAGAGAGGCAATTGGAATGCTCCCTCATGAAGCACTATCGTCGATGTACTTGCATGACGTGGTTGCTGCAACGTTTCTTGGTCCAGGAATACAGCATGCGTGGCGTAGCCGACGATGATGGCAGTCTGAGTCTTTGCGTCGACGGAATCGACTCGGAGCACCAGTGTAAGGGAGGGAGAGTACGACTTTTCGCGAGACTCGACACGCTGACAATCGATAAGTTTGAAGTGAATTCTCCACATGGAAACGCTCACTCAGATACGTACCAAGTCGTAGATCGGATGTGTTGCAACGCACCCGAGTGACGCTACATGAGCGTTCGGACTGAGCGGAACTTGCGAGCGCTCGCCATTGAGTGCAGCAACCGTGACCTTCGACAGAGTCACCGAGTCCGGAAGAAACCGAGCGCCGTCTACCGTAAGCTTGAATCCGTCACCAGGGCGAAATGCTGACCCACTGGGATCGCGTGTGATGCGGCGCTGCAACTCCATGGACTTATCGACCAGCATCCACGGTGCAAGCTGCCGATTATCGCCGAAGCTGTCATTTCTGTCGACCGACTCCAGAGGTTCGTTTCGACGATCATGTACTGGAGAGCTTACAGGATACTGACGTGGCGCTGACTTGTCAGCGCCAGCTCGCGGTTCTGTTGAGGGGGTGGATACATTATTGCGCTCGGTGCGATCCTTCTCGCGAGGCTTTTGTGTGTGTGCGTATGCGCCCGGAGGCAGAGCATCGAGATTTTCTTCAGAGTGTTTCGCCGTGGATGAAGTCACACCCTTTGTTGTCGCAGACATACTTGGTGGTGATGAGTACAGATCTAGAGACAAGAGTTGCGCCCACAAGATCAGCAACACATTAATGGACTGCGTGGGCGTGAGTCGCACCTGCGTGTGCATCCGGATCCATCACGGGACTTTGGTCCCGCAGTTGCTCTTCAAGACGACCGGACGCAATTCGAAGATACAGTGTGACTGCTGTGGCGTTATCAGGAGCGGGTGTAATCAGCACTTTACTTGGATCTGGCATTGGTGGTGCTTGTAACGGTATCTTCAGAAGCCCAGAGCGAAGGAGATAGTCGCCGGCATCAGTTTTACTGAAGAGGTCGATGGCCACCCACCCCAGATTCCGGACAACCGAGTTCTCTTGGGGATTCAACGATGCAGTTGAAAGCTGTAAGGAGATTTGTCAGATGCCCACTGTGCTTCTGTCATGGATACAAGCGTTACCTCAGCGATCACTCGAACATCAGACGCGAGCGGAACAGGAGCCCTAAACGAATCGTAAAGAGCATAGATGGACCGTCGGTTTTGCGGGCCGTGGGGCTCGGTTTCTTTTGCGTTGATGACTCGCACAGCGGTTCGAGGAATCCGACCTTCGAATAGTGCAAAAGACAGCTGCGTAGACTCCACATCTGGAGGCAAGCCAGTGACGAAGTCCCACCAGACGACAACACTATCCGTAGCGCTGAAGATGCACATTTCCGAGAGCCTCTCGACCATCGTCCGTGTCATTGTGGCATTACCAGTCGCCGCCACGACAGCACGCTGTACTCGAAGCCCCAGCAACTCCCGCTTTTGCATAGATATCCACTTTTCGTGCTCAAGCTCCTGCTTGCGCTCTTCACGCCGACGCAAAACGCGGTCTCGGAGCTCGTCCAACTGACGCAGCAGCACGTACAGCTTAGAAACGCTAGCAACTCGAATGATTGCCTATCATAAAGGGTGTCACCTTTTCCTGCTCTTCCAGTAGATCACGCTCGTTCCGCAGGCGCGTCACTGCCTCCGTGTGCTCTTGCTGTGCTTTACGCCACCATCAAGATCAGAAATCCTGCACAAACCCAGATGTGACAACCTAGCCAACCTTCAGTTGTTGGAGAGCGCCGACCGGAGAACTGTCTCGAGCTTCGGGCGGGTCGAGCTCACCTGATCGATTCTTCGACATTTGGCGCACTTGCCTCTGCAAAGCATTGTCATTGATGGCGGCAAGAGACGAATGAGCGATGCAAGTACCTGCAAATCAACAAGAAGCCCCTCGATGCGGTTGAACTCTTCGTCATCGTCGTTGTTGAGGTGGTGTCGTAATTGATCAGCATGCCGTTGCGGCTCCTCTTTCATCGGGTAGACTTGAGGTTGCATTGCAGGTACGACAGTTGGGATGTATTGGGGATTGAAGGGAGGCATGACCATCGGGGTAAGCCATGGAGCAGGATTGAAAGGAGCCATAGTCACAGTCGGCATGGGAATGGCTGGAAACGACCCATACATGTTCGGCACGACCGACGGGATCCACGACAGTTGTTGAGGAAAGGCAAGCGGCGGAGAGACCGAGGTTGTCAGTGGTGGTGCAGGAAACACGGAACTCGGGTGGAAACCGAGTCCAACTGGTGTTGTGGCGTTGACTGTCGCCGCAGGCGGTGACCCGACAGCTGGAGGCATCGCGGACGGTATTGGAGCAGACACCATCGACGTCGATGGTCTTCGGTCTCTGACAGTTCTTTCTGCATGAACAGTGGAGTTGGGACGACGCATGTCATCTACTGTTGATGAAGGCTTCTCGTGGACGCCACTGGTCTGTGCAGGTGACAACTCTGGGAGCACGACGCGAGAGCTGAGAGAATGATCCAATGCCTCCTTCAGCTTCGCAACTCGCTTCTGTTGCGCATCGATATCGAGTGCAGCAACAATCTTGTCGACGGCATCACCAGGATGGTATTGCTGGGAAGGCAGCGTTCGTGGCTGCGCTGGAAACTGCAGTCGAGTGGGCAGATCCAACGTATTGGAAGTCTGCGTGGGAGGATCCTTGTCGACGACATCCGTGTTTCTTTGCATCGAGATAGTCGCACCTGCCGCGGCTGCTGGGCGCTTTGTGGTCGTTCCTGGTCGACGAATTTGTCGTTCCTAGTGCAGCTCAACCATTATAAGGCACACCCAATCCCCACGCTGTATGGACGTCGGTGTTTCTCCTACCTTGGTGCCGATACTGGCTTCCAGCTCTTCAATACGCCGCTGCTCCTCGGTCTCTCGCTGCTCAAGCGCTTCGCGTTGGCTGCGCGTTGCTTGAAGCTGTCGCTGGGCGACCGACTCTCTCGCCCACCAGTCAGGAGACCGCATCTGCTCCAGCTCCCTGCGGACCCGCTCTTTCTCGGCGCGGAGACGCAGCTCCTTCTCCTTCGCGGCGCGGATCTCGCGTAGGATCGCGTCGATGTCCACAGCGTCTGAGTCATCTGAAGTATGTGGCGCAGCGTGAGCCGTCGACAACGTAGGCGTCGCAGACGGACGAGCATCGGGCATCGTACATGTCTGACATCCAAACGGCGTGACGTTTCGCGGAAGCTAGAGGTGTTACAAACATTGTAACTGATATATGCGCCACCATCGTAATTGAGCGGCTGGCACTTGATCATCCCTATCAATGATGTGGTCGTCATCGCGACTGCTGCGTCGCCAGCTCCTCGCGCCTCGGCGCTTCGTCTCGACCGCACGACGCACTGCAGAGCTGGAGACGGAGGTGCTGGAGCGGCTGCGCGCGATCCCCGATGGGCTCGGACTCGGCGACATCGTCACGCTTGGGCGCGTAAAGGTATCTTGGTGGCAAATGGTAGCGATGCGTGTACGACGCACGTACTCACGCGGACTCTTCTGGTCAGGATCTGCATGTCACGCCAGATAGTGGAACGGTGGCCTGCAAAATAGAAGCGCCCACGCCGGCGCTTCGGGATCTCGCCGAACAGGTTCGATGTGTCCACTTTCTATAGCGGTCGGTCGATGAATGGAACCTCACGCAAACGGGTTGGGAACATGTAGTGGAAGGCGGACGCCGAGTGCAAGATGCGGGATCTGGATTGGGTTCGCAGCGTCGACGTAGATGTGTCGATTCCGAAGCCACGCAACGCCCGTGCGGGCCGCTTCTCAGCTCTCGGCAGCGTCAGCGAGATTATCGCCGTGTCAAGCTGTAAGGGTGGTGTGGGCAAGTCCACAGTGTCCGTGAATCTCGCGTTCAGCCTGGCGAAGCGTGGTGCGCGTGTCGGCATTCTTGACGCCGATATCTATGGACCGAGCTTGCCGACGATGGTGTCCCCAGCGGACAAGACGCTGCGCACGTCTCGCAAGTTCAAGAACTTTGTCGTACCGCTCGAGTATGAGGGCGTCAAGTGCATGTCCTTTGGCTTTGTGAATGCAAAGGCCGCTCCGGGCGCTGGAGGCGTCGGTGCGGCTGTGATGCGTGGCCCGATGGTGTCCAAGCTCATCGACCAGCTCGTTCTAGGCACGGAGTGGGGCGATCTGGACTACCTCATCGTGGACATGCCGCCAGGAACGGGCGACATCCAGATCTCCTTGTCACAGCAAATGGCGATTTCAGCTGCAGTTATCGTGACGACGCCGCAGCGCCTGAGCTTTGTGGATGTGGAGAAAGGCATTGCAATGTTTGACGACCTCAAGGTACGCGGCGTGTTGCGTTGCTGTCTCGATGCACCCCTTTGACTTACGCATGTCGTTGGTGCGTACACAAGGTCAAGACGGTCGCCGTCGTTGAAAACATGTCGTACTTCGATTGTGATCATGGCCACCGCCACTATCCTTTCGGTAAGGTCGGGGGCTCGAAGTTGTGAGATCGATTCGTACACACTCAGTCGTGTTGCGCGTTGTGCAGGTCACGGCCACACACAGGAACTTGTCGACAAATATGCCCTCAAAAACGTCTACAAAATGCCAATCTCTGATCAGTTCAGCTCGGCAGGAGACTCGGGAAGGTGCGTTTGGTGACGCAGGATCCACTTCAAACAACCTCGTGACATTGCATTGCCTCAACAGACCCTTTGTCCTCTCGGATCAACCGTCTGAGCAAAAAGAGAGCTACGATGCGCTCGCAAGAAAGGTCAGTGAGCCTCCTCAGAGAGACTGTCCACGTGAGCTCACACTCAGCGTTCGATTTAGGTGGCTGAGGAGCTGGTAATCCTGCGTCATTCGGCACGACTGGCGCCAGAACTGCTGTTCGACCGGTCGCGTGGTATGGTTCTTCGCCTCTATTCCTTCACGGATGCAAAGGAAGCTGTGATTCACCCGGCCGACTTGAGAGCTCGGTACGTGCACCTAACTCAATCATCGGCAGGACAGGACACTGACTCAATCTACTCCTGACCATTAGCTGTCGATGCGCACAATGCGTCGACGAGTTCACGGGACAACAGGTGCGATCTGCATTGTGTACCGCTGGTTTTCTCCTTTATCTTTTTTGCTGACGTGCTGGATGCCTCCCTGACACAGATTCTCGACCCTGCGTCTGTCAGCGATGACATCACACCCACTGGCGTGGAACGCAAGGTACGTAGCATCAGATCTCTCTGCATGTGTCTCTAGCACCGACTGACGAGGCGTTCATGATGTAAAAGGGCAACTACGCGTTCGCTGTCACGTGGAGCGACGGACACTCGTCTTCGCTCTACACGTACGAGCATCTCGAGCAGATTCTCAAGGAGCAAGCTGCCTGAGACTCACCGGGATGCCGTAAATAACACGAATCCAACGTTTGTTACGTTCCATCCTAATAGAAGCCCGTTGCAGAGTGAATGGCAACTGCAACTTTATTCACGATGAATGACCACGAAGGCTCGGTCGCCGCAGAGCTGAGCGTCGAGGCCGTCAATGTCGACTACTACATGAGTAGCCCACTCCCTGCGGAGGCGCTCAAGGGTCTGCCCGCGTCTCCCTGTTACCTGCATGCACGCCAGGTCCCCGTCATGCGCATCTTTGGCTCAACGCCCGCCGGACAGAAGGCGTGTGTGCATGTCCATGGTGTACGCACCCACCCTCGTTGAACTGCTCGCGATCGGAACGCTCACGTTGTCACGTTAGCTCTTCCCATATTTTTATGTGCGAGTTGAAGACGACCCCGTATTCGATGACGCGGAGCAATTGCGGCTGCTGCTCCCCCGAATGGCAACGGAGATCGAGAAAGCAAATGAGATTCGACTCCGAAATCAGCAGCGCAACGGAACGACAAGCTCCTCACACGCGGGCTCGAGAAAGTCGTCTCCAAGCAGACTCATCGCAAAGGTACTGTCTGCTGTCATAACGACTCGCGTGAAGTTCCCTTGACCTCATCTGTGTAAAGCTGTTGATAGTTCAAGCCATGTCGTTCTACGGATACCACGACCGCGCTCAGCTGTTCGTGAAAATCTTCTTATACAATCCAAGAACTGTATCTACGGTCGTCCAGTTGCTCGAGAGTGGCTGCATCGCTGAGCGGAAGTTCCAGTGTTTTGAGTCCCACATTCCCTTCCTGTTGCAAGTATTCGCTGACTACAGCATCGAGGGAATGAACAACGTGCATCTATCGAACGTCAAGTTCCGAGCGCCCTTACCAGCAAGTCAAGATCATCTGCAAGCGATTACCGATGCTAGCGATGTTCATTCAAGAGTCTTTCTGCGATCAACCGTTCCGAGCGAAAAAGTGAACGGGAGTATTGACGCAATCGCTCAAGTCGTCAAGGGTCGTTGCATTGAGCAAGCATCCATTCACCCTGTGCAGTGGTTTGATCGGCAGTCGACATGTGCACTTGAGATAGATGTCGCAGCGGATAGCATTCTCAACCCGGAAATGTTTCTCGTACTCAGAAAATCTCTCGGTCAGCGGGGCGAGCAACGAAGTGTGCCATCCTTGGCTGTCTTGTGGGAGGTTTGTTGCAATCCGCTGCGTTTAGTGTTGTCCTTGCTTGTCTAATGTGTTTTGGTTTTCTCAACCAGGAGGAGCGACTACGACGAATGGAAATCGGTGAAGAATTGTTATCGGAATCTTCTCCTTCTGGAGATGTCGACCAACAAATTGCCGATTCTGGAGGTAGTATTCCGAGTTCTACATCCTCGCTCATGTCGCAGTCGTTTTTTCGTCAGGAAATGCAGGAATCGCTTGCCAAAATTGTCAAGGCACACACAAGCATGAAGGAGAAGGAGCTCAGGGAAAGCACTACTGGAGACATTGGATCAAATCCGACGGGTGGCGTTCGGCTCGAAGAACCTCCTGAAGAGATCGCTCATGAAAACAGTCTCTCTCCAACCGACTACGTGTCGGGCTGCCGAACGTCAATTTCGACTGAAAGCGCGTTTAGTTATAGTCAGATACAATTGGATCTGAACGAAAACAGTGACGCAGCCACCGACACGATGTGCGCAAAGGTACGAACTGCCTCACCATGCAGGAAAAACTCGTGGAATATCTACTGATGTTGATCTTGGATGTTTTCTAAGCAATACGAGGACGATAAGAGAATCATGGATGTTCTCTTGGCTATGCAGCAGTCCAACAATCTCCATGAAACCAATGATCAAGCCCCCTCTCACGAAGAAGTTCACCCTGAAAGTGGCAGAAGGGACAACTGCGTGCCGGACTTTGATGCTGATCAGGCAGCTGCAGATGACAATGAGGAAGACAATAGTTCAAATGACATTATCGACATTTTGTCATCGCAGGCAGACACCTTCGAGCAGCTTGAGAATAGAAGGCACGAATCAGGTCCAAGCCCAGCCATTTCTGCCACATCCCAGTGGTGGGAAATTGTCGGAGATACTCTCAAGAAGAATGATACTGAACATGTCGAAGACATCGGCAGCTCGCGCATGAAGCTGGTAAGTTCGACACGTGAACCATTTCAGGTATTATCTCGAGCCACATAATTATGGTGCAGTGTAACAAGAGTTTCACGAACCTACCTAACAGACAGCCTCAATGCCAAGTCGGACAAAGACTGAGGAGTCAGAAGATTTATCGGATATTGAAGACTTGCTCCCCCCAAGACCAGTAGCGCAGCATTCGCCTCTCATAACTCCCACAAAGCAGCGACCTATAGAAGCTGGGCCCACTCAGGGGGAAGAAGCATATCCTCTCGATCCATTATTCGCTTCACTTACTCCGAAGCCTTTCCAACGAACACAAGCGAAAAATACCCATAGATCACCACGGAATAGAATCAACATGAAGAGGTTATGGATGTTCGCACCCCATCCACCATCAATTGAAGATGCTGTGGCGTCATCGCAGAAACTCCAGATTGAGACATTCGAGGTAGGACTGCGAGGTCTCATCCGCAATTTATGAAGTCTATTGACGGTCTTCGACACGCATTCTTTTGTGAAGTATCCAGAAGCCTACTACAGCAAAAAATGCGACATTCCAGATAAACCGTTGGTGTTTGGTGGACGCAAGTACGAGTTTAAGTCAAGAGATATCAAGTATGCTCGCCGCTTTGATACTCAGCCTCTGAGAGCGAAGCTCTACCAACATCAAAACGTGGCGTCCGACGAAACCACATTCCTCGAATCGATGCATCTTTGCGCGGGAGACGTCAAGCGCAACAACGACACTACACCTATTGGACAGATGGTTCGCCGAATTCGTTCCCCATGCAGACATCCTCCTGATGTTGCAACAGTTTCAAAGTGGCTCCACTGCGAAGTCGAAGCTGCTCGGAACAATGTATGTTCTACAGCCCCTTTTTGCAAGTTTCATGCATTCTTAGCTCACAGATTTATGCCTCACTGCACACAGTGTTTTCCCTCTCGAACATCCAAGAAATTACGACGGGTGAAGCCCTCACTCACGCCATCGCTAGATATTCGTCGTTTGAAGCCCACAACAACACTTTCAAGCATCACAGTTGTTTCAATTGAAGTCCATGTAAATTCGAGGAGTACTCTGCTCCCGGATCCATTGCACGACCGAGTAGAAGCTGTGTGCTTTGCTATCGAGGCAAAAGAAGGCATAGCCACTGAAAAGATGAAGGCCCGTGGAGTTATAATGATTCAGCCGCAGCCAGCAAGGGCTGAGTCAACGAACACTGACGACAAACCCGTTCTATCCGGTGAATCTATTCGTAACCTCTCGTGGGACACGCCATCAACACGAAAATGGACAAGATACGCAGGTCTCGAAGTTCTTCTGGTGCAGAACGAAGAGGATCTGTTTGAGCAACTTATTAGGGTTCTGCAGCATTGGGATCCAGATTTTTTCGTCGGTTTCGAGGTGCAGAAAGAGTCACTCGGATACTTGATTGATCGTGCGTCTCAGCTACAGGTTCGTTTACTCGTCCATGAATTTGCCAAGAATGAAAAAAAGCGTAATGTATTCCTGCCTCAGATCAATCTGATACAGAAACTATCAAGACTACCAGCCAATACAATTGATGCGAGAAACATTAGCAGTGGACCTACGGATCATCCGACTACACAGCCAGACGGAGATGAAGAAGACAACAGTAGCGAGAGACCCCCAAACACGTCTATTGGTACAACATGGGGAATCACAAAAGCGTCAGGTTTGTGGATATATGGAAGGCATGTTCTCAATTTGTGGCGCCTTGCGCGATCTGAGGTATACTTTGCATTCGGTAAGAGTCACCTGCACTGATCTAATCGATTTTGATCTGTAGTTGAAACTATCGCGGTATTCAAGAGAGGACGTTATCAAAGCTGTTCTCAAGCGAGACTTCCCTGTCTTTTCAAGTGCAGATCTCACAAGTCTGTTTCAGTCGGGTGGCGAGTCCATGTGGAAAGTGATTCGACATGTTCTTGCTCGTTCTGTGCAAAATCTGCGTGTCTTGTCGCAAATGCAGCTTATCACGCGTACAAGGTGTGTGTGATTATTAAGTGGCACCACAAAATGAGTGTGCTGACAACGTCGAAACAGCGAGATGGCACGTCTGTTTGGAATGGACTTCTACTCTGTTCTGTCTCGTGGTTCCCAGTTCCGAGTCGAGTCTGTCATGCTTCGTGTAACCAAGCGTCACAATTTCGTGCTTCGAGCACCCAACAGGACTCAAGTTGCTGCCCAAGCACCAATGGAGTGTATTCCTCTTGTCATGGAACCTCATTCGACATTCTACCCGGATCCAGTCGTCGTGCTAGATTTTCAGGTTTGAACACTTCTGACTCGGCTTCTTGGAATTGCTTAGTACGCTAACGATCTTACAGTCCCTGTATCCCTCCTTAGTCATCGCATACAACCTGTGCTACTCGACAATGTATGGGAGACTTGGTGAAGGGCGCCAACCTGTGATCGAGTCGTTCCTTGGTGTGGATGATCCCTTCGTTCCGAGTATGGATGCTTTATGCGATGATCATGAGAATCTAGTGATTGCACCAAACGGCACATTGTTCTCTTCGAAGAAAAGGCGACTCGGGATCCTACCAGTAATCCTCGATGAGATCCTATCAACACGCATTATGGTCAAGAAGGCGATGGGCTTGGCAAAGCGCAGAGGTGATACAAGGCTCGAAAAAGTTCTTAATGCACGCCAGCTTGCCTTGAAGATGATTGCGAATGTGACCTATGGGTACACTGCTGCAGGATTCTCCGGGAGGATGCCGTGTGCTCAGCTGGCAGATTCGATTGTGCAAAGCGGCCGAAGTACATTGGAATCTGCTGTGCGACTTGTCGAAGGAACCTCACGATGGAATGCTCGCGTTGTATACGGAGACACCGATAGTCTCTTTGTGCTTCTGCGGGGTAGATCCAAACACGAGGCATTTCGGATTGGACAAGAGATTGCAGATGCAGTAACCGCTGCAAACCCAAGGCCAGTGACGTTGAAAATGGAGAAAGTCTACATGGGCTGTGTCCTGGTTTCAAAGAAGCGGTATGTTGGATTGAAGTTTGAACACCCAGCTCAATGTGAAGGGGAGCTGGAGGCGAAAGGTGTTGAGATCGCTCGCCGAGATTCCTGTGGAGTAGTTCGCCGGGCGATGGAGCTCTGTTTGACAGAGTTGTTTGCAACAAGCGATTTGTCTCGAGTCAAACAAACACTGGCTGCGTATTGGGCGGATATGCTAGACGATCGCTTGCCATTGTGTGACTTCGTCTTTGCCAAAGAGGTCCGTTTGGGGACGTACGCACGAGGTAGTGCGCCTCCTGCAGCATTAGTGAGTGCAAAGGCAATGGCTAAAGACCCTCGGACGGAGCCTCGTTATGCTGAGCGCGTTCCGTACGTTGTGGTGAACGGGCCACCAGGTGCCCGATTGATGGATTTGGTTGTGTCACCGTGTGAAGTGATGGACCGGGGAGGTAGAGTGTCAAAAACGATAAACTATCAGTACTACGTCCACAAGCAGGTAAAGTGCATTCCACCCCCAAGAACTCGCGATATCATAGTCTGACTGGTGTACACTAGATAATTCCCAGCCTCGAGAGGCTTTTTCTTCTAATGGGCGCGAATGTACGGGCATGGTATGCCCAGTTGCCGAGATCCAGTGTGCGAGCTCGCAACGTTATGTCCGACGCAGAAGCAGGTATGCTCTCAAGGAAAGGAAGACGACCCAATGACGCTGGAACGAAGCGTTCGATCGATTCGTTCTACGCAAGCAAGCGGTGTCGACTTTGTGGAGGACTTGGCCAAGGGTTCCTATGTGAAGACTGCACCTCTGATCAGCAACGGAGTCATTACTTGTTGCGGATGATGGCGTCTTCGTGTGGGCAGGAGATCCATGCGCTGCGTCGCGTCTGCTGGTCTTGCAACAATTTCAGCGAGGCATCACAGAGCTGTCTGAACACTACGTGCGACGTGTGGAATCGATTGCGATTGCTCGAGCGCACTCTGCGGTCGTTCCCGAGTGCGTTGACCGATGCGACGTCGGCAGCTAACAATGAAGAGATGTGACAGTCGAGCTGGTGAAGATGGATACACTCGTTTCTAACGAAACAATGAGTTCCTATCGATTTCTCTCGAAAGGTCGTGGATTTTGTTGCCTAGGCAGTTCGGTGCTGTCTGTGAGCGTCATGGCGACGATGAGCTCAGCGCCGTCTCCGCCTCATGACTCAACCTCGTTCGCTTTCACCCCAGCGCCGACGCCACCACCGATATCGGCGCCGATGCCGGTGCACCCGTCACCGTCAGTTAGCGGTTCAGCGCGGTATGACGCGTTGCTTCAACAGATTGTGCAGCTCAACTCGGATCTACAGAAGACTGCAGCGCTCAGCCAGCTACTGCAGCGCGAGCGCGACGGGTTTGCGCACAACAACCAGAAGGTGCGTGCAACCAGAGATGAAAAGCGTGATGGGATTAGGTTCACGTGATCGATGAGCGTAGCTGAAAGATGAGGTCAAGCGGCTCCACGACCGATGTGAACGATTGCAAAACGTGTTAGTGCAGGAAACAGAGCAGAAGGTTTGTACTTTGAAGGGGAGACTGTGTCAGGGACCGACTGACCGACTGATGCGCGATACAGATTGAGTCAGATCGGAAGCATGAGGAGCTCATTGCGAAATGGAAGAAGCAGCTTGAGCTGAAAACGCGAGCATTTGAGGTGCTGCAGAAGAAACTCGCACCTCCGCGGGATCTTGAGCAGCTGCGGATACAGATCCAGGAGCAATTGGAGGAGCCCCATCAGCAGCGACTTGCCGCAATGCAGGGCGAGATCGACAAGCAGCGAGCAATCTCGTTTGAGCTGCGACGAGAATACGAGACGATCAAGGCGGAATACGAGCAGTACGCGATCGACCAAGGGAACGAAATGGAATGTCTGCACACAACGTACGAGTCCCGAATCACGGACCTCCGCAAGAAGCTACAATCGGCAGAAGACGCTGTACGTGATTCGCAGCATGCCGAGACTATTCGAAGACTGGAGCACCAACGCGATGCTGCTCAAGTTGAGGTGAAGCTATTGCATCAAGAGATTCGGGTATGCCATTGCTGATCGAGAGGAGTAAAGACAGCACAGTGCTGAAGATTACTCTGCAGGATCTCCGGGACGAGCTGAAACGCGTGCAAGATCGCGCCGCGACAGAGCGGCTAGATGTGGAGTCTCGTCTGGCTGATGAGTTGACGCGTTGTGCGACAATGGAACTCGATCTTAAGGCTGCGATGCGGCAACTCGCATTGGCGACAGATGATTGTACATCCTGGCGCAGCAAATGGGATGACAGTCAGGCCAAGCTGTTAAGCACAAGCCATGAGCTGGACAAGGCTCGCGACCAGCTCAAACAGAAGGAGCAGCTGATCCTTAGCAGCCACCACACAGTCAACACGAGGTAAGGACTCACACTCGACGGTGTGGTCGAGCAGAGATTCTGAATGCAGGGGTTCGATCACCGCCTAGGCTGCGTGAGGAGCGAGACGCATGGGATCGAGAGAAACACTCACTAGAGACTCAGTTGCAAGACATCAAGACCAAGCTTCATGCCGCAGAGAGTACACTGCTGGCAGCAACTGCGACAAGAGAGAACCCTGTTGTCGATCCTACAAGCGAATCATCCACGAAGCTCGCAGCTCAGCTCAAAGCTAGCGAAGCTGAGGTGGAAAGGTACCGTCAGCTCACGTTATCACTTGAGCGTCAGGTTGCGGAGGGCGAAGACAATCTGCGGAGCCTTCGCTGTGATATCGAAGACGCAACGCACCGGGCCGTAGCAGAACAAGACCAGCTTCGACTGACAATCCAGACGCTTGAGACTGAACGAGAGCAGATGCGCGGTCGACTCGCATCGACACAAGAGCTGGTATGGGATGTATGGAGCTGGCCTTGTGTGACCACCGTGTTTCTCATGGCATCGAGAGTTCTCCTTAGCTGGCAAAGGTCAAGGCCGAGTGCGTGAGTCTACGAACAAAGCTGAAAGAAGTCGAAGCAGACTATCGAACCTTGCAGTCAAAACATAGGTACAATCAATCGACAACGTGTGGACACACTTTCCGAGCATCTTTTGGCTGATGTGTTGTTGCTCAGGGACGTGCTGCAACTGCACGATGAGATCCAGATGGAGAAAGAACAGGTCGACATCAAGCTACGCTACGCAGAACAGGATGTGACGGACCTCCGGGACCAGCTAGATAAACTACGGGAGGAATTCGCACATAAAGAACGAGAGCTCCAGGTATTCCAACGGTCTGCTTCATTTCAATAGTCAAGCGTGCTTATGCACGTACTATGCGGACAGCACAAATGTGCGTCAATAGATGCAGAAGCCCGTGCGCAGCGATCTGCGTTGCGGCTGGAGATGCGCCAGGCACTGACGAAGACGCTTCGAGAGCTCAGCAAGACTCAAAAGGTCAGTCATGACACCTGATGATTTCACGCCACACGACTATCATTACTCTTTCCGCAGAAACGCGACGCGTACAAACAGAAATGCCTTGAGATTCACGAAAGGTACAAGTCGTTGCTAGAGGAGCTGCAGCGCCAGGACGCGACAGTGGCGCAGATGCAACGGGATCACTCAAGTGAGCTTCAGCATGTGCTCGCACAGCTCGCACAACTCGAGAACGACAAGACAGAGCTACAGCAGCGATATCTCTTCGCTCGTCATGAACCGACAACAGCTTCGTAGAACTCAAAAAAAGTCGCCATCTTTTGGAGCGTTTTCATATGTTGTCTAGAACGTTAGCTACGTGCTCGCTGCCTATCGTCGCTCACTCGCGAAACGCACAATGGGAAAGTGTGGATGCATCGCAAAGTCGGTGGTTGCTGGCTTGGACGCAGGCGCTGCCTGTTTACTTGACGACTTCCCTCGGCTTCCGCTGGATTCGGTCGCTTTCTCATGTTTCGCCAGCTCCACGACGTTGGCGACAGCCGTCCGCACGACTGTCACCGCCTCAGCGTGGCGGCCGATCTCAGTCGTCGGGAGAGACGACTGTGAATCCGGCGTCTTGTCAGTCGCAGCGATTAACGCTTCGCCGTGTGTACGCGCCACCTTGAAGCATTCTTCGGCCGACTTGTAGATCAGATCAACTCCGAAGCGCGAGAAGTCGCTGTTGTTGGTGAAGTCTTCAAACGTGAGAGCCGCAGGGAAGTGAAGACCTTGGAACGCGGCAAATCGGTGCTGAAACCGCACAGTCGGAGAGCCATAAGTGGGGGCCACGGACGAGATCGATCCGTCGCGCTCCATCGCAGCAAACACCTGGAAGTACGCACGCATCATGGAGCGAAGCATCTCCATGTAGTGCGTTTCTCGCTCGAATCGCTGTGGCAGCGAGTCCTTACTGTTGTTGCTCGGGGGCCCGCGTCCACGACCGTGCTCCTTCATGATCTCCTTCATCTTGTCGAGGAATCCCCACGTCACCTGGAGATTCTGCAGGCGTGAGCCGCACAGATAGTCGAGATACCAGTAGACAGTCGAGTATTCGCTGGGCGCATACAGCTCGAGCTCAAAGCCAAGCATGACGTAATGGATCATGAGGGTCACGACCTGCTCCAGTGTCCACGCCGTGAAGTAGCGCGGGTACGCCGCCTTGGGAATCGCCATCTCGGTTGTGAAATGGTCGTCGACAGCAGCAGCCTCGATCTGCAGCGTACTCCAGTCTTCGAGCAGCATCTCGATGCGCGCGCGTTGGCGCGAGCGATGATGAAGGTACACTTTGAGCGACTCGTACACGGTTTCAATGCAGCGCGATGAAAAACGAACGCCTTCTTGCGTGGACAGCAGCACAGATGGCACGCCGTTCATCACCATCTCGTCAGACAGCCAGTCCATGAATCCGAAGCGACCGTAGATCTTCTTGTCGCAGTACAACAGCAGCTACCAGCATCGCACACATTAGATATTCCGTAGGAGCACACTCACTCACACGCCGTCAGTGACGTACCATGACGTACGACCGCGCGACGATACTCGGTCGGTGCCGTGAAAAGTCTGACAGGAAGATGCGGACGTCCTCCATCCGCTCCCACGCGTCCGGGCTCTTGTTGTTCGGCGCACACGCAGTCCCGAGGTCTCGCAGCAGTGCGTCCAAGATCGAGAACGCGCCATCGAGCGTCGGCAGCGTCACCTCGCGCGGTGGAGACCCCGACATGAGGAGCCGACTGAGCGTCTTGTCGAAGCCGATGGCTTTACCGCTGAAGCACTCTGGGTCGAGCTCCAGCGATTCCATGGACATGCGCTGCACCATTGCGCGCAGCTCGTCGAATCGAGTGCGAGCAAGAGAGAGATCCACCTCCGCCTCTGTGAGTCCCTGGAGGAACGAAAGATGTGAGACGTCCGAATCTAGTCACACTGCGCTTCGTCGTGGTTGCGTGGGACGTACCAGGTCACTGTAGACAGTATGAAGCGCTTGACGCAGCTCCAGTCGTCGCAGCATCGCTTCGCTCAGCGCGAGACCGACCTTCGGGTTCGAGTCCAGCGCCTCCAGCGTGTCTGAGGAGGCGACATGGGCTTCAGCGCCTGCAGCATTCTTCTTGCTCGTGTTCTTCTTCTTCGACGCTTTCTTGCTGGCGCTTTTCGCTGCAATGATCGCGCGCTGCTGCTCGAGTAGCTCGCGGAGACGACGCAGCGTGAACTCCATGAGCTGCTGCATTCGCGGGGGCGTCCACGTGTCGAAGATCGAGAGATCGAAGCCAGACGCAGGCGAGAAGTCCTCTTCCTCGTAGATGTCGGCGCGCACGACGACCTCGCGGACGTGGTTGGCGGTGTGCAGCGCGTATAGAAAGCTGGTCGCGACCACGAGCAGCAGCGTATCAGGCGCGCGACTACCGAGCGACTCCAGTCGTGTCTGCAGATCGGAGGCGCTGTCGCCTGCAATTAGCGAGTCGAGAAGCGCTCGCAAGGCATCTCGATGCAGGTACACGGACGTCAGCAGCGTCTGCGCCAACGGCTGGCCGTCGAGCCACGCGGCCTCGCAGCGCAGGAGCTCATTCAGCGTCGCCAGCACGTCGCGACCCGACGGAAACGCGAGCTGCACAGCGTTCTGTCGCACGCGCTCAGACACGGGGAGCGACTGCGTGCCTCGCTGCAGGAGCTGCATGCCCGCGTCCATCTTGGGGTCCAGCAGCTCGAGCGCGGACATGGAGTCGTAGAGACTGAAGTTGTCGGCGTGCACGAGCTGCCCGACCTTGAGTTCCTTCGCAGCGACTCGGAAGAGCTGTGGACAGTCAACGAAGCGGAGTTGAGCGTGAGCAACGTCATTCCATCGAGCAGACAACTGAGGGCGCGACGTACGTCCGTGACGTCTTTCCACGGAGACGACTCGACCACGCGGAGCTGGACACCGACGGCGCTCGCCATCTCGTCGATGGCGCTGCAGGGCAGAGCACAGAGCAGAGCAGAGCGCGCGCGAAGAGCACAGAGCAGAGTGAGCAGAGGCATCGCAGCAGTGACAGCGCTCGTTCGCTCGTTCGTTACCTCATGGCGAAGTGCAGGAGCGGCGACTGTGGGGATGGATGCCAAGATCAAATGAGCGAGCGAGCGGCTACCGACCGATTCGCGTCAGCAGCGAGGTGCGTGGACCACACAATGAAGGGTGTACTATCAAATACTATTCAAAAGAGATATCGCAGCTCTCCTCGACACGCACAGCGCCGCTCTCCTCGGCATGGTCTCTTCTTCTTCCACGCAAGTCGCTCACTCACTATGCTTCGTCACGATGGCATCTCCACTACTACGAGCCCTCTCGACCGTCGTTCCCTGCTTCGTCTCTTTCTTCCTTTTCCTGCTTTCTTGGATGCGTGGTGGGGTGATACAGCGGCAAAGCAACGCGTGAGCGGCTCGCGCTCGGCAGGCAGCACGACTGCGCAGTCACGCCAAACAAAGCTAGCCCTCGCGATCGGGCCGGCATCACGCCTCTTGCTTCCGCTTCTTCGTCTTCACCACTGCATCCATGTCCTCGTCTCCTTTCCGTCTACCACCTGCCGAGATGCGTCGCTAGGCACACACAGCATTACAATTTCTGTTAAGACACAAAGAGTTTGCATAAGTCGACGACGCTCTTCTCCACACCGGCATCTCAAGCTCACACACACCATGGACGCCCCGTGCAGCACCTCTACACTGGTTCACCCCATGAAGATGTCACCGCAGGAACACAGCCATGGGTGGAAGCATCGACACGGCGGATTCGACCGGCAGCGTTGTGCATGCGTGTGTGTGGGTTGAAAGCCCGGGCGTGTGCTCACTCATGGCGACATCTAGATCTATAGATTGCACTCTTTGCTCACCTGCTTGCCATCTTCCTCTTGTTCATTCGACGTCAGAACGAGACGCCGGCGGTTCGCTCCTCGATTGTGGATCTTGTAGCCGAAGATGCGAGGAACATAGAGCACCGTCGACGGCGGCGGCTCCAGCTCCCGATATGTCATGAAGAACAGATGAGGAAAAGTGGTTCCGAAGTAGGCGCCATCGACTGCAGCGACAGCAGAAGCGGGTTAGATATGGAAATCCCAGTGCAACGACGTTTGGTCTGGATGAATGAACGTACTGGGAGGCGACTGGTACTCGGTCACGGGTGTGTACAGGTCGCGGCATCTTGGGCAGAACACCTTCATCTCGGACTGCTTCCACTCATCGTGCATTCCAGCCTGGAGGAAAATCACCAATCAACACAGTCAGCGTCAGCTGAAGAATTGGTTGAAGTACAGCAGCCTCGAGACGTACAGGCACGACGGGTTGGCCATCACACAGCGCACGCGGGCACACTCCGAAGTCTCGATCACGGTACTTCTTCATCTGCCAACAACAGCGATCCATGAGAATAAACATTTTGCTCGCTGGACAGGGAGTAATGAAGGCATGACGAACCATCGCATCCAGACCATGGGACGTGATGATGTATCGCGCGTGGATCATGCCGTAAAGCTCCGCCGCGTAAGGAGGCACGTCGTCATCATAGGGAATGTCTTCCCACACACCATTCAAAAAAACAAAAAAAAATCGTCACTTTCGGTTCCGCGAGAACTCCTCGGCAGCGCGGTCGTACCTGTCATGTCGAGGATGATGTTGAGCGCGTCCTGGAAGTTGGGGATCAGCGCGCGCAGGCCGTAGAGGTTGAACGAGTCCTCGATGTAGCTGGTGGGCACCTCGCAGAAGTGCTCGTTGCCCGAGAGCGAGCAGAACCACTGTATCCACTTCTCGTCCTCCTCTTCGTAGTCCGACATCTTGGCTGTCTTCGCTTGCTGTCTCTCTCTCTCTCGCTCGCTCTCTCGGTCTCTTTCGCTCGCTCTCGCTCGATGTCCCTCGGACCTTCCGCGTCGGAACACCAACCAGAAAGGGAGAGAGACAGCAGAGCGACAAAGGAAAGACCCAAAACCTCTGTTACGCGATACAGCGCTATCACGGTGGCGGCCGCCCTCAAAACGCGCTTTTTAGCACACCCGATATGGGTGCACTCTATCATGTTCTAGCGATTTTCCTGAAAAGGCTTGAAGCCGAGACCTTCTTCCAACGGGGCGAGGATCGAACGCATGTACATCATCGCAGTCTCGGCGTCGTCGGCAATGAAGCGAGCGATCACGCCTCCCGTGTCGCCGAGAGCGCTGGCGGAAGACAACACTCCTGGAAAATCAGTGTCCGAAGCCAGGCGCCCTTGTGGCGTGATGTCCTTCGCGTGGTGCAGTCGCTTGCGCTGGCTGAGCTCCAGCAGGCGATCACTAATCCGCTTCATCTGGGGTCCAAGAACGACCATGACGCCCAGCACGTGCGCGCCTTGCATCCGCTTTCGCAGCGCCGTCGGCTCGTCATCTGTAGACATTGGTGCACGTGCTCAGCCGTCGCACTTGAAGTATGCACACTGTTGTCTTGCCACCCACCACACAAGCGAACGCGATCTGACAGCACGATCGTTCCGTCGAGATAAACGTCCGTCTGACTGTCATACTCGTCGAAGTCCCAGTGCTCATGAATCTCCGTGCGCTTCTCATTGATCGAGCCAGACGACAGGAAGTTGCGTTTGCGTCCGCTCGTGAGCCAGTCGACGAGCACGAGGCTCGCGCCCTTTTCCAATCGCACCACTTGCTTCTGACGATACTTGGCGCGTTCGAAGCACGTGATCGGGTCCGGCAGCAGCGCGAGCGTCGCTTGGGCAGCGAGATCAAACGAGAACGTCTGCGTCACGCAGTCTGCCGACGCTGTCGCCTTGAACACCTTGGTCGTCGCCTGCGTGCACAGAACAACTGGGCGACAACAGCACACATGATTCGATCCGTCAGCATGCTGCACCACGTGTCGGTCGCCGCGCTGACACGCTGACAGTCAGCTGCTGTCCACACAGACGCACCGCATGCACCGGCGTCAATGCTGCAGGTGACGTCGATCGAATCTCCGCCGACCAGGCCACCGCCGTAGCCAAGCATGTACTGACACCGCCGCTGTTACGACTCGCCGCTGAGATCGCGCCACATGCTCACGCGCACCGTACCGTCACGAACGTGTCATGGCCCGGGCGCGTCGTCCGCCGCGGGTGCAGGAACTTGAGCGGGTACGACGCGAAGGCGTAGGTGGCGTTCGTGCGCCCTGCGACGAGCGAGTAGCGCAGATGGCCGCGTCCGTGGCGGCGCTCGGACTCCATCTGCGGCGCCGGATCTGGAGCCATGCTGCTGGGCTAAGCTGTATAATACTCCAATAGCACAACGAACAACACACTTGGACGGAGCAGACCCTATCCCTCGTCGCTGGCCATCAAAGATCCCAACACGCTCCGCGGAAAATGTCGCGACGTCGCGGCGCCGCCGTTGACTGCGGGACTGCTTGTCCTCCTCTTTCTGCTCTTCTTCCCTGAAGCCAAAGGGGTTCGCTCGCCGCTGGCTCCGAGGCGCATCACGTGCGCGCGCGTGCCATCGTCGCTTGCATGGTGGTCGTGATTCCCTCATCCAGAGACAGACAGACAGACAGACAGCACGTCGCACTCGCTCGGTCTGAGTCGCGAGTGGTGGTGATGATGACAACATCACACGGCGGTGGACTGTTGGTCAGGCAACCCGAACCGCCGATCGCTCTGGTTCGGCAACCCGCACTCAGGTGGGGGCAGGTTTTGTCCCCTCAAGTTGCAACACCGGATGCCGTTGTCCGGCACTGTGCAGGCTCGAGAGGCCATGACCATCGCGTCGGCAAGCTGCCGAGACTCCAAGAGCTCCGGAGCATTCAGCCTTCATTCCTAGATTCGCTCGGCACGACGGCGGTCGCATCCTGTGTGCGCCTCGCCTCGCTTCGCTTCGCTTCGAGCTCTCTCGCTGTGGATCCCATTGGGTCCGATTCGGCGTCGGCGTCCGCTGCGTCAGTGCAACCCAGTGCGTGCGTAACCCAGTGGGGCGCGAAACGGTTTGCACGCGCATCCACATTCGAAACCAACGCGTGGCGAGCGCCTTCCATGGAATCCGTCGCCAGCGTCGCGTCCGTCCGAGTTCAGCATTTGTCGTCTCCAGCGGCGAGTACCCGCAGCGCCAGCACCGCGTCCAGCACCAGCACCTCGTTCGTCATGGAGGACCTGCACGCCCCAACCGTCGGCATGCGCAACTCTCCGAGCACGACGGACTTGGAGGATCTGGACGGACCGACCCGTCGTCTCTCGCTGTCGTCGAATGGCAGTGGGTATGCGCTGGAAGAAGACATCCGCGCCATGGGCGACCAGATGCGGCGTGTGCTCGCGTTCTGCGAGGCGCAGTCGCAGAACCCGATCCGATTGCAGGCCAAGATCAACGAGCTGAAGGAGCAGCTTCAGCTCGCGATTGAAGAGAAGAACTACTGGATGAAGCGCTGCAAGGAAGTGATGGAGTGTGCGGAGAATCGAATTAACAATCTTCGCAGCACAGGCGTCGTGCAACCGTCTACACCCGCGGAGGATGCCGAGTGCGATAGAAAACGCAAAGAAACGCTCGCCAAGGACATGCAAATCGTGAAGAACCACCCTCGACGAAAGCGCACCAATTCAGAGCTGATCTTCATCGCGGACAACTTTGGTTCGCCAGGCGAAGGCATTTACCAAGACGACGGATCCTCGAGCTCGGGTGAGAGCGACTCGGGAAGCGACTGCGTCGGCCTCGAGCGCTCGTCGTTCCGGTTGCTCCAGTGCTCTGATGAGCAATGCGAGGTCTTTACGCCCATGAATCGCAGCATTCGCACGCAGCATCGATCGCGGAACAACGTTCAGTTCATGTGGGACCAGCCGCCGAAGACTGTGCTGATCATTAAGAAGCCGAATGAACCAGTGGTGACAGACACGCTCGTCCGCATGACCAAATGGCTTCAGCAAGAACGGGGTTTGGCCGTGATGCTCGAGCCTTCCGTTCACAAGGAACTCCAGCTCCCACGCACAGCTACGTGGGCGTCGGACGAAGACTGGGAAGAGTGTCAGTACTGCATCGACTTCGTGATCTCGTTGGGTGGTGATGGGACCGTATTGTGGGTCTCTTCGATGTTCAAGAAGAGTGTTCCTCCGGTGATAGCGTTCGCGATGGGATCACTCGGATTTCTCACGCCATTTGACGTCGACAGTGATATCGACCACCTCACGAGCGTCATCAATGGAGGATTCTACATGTCGCTGCGCTCCCGGTTGGTGGGTTCGATTGTCCGCCACAACAAGGAGCAGGAGCCGATTTCCGGTGTTCATGCGCTGAACGAGATTGTCGTGGATCGTGGTCCGTCGGCAGCGCTTGTAGAGCTGGACGTCTTCTGTGACGGTTTGCAGATTACCAAGATCGCAGCTGACGGAATCATCATTGCGACGCCCACGGGATCGACAGCGTACTCGCTATCGGCAGGAGGATCGATGACGCATCCTTCCGTTCCATCGATGCTGTTTACTCCAATCTGCCCGCACACGCTTTCCTTTCGACCATTGCTTTTCCACGACAGCGCGACGCTCAAGATTGTGTTCCCGCTCTCGAGCCGCGCATCCAGTGCGTACGTCTCCTTTGACGGCAAGAACCGCGTGCAGCTGGAACGAGGAGACAGTCTCATTGTCCGCGTGTCATCGTATCCTTTGCCGGCGGTGTGCCGTGTGAACGAGAATCAAGATTGGTTCGAGTCGATGATCACCAATCTCAACTGGAACCAGCGGCGAGCTCAAAAGCCATGGACGCTGCCTCCCCAGTGATCGTGAAACCTATGAAAATTGTGAAGATATAGAGAGAAGTGATAGTTTTTATGTGTATGAAGATGTCATTGTGGAATACAGTAATTGACGCTAGCATGCCATGTTCATGAGAACTATCTCCTCTGTTGGTGCCTTCATGACGATCCGCACCACATCCAAGTCACGCTGGCGCGGAGTGCAGAATGGAATCGTGGAGTCGTCCATTACGCGGTGATGGACGACTCGCACGTGGGTTTGTCTCATTCACGGCAGAGAAACGCGCTCGAATCTTTCCTTCTTCATCCACGACGACGGCGGAACAGAATCGTACGCGTCGGTCGAACTGAAACGGTGTTGAACAACCACGACGGTGCACGTGTCTCTGCGGCCACGACGCCGTGCGGATGACCGTCATCATGACGCTCGCTGCTTGCTGCCCAAAGCCAACTCTCAGAACACTCCGTTCGCTCCTTCAACTTCACCAACAGTGCATCTTCCTTTCCTTTGGCACCGGATAGGCAGCAGGAGGGACTCCTTCCAAGGAGCGGAGCACTGCATTCTTCTTTCCAGTTGGGCTTGCAAATGGAAACTATGATGGCCAGTGACTCTGGCCACCAGTGCTGAGGCAATTCAAGGTACAGCTGCGTACGATGTGGTAAGCGGGCTTTGCTTGCTGCTAGCATTTGTCGCCCTCTCAATGCAGCTCTCGCCTGAGTCTACGCTGTTCCCGAGGTCACCAATCACAGCATTCCAGCCATTCGAAAATGGAGTATTCCTAGTGCATGATTCCCTGCTGTCGGACGTGGCGTTCGTGCTGAAGCGTCAGCGACGACCCAGTTCAACTAGGACGCTGCGGTGGAGATGATTTGTATTGATATCCGTAAGCGATGAATACTTCCTGTGTACAAGCTGACACAAGAGCATGCCCCAACGTGGCGTGGACGTCGATCTCTGTCGTGCCTTGGACCAGTGATACTGTATCACCAATGGGAATGCCAAGTATGGCTGCTCCATTCGTCATCAGGTAACCTCGAGAGGCAGGGAATCGTTTGCGTCGCTTCACGTTCATATACACGAGTCTGTCTAGCTCTTGACACTACTCACTGTCGTTTCTTCGATGCATCCTTGTTGCCAACAGCTCGCTCTTTCTCTCGATGTGACGCTTGTCTGCGCTCGTCTCGGTCCAGCTCCGAGAGAAGCACCCGCGTCGCCCACAACGCAATCAAAGCCAGCGCGACGAAGAAAGCGATGGCGAGGCCAATGTAGAGCCACGGATCCTTTACGACGGCGATCACGACGGCGTCGACCCAGTTCTCAGGAGGGCGCGCAAGGCGTTCAGCCAGCGAGCCTGCGCTCGGAGCTGGCGCCGTCATCTTGTTGTCGGGAACTCTATTGTGCACTGAGTTATGGAACTCACACTCACTCTTTGCTAGTCAGTGACTAGTAGTAGTCACTGATGAGGAGAGCGTATCCCTCGCCCCAGTGACATGCGCTGTTGCTGTTCCATCACACCACCACAGAAGAACGCGATCGATCTTTATCCCGACAACGAAGAAGCATGTGGGGACTTCGTGCTGCGACGATGGCTGTGCGCCGCTCTGCGGTGGTCTCTCGTGCGGGAGCCATGCGCGCTGTGCACGTGGAGGCGACCAAGAGCTCTGTCCAGGTGATTTGTTCAACGATGGTATCTGGAGTTGGAACTATCGCGTCGAGGTCTCACGAGCTCCATTTCCTCCGCGACATTTGCAGGCGGCGATCAAGAGTGAGAAGGTCCTTGTGTTCTCGAAGACGTACTGCCCGTACTGCGCACGTGTGAAGGCGCTTTTCGAGGACCTCGACGTCGAGCACGAAGTCGTCGAGCTGGACGAGCGCCGTACGTAGTCATCAGTCTTCTCACCAGACAGTGTCGCTGCGCTTACTCACTTCTCATGGACATCGTGTTGCTTATCGGTGGCTGCAGCGGATGGCAGCGAGATCCAGGAGATTCTGCTCAGCCTGACGAAGCAGCGCACCGTGCCGAACGTCTTCATCAAGGGACAGCACATTGGTGGCTGCGACGCCGTCACCGAGCTGTACGCCCAGAAGAAGCTGCAGGCGATGCTCGAGTAGACAGACGAATCGCGTGCAAGTCCTCCATGCTGGCTATGCATGAACCAAGTTCTGCTGCAAACGGCAATGGACGAGACAAACGTGTTACAACAGGTTTCATTCATTCACACTTTATTGCGACGTCGTCGGTGGACAGTCATCAAAGTCGCCAATGATCATCTCGTCTAAAGCTCGACCCGCGCCGACCATCGGGTAGCAGTGCTCGTTCTTCTCGACCATAAACTCGGCCAACACGGGGCCGTCCGTCGCGAGGAACTTGGCCATGATCTCTGGCAGATCCTCTTCCTTCGTACACCGTAGCCCCGTGCAGTTCATCGACTCGGCAAACTTGACGAAGTTGGGGTTCTTCATGGGCGTGCCAGAGTAGCGCTCCTCGTAGAACAGGTCCTGCCACTGCTTGACCATGCCCTGGAAGTCGTTATTCAACAGCAGCACCTTCACGCCAATGTTGTACTCCGCGGCCGTCGCCATCTCTGTCAGCGTCATCATGAAGCTTGCATCGCCATCAATGTCCACGACAAGCGAGCCAGGCTTGGCGACCTTGGCACCAATCGCCGACGGCAGACCAAAGCCCATGGTGCCGAGACCGCCCGACGTGATGATCGAGTTGGGGCGCGACCATCGGTAAAACTGCGCCGCCCACATCTGGTGCTGGCCAACGCCAGTGGTGATGATCACGTCGTCGCGGTGCTTCGTCTGTGTGTACAGTTCCTCGATCACGCGCTGTGCCTTCATTGGGGCGCCAGGCGCCGACGGACGGTACCGGAACGGATACCGCGCCTTCCATTCCTGAAGCTTGCGGTGCCACTCGGTGCGCGGCTTGCTCTCAACCAACGGAATGATCTGCTGGAGGTTGTACTTGGAGTCACCGACGACGGACACCGTCGCCGGGATGATCTTGCTGATCTGCTTGCCCGAGATATCAAAGTGGATGATGCCGCCGCGTCCCTCTGCTGCGGCGCGTCTTGCCTCCGGCGCGAAGTCGGGCACGCGGCCAGTCACGCGATCGTCGAAGCGCGCGCCGATCGCGATGACGACGTCGGCATCCTGGATCGCCTTGTTGGCATAGACCGAGCCGTGCATGCCGAGCATGTGCAAGCTCAGCGGGTCACGCTCGTCAAACGCACCCATGCCCTGCAGCGACGTCGTCACGGGGATGTTCGCGGCGCGAGCGAAGGCGCGCAGCTCCTCACTCGCGTGCAACGCGCCCTGACCAGAGTAAATAATAGGCTTCTTGGCCTTGTTGATGAGCTCCACAGCCTTCTTGAGGTTGGCCTCCTGGTTCACGCGGTTGCCCTCGACCTTCTTCTGCCCGTAGTAGCCGAGCAGCTGCGGCTCCTTCGTGACCGGCACCTTGCAGAGACCGGCCGTGACATCCTTGGGGAGATCCACGAGCACGGGACCCGGTCGACCAGTCGTCGCGATGTGGAACGCTTCTCGGATGTTGCGCGCGAGATCCTTCACGTTGCGCACCTGCACGTTCCACTTGGTACACGGCCGCGTGATGCCCAGAATGTCGGCTTCCTGGAAGGCATCGGTGCCCAGCACCTGCGTCGCGACCTGGCCACTGAAGACCACGATCGGCGTGCCGTCCATCAGCGCGTCCTGCAGCGGCGTGACGGTGTTGGTCGCCCCAGGACCTGACGTCACCAGCACGACGCCGGGCTTGCCCGTGGCTCTCGCGTAGCCCTGTGCCATGTGCCCTGCGCCCTGTTCGTGTCGGGTCAGCACGAACTCAAAGTGCTCGCTGTCGTGGATCGCGTCGAACACGGGCAGAATCGCGCCACCGGGGTATCCGAAGACCACATCGACACCGAGCTCAGCCAGCGTCTCGTGGAAGATCTCGGCGCCGGTCTTGCCGATGTACTCGTCTGTGAGCTTGGGCTCTCGCTTGTGGGCGGCGGTCTTGACCTCTTCGGTCGAGAGCCCTCTCCGCTGCATCCAGTCGGCGGCGATGTGGTTCGAGACGCCACGAAGCGCCGTTGCGCGCGTGGCTGCCATGGCATTGGAGCGACGCTGCGCTCTTGCGGCCGACCGAAGGGCCTGTGCGAATTGACGTCCTCGGAGCATGTGGGCTTCGGAGCAATCTCGGATCTGAGCTCAGGTCAATGGGCGGATCCGTGGTTCCGTGGTGTGGTGGCGGCCTTTGACGTCTCTTGGGAGCGATCTCGGGTTTGCCGGCGGTGGTGGTTCCACTCAACGGGTCAGCCCGTGGCGAACAAACAGCTTGAAAATTGTATGGTTGGTTGCGCAAACGGCCCACGGACCCGACAAGCCCGCGGGCTTTCTGAACCTGTGACCTTTTGGTTGCGCAAACTGACTGACAGTTCAACACGCACGACGCGCAACGTTCTGGTGGCAGGCATGGCTCGTCAAGATCCAGGCCCTTGTGGATTGGCGAAATTACAACGAATACTGCGATATGATTGGTTAATATAAGAGCCGTCTGATGGGCCACAAGAATGTGCGGAGGCATGATGCAAACACCTTGTGAAGCCATGTTCAATGCCCTTCAACGCTCTTCTGTTGTGTGGTCAACAGCCGCTGTCGTCATGGTCAGCTCCCGCGCGAAGACCGCCAACGTCGCGCGCTCTCTCGCCGCCATCGCTGTGAATATGGTCGCAACGCTTGGAACCGTCTCTGCGTCTGAAGTCTCCACCACGGAGAACAGCGTGGTGTCGCAGCAGTAGTGAGCCAGAGACCCACCGACGTCACCATTGTTCTCGCGCTCTTGCTGTTGCTGTTGCTGCCTCCGCCAGATCATTCGACGAAGGTCCAGTTTGTACACGTACTGATCCTCCTCACACGAACGGTAGCTCTCCAGTGCACCGTCGGAGCTGTACGTGAACCCACCAGAGATCACCAGCGTTCCGAACGCAAAGCAGCAGTCGAACAGGAAGCGCTCGCATGGCGCTGTCAACGAGCTCACGTGGGATGACACGCGTGGCTTCGTCCAGACCATCGTCGCTGTGTCGAGTATGAAGACGTCCATCGTTTTGGGCGGCGCCAGGTGAGCGCCACGCTCATCACGACCGCGCTTCGCTCTCCACCCGCCGATCACTATGATCTGATCGTTGCCGATCACAACAAGGCGGGCGCCGAAACGTGCTGAGGGAGCCTTTCCGACAGTGGACGGCTCTATCCATGGAGTGTGCTCCGATATTCTTGAGTCTCGATGGGAGCCACTCGCTGCCTTCTCATGCTCGCTGGCGAGGTGTCGCAAGATCCCATTGGCCTCCAACTGCTGGAGATCTCCAAACACGTGAGTGTCGGACTTGCCTCCAAACACGTAAAAGTGCCCATTGAGAGCCCCGAAAGCGTGCCAGTAGCGCTCCGAGACACGCGTTCGCGTGTCGATCTCGCTCCAATGCCAGTCATCCACCGACAGCACAAACAGATCTTCGAACACGGCTCCATGTCGCCCGCGGCCCCCACACACCACCAAGTACAGAGGATCGACAAACGCCGCCGTGTGATCGCTGCGTTCGCGAGGCACGCGACCGCTGCATTGACGAAGGTGCCATTGCCCTGTGGCGATGTCATACTGATACAGAGCGTTTGAGAACACGTAGCGAACGCGCTCGAGCTTGAACGGCTCGACTGACGCCGCGAGTGGGAGTAGGTTCGTTAAGTCCTTGAGAATCCGACCGCCAAATACCAAGAGATGCTGCCCTCTGCAAAGCGTTAGAGAGTATCCCTCGCGTCTGCTCGGAATCGAGGTGACCGCCAATGGGTCCGACGCCATGGAGGGAAGTAGTCGAGCGTCGGACACGTTTACATCGGTTGCAATAAACTCGCGAAGGAATGCGTCGATCTCGAATGTCGGGGCGATAGAATCGTCGGCAATTGCCGATATTGCCGAGATGGACGCTTGTCGGTCGCCTGGTCGTCGTCGCCCGACATGGTCGTTTGGGTACTTGATGCTGTGTTTCGCCGCGCTCGATTGGTTGGAATTGTCGGACTCTATCGCTTCCGTGTTGCTTGACACTGTGGTCCCCTGTGCGTCCTTGTCGGTCGCTTCCGCGTCTCGTTTTGCGTGACGGCCACGCATCCACCGAGCCTTCTGGTACGACGGCATGTACGCTGTTGGATTCGCCTGTTTCTCGACATCAACTTGGGCGACGTAGCTGCATAGATCAACGAGATCTCGAATAGATGCGCGCATGACTTGTGCAGCGTTGTGTGGCAAGAGCAAACTATTCCCTGCTATCTGTCGGTGACTAGTCGCTCGGATCCATGCCGCCGTCACAAATAGGAGACACGCGTGGAACAGACAGTTAGACAGTTGAGCGAGGCTCGTTACACGAAGCAGCCTCGTCGCTTGATGCGCCGTCTCTCGGACGCGATGCGTGCGCGGACAAAGGGGTTCTCACTTGATCATTTGCCTGCATCATGGCGAAGAGAGAGAGGCGCAAGTCCTCGTTGGGGAGTCCGCTCGAGAGCTCCACTCACCAGACGCCACCGCGAGCTCGATCGGAGACCCAGCGATGGCGCAGCAACAGTGACACATCGAAGCCGACGACGACGCAGCGCAGACTCTTCCGATCCGTCCGAGAAGCCATGGAGTCGGGAGCATCGTTGGCCGGCGCACACGCGAGCTCTCAAGAGCTCGGGACACATGGGCTCAGTTCACTGGAGGAAGCGCAAGCCGATCAGGCCGGGTACACCGTCATACGACGACGTGCTGTAAGTGATTTGAGCACTGACAGGCATGAAGCGCGCTATGGGCTTCAGCCTCAACAGGCAGACAGAGCGCTACAGTCTGCTACGGCTGCAGACTCCCAAAGGAGCCCACAAGTGTCTGCCAGAAAACCGAAGCGAACAAAGCAGCTCAAGCGCACGGTGGTAGACGACGTATGGGGTCAGGCGCCAGAGAAGCCAACTGGATCACGTCAGCCACCGCCACCAGCAGAAGGAACGACAACAACAGCGGCAGCATCCTTCATGGAGAGCAGCTCAACGACGACGCACCCAGCGACCCCAGTGTCTTCGACAGTGCTGCTCGTCGACGGGGCACGAGCAGCGTGACTGACACAAAATGGAGCGTCGTGCTTGCTGTGCACGGCTCGACCGAGATCGGGTCGAGGCAACAGCCGATTACGCTCTGCCGCACCCTTTTCTCAGCGAGCGTCTCACCAGCGGTGGCGTCATCGCGACCGACGCTTCCTTGTCTGCCAACTCGCCATCCCAGAGTGATGACGCGCGTGATCCACATCACGGTGCACTCGCCACTGATCACCACGACGACGATGCCGTCGGACGACGTCTTCCTCCTCGAGGAAGAGCACCACGTGCGCTTCGCGGAGAACCTCGCGGTCGCCGCCACAGCCTTCGTCTTCTTCTGGGCAGTCTTCGGGGCGTCGTGGGTCGTTTCCTCCAAGCGCGTCCCCGCGTTCGCGTCATTCACGCCCGCGCAGAAAGCAGATTGGTGCTCTCGGTACGCACACGTCGTGCGCGATGGGTGTTGCGCTGTTGCAGACTGATTGAAATGTAATACCCATGCAGCATCAACTCGACCATTCATGCGGTTGCAGTGATCGCCGGCGTCGCTGTGGCGCTGGCCAACATCGAGTGGGGTGCCGACTTTATGCCGATGAGCTCAATCCGCATCGCCAGCTTTGTGTTCTCGTTCGGTGAGTCGATGTGTAGTTGTTCAGAAAGAGGGTGAACGCTCGCACATGACTGACGAATTATGAATCGCTCTAGCCATCGGTTACTTCACATGCGACCTCATTGTCGTGCTACTATGGCCCGTGCAGATGCAATGGGTCTTCATCATTCATCACATCGTGGCAGTGTAAGTCTTCTGCTCCCTAGTTTAATGGCATGGCGAGTGCTGACACTGCGTTAATTGCAGTGTACCGTACGCTATCAACAATTTCATCTCGTGCTGTGGCGCTGCTCAGTTTGGGCTGCTTCTTTTCTTGCTTGTGGAGCTCGCGACGCTTCCACTCAATGTACGAGGGTTCATTGAGTCCATGGGCCAAGAGGATTCGCGCAGCTACAAGCGCGCGATCTACATGACGTACATTGTGTGGGCCGTTTCGCGCACCGTGCTGCCGATTTTCCTGCTCTACAGCTTCTGGCGGTTTACGTTCCCTTCTGAGCGCAACCACGACGTGTGCTTCTACCCCAACATGATCGGCGCGCACATCATCGCGTTCTTCTGCATCGGAGTCTTCTTCTTCGTGCACACGCCGGAGCTGCTGACGCTCCGCAAAGAAGACAAGTCCAAGAACAAGGCGCTGCTTCCCACCGCCCAGCAACCCGACAACGCCACTGCGCACGTGTCTCCCTCCGCGGCACGGGACGTCAAGAAGCTTCAGCAGCTCGCGAGCGGCTCCTACGACGAGGTCAACGCGAACGGTGACATCGAGAATCCGCCGTCGTCGGCGCGCGCATATTCATGAATTTTGCCATTTTCTGGTCGAAGGAAAAAAAAGCAGTTTTGTAGATTTTTTTTGAAAAACCGATTTTGTAGTCCAGACCGTACCTAATGAACATCGTGCGTACCTATGGGTGCCTGCGCTCTCCCATCGAGCCAAACCAGCGTCGTCGTCCGGGAACAGCGAAGGCAGTATGCGCTTGACGATCGATGCCATTCTGCGCGCTCCCGTGAGCGTGAATCCGCTCAAGGAGCGAGAGCTGAATCTGCGAGGTCAGTGCGCGCCGCCCACGCGAGGGGGATCGATCCGCTTCCACAGAGACTCACCGCGCTGAGCACACGCATCCGCCCACCTACTCACGGCGACAACAGGTCTCCAAGCACCCGCGATCGAGAACCTCGGCGTCACCAAGGTACGATCGTGCTGCAGCACAATGGGTGTTGACGGCGTAGAATGACCGATCATGCCCCATGCGATGGAATGGCAGGATGGATTCGACTGCATCGATCTCTCCGACAACGAGATCAAGAAGCTCGAGAACTTTCCGCGGCTGCGGCGTCTGCGCATGCTGCTGCTGCACAACAACCACATCTCCAAGATCCAGGACAATCTCGCCGAGTCTATCGAGAACCTCGAGGTGCTCATGCTCACGGGCAACCGCGTCGCGCAGCTCGCAGAGGTCGAGCGCCTTGTCGTGTTCAAGAAGCTCGACACGCTGTCGCTGCTCGGAAACCCCGTGGCCAAGCGCCAGTTCTATCGCCAGTACGTGATCCACAAGCTGCCACAGCTGCGTGTCCTCGACTTCCAGCGAATCCGACCCCGGGTGCGTGCTACTTGCTGCTGTCCGTCGTGTGTTGATTTCTGAAGATGAGCTCTTACAATATGAATGACCCTACAGGAACGCGAAGCGGCTGCTGTGTTTTTCAACTCGATCGCAGGGAAGCGCGTGGAGGCTGAAGCCAGAGGAGATTCTGTCAGTGTCCCACCTGCTTCTGCTATTACTCCTGCTGCTGCGGTTGCTGTACCGCCACCACCGCCTCGTGTACGTGATGCAATTGCTGTTGATCTCTGTGCAATCATCACCAACGTTGCGGTTGGACTGCTCTTTCCAGGCCACGGCCCCAGTCGCTCCTCCGCCTGCTCCCAAGCCCGCATCCCCTGTGAAAGCTCAGCCAGCAAAGTCGACGGTGCCTCCTCCTCCGCCGCCGCCACCTCGTTCGTCGGACGTTGACATGGCCGACGCTGCCGCCACCGCTTCTCCGAAGAAACCAGCAGCTGCTCCTGTCGCAGCAGAGCCGTCGACGCCACCCAAGGCCGCCACGAAGGGAGACGTAGAGATGCAGGAGGTCCCGTACACGCCGTCCAAGCCCATCGATCAGCTGACGGTGAACCAGCTCCGCGAGGCGCTGAAGCAGCGTGGGTTGCAGACGAAGGGACTGAAAGCAGAGTTAGTCAAGAGATTAAAGGACGCCCTCGGTGCATGAGCGTGTCCGATCTCCCTGTAGATGGACAGTGCGCATGCAACGCACTCGTGTAGTCGAGTAAAGAAGACGACGAAGAAGAAAAACGATTCAGCCACGCTGTATTCACATTGCTCCATCGACACACTCGCCCGCATGATGTACGACACGCTAGTACGGAGCGGAGCTCCTGGAAAGACTCTCGGCGCGGTCTCGGCGGGACTGCGCGACCTTGCAAAACTCGCCGTTGTCGTATTGGTACATGATGGGGACGCCTGTTGCACAGAATGTCAGAGATACCGTGGACTTGGATCATCATCATCCTGAAGCCACTTCCACGAACCTGTGGGCGCCAGCAGGAGACACCGGTCGGGCGCCGTCTTCTCTAGTTTCATCTGTTCGTTGAACTCGTGCTCCGACATCTTGTCGAGGTGCTTGATGAGCGTGCGGATGACGAAGCCGTGAGTCGACACGAGCACGTTGCGTCCCTCTCTGAGGTGCGGCACGATGAACTCGTTGAAGAACGGGATCGTGCGCTCGTGGATGTCGGCGCAGCTCTCGCCGTTGACGCCAGGGAACTTGGTGCGGTAGTCGTTGCGGATCTTGCGGATCTGCTCCTTGTCGAACAGCACCGTGTGACGCGAGCTAGGGACGCCCTGTAGGTCGCCAAAGTTGCGCTCGTTCAGCGCGGGGGAGACGAACACGGGAATGATCTGCGACACAACGAAGACGGAGATTGACATCCATCAGCCAGCACGCTCGTCGGTATCGACCGATCGATCGATTCCTCACTCACAAAGTCATACGGCGACTCATCGTTGACGCCTTCGAATCGCGGCGCATCGAGTGGAGAATGATGCTGCACGACGGGCGTCTTCTTGCTCGAGTGTTGGCTCAGCGCCAGCGACATTGTCGCACGCGCACGGTCCATCTGCGAGCAGAAGACAACGTCGATCGGCGTGAACTCGAGGTGTTTTCCGGCCTCAATCGCCTCTTGAATGCCAACATCACTGACGTGCTCACGATTAGTTTGATCTGGACGCTAGCTCAACGTCGGGGGCTGCTCGCTCACCTCAGAGGGATGTCGATCGAGCCTGCGTAGCGCCAGAGCTCGCTCGGGTTCTGCGGCTTGCGGTTCCACACACTTTGGCCGTGGCGAAGCAGAATGAGCTTGCCGAAGCTCGTCCTCGCGTGCTCTGGGCCCCGTAGCGGTGCGAGCTCCGACCAACGCGGGTCGCACCGTCCGTCGCGGGGCGGCCAGTGCGCGACGTGTGCGTGCGGCAGCGTATAGCGCCGCTCCGTGGGCGTCGCCGACGTGTTGCAGCACTCGCCGTCCTCGCAGTCGCAGCTCTTGCGCTGCCGTCGCGCAGAGCCGAACGCGCGGTCGACGAGCACAGCGACCGCCGCCGAGAGCACGACGCACGGCAGCAGCACGAGCGCCGACGCGCGAAGCATGACAGAAGCGAGCTGCCAGGGAGAACGCGGGTCAGTCAGTGTGAAACGCCACCAGGGGATCCATCATTCATCGTCTTTGTCACTGTGACTTGGGTGTCACTCATGAGAGGGAGCTCCTGCCATACGTACATACAGTATCTACGGGTTGCCGTATCCAGCATCCATCCCATATCCAGAGGCCGCTCGTGCGGAAGAGTCGGCCCGAGCGGCATGGCGAGACGGCGAGAGATTCCCTCCTCCTTGACGACCAGACGCCATGACCAAAGGCAGCGAGCAAGCGGAGACCAAGCGCTCGGGGCTCAACGCCATCGGCCAAAACATCAGCGGTCGTCGCGCCGTTGAGACCCACGCGAAAGAAAGTGCGAGATCGCTAGCAGCAGAGCAGGATCACAGCGAGCTTCAAGACGTGCTGACGCTGCAGACCGACGAGATCCGTGAGAACGAGCCTGCGAGGAGCCTGATCATGCACGACGGCAACAACGCGTCGATCGTGACAGAGGAAGTCGTGTCGCCCAACATGCCGTGGACGCCACGATCACTCGTGCGAGCCAAGACGGCGATCATCTACAAGGTACGACACGGTACCCTGCAGTATCTCAGGCACTCAAAGTGAGTCATTGACCATGGAACTTCGGATAGCACACACTGAACGACACGCTGCTGGTGCTTGAGCGCAACATATTCTTCTTCAACGAGTGGACGTCCTACTTTGTCTCCCTGCAAGAGGATCATTTGTTGCTGTTCAAGAGCCGTGAGAAGTGGGAGCAAGGCCTCAAGCCCGACAAGGTGGGTCGCTCTTGCGATTAAGTGTCTTGAATAATAGTCTCACGTTTCTCCATGAAGGTTGTTGCTTTACACGCCTCTGTCATGCTGGGCGAGATGAAAGTCGAGGTCGTCGGGAGCGATTCTTCTCGTGTCGTTCAAGACGGGCCAGCGCCCATGCGCCTCTTTCGCCGCAAACTTGTGGAGACGGATGAGTTGGATCAGGTACCGTTGCGCTATCGCTACCTGTCGTCTCCAACACTGGTACTAACAGTTGCTTTGAGCTCAACAGTGGATCAATGGGGAGCTACGACAGAGCTCTGCCGGCGACTCCGGCAGCTCTCTCGACAGTGTCTTCCTTAAGAATCCAAATGCAAGCGCTCGCTGCGTGCTTGAGTTTGGTGCCTATAACCAGAACACGTTCGAGCTTTGGTCCAAGACGATTCGCAGAGTGCTTCAGCTGAAACGCGACTCGCTTGTGGGTCAAAAGAAGCGATCGGCACGAAGCGACAGCGACGACGTGACTGACAACAATGCCGCGTCGTCACCATTGCGAGCAAGCGGGGAGTCTGCACCACGATCATGGGTGTCTCCTGGACATGACTCCAAGCTCACGCTGCATCAGAGCGAAATCTGGTGCCATCGCGTCTTGTCTGGAGAGAAAGAGAAAGCGGAATCCGAGTTGAGGCGAATCATAGCGATGGAGAAGCTCGTGAGTCAAGTCACCAATCCAAGAATGGCGCTCTTGGTGTACGAAAAAGTCAGCCGAGTCCATGAGCTGTTCATCGCGAATAGTCGCCGTGAAATCGAACGTCTTGACGGCCGCGACCGTCCCATCTCGGCAGAGGTTCTCAACTTCTTTGCTGATCACCTAAAGCGCAAGTATTCAGTGTTTCTCATCCTTGCGCTGGCGTATGGCGTTGGTGAAGAGCAGATCCGCACCGCTCACGAAACAATGTGCGAGGAAAACGCGGCGGTCAACGCAGGAGTCGGCGGGGGTGTCGGGGAACAGCAACGGTCAGCATCTGCATACGGATTTGAGGATGCCGAAAGTGTCGAGTTGTATGAGAAGTACCGAGATGCAGCAACGAACTATTTCCGCATGAACTACGGGGATCCGCTTGCTGCGGAGGAAGAAGACGCAATTATGCATCTACCCGTGATGCTTCAGGTCGCTGTCGTCCGCCGGGATGAAGAGGAGGCACACGCGATGCTGTCCATTCTTGATACTGTGAAGACACGTCTGCTCGAGCATTGCACCGAAGGAGATGACAACAACTCACCCCAATAAATGTGAATTGTGCTGGGTCATTGAAGGAGCTCAATGACTCCACTGTTGGTTCTCTCAGCTCAAACAGACCACAGCGACTCGAGGCATGAGTGAGCTTGAGAAACGACAGACCTCATTGTCTGTTCTTGAAGGTACTTCCTCGCAACGAGGGCCAACTCCTGTCTTTCACGTTCAACTTCCGTGACTTGTGCGCTTGAGATATCGGCATGGACTTGAGATTGAATTCCTAAGAAGCATCTATTGGATTAATATGCGTGCGGATTCATCAAGCCGAAGCACCTACCCCATGCGTTTGCTCCGGCCGTCGCAATCGCGTCAGCGTCAGCAGCAGTTCGAGCTCGAAATCTAGTAGAAAGATGCTTGTCAGATTGTGCTGGTTGCTCATTGCTCTAATCGTTCGCTTACATCATCGATTGCTGGCCGGTTTCCACCTTGAGCAGCCGCTTGTTCGTTGTCACTCGAACCGGTGCGCCTTCACTCGTCCACCACGGCTGGGAACATCCGAGCAGCTTGACCACGAGCCCACTTGCATTCACAACCAGTACGAACGCATGACTCAATGCATACAACTTGTATCGCTTGCGCTTCTCTAGTTCTCGCCCGCGCACTTGAAGCACCGCAATCTGCTGCGCATCGCGAACATGCACGACTTGCACTTGCCACACCATTTTGATTAGTGTCCGACCAACACTCTGATGTCCAACTTCAACATGCGCCTCCTGGGTCGGGTTCTTCTATATCAAACCCGGCCCGTAATATCTGGACAACCTTGAACTTGAGTTGCATGGAACGATCTGAGCTCATGCCGCAAGATCCGTGTTCGACGTCATTCTGAAATACGACGCTCGTCATGCGGTTCTCCGCTGCCTCCAAGAGTCTAAAGCAAAAGTGGTGAGGCACTTTGTGCGTGATGTACTACTGAGCCTTCGCTTGTGTCTCTCACGACAGCGTGTTGAACGCCAGGGACGCGATTGTCGTCGGAGGAGGCCATAATGGGCTTGTGGCTGCTGCGTATCTTGCAAAGGTATGTCAGCAGCGGCATGATACACTGTAGGAAGAGTGGACAAGGTTGATTCTCTTCACGAAAGGCTGGTAAGAAAGTCTGTGTCCTCGAGAAGCGGCACCTTGTCGGCGGTGCTGCTGTGACCGAGGAAATCATTCCTGGCTTCAAGTTCTCGCGAGCGTCATACGTCTTCTCGTTGTTTCGCCCGCAAATCATCAAAGATCTCGAGCTCGCTCGACACGGGCTTGTGGGTAAGTGCGGGGTAGCTGAATACTGGATGGATATCAAAGAGTCAACAATACTCGGGGATGAACGTGCAGTTTACCCTCGAGACCCGTCCTCGTTTACCCCGACGCTCGATGGACGAAGCCTCATTCTTGGACGAGACATGGCAGAGAACCAAAAGAGCATATGTGCGTGCACTGTTTGCTCTCATGATAAGCCAGGCGTATCGATCACGAAGTGGAAATGCACGCATAGCCCAATTTTCCGAGCATGACGCTGAGCAATTTCCCAAATATGAGGCAATGCTCGAGGTGTGTGACCACATTGCGAAGTTACATCACAAAGTGTATCACGTTTCGGGTGTATTGACAGAAAATGGTCGAGTTTTTCACTCCAATGATCGATGAGGTACGCGGTCTCAATATCTAATCTGGCTGTATGTCCCTTTCTTCTGAACATCACCAATGCGTAGCTTCCACCGGATGTTCGCGTCGTTTTCAACGCAGATACTCCGGTCAGCCGGCGAGTCGACGCGATTCAAGCGATGATCAAACTTGGTTACCGATCGGGAAGACTCGGCATGGAGCTGACGACATTCCTCGAGTTCATGACCGCTCCTGCAACAAAAATTCTTGATCGCTGGTTCGAGTCCGACGTCTTGAAGGCAACGCTTGCCACGGATGCGATCATCGGGGCGAAAGTCTCACCGTCAACTCCAGGATCTGCGTATATCCTGTTCCATCACGTCATGGGAGAAGTCAACGGGATGAAAGGGATGTGGGGTCATGTCAAGGGAGGAATGGGAGGAGTCTCTCAAGCTCTTGAGCGTGCCGCATTGCATTTCGGTGCCCATATCCGAACTGAAGCTCCAGTGACGTCAATCAATGTGCACCAGGGTCAAATCAAGGGTGTAACTCTCCAGAACGGGGAAACGTTGGAATCTGATGTTGTCTTGTCTAACGCCAGCCCGGTCATCACCATGCTTGACCTGATCAATGAGTGCGAGCTTCCCGATGGTGTCGTGACACATTTTCGCAAAAACTGGAACTGTGAATCTGCGTCGACGAAGGTTCGTGATTGTGTCGAGCTACTGCGTTTGCAACCGCTGACACGTTGTATGGTCAGATTAATGTGGCGTTGGACCGACTTCCCAATTTCACATGCATTCCCAACACTGGGGACGGCAATACTCCGATGCGCCACCATCGCGGTACAACGCACTTTGAAGACTCTATGTCTCAGGTGAGTGTATTTCATGTGCTGAGTCAGTTGACCGTGCGCTCACTCGATAGTGAACAGATCGAAGATGCATTCCTTGACGTCCAGAGTGGATATGCATCGCGACGACCGGTCATCGAAATGAATATCCCCACTTCACTCGACTCTTCCATCGCCCCACCAGGTCTGCCTTGGTCGTGGCATCATGCCAAATCGAATGTGATTAACACTGTGATTTCAGGCAAACACGTTGCTCTTCTATTCGTCCAGTATACACCTTATGCACCGAAGGTAACGATGTGGAAATGTGTTCGGGTAATCATCACTAACTGACCCTAAAACATCAGGACGGTAGTTGGGATACTCCTGGCAAGAAGGAGGCTTTTGCCAAGCAAGTTTTCTCGGTCATTGATCAATACGCCCCTGGATTCAGCCAGTCAGTCATTGGATACGACATGTTGACGGTACTGCCGAGATCGATGTTCTTCAGACGATGAGATGATCTAATCAGCCTAACTGCACAGCCTCCCGACCTCGAGAGAATTTTCTCACTTCCAAAAGGGAACATCTTCCATGGGGCCATGGGCTTGGATCAGGTTTGATTTGCATCCGCGCGCAATTCTTTATGAGCTCTAAGTGTTGCTGTGCGCCTTAGCTCTTCTGGATGCGACCGATGCCTGGTTTTTCCGACTACCGAACACCTGTGAAAGGCTTGTACATGAGCTCAGCTGGGTCTCACCCTGGTGGTGGTGTCATGGGCGCATGTGGCCGCAACTCGGCGATGGTTTGTCTCAAGGACATGATGTATGCGTGAGCAATCAAGGATCACTTTCGAGAATGAACTATGTTCATTTAACTTAGAAGGTGGTAGATACTGTACTCGTGGGGCTGCTTCATAGCTGCCGTGTCTATCAATTTGCAGAACCAACTTTGCTTTTCATGTGCAGTATTTCTTCTTACACATCGGCTGACAGTGCATGAAGCTGAACACTTCGGCGACCCGTGAATGCAGCATCCAGCATGTCATCTTCGTCCACGAGGAAGGAATTCGTTGTGTCACTCACGTAGCTGAACTTGCCAAAAACGTCTGTGTCTCGATCTGACTTCTTGCGAGTCCGAGCAGCGCTTGGGGTCTTCCATGGGAAAATGATGCTGAAAATGCTGCCAGTTGATGACGTCTTCGATGCGAGGAACTTGTCGAAGTTTACGTCGGGGTTCTTGGCCTTCTCTTCTTCAAGAGTCAACGGCGCAGGAACCCATGGGGGCTGAATACGTTTCTTGAGCACGAGATCCCATTGAATGTCTTGGAAGAAGGGATGTGTCAAGACGTCGCTCGCCTGTCTTGCTCCGAGTCGTTTCGTGGGATCTTTCTCCAGCAAGCCCAGAATCAAACTCTTCGCCTCAGGAGGGATGGCAGCCTTGGGTGGAAACTTCACCGGATCCTTCTCGATCAATTTATACAACACAGATACGTTGAGATGATGGAAGGGTCGTTTGGCGAGAAGCATCTCGTAAATCAGGATGCCCAGGCACCACCAGTCGACAGCCTTGCCATAGTCACGTGACCGCTTGGGTTTCAACAGCTCCGGAGCAGTGTACGCTGGCGAGCCTGCCATGGTGCGAGCACCGTTCAGCGGCCCAACGTTTGTCTTCGACAAACCAAAATCAACCAGCGCGATGTTGCCATCCTCGTCGATCATGATGTTGTCAGGCTTCAAGTCGCGGTAGACAATGTCACAGGCATGAAGGTGGCAGAGCGCGAGCACGATTTGAGCGGCATAGAATCGCACACGATTGAGATCGAGCGGAATCTTGATGCGATGCTCCTTGTTCGCGGAGAATCGGTTCATGTGGGTGTAAAGACTTCCTCCAGGGTAGTACTCCATACCCAGGAACACACGGGAATTACTTTGGAAGGCGAACCGAAGTGGCGCGACGAATGGGTGATGAATGTCACGCAAAATCCGCATCTCGGTCTTGGTTCGGAGCTTGTCGTAATTGGACATCGAGCCCTTCTCCAAGATCTTGACTGCAAACACCTCTCCAGTGCTCTTGCGTTCTGCAAGCACAACCGTGCCGAACGTGCCTTTGCCCAGCACTCGATTGACGTGGAAGTGCTGGATCGAAAGCGACAGAACACGCTTCGAGGTCGTGGCTTGGAAGACACGGTCGGACTTGGCGGACTTCTTGTCGGCCTCCGAGATCTGGAAAGCGAGCAAGTCGACTTCAATCTGCATCTGCATGCTGAGCACTCGACCGCCAGGGCTGATCTGGATCTCGTCACGCGTGTTGAAGACAAACTCACGTTGCAGAGCCTTGTTCCAGATCTTGCCGGTCGCCAGGACCTGCATGACGTTCGGCTGCTTGGTGCTGAGGTATCGTGAGACGGAAAACTTGCGGAACTGAACGAACTTGGAGAGCCCCAATACGACGTCCACGAGTCCCTCTCGACCGTAGAAGCAGCACGAGGCAGGAAGAAACTCGCACGGGTATCGAACGGTCAGCACCATGTCCGTGGAGCAAAGCGGAAAGAGTGAAATGAGGTTGGCGGCCGCAGCGGCATCGTCCTTGCGTCGGCTGTCGGTGCCAAACTCCAAGAACTGGGTCGTCCATAGCTGGTAGAACTGCTTGATCGTGCTGAGATTGCGCGTCTTCCAGTCGCCCGACGATCGGATTGTCTGCGGAACGAGGCTGCTGTTGGTCAGCGCAGTCGCCGTGCTGCTGCTCGAGACGTGCGACGCAGACATGAAGTTGTGTGGCCGCAGGGACGACACGACACTGCCGCCATTGGACACGACACCGACGAGGTCCGAGTCGCGGCAGGAAGTGGAGACGGTCGTGCTGATGCTGACGGATGGCTTGGGCGCCGTGGAGTTGGCGACGGCTTGCTGCACCATGCGGATCCAGATCTCGGCTTCGATGGCCGTGCGCGTGTACAGCGCAAAGATCTTGTTGATCGTCGTCGTGATGAGGACGCCATTCGTGCGGCTGTCGTCGCGCTTGGCACCCGTGACCGTGACGCGGCCGCGGTAGCGCTCCGTGTCGGTGAGCGCGACGTCCTTGGAGACGTAGTAGGAGAACGTCGTGCCCGAGAGAATCGCGTACCGGTGGCGCCACGAGCGCACGACGTGTCCCTGCTTCCAGACGTAGCCCTCCCAGTCGGTCTCGAACATGTCCTCGAACGCGTTCATGATGTCGGGCGACACGCTGAGCCGCCGCGAGGTGCTGCTGCTCGCCGGCTGGCTGCCGTCGAGCCCCGACGACGAGATCACCGTGTCATCGCAGCTCTCGCGCTCCTTGCCGTACAGCGTGAAGCTCGGGCGCAGCGCGAACGCCGACGCCGAGCGCGGCTGCTGCTGCTGCTGCTGCTGTTGCTGCTGTAGCGGCGCGGGCGGCGGCAGAGGCGACTGCGCGTCGGTCTTGTTGAGACTGTTGTTGCTGCTGCGGCGCTGCCCGCTCTGGCGCTCGCGCTCCGTCATGGCGGCGGCGTCTTCCGGGGTGAACAGGGTCACGCGCTGCCGCTCCTGCATGTAGTTGCGTGAGAGGAAGTGGTCTATCGCTCGCTCTCTTGTTGGTCTGTTGGTCTGTTGGTCTGTCGGGTCCAACGCCACTCGTGATCACAGATCACCAACGGCAGTGGTGTTGGGATCCCAGCAGCGCTTGTTTCTCTCGTGCGCCGTCGGCAGCTGGGGAAGGACCGCCGCAGCCAGGTGGTCGTCGACCGTCAGCGTGGTGTGTGCGTCCAGCGTCCAGTGCGGATGGAGAATCGACTGTGGCGCCGCGAGAACGCTTCCAACGAATGGCGTCGCAGCTGGCGGCTGCGATGGTGCGCGCGACGGTTGCTGTTGGCGACTATTTTTAGCCGAGTCTAATTGAAAGAGAGAGAGAGAGAGAGAGAGAGAGAGAGCACGCGTGTGTGGGGGTGCGAGAGATGCGAAGCACGGAGGGCTGTGGGAACGCGCGAGCAGATGGACCAACGGCCACCCAGCACGCACGGCGGATTTCGAGCGAGACCCGAGACCCGATCGTTTAGACCGTGCGACACCAGCTCCGGTGAGCGATACACACGCCGGTTCTCAAGCTGGGCTTCAATTCCACGCAAGCTCAAGCTGACTGTGGTGAAACACAACTCGAGAGAACGAGGGAGCGATGAGGGATGGTGCGTGCAGGGCACGTCACATGCAGCAGCCACGACGACGACGGCGACCCGAGGGGACGCCCTCTAAAAAAACCCGAGCCGTGTGGGCTCGACTGGAGGCGGATTCAGGCGAGAGAAATGAGAAAAAAAAAACAGGTGGAAGAGTGGGAGGCAAGACGGGGAGTGGCAAGACTGAAGGAAGGACTGAACGTCTTGACAAAACCTCAAACTGTTGCCCCGACGACCGACTGAAACGAACGAAAAGCGCCAGAGAGAGAAAAGAACGAGTTCAACCAACTGAACCGCGGAAACGAGCCGCGAAATTTGTGGAAAAACGGCCAACGGACGAACTCCCTGTGTTCCTGCATTGCAGGTACCACAGGATGTAGCCATTCATCCATGCTCAGGTGGTGGTGGGAGGGAGATGCAGAGGCGGCAGCAAGATGCGGCGCTTGGAGCTGGATTCATCCGTGGAGCTGTCACTGACAGGCGTTGCGTTGCCTATTGCGCGCGCTTCCTGATGAGGTGTCGATGCAGACAGTGCCGCTACGAGGCTGGATATTCGTTGATCGAGGAGGTCGAAGCGAGCCCTGACCGTCTGCTCGAGGGAGGCGACGTGATCGGCAAGCTCCTTGTTGCAAGTCGTGGCGTTGGGGGGTGGTGCGGTCGGCTCTTGGGTTGTGCTGCTTGCAGCCTCCGGGTGTGTTGCATCACTTTCTGCTGGCTTCCTGGGGCTTGATCCGCTTTTCTTCGACTCTTCATCTACTTGCTCGTTGATGGGATCGAGCGTTGGAATACCAACAGCTCCTTCGACGCCATGAAGCGGAGTGGACGAGAACTTCTTTTTACCCAGCGACTGCAGCACTTGCGCCGCGCCTCGAATCTTGTTGACGTTTTTGTACGCCACGATCTTCTTTTTCATCTGGTGATCAGCGAGCTTCGTCATCTTCTCAATGCTCTCATGTCCGCTGCCGCTCCACATTTCGTTCACGCGCTTGATGATGAGACGCCTCATGGCCATTGCAAACTCGGGGAACTCGGCCAGGATCTTTTCAAAGCCTTCGCGCGAGAGGATGCATAACTCCGACATGCACTCGGCGCGCACACTGCGCGTCCGCTCGACCTCCATCACGACGCCGATCTCGCCAAAGAAATCACCCTCACCGAGTAGGATATTGCCACGCGGAGACTCGGCGCCCGCAGCATCCTCGCTATCTGGAGGGAGCACACGAACAATGCCTTTGACAATCATGAACAGCTCCTTGCCGATTTCGCCTTCGCGGATGACCAGGTCTCCCGGCATGTAGATCACTTGGTGTAGCTGCATACAGATTGTGCCCAACACTGTATCGTTGGCGAGCTGGAAGAATGGGATCTTGCGGAGATAGTCCCTGAACAGGTAGACTGAGATCTGTTGACGAAGCGTGTGTGACATCCCAGGGTCTTTTAGCAGATTCAACTCGTCCGAGAATGTGCGATTCTGTGATCAGGAGCCACAAACGCCACAAGCATCAGTACGTGAGAGACGCGCAGCTCCGATATGCGTACTCACATTGAGCCACAAGTAGTCATAGTACGCAGTGACACGAGCCTGCCATTGACAGCGAAAGTGAGCAACTCCATCGCCATTAACCAGCTCGATGGGGGGTCTGCATCGTACCCGGATGTGGCGAGGAAGAGCGAGAGCCTCCATCTCATGTGTGATCTGGTCCATCTTCTTTCGGAATTTGTTTTCTGCGCGGTTCCAACTTTGTACCAAGCTGATAATGGTGCCGTAGATCGCAGCAGTAAGAAGCGCGCCCAGTATTGACACCCCACTCGACCACAGATAGAGCGATTCGTCGAGGTGGTCCTGCGGTCGCTGCCGATGGTAGCCACCACTGAGGATTTCGTCAGCTGACTCAATGTGGTTCACCGAGATGCCAAGCAGTGACACGAGTCCATGATGGAAAGCGATCCAGTACATCCGCATCGCGCCATCATCTTTGCACAACGGCTCGTCCGTCGCAACCAGTTCCTCGCACGGCTTTAGGATCGCAACCCACGCACATCCTGCGACGTGCGCAATAAAGACCAGCGCGTTGAGCATGATGATCAGGCTGCTGTACCGCTTATAGCCTTTGACGTACTTGACGAAGCGACCGATACGAAGAAGCCGAGGCAGCTTGACGTACTTGATCATTTTGATCGTCTTTCGAGTCGTGATGTTTGAGGCATTCGTGAAGATCAGCTCGAGCGGCACGGACGACACGATATCGATTGGAAACCAGATCGAGCGCACGTACGCCCTCCGTACTCGCTTGGGATTCATCACGACAGCCCCAAACTCTATAATGCCTGTGCGGAACCGAAGCAGAACGTCGAGGCACCCCCAGACGTCTAACACACGAAGCGTGACCTTGGTGCGATGTGGAAGCTCGTACCAACTGAAGCAAAGCATGAACGGGACGATCCATGAGTAGTACACCACGACGCCTGCGCTCAGGAGATCCCAGACGGTCTTCCACGCCGACATTGGGTGCAGCATGTATCGGTACTTGTTGGCTTCATTGAGCTCGTTGATGGTCGTCCGAAGTACACTGACACTGCCTCGACTCACGCCACTTTGAAGCAGCGGACCGATCAGTCGCAGTGAAGAATTGCGGTGCATCGAGCCAGGCAACGACTGCTGCTTGGCGGGGGCAGCGCCATTGGTGGTCGGTGGCGCATCTCCCGCAGGGGCCTCCGCGCCTGGAACACCAGGCAGCACTTGCGCGATGAGGTTGCGGGCTTTCCAACGCATGATCACGATGGCAACTGACGGGGCACACACGCCCGTCTCGTTTCCCATCTTGTCCACACTGCCCCTTAAAAATACAATGGGAAATGGCTACACTGCTTAGTCGTAAATTACCGGTTTCCCTGATATTTGAAATACTGAATATGAGAAATACAGCCTCAGTTCAGTGACAGAGCTGCGTGACTGACACCATCAAGGACGCACACACAGAGATCGACTGACAGCCTTACTGACTGACCGAGATGTCGCTTGGGTTCCTTACCGAGTCGGCGCTGCTGCCGTCCAAGGCGAAGGCGATCAAGGTCGACTCCGAGTCGCTCGTAGGACTCAAGGCGGTTATCTTCCAGAAGGAGCAAGAGCGGAGGGAGCGCCAGCAGAAGCTGGCGGAAGCCGTTGGAGGAAATGGCGACATCGGCCGAGCCAAGTACGCGTTGCTCAAGGGACGGAAGCGGAAGAGCCAGAGTGAGCAGGACGACGCTGGTGGGAAGAATAGAGGTGTGGAGAAGCGCAGTCGGCGGGATGAGCAGCAGCGTGAGCTGGACGTGGACAACTCCGACGACGACGACGCGTTACAGCGCAAGTCTAGGGAGATGTTGGCGAAGAAAGCCCAGTTGTACGAAATGATGGTTCAGGGCAAAGCGAGTTATCCAGCAGCGGACTGCCTCATTGATTTCGAAGAAAAGAGGCGCAGCGGAGTACCCCAGGAAACTGCTGTTCCTGCACGAGTCGAAAAGGCTGAGGATGACTCCGTCGAGATCGTGGATGAGTTCGGCAGAACGAGGACTGTGGTCAAGGGTAGCTCTGCGCATCTTGCGTTCATGGAGGCAAACCGACCCACAGAAGAGGAGAAGCCGCCGCAGCCAACCAGTGATACCAACGGAGGATTTGTCGTCTCGCAATGGGAAACGACGCTCTCTTCGAGGGAAAAGGAGTACCTTCGTGATGTGCATGCGAGGGTTGAGCGAGCAAAGGACACCTCTGACGGACGAGCGAAGAAGTCAAGGAAGCAGCAACGTCTTGAGAAACTGCGCCAACAAATGACGCAAGGTCAAGTAGTGCCGACGACTGAAAGAGGTGATCAGCGAATCGAACACACGAGGAACGACGATCAGGCCACTGCTCAAGCGACAGAATTTCTGAATCAAATGAGCTCTATGCTGTGATGCTATCCAACTCGCTCAATAAATATCTCGCTGCTCGTTTCTGATCTTCATTCATTTGGCCAACAACACAGCTTAGCCGCGAGTCGGTCTTTGCATGTCGCCCTCGGCGATAACCTTGCCAGAGGGCGCGGGAGAGCCTTCTCTGTGTCAAGTGGCTTCAATCGAGACGCATCCGCCTCACGGATGAGTGCTCGCGCCAGGGCAACGAGCGGATCGATGAGTAGAGCCCCCGCGAACGACTTCTTGCCAGCAAACGCGAACGGTATCTCCGTGCATCCCATCACGATAACCTCAGCTCCCTTCTCGCGAAGGACTCGTGCGTATCGATGGAAGTTGGAGACGCATCGCGGTTTCACCGCCGGAGCAGTGCTCTTGATTCCCCACACTTTGTGGTAGATCGATTCGTGGAGCTCATTTTGCAGGGTCGGTGGGACTTCGATGATCTCGTAGCCGAGCGGTTCCATGAGATCGTGATACACTCGCGACTGGCGCGTCCCCGTTGTTGACATCAGACCGATTCGCTGGCACGCCGGTGCGCACTGCGCGATGAAGCGCACCGTCTCTTCGAGCATGTGAACATATCGCACATCATCCGAGTGGGCAGCCTTGGTGAGACGAAGAAACTCCTCCCAGATCGGCTTCGCGTGAAACGTATTGCATGGGACGCCCGTCACCAGCCGCGCCTTTCCATGTAATGCCCCAGCGCGCATCATCTCGAATGTGCGCGCCATCCCGCACGCAGGGTTCTCTATCCGGTCGTTGCGATTGCGATTGGGTTCAGTAGCCGTGCTGAGTAGGTACTCGGTCCTGTCGGTCATGTCCTCGGATCGCGAGAAGTGGCAGACATTGAGGTGGCCTTGGTCTTCACCGTCACTTTCGGTGTGCTCGAGGATGTTCTGGTGGAGCAGCAGCCCCGCTGCGGGCCCGACGCCGCCGCAGATGCCGATCATGACCTCTTGGTCCTTGCCCATCGTGGCGTTGTGAACGGGCACTCGCTCGTGGTGGTGATGGTCACGAGCTGACGTCCGTCGGAGGCGAGAACACGAATGAGACTGCCACGCACAAAGAGCTCTTGTGCGCTGCCTGCGTCCAGCGTCTCGCGTCTGCAGTCGCTCTCGAGATTCGAGACTCGTGCCTCGCTCAGCGCTTTGAGACTGACTGATGCGCTTGTCGACGGGATGACGGAGTGACACACACTCTCATGCAGGTCGTCGTCACTGCTCTGCGTCGGCGGCTGTTCGCCGTCCGCCCGTGAACTTTCCTCAGGTATTTTGACCAATGGAATCGACGTTTCAGATGTGGAATCAGAGCGACCTTCACTGTTGGGAACCTGATGACTCCACTGTGGCAGATCGGGGTCAACACGAAGCGACGCAAGGGCGTCTCCTTTGTGAAGGGCGGAACATGAGCGGCACGATCGCAGGCGGGCGTAGTTCTGTACTTCACCAGCTTTTGTCTGTTTAAACGACACATTGTCGTGAGTGAGAATGACGTAACGCGGGTCTAGAGATCGAGTGACGCTCTAGTCTCGCTTGTTGGGGTCGTGCAGGTCGTCCAGGCTGTCCAGTGTGTACTCCTCGACGGCCTCCTTCTCTGCGTTGCTCGAGGCGCGGCCGACCATGTCATTCTTCTTCTGGATGTTCGCGTAGATGGACAGTGCGGAAGCCACCATTGATGACGGGTCGTTCGTGTTCGACGGCAGCAGCACTGTTGTGCCTTCCTTCGCAATGTTGCCGAACGCCTCCACGTACTTCTCAGCAATCTGGAGCGAGACCGCGTCCTTGCCTCCGTTGGCAGCGATGGCCTCCGAGAGTCGTCGAATCGCGTCGGCCGAAGCATTCGCACGCGCCAGAATAGCAGCGGCGTTACCTTCCGCCTCCAGCACAGCAGCACGCTTCTTACCCTCAGCGACGTTGATGTAAGCCTGTAGCACTCACCAGCAAATGTAAGGGGCTACGATCCACCATGAACCAAAACGCTGGACGAGCAGACGCACCTGGCGTTCACCCTCCGAGTCGAGGATCTCCGCACGCTTCTTTCGCTCCGCCTCAGCCTGCATGTCCATGGCGGCCTTCACGCTCTTGGGCGGCGTAATGTCCCGGATCTCGTAACGGAGGCACTTGATGCCCCACGCCTCGGACGCTTGGTTGATGGACTCGACGATGTTCTTGTTCAACGACTCGCGCTCCTCAAACGTCTTGTCGAGGGTGATTTTACCCAGCTCCGATCGCATCGTCGTCTGAGCGAGCTGCGTGACGGCGTAAATAGGGTCTTCGACACCGTAACTGGCGTTGTACGGGTCGATGATCTTGACGTAGAGGACGCCATCGATGTTGATGGTCACGTTGTCCTTCGTGATAGCCGACTGCCCTGGGATCTTGATCGCTTCTTCCTTCAGCGAGTGGACATACGAGATTCTGTCCACCACCGGAATGAGGAAGTGGAGACCTGGGTCCAGCACGTTGTGGAACTTTCCAAAGCGTTCCACGACCCAGGCACGCTGCTGGGGGACGATCACAATGCCCTGATCACACCAACGCACGCATAAGCCATCATATCAAGTGTCAACATCTCTGCAATGCCCAGCGTTCATGCGCGCAATGCCGCACGTACAAGGTTGGTCGGCGTGCTGCGGAGACGCGAGGGAATGTCATCGAACGCCGGCGAAAACGCCGGTCGCGTGGAGTGCAACAGACGGCGCAGCTCTGGCTGCTGGTGCTGCAGTCGCGTGGCAATTCGGATCGCTTGCTTGCGCATCATGGTCGGCGCCGTGAAGAGTGAGGTGTGACGCTGCCGCCTCAATGGCGAGATCGAGGTGGTCGATCGGATGCTCGCTTTTGTTTCCTGCGAGGATCGTGGGGAGGAATGGAGCTGGCCGCACCAATCACCCACACCCGAAATTTACCCAGATTTTAGATGGGTGAATGGACGGTGATGGTCAGCTCTCTCGGAATGTGGGTCACCGGCGAACCCTCGTTTTCTGATTTTTTCCAACAATCCGAAGCGGACAACAACCTCTGAAGCGCCATACGCCGTACTGTACCTACAGTTCGGGTCCATCGTTTGAAGTTTGAAATTTGTGTTTGTTGTTGGGATGTGGAGTCGGACGTTGGCACTCACTCACGCTCACACCCACACCCACATGCAGCGAAAGAACCTGCACGAGGGCAATCAATCAGTCGGAACCGAATAAAAAAAAAAACGAACCAGATCGCTCGGGTTCTGAAAGACAGAGAATCTTGGCCGTGGTGAGTCAGTCAGTGGAGAGGCGGGCGGTCCACAGTCTGTTGCATTCATGTCAGTTTCCAGCGCTCTCATTGGTCGAAAACGCCACACGGGCTGTTGCCACCACCGTTACTCTCGCGTTTCCTGCAAAAACCGGAATCTGCCCGGAAAAGGCAGGATGACTGACGTGCGTGCGGCGCTTTGAGGGCGCGGTCCGCCCACCGTGTTTTGCGACGGCCCGCGTTCTTCTGCCACACCAGCCAAGCCCAAGGCCAAGCAAGACCCGGCAGTCAAAGCCCACCTCCATGCGGTGGCTGCCCTGCCCTGTCCTGTGTGCACCCATCCTCTCCTCTCGGCTTCCTCCCTCCCTCCAAGTTCTCCTTCCGCCATCATCGCGATTGCTTGTCTGCGCGTGACAGCGACGTCCTCATCAGCTCAACTCACGAGTGCCTCCACTGCGCCAGCGCGCACTCCGAGTCTCTTCCTCTTCCTGCTGCTGCGGTCGTTGAGGCGTGAGCAGCCATCCTGCGTTTTGCCGTGAGGAGAAAGAAACGAACGACAGAACGCAGCCCAGTGCCACTCTCTCGCGTCCGTCCGCTGCCGCGAGCGTGCCACCCTCATTCGCCATGGACATCGGCACCGACGTCTGGGTGCGATGCGACGCCAGCGTCTGGGCGCCCGGCGTCGTGCTCGACTGCCAGGACATCCAGACCACCGGCGACGTCAAGGTCAAGGTCGCCGACGGCTCCATCGTCACACGGCGGTACGACCCGCAGGAGACGCTCGCGACCAACGAGGTCTTCCTGCGCAACAAATGCCGCGACTTTGTCAACCTCTCGTGCCTCATTGGGCTCGAGTACCTGCACGAGCCAGCGCTGCTGCATGCGCTGAGCGAGCGGTTCGCGCACGACCGCATCTACACATCCATCGGCGACATCCTGCTCGCCGTGAACCCGTTCAAGGACATTGATCTCTACTCGGACGCGACGATCGACGAGTACAAGAACGCCATGTTCCGACGAGACCGACGAGCGAGTACAAGCAGTCTGTCGAGCTGCGGGACGAGCACGTCAAGCAACTCACACAGTGCGTCAACAGCGCCAGCGCCGCACGTCTTCGCCATCGCTGGGAAGGCGTTCAGCGGGCTCTGTCGGTCGCAAGCGCGTGGCCAGTCGATCCTCGTCAGTGGCGAAAGCGGCTCGGGAAAGACCGAGTCCACCAAATTTCTCATGCGCTTTCTGACGTCTGTCGGACACGACGTCTCCACGCTCGACGGCGTCGACGGACAGAACGGAGACGACGTGCTCGAGATCGGAAAGCGGATCCTCCAGACCAACCCGATCCTCGAGTCCTTTGGCAACGCGCGCACGATCCGGAACGACAACAGCAGTCGCTTCGGTAAGTTCATCAAGATCCAGTTTGACGCGCACAACCGAATTGTTGGTGCCGAGATCGCGTCGTACCTCTTGGAGAAGGTCCGACTGATCCATCAGTCGGCACACGAACGCAACTTCCACATCTTCTACGAGCTTCTAGAGGGCGGTGATGACGCGCTGCTTGAAGCGCTAGCGCTCGACCGCTCTGCAAGATACGAGCTGCTCAACTCCTACGGAAGTGGAGGCATGACACCACCAGCACTCCTTCGGCGCAAGCGAACCGCGGCAGGTTCTCATTATGCGAAGAGGTTCGCCGAAACGACCCAAGCGTTCGAAGACACCGGTATCGATGACACGGAGAGACACCAAATCTTCTCGATCCTTGCAGCGCTGTTGCATCTCGGCAACATCAACTTCGCGACAAGCTCTCATATCGGTAGCTCGGGTGTGCCAGAAGAAGCCGCATATGTGACCGAAAAGTCGGTGGTCCATCTGACAAAGTGTGCCGAGTTACTGGGCGTCGACGCGGATCGTTTGCAGTCGCTGATTCTGTCGCGAGTGATCACAGCAGGCAATGAAGTCGTCAAACTAGCACTCAACACGGAACAGTCCAAGGATGCGTGTCGCTCACTCGCCAAAGCAATCTATGGGCGTCTCTTCACGTGGCTTGTTGGCCGTCTCAGTGACGGCATCAACTACCGAGATTGCGTGTCCCCCGAAGAACAAGAAGGCATGAAAACTATCGGTATCTTGGATATTTTCGGCTTTGAGAGCTTGGAAGAGAACGGTTTTGAGCAGCTGTGCATCAACTACGCCAACGAACGCTTGCAAGATCAGTTCAACGAGTTCGTATTTGTCAAGGAGCAGCAAGTGTACGTCTCCGAGGGTATTGACTGGCGATCGATATCGTATCCCAGCAACGCTGCGTGTCTGAGTTTGTTCGACGACAAGGCGAACGGCTTGTTCTCTCTGTTGGACCAGGAGTGTATCATCCCCAAGGGATCAAACCAGGCGTTGAGCACGAAATACTATCGCTACCATGGTGGCAGTGATAGTATCGCAGATGTTCTTCTCCAGCCTCAGCTATCACAACGCTATACCCTCCCTCTGCTAGTCACATCGTTTGGGCGCTATCTCCACACGCCGTCTGCGATGGATGGGGAAGGTGAAGATGGTACCACCGAAGATCGCAGCAAATGCGATAAGACGTTCATTGCCTCGAAGATGGACCGAGTCAATCATCAGTTTGTCGTGAAGCACTTCGCTGGACGCGTGCGATACCGAATCGATAACTTCCTTGAAAAAAACCAAGACTCGCTGCCAGCTGATGCATGCTGTGTGATGACAACGTCAGCGAATCGAATTGTCGCATGTATTGGTGCAGTTGAGGGTTTCGAGGATGCCCAGGAATCTCTGCGTGGCCGAGCTCGAAGTCGCAGTCGTGGATCTCCATTGAGGGCCCCGAGTGTCTCAGCTCAGTTTCGGGGTCAACTTGATCAACTGATCGAAGAAATTGGGCACACGGAAGCTCATTACATCCGATGCTTGAAGCCGAACGAGGAGAAGAAGTCGGGTGTCTTTGATCGACACCGAATGGTGGAGCAGTTGCGATCTGTCGGTGTTCTCGAAGCACTTCGCATCGCACGAGCCGGGTATTCTGCTCGCCTCCCTCATGAAGCGTTCGTGGATTTGTTCAGCTGTCTGCGGTATCGACTCGAGTCTCAGGGACTGAAACCATGTATCCTCACGCCGCGTGAAGAGTGCAAGGCGCTGCTGAGCATTCTTGTGGGTGAAAGCGCCACTGCTGAGCGAGCGTTGATTGCGATGGATGACAACAAGTTCAATGATGCAGTGAGGCAAACTGGAGTACAGCTAGGTAAAACTGTCGTCTTTTGCAAGACAGCAACGTACAATGACTTCTTGAAGATGCGATGGGCCGTTCGGGACATGGCCGCGCGATTACTGCAACGTACTGCGCGGTGTTGGTATCAATGCCATCGCTTCATGAAGATGAAGGAGTCGGCGATTCGAATCCAGGCTTGTGTGCGTCGGTACCAGGCCACCGTTTTTGTTGCAAGGCTAAAGTCGCTCAGAGACCGCGTTGCGGCTGCACGGATCCAGCGTTTCGCTCGATTGGCGATTGCCCAGCAGCGATTGATCGATGATAAAATTCAACTTCACCGCCTACGCAACACATTCAGGAGATTCCAGCTCAGCGTTACTGCATCAAAGGAAGAAAAAGCTGCTGCAGCTCTTCTCGAGCAATCGGCCGTCGCAAGCGCTGCCGCCGCCGCTGCTGCTGCCGTCGTGTCTGAAACGTCTGATGTAGTCGGCGATGATGACTCGACAGATCAACAGTCGTGTGCCAGCATCAATATGCGATCTGGTGAAAGTGACGAGGATGCCCTCGTGAAGACGCGCAGCTCGAAATCCTCTCGACCACCTCGAAGCCTAGATAGTCACTCGTCTGGTTCAAGACGTGTCACAAAGGCAGTGCGCCGCCCGCGCCATAGCTCGTCAGATCTGAGCGCGGATGAACACGAGCTTCCTCAAGATGACGATGACTTGAGCAAGAAGTCTGGTCACTTGGACCTCGAGAAGGAGGTTTATCGTTTGAAGCAACTATTAGCAGAGCAGCGGGGCCAGGTCGCTGCATCGGCACGACGACGAGGGCGTCGCAATCGATTGTCATCAGTTGACGTGGCAACCACAAGTCGCTCACGTCGCAATCGACGAACGTATTCAGTTGATGTCGCCGACATGTCAGAAGGTGCCGACGGAGAGTATGAAGATGACGATCGGCTACTTCATCCTCCCCGACGATCCCAGAGTGTCTTTAGCCTGCCGGCTTCAGATCACGTGTCGAAGCTAAACCGACGAATCGAAGAGCTGGACGCCAAGTGTCGTCTTCTCGAGAGGATGGTCGCCCGTCCGCCTCACGAGACCGATCCACACTACCCGCATTATCCACATGGCGGTGGTTGGGACCAGCGACGTTACTCGTTTGCTGGATCGGATATGAACGGCCCGTATCCTGATTACTATCATCAAGAAAATGGCGTCGGAGATCTCATCCGCAACATCCAACAGCAGATGGACTCGCTTCGACAGTCTGTGGCGATGAGTTTCGATGAAGACCCCGCAACTGCTGCGGCGATTCGCGCTCGCTATGAGTCGCATGCACTGTCTTTCGGGAGCTCTCATCCGACGAGGTCGTCGACGGCGACGTCAATTGAGTCCGCCCCTGTTCAGCCGTTCGACGGTCGCCTGCCGGAAGACGCTGAGGTCGACGGCCACCAGGAGAACTTGCCGTCGCCTGTGCGAACCAACTCAGACATGAGTATTGGCTTTGGGCCGTACGCGTACTCGCATCACAGCCCAATGATGCCATCAACACCCTCGGAAGCGTCGTATCGCATGCATCACGGGTACCCTCCGCCCCACCGGTACTACCCGGGGCCGACACCGCGATCAGGGGGTAGCCAGTACGGTGGGCAGCCCTTCGCTCCGCGCATTGTCAAGTGGACTCGGAGCAGCGAGTGCCATGAATGCCACGAGTCTTTTACCATCTTCGTCCGACGCCACCATTGCCGAATGTGCGGCAACTCGTTCTGTCACGGTACGTGTGTGATTCTTTCAGCTATCTCAGAACGTTGTGTTGATGTAGTCGCTGAACCTCTCTGTCTTTGTAGAACATTCGAGCCGCCGTGTCACGCTTCTGGGCATCGGCTTTGATGACGAGCCAGTGCGAGTGTGCGACGCCTGTTTCGCCGACTATCACGCGCAAGCCTCAGGTGACTACTTCCACGCGCCGACGCCGTCAGGCATGCACGCTCCCCATTATCCGGCGCCGTCGCCGTACGGCCCTCAGCCAAGCCCAGCGTCCTCGTACTACTACACACCTCGTCGCCATGGCCCGGGCATGCACCCTCACGCGCCCCCGCCCCACAGCCACGGCCAACCGAGGTATCCTCCTCCTTACTACGGCAGCGTGGCCCCGCCGCCTGCGTCAACGCACACCAGTGCCGCCTGACGGTCGACCTGGCTCGTAGCAGGAGGAGAGGAGATCGATTCTCTTTGAGTGTGTTTCAAGTGTGTGAGAGTGAGTGAGTGGCATTCCGCTGGCAGAAGTCACTCACGTCCGTATCATCAACGACTTCAATAATTAAAGTTGCAGCGCATTCGTCCTATTCCCGTCGTTCGGCGTCCAGTTCGTTGCTTGCTCACTACTGAATGCATCATGATCCAGACGCTGTCGCTGTCCGCGTCGGCGTCCACACCAGAGCTCAGCGCGAGCCCTCGCACTGCGTCGCTCTTCACTCGAGAGCGAGCGGCAACGTCGCTGAATGACCTCTCCATTGTGCGCAAGATCGTGGAGCGCGAGGGATGCATCGAGGCGCTGACGCAGCTGCTCACAGCTCGCGTCCGAGCGCTCAATCGCGACCGCCGGGACAGCCGAGACGTGACGAGCGCCGCGACGCTTGTAGCAGCTCCTGCTGTGGCGCAGAGTCTCGTGGATCAGCTGCGCAGCGCTGGCGTGCAGATCGTCGAGAGCATCGAGCACTGGCGACGCGCCAACGGCACACGCGTGTTCCAGTGGCGTGGACTCAATTATCTGCTCAAGATGATCCACGATCTCGACTTTCTGGCGCTTCACGCAGCGTCGCTCGCGCCGCTGGACGCGTTCAAGTCGCTTCGACTGCATCGCAATCCGTTCCTCGCACCTATTCATCTTGACCACGTCGCGCTGCGGGGCGACACGCGGGCGTCGCAATCCTTCGTCGGCAGCACGGAAACTGCTCGTATCATCGACGCGTGTCGTGTCCTGCTTCGTGAGGAGGCAGCGCAGTCGCTGGAGGCGGAGGCGGACGTCAAGGAGGAAGAAGAGGACAACGCAGGCACGACGCGAGTCCATTGGAGCCATCAACCCATGAAAGTGGCCACTTTGGTGGAGAGCTCAGACGCGGGAGTTGTGGCGCCTGCGTCTGTGGCGAGCGACTCGAAGGCGGACGCGCTCGAATGCGACGTGCATCTCACGCGAGAGCTCATCTTCCAGCACGAGCACGAGCTCGGCGCCATCCGCGAGGACCTCGCGGTGCTGGCAAAGAAGATCGCGGCGACCGATGCGCCAGACAAGCGACGGCGACTGCAGCAGCGTCACGCAGCGCTCACGCACGAGCTGCAGCTCCGCACGGGCGATCTCTTCCACCGTCGCAACGAGCTCCAGCGCAAAGAGACCGCCGTGAGAATCGAGAAGCGGCGACTCGGCAGTCGGCAGCAGGCGCGAGAAGCGACTGCGATGGTGCGACGTCGTGACGTCGCGCACGAAGCCGCGAACGATGGTGATCCCGCAGCCAACGACGACAACGAGGACGACAGCGACGAGGAACCTGACGCAGGATCGCTGCGGTATCGGTTTCTGCCCCGTGGCGTGTTCCGCGAAGAGCTCGCGGCCGATGAACTCCGTCGCCTCGAGTGGATGGAGCGGTTCACGTCCTACACCAAGCAGCGCGCATCTGTCAGCAGTTCGTTCAGGGCATCGTCTCGTCCGCTGGCGAGTCCTCAGCCTCGCGCCAAGACGCCATCCCGGGAGCGATCGCTTCCATCTGCGGCGTCACTTCCTCCGATCGACCGCATGACGAGCCAGGACGTCGAGGTGTTCGTGAACGGCCTGGACTTGGGGTCAACCGAGTACGGAGCGATACTGCGAGCGCGAGGTATCGACGGAGAACTGCTACTGCAGGCGACGGACCGAGATCTCGAGGAGCTCGGCGTCTGCATCCGCCTGCACCGCATCAAGATCCTCGACGCCGTCAGACGAGCGTCTGAGTGATTGACTCGACGTTCGCACATGACATCGATCACCAAAAAAATATTCTCTTCATTCATGTACTGTATGTCTATCAGGTTTCCATCTCAACGCTCACTCGGCGCCAGGACGAGGCAGCTTGCGCGGCTTCGTCGCGGCCGACACGGTGCCCTTGAGCACAGCAAACTTGCGCTTCTTCATCTGCTTCGCGCGCTTCTTGAGATCGTTCTTCTGCATCTTGCGCTTCGCTGCGAGCTCGGGATCGTTCACGAGCTCGCGCTTGCGCTTCTCTCGGCGCGTCGCTCGGAACACTGCGAGTCGCTTCTGCACAAACGTGTACGCCTCGAGGAACGCGGTCGCGCCGATCTTCTGCTCCAGTCGCTCCATCACCTCCTGCGCCAGCAAGGCACTCGCCGGCGGCTCCGCTGGCTCCGACGCCTTGGCGCCTCCGCGCGACGACGCCATCGCCTGCGCTGACGCGACGGCGGCGTCGCTCTTCTGCAGCGCACTGGCGGCGCGCAGCAGCGGATTCACCATGTGCAGCACGTATCGCTGCACGACGGCGGCGTCGTTCGCGACGATGAACGCCGCAAAGAACTTGTAGATCGTCGTCTGCAGCAGGTCCGACGCACCTCGCGCCACGAACGAAAGCCGCGTGAGCACCCATCCAAGCGGCGACTTGCTGTCTGTCTCTGGCTTGGCTGACTCTTCCTCCGCGTCGCTCTTGGCTGCTTCTTCTTCTTCGTCATCTTCCTCTTCCTCCGCTGCTGCTGCTGCTTCTTCTTCCTCTTTCTCTTCCTTCTCGCCTGCGTCTGCGGGCGTCGCGTCCGCCGTCACGTCTTGTGGGATCGTCGGGTGCGCACTCAGCGCGTTACACAGCATCGAGAGCACGACGACCACCTCATCCGCGAGCTCCTCCGTAAGCTGCGGGCGCTCGAGCAGTCGGCACACACGACTCGCCCACGAGAACAGCACGCCGCTCGACCCGAGATACGCGGCGGCCTGCGCCGTGAGCTCGGGCGTGTTCTTCTTGATGCGCTTGTCCGCGTGGAACGTAAGCGTCGCCACGTCGCGTCGGCGCAGGTACGAGCTCAGCACGCGCAGCGCCGCGAGTCGCACGCGCACGTGCGGGAACTCGAGCAGCGCGAGCAGCTCGTCACGCCAGAACGCGGGCTTGTCCAACGCCCACGACTCGAAGCGCACGATGAGGCTCTCGCTGAACTGCTCAACGCACGCCAGCAGGTGCTGCACCGTCGCCCAGTCGAGCTCGACGCTCTCCTCAACGCGCGCCATGAGCGCAACGTGGCGCTGCAGCTCGCTCTGCGCACGGCCGAGCATCATGACAGCGTGCTTGTCGACAAACTCGGCGCGACACGTGAGCACGAGCTGCGTGACCTGCGCCGCGGTCGTCACGAGCGAGCGGTCTGTCGCCTTCCACCACGTCGCGACGAGCGCCATCGTCTCGTTCAGCGCTTGGTTGCCCATGCGACGCACGAGCGTCTTGATGGCGTCGGCTGCGAGCGCACGGCAGCCCGCGGCCTCGTCGTTCGCGAGCCGCAGCACGAGCGGCAGCAGGAAGAACTGCGCCTTGTCGTTGATGAGCTCGAGCGGCAGCTTCTTGAGCAGCGCGTGCAGCGTCTCGAGCACCGCGCGGCGCCCGCTCTCGTACTCGTACGCGAGGTTCTTGAGCAGGAAGTGTAGGTGCTGCGTCAAACGCTTGGTGCCGAGCGGGTACTCGAGCAGGAACGTGATGAAAATGGTCGCGCAGTTGGCGCGCGCGGTCTGCGTGTCGCTCTGCACGAGGATCTCGCCGACGCGCACGACGAGGTCGTAGATCTCGGGGATCACGAGCCGCGACGCAATGACCGACTTGAGCAGTCCGTACGTCGCGTTCTGGTGGTCCGTCTCGTCGAGATCCGCACGCACGAAGCTCACGAGCACGCGCAGCTGCGCCTCCGTGAGCCGGAAGTCGGGCTTGTGACGCAGCACGACTGTCAGCGTGCGGTAGCACGTCTGCACCATCTCGGTCTTGGTCGCCGCGCCGGCCTTTTGCAGGATCTTGAAGAGGCGATCGACAAGCGGCTGCAGCGCAAGGTCGAGCGATGGCAGGCTCTCGCGCCGCGGCGAATGCAGCAGCACACCCAGACACTTGAGCGCGTGGATCACAGCACGGTCGTTCTTGCTTTCGGACGCACAGCGCATGAGCTGTGGGACGAGTGGATCCACGAGCGTCGCGTGCACGTTCTCATCGCTGTCCTTCTCGCCTGCGCGAATGAACGCGAACAGCACGTACGCGCCAAAGCTCAGCAGCTCGTCCAGGTGCGCACGCGACGCCTGGCGCTGCGCGTCATCGATCGCGTGCCGGTCGAAGCCCGTGAGCTTCGTCTGCGCATGCACCTTGACGGTCTCACGCGCGCTCACGCGGCGAGCGAGCTGCGCGGCGGCGCGGGCGCTCTTCTCGCTCACCTGCCACGCGGTCGCGAGCGCTGACGTGCGCTTGACGGCGTCGTACTTGGCCTTCTCGGCGTCCGTCAGCGGGCGAATCGACTCGAGACACGACTGCAGCACGTTGTACGCGTAGAGAAACAGGTGCGAGCGCTCGACGCCGCGGTTCTTGACGAGGCCGAGCGCCAGGCGCCGCAGCGCCTCCTGCAGCACCGCCAGGCTCTTGGCGTTTTCGGGCGTCTCCTGGAACTTGGCGACGACCGCCGAGACGACCGTGTGGATGGACGCGTTCGGCAAAAACGTGATGCTGCGTGCGAGCAGCTCGAGCGCGTCGAGGCTCTTGGACGTCGATTTGGCCTCCTTCATCTTGGACTTGTACTCGGTGCCGTCCTGGTTCTCCACGACACCGCGGAAGAGGTCCTCGACGATGATCGCCAGCACGCTCGGCAGACACGCGTCCAGGTCGGACGCGTACACGCTCTCGTCCTCGTTCGTCTGCGTAAGCAGCGACGGCGGCGCCTTGGGCTGCGCGATCTCGCTCACCTTCTCCATGATCGCGTGCAGCGTGTACGCGAGCACATGCGTCATGTAGCCGTCCTGCAGCGTGTGGCGCAGCTCCTCAACGACCGGCAGCAGGAACGCGGTGCCGAGTTCCTCGACGATGCGCACGAGCGTCACGCGCGCCGACGCGCGCACCTCGTCCTGCTTGCTCTTGAGCAGCTTGATCAGACTCACCAGCAGCTTGGGGAACTCGAGGTAGAACGTCGCAGCGCGCAGGCGGCGTAGCACCTTGACGATCGCCAGCGCCATGGGCACGCGCACCGTCACGTGCTGCGACGCCACGATGCTGTCGTCGAACGACGTGGTCGACGACATGCGCGCCGCGCCCTTGGCGGTCGCCGCCTTGAACAGGTACTTCTTGAGCATCGGCAGCACCTGCGCCTCCATTTGGTCCTGCACCTTGACGGCCGTCGCGCGCTCGGGCGTCTGGTGCGACGCCGTCGTCTTCTGCGCCGTCGCGTGGCGTTTGACGGCCGCCCAGTCCGCGTCCTCGGCGTCTACAAAGTGGTGGTGGTCGATCACGGCGCAGATCGTCGCGATGATCGACGTCTCGAGCTCGCTATGGCCGTCGATGGACTTGAGCAGCCGCCGCAGCAGCGCGAGGTAGTGCGACCACCCGAGCAGCGACGCCGCTCGCCCGATGCAGTGCGACGCCTCGGTGCGCAGTGACTCCTGCGCCTTCGTCGTCGACTCGTACACAAAGTGCATCACGAGCGGCAGCAGAATGTTCTGCACCGTCGAGTTGGACAGCCACGCAGCAGCAGTCGTCGTCGTCTTCTCTGGTGGTGCGAGCTCTTCTTCCTCTTCCTCTTCTTCTTCCTCCTCCTCGTCTCCGTTTGCTGCCTCCATCACGACGTCGTCGCTGACAGCAGCAGACGCAGCAGCGAGTTCCTGCGCGCGCTTCTTCTCTCCCATCGACTCCATCAACGCGCCGAGTCGCACGAGCGCTCGGCGCTTGCGGTGCATTTGGATGTGCGTCACGTTGTAGAAGAAGTCGCTCTCAATGTCGTCGGCGCGACGCACGAGCGCCAGATCTCCAGGCACAAACGGCAGCGAGTGCAGTGGCGTCGCGTCGGCGAACGTCGCCAGCAGCGTCACGAAGCCACGGCGCACGTCCTCGCTCGGGACCTTGACGCTGAAGCGCACGCACGGCATCACGAGCGATTCGAGCACGTTCAGCGGCACGACACACGGCCGCTGCGCCGCGGTCGCGTCCGCCGCCTGCGTCACGAGCGCTGTGATGCCTGCGAGCGCCGTGCTTCGCATCGAGTACTCGGCGTCGTGCATGCACTGCAGGAACTGCGCGACGACGGGCGCGAGCAGCCACGTCTCGCCACTGAACTCGGCCCACGCGCCAGTGTTCACGCGCTGCAGCGCCGTAATGCGCGTCTCGAGGTCTGCGTCCTCGATGCGCTTGGCGTCGAACGCGTTTAGCTCCTGCAGCGCCGTCGCGACGGCCGCGAGCCGCGTGTCCTCTCCGGGGACCGCCGCCAGCGCAGAGAACACGTCCACGAGTCGCGCGCGCACGTTGCGGTCCGTGAGTCCGTTCGGTCCTGGCGCCAGCAGCTTAGCGAGCGCACCGACGTGGCGCGTGGGCGACGGCACGAGCGCCACGAGCCGCGCGAGCACCTGCAGGATGTTCTCCATGTCGGCGGGCGCCGTGCGGTGGCTGCGCTGCAGGAACGGCAGCAGCAGTTGGAAGAGGTCGACAGCCGCGGCCTGCTGCACGGCGCGCTCCTCCGGCGCCAGCGTCGCCGCCGCAGCCTCCACGTGCTGCGCCACGCGGCAGAGCAGCGCGAGCTCGCGTTTGGAGGAACCCGCGTAGCGCTCCTGTGCGTAGCGCGCGGCCTTGGACTCGAAGCGCAGCACGAGCTGCGACAGCAGGAACGGGATCAGCGGCAGCAGCTGCACTTCGCTGCGGGCGCCGCGCTCGATGCACGCTTCGTCCCCGTCGAGCAGCGAGCTCAAACACTGGATGAGCGCGATGAGGATCGTCGGCGCGACGCCGCGACCCGGCGTCGGCTTGCCGCCGTCCTCTGCGTCCTTGGCCGCGAGACCCGACGACAGACAGAGGATGATGCTGCGGATCTGCGCGACGCTCATCAACACACGCGCGCGGTCGCCGCCGGCCACCGACACAACGAGCTCCAGCAGTGCGGACGGCTTGTCGGCGCCCACGACGGCGCCCGGGAGCCGCAGGATCGCAGTGTCGGTCGCCTCGAGCGTGGCGGCGACCCACGGAGCCAACGCCACGCGCGCGTCGAACGCGTCCACGAGCTCTGCGAGACGGCGCAGCGCCAGCACACGGATCTGCTTGCGCATGGCCTGCGCTTTGCCTTCGCCGTGCACGACGACGGCGCCGTCGTCGGCATCTTCGTCGTTCTCGTTGTCCTGCACGTCTTGGTCGCCAGCCGTCGGCATCTCCTCGTCGTCATCCTCGCGGTAGCTGTGGCAGACGACGGACACGACGACGTCTGCGAGCGTCGGCACGAACGGCGTCAGGTGCACGCCCAGCTGCACGATGAGGTCCTGTGCGAGCTTGAGGAAACCGAGCACGCGCGTCGGAGACACGCTATCGACTGCGACTGAAGCGCGCGCGCGATGGCCACGTTCCGCGCCTGTGATGTCCTCTCGGAGACGCGCCGCCACGTCGCCGAACGGCCGCACGACTAGCTCCACAAAGTACATGAGCTCCTCCGCCGGCAGCGCCGCGAGGTAGCTGAGGATTGCGGCGCGGCGCGCAGCGACCGTGTCGCCGGCGTTGCGGCCCTTGCGGCTGACGGCCTTGGCGTAGAGCAGCCGCAGCAGCACCGGCAGCAGCACGGGGCGATGCTCGTGCAGCACGAGACCCGCGTCCGGCGCGATGTGGAACGTCGCGAGCTCCTCACGGAACGTCGCCGCGTCTGCCACACGCAGGAGCTGCGGCTTGTACGCCGCGAGCGCCTTGTGACCGAAGCCGAGGATGCACTGCAGCGCGAGCTTGGACACGGCGTCGTCCGACTTGAGCAGCAGGTGGTCGAAGAGCACGTCGTACAGCAGCGTCTGCGCGAACGCGCCCTTCATGTTGCGGAACGCGGCGAACAACCGCAGGTGGTCGAGCAGCCGCTGGCGCACGACGCGCGCGCTCGGCGACGGCGACGGCGGCGCGTACGTCTGCAGTCGGGCGCCCAGCAGCTCAAACGACTGCGCGCGTTCGAGCACCGACGCGATGGCGTCGCGGTCGCGCGGTGAGAGCTCATCCGTGTACAACGCGCCGAATTGATCGCGCAGGAAGAGCAGGAAGACTGGCACCAGGAACTTGGTCTTGGTCTCGGCCGCGTCCACGAGCTTCTCGAGCGTCTTCCACACGAGCGAGTGGTGCGTCAGCGCGTCGGTCACGACTGAAACGTCGAGCTCGCGGCGCTCGATGCGGCAGGCGCGAGCAAACGCAGTCGCGATCGCCACGCTCGCGTCACGTGGAAGGTCCTCGAGGGAGACAACGTCGCTGTTCGTGCTGCTGCTGCTGCTGGTCGTCGGGAGCTCGGGACGGAACGCTGTGAACCAGATCTCGTCGCTCATGGTCGGCCAGACGTCCGCGAGATTTGTCGGCACGACAGACACGAGAGCCTCTGTCACGTGCTGCCACAGCGTAGAGAACTTGACGTGGAACAGACCGAGCAGGTGCGAGACCGCCATCTTCTTGTAGACCAGCGGCGTCTGAGTCGAGCGGCAGAGGATGGCCACGCGGTTGATGTGGCGCACGATCTCGCGCTCCACGTGCACGCTGAGCTCGCCGCAAAGCGTCTCGGCCTGCAGCGCGTGGTCCAGCACCTCGCAGTCGCCGTCAAGCAGCTGCGCGTTGGCGGCCGCGAGGTCGTCGCCCAGCGACGTGTACGGGAGACGCTCGAAGCGCGAGAGGATCTCGAGCGTCACGAGGCGGATCTCGCGGCTCGGGGAGCGCAGGTTGGACGCAAACACGCGCTCAGCACGCTCGAGCTCTGCCGCTGGCAGCAGTGCGCGCTGCTGCTCCGGCGTCTGCATCTTGACGAACTCGAGAAACGCTGAGAGCATCGCGAACGAGTGGTCCGTTGCGCCGAGCATCGCGTCCACGAGACTCGACGGCTGCTTCGACTTGGTCGCCTTCGACTTCTTCGTCTGCTTGGCGGCTTGGTCTTCTGTCTGTGCACGAGCGATCTGTCGCACGCGCCAGAGCTCCGCCTGCAGCACACGCCACTCAGGCGCGAGCATGTCGTCGGACTGCGACGCGAGTTGACGCTCCACGCGAGCGAGCGCCGCCTCTGCGAACGCCAGGCGCTTGTGCTCATCCACGTCCAAAAGCGCGACAGCGCGACAGAGTTGCCACGCCAGCGCGCGGGTTTCCACGGACGAACTGTCGGTGGCATCCAGCGCTGCGTTGACGGAGCGCTCGGCGGCATCGATCACCAGCGCGTCGGTCGACGCGGATGAAGGCGACGCCGTCGCTGTGAGGAATCGGTAGCCAGCGCGGAGCGTCACGAGCGGATTGTCGTCGACGACGTCCGGATGTGACGTCAGATACGAGCCGAGCTCAGCGACGAGCAGCGCGAAACCACCGAGCTCTGAGGCATCCGGCAGCAACGTCTCCATGGCCAGCGCCATGGCGTTCGGGAAGATGTGCGCGCGCACAAAGCTTTCGGTCACGTGCGAGTGGCGCAGCGAGCGCTGCACAAACACGAGCAGCTCCTGACGCCAGAACGCGCTGCTCGTCGCCTGTGTGAAAAACTGGGAGACCTGGCGGCCGACGACGTCGTCCGTCGGAGGGCAGAGGCGCCAGACCGCCTCGAAGAGACGCAACACAGCCTGACGCAGGTCTTCCTGTGTATCGGCGAGCATCCACGCAGGCGCCAGCAGCGTCGAGCAAAGCTGATGCACAATCGCGGCGTTGGCATCGTGCGTCGCGACGAGCTTGCCGCCCTTGTGCTTCACCATCGCGAGCAGCACGGTGAGGACGCGCGTGAGGTAGACGTCGACGGCGTCCGAGCGCTCTGCCTTCGCCACCATCTTCTTCACCACGTGCGCAAAGCAGTCGAGCAGCGTCGTCGCGTGATTCGCGTCCGTGTGTTGCACCATGAGCTCGCACGTGCGGCTCACAATGTCAAACGTCAGCGCGCGCTCGTCGTCGATGAGTTGCGCGTCGTCCGCGCTGGCGTCGTCCGCGCTGGATGTCGGGCGGAATGACCCGAGCAGCGCCACAAAGATCTCGCTCACGCGCGAGTGGAAGCCGTGGTTCACGTTCTTGAGCAGCGCGAAGAAGAGTTTGGCCGAGCCGTCGCGCAGATTCTCGTTCTCCCGACCCGAGCCACGCGCCAGAGCGCGCAGATACGTCGCGAGGTACTTGCGGAGCTGCTTGTTGTCGTCGATGCGGCGCAGCAGCACCGACAGCGTCTGCGCTGCGAACTCGCGCACGAACGGACGCGGGTGCCCGAGCAGCGGGAAGTAGCACTGGTGCACGGCACCCATGTCCTTGAGCAGTTGCACGCGCAGGATGTTGAAGAGCATGGTGATCGTCTTGAACACTTGCGTGCTGAGCTCGGGCTGTTTGGGTAGACACAGTCAGTGGGAGCTGCTGGCAACGGAGTCAACGGCGCGTGCACGTACGTCTTTCGTGTCGATCACATCGATCATGAGGGGCAACACGCTCGCGAAATGCGGGTAAAACTCTTTCCGCAGCTCACGCGCGAGTGCTGTGATGAGCTTGAGCACGGGGATCATGCGCTCACGCTGGATCTCGGCGATGGGCTCCGCCTGGAGCTCCGCCTTGAGTAGCTTCACGACCTTCTTGAGGTTGTGCAGCAGCTGCGGCGTCGTCGTCACGAGGGGCTGCAGCTTCCGGAAAAGCGTCTGGAAGCTCTCGACGAGCGTCAGCTCGCCCTGCAGCCCGAGCTCCTCCTGGAACGTGAGCGACGCCTCGTTGGCATTCGTCTTGAGGTGCAGCTGCAGCTCGGTCTGGAGATTCGCCACGCGCTCCTCCACGCGCTGGAAGCGGTGGCGCTTCTTGGACACGGTGGACGGCTGCTTCTCGGCCATCTCGATCTCCCGCAGCGTACAAGCAGGCAGGCAGGCAGGCGCAGGGCAGATACAAAGCGAGAGAGACAGAGAGATCAATCGAGGGAGCGAGACCAATGCAACCCGTCGTCCTGCAGTATTGGCGGCAATCAATCCTCTTTCTTGCGTGTGCAGCTCTTCGGCTCACCAATCAATTGGTCCCAAATAGAGCGCGCACCTCGGCGAGCACCGGGTCGTTGGGATTGGCCGATAATCGGTCCAATGGCAGCGCCGCAAACGCCTTCACGAGTGCCAGGCGAGGTTTTTTCGCGCGCGGAGTGTTGGTCTCCGGCGTTGCACTTTCCCCGGCGGCCGCGACCGCGACGATGCCGCGCTCAAAGCTCTCGAGCTCCGCGGCCTTGCGCTTGGCGCTCGCGAGCACGGACGCGGGGAAACCAGCCATCGCGGCCACGTGCACGCCGAAGCTCTCCATGCACGCGCCGTCGCGCACCTGGTAGATCATCGTGATCTCGCGCTCGCCGGCCACGGCCGTCACGTGCTTGTTGGCGAAGCCGTCGGAAAACTCCTCCGCGAGCGCCGTGAGCTCGTGGAAGTGCGTCGCGAAGAGACACATCGCGCGCACCTTGGTCAACAGGTACTGCGAGATCGCCCATGCGAGACCAAAGCCGTCGTACGTCGACGTGCCGCGGCCGAGCTCGTCGATGATCACCAGCGACCGCTCGGTCGCCTTGTGCAAGATCGCGCCGGCTTCCAGCATCTCCATCATGAACGTGGAGACGCCGCGCTGTTGCAGGTCGCCCGCCCCCACGCGAACAAGAAGCTTGTCGAAGACCGGCAACCGCGCGACTTCAGCGGGAACGAAGCTGCCAATCTGGGCCATCACTGCGATGGTACCCAGCTGGCGAATGTATGTGCTCTTGCCGCCCATGTTGGGCCCCGTGATCAGCTGGAAGCGCGACTTGTCGCGAATCATCTCGTAGTCGTTTGGGATGAAGTTCATGTTCTCTTGGAGCTCCACGCATGGATGACGAGACCCCTGCAACACCACGGTTTCACCGTTGGCCTCCACCATGGGGCGACAGTATCCGGAACCAGCATGGCATGCTGCGTGGGCGAACCCGAGCAACACATCGAGCTCCGCAAATACAGAAGTGGCAGCCTCAAGAACAGGAACATACGTGCTCGCGACGTCAATCGCTGCAGTGAGTAAATGCGCTTGGCGGCTCTCGTACTCGGAGCGCACCCTCTTGTACTCCGTCGCGAGAGACTTGAGCTTGGTTGTTGTGAAGTGGATGCCGTTCACGAGTACTTGACAGATGTGTACGTATGGAAGCTTGGAAATGCGAGCCTCCTCTTTCTTGTTGATGACGCGGAAGACAAAGCCACGGACCTTGTCCGCCTCGCACTTGATGTCGCCACCAATCGTTTGAAGTGCGTTTCGATGTTCATCTTCGATAGCGGAGAGAAGATCGTTCCACTCGTTTCGAAGCGTCTGAAGTTCCTCGTCGTGCTTGGCGTTGACAACCAGATTCGGTCGACTGTCGAGGTCAACCACTTCTTCCACAAGACCCACATAGCCTGACAGGTCTTCCAGGACCTTTTCGACGTTCACAACATACTTCTCCTTCACGAGATTCGCATTCGGACCATCATATGCAGCCAGTAGCTTCAAAATGCGGGGCATAGCGCTGACAGCAGCGTCGTAAACTGTGACGAGATCCGTAATGGTTGCTTTAGTCTTCCGTTCCAACGCAATACTGAGTCGTTCCAAGTCGGGCAGTGACTTCATGCACATGTCGAGCAGCTCCATTCGTAGCGACGGATCATCGACAAAGATCTGGACGAGGTTTTGACGGCGGACGATCTCGTCCACGTCGACAAGCGGTTGTCGGATCCATCGCTCGAGAAGCCGTCGGCCCATGGGAGTCTTCCCGCGGTTGAGGATGTCCAACACGCTGCCACCGAGTCTCGACGAGCTCTTCATCGTCGGATCCGGAAGCAAGTTGAGTGACCAAATGGCCGCCGTGTCGAGCTGCATCGCCGACGAGAGGTTTCCCGAGCTGAGCGTATAGCAACCAAAGCCGTCGGTGTCGCTCATCATATCTCGCGCATCTACCAGACACGCAAGCGACCCCATGGCGAGCGTCATACCCATTTCAGACTTGTACTGCGCCAACGATGCATCACCGAGTAGGCGCGGCAGGTTCGCCTCAAGCGCGGTGTCCTTGAACGCTTTCTTCTTCATCTCGATACCGACAATCTCCTGTGCCTGTAGCAGCGCGTTGATCTTCTTGCCGTCACCGATGAGCGGCTCCTGCATCAGTTCTGCTGGGAGGTAGCACTTGGACGGCATGACTTGAACCAGCAGCGTCTCAAGATTCGTGAACTCGCTCGAGTCGGAGAACTCGAAGACGACGAGCTCCCAGTGTTTGGTGTCCTCATCCGACTGCCCCTTCACGCACGACCGCCGCAGTCGCGGGCGGCACAGCGCGACGCCGACGTGCTTCAGGTGCTTCGTGTTCTTGATCTGCAGCGCGATCTCGGCCGCCGGTGCGCTCGCATCCAAGAGCTCTGTGTCGCTCATGATGGTGTTCGCCCTGTTGGATGTGTGGGTGTTGGCGGGGGAAAATGGCTCGCAGCGCGCCAAAAACAGAGTAACCGTTAACTTAAGCGGGACCATTCGCCCATTCACCCCACACCAGATCAGGACAAGTCAAACCGCATGATCATGACGGCGACTTCCTGGCAGCAACGCTACGACGCCGTTCTGTCGGTGTCCGATGCCGACGCCAACGCCGACAGCGCTCACACGGTCGTCACACTCGATCGTGCGGTCGCTGCGTTTGTGGACGAGTTGTTGGCCGCGGAGGCGACGGTCGAGGGGCTTGCGGCCATCGGGAGAGAGTTGTTGGTTGCGTTCGACGATGTTTCCACCAGCGCGGGCAAGCTGCAGCGGAATGAGAAGCTACGACTCCTTCAGCTGCAAGCTGTCTGTCGCTTGCTCTGCTGCGTTGATGACGACGCGGTAGCAATGGAACAAACGGCATTGTCAGCAAGCGTGGAGAAGGTGGTGAAGGGGAAACAGAAGGAGACGAAGAAGAAGAAGAAGTCCAAGAAAGAAGCCAAGTCATCGATGACGGTGCAAGAGGAGCTGCGCGCGCTTCTTGACCGCATCGCCCTTCTACTGGACGCTACTAATCCTCCGTCGATCAACGAAGACGAGGCCGAGCTGTCACCGTTTCACAGCTTCCTCGTCGACGGTCTGGAACGTCGTCTCTCTCGTTTTAATTCTGCTCTGTTCAAGCACCTGCGCGAGACCTACGAGATTGAAGACACTGACCAAGTGGAAGTTGTCAGTGCGACTGCGATTCGTCCCAAGGTACGCATGCCGTCTCCCACCAAACCTCAAGCGACATACCATGTTGATACTGGGTGCCTTGTGAACAGGCAGCACTTCCGTCGAAACCCGAGGTGTTGGAGACCAGTGGCAGCATTCTCACTGCCCTCAAAGACGAGAGACCCCTACGAAAGCGCCCGCGCACAGACGTAAGTCGCCCCGATAGCTTGGTTCAATAGTTGTAGCTCACTTTTCGGTTTTTGATGCAGCACGCAGGAGCATTCAAGCAAGTCTCTCTTCCTGGTCAGTCGAAACAGCGAGCGCCACATGTGCCACTTCCTCGTCGTCGCAGTGGAGACATCGGGCGCCGCCACTCGTCATCATCATTGACGACTGGACCTGCTTCGAAACCTCCAACGCCAAACGCTCGCGCTCTGCCAACACCACCGCCATCTCGCCTCAGCCTCGTGGATGCAGCGAAGAAAACGACGCTCAGTCGCGCCAGCACGTTCCCCAAGCAGCCGCCAATGTTGCTCCGCAGTGTGGACCGATCGTTGCTCACCCCGCGCACTGCAGCAGCGTCGTCTGCGCCGCAGCTTGGGCGTCGCGCTGTCAGTGCTCCTGTCGGTGCTGCAGCTCAGCCGCTTAACCCGAAGGTAGCAGGAGCTCCAAGGCCAGCGCCTGCTGTTGCATCCGCGAAGACAGCAGTGGTCATGCGCACTCCTGACCGACCTCAGCGTCTACCGCGCAAGCAGAGCCGCGTTCTGATCGAGTCATCGCCTCCATTGCGCAACCCGTTCGCTGCTGCCCGAGCGCGCCGAGCGAGCGCATCGCTGCCACAGTAACAGAACGGGAGACTGCCAAGTGCATACATCTGTATTCGCTCTAATCGCTGTCGTCACTGTCGCTTCCATAAGCCACGAGACTCGCCTTTGCCTGGCTCGTAGCCTTCACGACGACGACGGGTGCCTTCGTCGGCTCTTCCGTCTTTGCTTTCTTCTCGGCGCGGTCTTCGTCCGACTTGCTCTTGCTCGTGACCTTCCGCTTCGCCTTGACAACAATGTTTGCAGGTGCGGTCGTCTTGATGTCGCCACGAGCGAGTTTCTTGGCAGCGACGTCAATGAGACTCGGACCCGTCAACGGCGTCGAGGCATTGGAGTTCTTGGGCATCGCTTTCACAGACTCCCGAGCGAGAACTACAGCGGCGCATTAGCTTTCTCTGTGTCTGAATCGCCCGCCACAAGACAGTGCCACGTACTGAACTCGGCGAGATCTTCCTGTTGCTGCGCTTTTCGCTGCTGGTCCTGCGTCGCCTGTCGCTCTTCGAGCTCTCGGATGAAGCTCACTTCCTCGTCGTCCAGCGCCTTCGGCGGAGCTGTACGCGTGGGTGCCATCAGCTCAGTCATCGTACCATTGCACGATTGTCTACGTGGGCATCTCACCAAACGGGTTGTTCTTCTCCTTCCACTCGCGCTCTTTCTGGTCCTTCATCTCCTGTAGCCGCTCGTACAGTGGCTTGTAGTCGGCCGCATCCTCCGCCCGTGGTGCCGGCGCATCGGCAACGCGCTTCTCCTCCGTGTTCTCTCCAAAGAGCTACAGCGCAGCGGCGTCAGCATATCACGCACTCTCATTCGCCAGTGAGAGACAGACAGAAAGATAAAGAGAGAGAGAGAGAGAGAGAGAGAGAGAGAGAGAGAGAGACAACGTACACCATCAGACGACGTCAAGACCGTCGTCGAGACGAATCCCGGGATCCGCGCCTCCATTTTCGCTGGGCGGTGGTTAACCTATGGATCACCGGTGCGATCGCGCATGCTAAGTGAACGCACGAATGGTCGCGCACAAGTTGACCCTTCGTTAACTTCGCATTGACCCCAAGAGCCAACCACTGGCGCCGATGGCTTCGTCGACGGCGACGATGGCGACGACGACGATGGAGCGCGCGCCGGCGGCCGCCGTGCTGCGCGAGTTCCTGCTGAGCGTCGAGCGCACGCAGCAGCGCATCGACAGCGCCGTGCAGCTCTTCGCGGCGCACGAGGATGCGCGACTGCTGCGCGCGCTGCTGGACGTGCACCCGACGGCGGAGCCGCTGCTGCGCATCTGGCCCGACGGCTCCGCGGCGGCGCGCTGGGAGAACCGAGACAGCATGGTGGCGTTCCTGGACGTCATGACGCGCGTGCTGCGCGCGCAGACCGCGGCGGCGCCCGAGTCGGCGGCCGCTCTCGCCGGCAAGCTCGTCCGCGAGAAGCACGCGAGTCTCGAGAAGATGCTCACGTGGAACGACAAGCCCGCGCTCGTGTGCGGCGTGCTCGAGCTGCTGCGCGCGGTCGTCGACGTGAGCGCGGCCGTCGCGAGGGACTTTGTGCGGCTCTTCAACCTGCAGAGCGCGCCGTTCGTGGCGCTCGCGTCGCGCCGCATGAAGAAGCCGACGATGGACAGCGGCGACAAGGACGACGACGACGATGACGATGATGATGACAAGAAGAAGAAGAAGAAGAAGCAACAGCAGAAGCAGAACAAGGCCGCGACCGAAGACGCCCGCGTGCCGCAGGTGCGGGCCGCGTACGTGCGGCTCGTGGACGCGCTGGCGTCGTGTCCCGACAAGAGCGTGCACCGGTTCGCGCTCAAGGACGGCGGCCTGGTGGCGTCGCTGTGGAAGGGCATCGACGGCGACGATGCCGAGATGCTCGCGACGGTGCTCGCGCGCATGAAGGCGCTCGTGCTCGAGAACGACGCCGTGGACCTTCGCGGTCGCGCCGCGATCTTCAACGCCGGCGCCGTGCAGCAGCTCATGGCAGTGCTCAAGTCGGACGACGACGCGACTGCGGAGCTCGCGTTCGACATGCTGCGCACGCTCTTTCTCACAGAGAACGCGCTGCACCGCGTGCCCTCGCGTCGATCACTGCGTGCGTTCCTCACGAAGGCGCCGACGGCCGGCAGCAGCAACACAAACAATGACAGCAGCAACGCCGACACCGACGCCGCAACGGGAGCGGAGGCCGCTGCGGCCGCGGCCTCTGTGCGCCTCATTCGCACGGCGGTGACGTCTGTCGGCGCGAATGAGTTCATCCGCCACGAGTTTGCGCGCCGCCTCGCGCTGGAGCTCGTGCGCGCGTACCCCGGCGTCCTTGCCGAGTACCTCGGCGTGCTCGCGCCGCAGCTGGAGCCCAAGCCAGGGTACCGCTGGTTCAGCGTCGCCAACATGGTGCACCGCCTGCTGTCGAGCGGGCTGGACGCCGCGGTGGACGACATCCGCCAGGACACGACGCTCTCGCTCTCGAGCAGCGCGCTCGTGTCCCGCGTGATCTGTCCGCTCGCGTGGCGAAAGGAGCTCACGCGCTGCCTGCAGCACTCGAGCGACCTCGTGGTCTACACGGCGCTCGGTGTCGTCGAGGCCTCGCTCCAGCGCTACCAGGCGCTCGCGCCGTGGCTCAGTGCGCTGAGCGAGATCCAGGACGAGCTGCGCTTTCTTCTCCCGAGTCCCGAGGTGCTCGTGTCGCTGCTCCTGCGCCTCTCGAGCCACGTGCACGACAAGGGACTCGTCTACATCCGCGCGCTGGCCGTCGCGCGTCTCTACCTCGAGTGTCTGCCCGACGCCATGAGCGAGGTCAAGGCCGACGTCGCCAAGCTCGTGCCTTGGGACGCGCTGGACGCACGTGCGCAGACACCGCTGCAGCATGCGATCGCTGGCGAGATCCTGCGCTTCCTCGCTGTCGTCGACGACTCTCGACTGAGTTCATTGCTGTCCGTCGACGGCCGCCAGCAGCGCTCCAAGCTGCTGCAGCTGCTGTTGCTCTTCGTCTCGAGCTCCAGCGACACGATCCGCTGCCTGGCAAAGAGCGTCTTGATGCGGCTGCTCGCGGCGCTCAAGGTCTTTGGCAACACCGAGCACCACAACGCTGACGACGCGTCCAACCTCGAAATCCTCATGTGGCTCGATGAGCTGCGCTTTAGCGGCGAACGCTGCGCGGTCTTCCTCGACGCCATCGTGCAAGAGCTCGTCAACAACCCATTTGCATTTGTCGCTGATCTCCACAGTCGCGTCCCAGCGAACGCCGCAAGTGCCGACGCCCGTCGGTCCGTGAGTCCCGCGCTGTTGGCACTCGTCTCGGTGCTCCACGATAAAGAGCAAGACGACCTGTGGAAGAACTCGGCGGCAACCATGGACGCATGCCGCAACGACCCAACGGTGCTCGAGTTCGCCGCGCGCGTTGTTCTCGCTGCGATCGTGCGCTCCCGCCACCCAGAGATCCTCGCTCGTCTCGTGGTCCCAGACGCTGACGCCGACGCCGACGAATCGCGATCTCGGAAGCGCCGACGAACGGATCCGCCTGCGACCTACAACAGCTCTCCGCTCAGCTTCCTCACGCTCGTCTGCCACCGCATTCTGTCGTCTTCGGCGCTGCCCCGACAGCTCGAGAAGACGTCCAAGAAGACGGTGAACGTCGCTGCTGTCGATCTCCTCGAGATGGCGCCCGAGTCGCTCGGAGCCGCGCTGGCGACGCTGTCGCCGTCTGCGTTCGTCGCGTCGCTGCGCCAGATCGATGCGACGACTGACGTCCCAGACGCCGTCTCGAGTCTGCTCGCTCGCTACATCGGCATGCACCCGGAACTACAGCTGAGCTCCGAGTTCCTGTCTCTGGTCGTGGCAACGAAGAAGAAGAAGAAGACGACGACGACGACAGCCAGGCCGCTGTGGCTCGAAGCGCTGCCGTGCCGTGTGTTTGGCCGACACCTGCTCTTTCTTCTGAGCGGAGAATTTGGTGAGGCACAGGCGTCTCGTCCGCTGGAGCTGCTGGAGGAGATCTCGCAGTCCATCGCCCACGCATCCGCGGACGACATCGCTGCGTTGGCTCGAAGCCTCGTGCTCTGTCTTCGCCTGATGAACGTTCAAAGCGAAGAGACGCAGACGCTGAGCAAGCACACCGTCGCGGTGCTCATGACGGCGCTCGCGTCGCTGCTGAGCCACTGCGAGTCCTCGCAGGCGCGTGCGACGATCTCGTTCATCGCCGACTCACTCGACGATCTCGTGCGAGTGAACGCGCAGTGCGGACGCACGATCGTCGCGGGATTCCTCACGACCACTGCGCTGCTCCGTCGAGCGGCGTTGTCGCCGTCGCCATCGCGTCGCACCCGTCGAGTCTTCGTCTCTGGATGGCGCGTGCTCGCACTGACGTGTCTCGCTGACTCTACTGCACCGACACTGCAGTCGCGACAACTCTGCAAGCTGCTGCGCGGCAGTGGAGCCGTGAACGCCACGCTCACGCGCCATCTCGTGGTTTCGATCGACGCCGCAGCGCTGTCCTGCCCTCGTGACGCTGGCGCCCGACTGCTGGCGGTCGTGCGCAGCGCTCCGTCCGCCGATGCGGACGTCCAGTTCTTCTCGGCGGCGCTTTCGGTCATCGGCCGCTGCGGCGGATTCCCTTCTCGACAGCCCACGGACGACTGGAGCGCGCTCGTGACCTCCGCGTGCGTCAACGGCGTCAGCGCTGCGAGCGTGGAAGACGTCCGCGTGCTCCTGCGACGCCTATTCGCGCTCACCCTCGACGCTCGTGACGACTGTGGCGCCGCGTGGGGCGCTGGTCTCTTGGAGCGATGCGTGACGAGTCTCAAGCCAAAGCACAGCGACGTGTTGCTCGTGCTGCTGGTCGCGAGTCTGCCGCTTGTGGACTTTGCGTCGCTGCCTCCGTTCGTCCGCGACGTGCTGGAGCAGCTGCTCTACGAGCGACTCTGCACGCTCTTTCGAGATGATTCCAAGGTCGACCGCGCGACGCAGGCGCTCGTGCTTTGCGGCGTGCGGCAGCTCGCGACTGACGCGCGCTTTGGGTCGCTGCGCCGCACGGTCAACGACATCGTCGCCGCTCAGCTGTCGACAGGCGTCGCGTTCACGACAGCGCGCAGTCTCGCGCTTTCGCTGCTCGTGCGCGGCTCCAGTCCAACGAGCGACCTGAACGCGGCGGCGGTGCTCGAGTTCCTTGTGCGCTCGGCTGTGAAGACGTTCGAGCAGCCGCAGCCGGACAACGACTCGCTCCGGTGCATCGCGCTGGTCGTCGACGATCTCGTGCGTGCGCATCGTCCGTTGACGCTGACCAAAAGACTGACGCAGGAGCTCCACAAGTCACTGGAGACGACGTCCACGACCGCGACGGACGTCGCATCGGTCGCCGAATTCGTGCAGCTCATCAGACTCAGTGGCATCCTGCTCCGCCTCATCGAGAGCTCGACATCGCCGTCGTCTTTCAACTGTGACGCGCTGCGGCTGAAGATCACGACCAGCCAGTGGTTCAGCGTCGCGCTCGCGACTCCCGACGCCGACACCAACGCCGACGTTGCGCTTCTCGAGGTCGTCGCGGCGCTGCTGCGGCTCACGTCTGCGTACGACCGCGACCTCTTCATGCAGCTGCTCGGCGCCTACAACATGTCGCTGTCGCGCCGCGATCGCATGATCCGTGCGCTGCTCAAGCGCTTCGAGTCGGCTGCGAGTCTCTCGCCAGCAGTCGTCGGCTACCGCTTCGGTTCGGCGCTCGCGTCCACGAGTCTGCAGGATGCCGGGGGACACCTGATCCAGGACGCGACGTGGCTCGTCGACGGCGGACTGGACGCCAGTCGCACGCGCGCGACGATCGAGTTCTTCCCGCTCGACCGAGACGTGGACGACGCCGCGGACCACGAGCTACTGCTGCTGAGCTCGTGCAACGCGGCTGCGTGCTCGGACTCGGACGCGCAGCTCTACGACCCCGCGTTCCTGCTGCCGCTGCTGTCGCACTACGTCTCGGCGTCGTCCATCAGCGACGCTGTGCTCGCGCAGCAGGGCGTGATCGGCGTCGCTCTGCGCGCGGCGTCGTCCAACGCACTGAGCGTCCGCGAGTACGCGTTCGCGCTGCTGGCGCACGTGCACGAGCTGTTCAGCAGCGAGTCGTCGGAGTTCAAGCCCGCGCGCCAGGTGCATCTGCTGCTCGACGCGCTGCGCCACGCGCTGGCCGAGCCGCTAGAGCCCGTGTCGTCTGTGCTCACCGTGTTCCTGAACGACGCCGTGTCGATCCTCTGCCGCCCGGCGCACTCGATGTACGCGGCGCTCAACCACTTTCTGCTCGCGCGTCCGGCGCTCGACCTTAACGACGTCCCGATGTTCTACGCGCTGTTCAACAGCCGCACGCCGCAGCTCTACAAGCAGGAGCGCGCGTGGCTGCTGCACACGCTGCGACGTGGCGTGCGCGAAGACGCCGACGTCACGCTGCTCATCCGCCGCCACGTGCCGACGATCCTGCTCAGCTTCTTCACGTCCGAGCTCGCGGACGAGCACACGCGTCTGCTCGTCGGCAGCGTCCTGCGCCTCATGCTGCAGACCTCGACGGGCTGCGCGTATCTCGTGACCAAGTGCGGCTTTCTCGACTGGTGCGCGGCGCAGCTCAACAAGGCGGCGTCGCTGCAGTCGGCAGCGATCACGCGACTGCTCGTGCAGCTCATGGACGACACGCTCAAGGTGCGTACTTCGACTTGTGATCGGCGAACCAGCTCGAGTGACGGACTGACTGTATTGAACTTTGTGCAGAGCGATGTGTGGAGTGAGATGGACAACGAGCAGCAGCGCTCGTTCGGCGCTGGCGCCATCAACTGCTTCTGGGCGCTTCGACGGGCGATCGACAGCAGCAGCGAGAGACACGTCATCGACGCAGACACACACACGCGCGTGCTCCACATCTCCGAACTGGTAAGCATCATCCCCGTGTCTCTCTCTCTTTCTCTCTCGGCGTTTGTCCAACTGACTGACTGACGCTTTGGCGGATGTGTGGATGCAGGTGGCCACGAGAGCTGCGACCGCGTCGTGCTGCTCTCTCGAGACGCTCGCGGAGCTCTTCGCGTCCGTCGCGTCGTCCGTCTCCACGACGATCACGATCGCGTGCGCGACCGCTGCGCTCTCCGAGTCGGAGCTGCTGCGTCGCTCCGACTTCCAGAAACACCGCTTTCCCGAGTGGGCGCGCGTGATCGCCCGCGTGATCAAGACCCTCGAGTCGTGTTCGTCTGCGGTGTCGATGGCGGATCGCGAGCGTCTGCACATCGCCAGGACGCGCGTCTCGAGCGTCCTTCGCATGGCGCCGTCTCTGCGAGATCACGTGCTGTCGGAGCTCGCACGCCAGGACATGGACTGGTGTCCGCTGCTCGCATAGCGCTGTTGTACATCTGAACGAAACAAATACACCCCTCACTCACTGCTCTCCTGTGTGCGGCAACTCGGTTGATGAAAGGTGGCGGTCGTTTTCGAAGCTGCGCTTCCATGTCGTCCCAAGTGGGCAGACGATGGAGACTGACAGAACTATCCACACAGAAGAGAGAGAGAGAGAGAGAGAGAGAGAGAGAGAGGAAGAGGCACGTGAGAATGTATCGATAGATCTGTAGCCGATTGAATGTCCACAACGTCCGTCAACTAGATACAGCGTATACTCATTCCTCTGACACATGAAGTCGCTTGTTGTCCGAGTCAGTGCTGGTGCAAAGCGCCAGCACCTCGCGCGACGGACGCTGCGAAGCTCGGGAACGTGCGGCGCCGCATCTTGTCGAGCTCGAGCCGCAGGAACTCGATCTCCTCCGTTTGCGCCTTGGCGAGATCCACGAGCTTGCGCCGCACGGTGATCGCCTTGAGCCGGGTCGCGCGCTCGCCCGTCGGCTCCGCGGTCGCTGTTGCTGCAGCAGCGGTGCCGCCTCGCGCTCCTCCTCCTGCTCGTGGAGGAGACGGCGACGCGCCTCGCAGCGCAGCGCTGCGTCGCGACGCGAGGATGTCCTCTCGGATCTGCACCTGCGTCTCGAGCTGCGCCACCTGCTGCTGGAACGCGGCGTTCTCCTTGCGGCGCTCGCGGAGCTGCGCCTCGAGCTGGCGCTGCGTCGCGTCCATCTTGAGCAGTGTCGTGTGGTGGTGCTTGCCGAGGTGCTCGAGCTTGGCGTCGAGCAGCGCGAGCTCGCGCTTCTGCTTCTCGGTCGTGTCGCCCGTGTGGAAAAGATCCTGCAGCTCCTTGGTCACGCGCAGCAGCTGGATGTCGGTGTAGCGCTCCTCCATGTCGCGGGTCTGCAGCTCCAGCAGCGTGTGCTCCCACTCCATGACGTTGATGTTCTTGCGGAAGTTCTTGATCTTGCCGAGCACGCCGACCTGGTCGCGCCCGTGCAGCTGGATCACGTCGTTCAGCGCCTCGACGCTCGTGCGCGCCACCAGCAGCGCGTCCTGCGACGCCGCAAGGCCGCACGACCGAAAGATGTCCTCGCTCGTGAGACTCGTGCTGCTCGTCTCGTCCTGTCCCTGCTTCAGGTGCACGAGTAGTGGCACGTTCTCGCTCACTGCCGTCACACGCCGCTCCACGAGCTGCAGCTGCTCGCGCCGCTCGTCCCGCACACGCTCGAGCTCGTGCAGCTTCACGCGCAGCTCCTCGGCCACGCTTTTAGCCTGCGCGAGCTGCTCGGCGCGCTCGCGGACGCCGAGCTCCGACAGGATCTTCTGGCTACGCAGCTCGTTCAGCGCGCGCCACACGCGGTCGTCGATCATGACGCCCTCTGGTCGGTCTGTCTCGTAGTCGAGCGGCGCGACCTGGCGCACGCCCGTCGCCGTGGAAGAGCTACTGCTGTTGCTGGTGGACACCGCGCGAGGCGGCAGGTCCACCGACTGGAACGGGTCCAGCTGCAGGTCGCTGTCGAGTCCGCCGTCGGCGCCGCCCAAACCCGAGCCAGCGCCTGTCGTGCTGCCACCCGCGCCATCGCCTCCCTGTAGATTTTGTAGCACGGCCGCCGCCGTGAGCGTGCGCTGAGAGGCGTCGCTCGCGTCAAGCAGCAGCCGCGCCTTGGAGCCGCCGGCGAGCGCCGCGTTGTTCTTCCCACGCTTCGACCCCGATGCCGCCGCCGCCGCGTTGGCGCCAGCGCCTTTCAGGTCGTCGGGCTTCCGGCGCTTGAAGAGCTCCACGAGGTGCTTGACGAGCTCGTGCTCGATCGCGACTCCGTGGCCCGCCGCGATCTCCTCGAGGTCGCGCAGGAAGGCCTTGTCGCGGGCCTTGTCCTCGTCCGCGGCGCGATGCCACTCCTCACGGCAGCTCTCAAGCTGCGCCGCGAAGAGCTCGTTCTCTCGCTCGCATGCGCGGACGTCCTGCGTGGCCGCCGCGAGCTCTCGCTCGAGACGCTGGCGCTCGGCGAGCAGGTGCTCGTACTCCATGAGCTCCTCTGCGAGCCGAAGCTGGTACAGCTGCTGCACGAGCATGCTGGTCTTGACGGCGAGCGCCACGTCCTGCAGCGCGCGCACGCGGTCGTCGACTGCCTTGCAGATGTCGAGGATCTCGCTGCGGATCTTCTTGAGCTCCAAGTCTAGGCTTTTCTTGTACTTGTCCTGCTCCTCCTTGAGCTTCTGCTGCGCCGCCTCGAACTGCGCGACGAGCTTCTTCTGCTCGGCCGTCATCTCGTCCGCGGGCGTGTCGATCATCCACTGCTCCTTCACCATCGTCTGGTTCACGAGCGTCTCCTTCTTCACCTCAAGCGTGCCGTCCATCATGTCCCGCAGCGCGCGACCCGCGACGTCGTCCCGCTGCCGCTGGCGCTCGGCCTCTGCGCGCTCCGCGGCCTCGCGCTCGCGCCGCTGCCGCTCTTCCTGCGACTCGTACGGCGTCTGCGTCATCTCGTCCGGTCGCACGTCGAGAATGGACTGCGCGACCTCATCAGGCGCCCACGACGGGTGGAACAGATCGCTCGGCGGCGTCGGCTGCCCGAGCTCGAAGCAGATCTCGGCGATGCGCGCGTTCTTGCTCTCGATCTCCTCCATGCGCGTCTCCTTGAGCTTCACGAGCTCCTGGAACTCGCGGTTGAACTCGACGGCGAGCGCACGCACGTAGCTCTTGAGCAAATGGATCTGCGTGCGCTGCTGCCGCCGCGTGCGGATGCCCACGGGATGATACACGAGGTGGAAGCTCTGCAGCTCATTCAGCGACGCACCGCGCGGCGCCGGCGCCACCAGCGGAGACGACAGCGGAGGCAGCGTCGTCGGCTCCTTGGACTTGTCCGCGAGCCAGCGGTTCGCCGCGGGGTGCAGCGCGCCGGCGCCCACGAGCCACTGCAGCGTCGGCGGCACGGCCTCATGGAAACGCGTCCACGCGGTCTCGCTCGGCGCCGAGGAGCGCGCTGCCGCGTTGTTCGTGGGCTGACGTGTCGCGATAGCGGTCGTCTTGCTCTCTGTCGTGGTGGCGCTGGTGCTCGCGTACTCGACGCGCTGGTGCTCATACTCGACGAGCCGCAGCAGCTCGATCTTCTTCATGCGCAGCGCCTCGTCCTTGGCGAGCCGCCGCATGGGAAAGTTGTAGACGAACAGCGGACTCACGCCGGCGGGCGACAGTCCGCGCAGCTTGACGCCCGGCACGATCGCCGTGTCCCAGAACTCGCGCTTCATGCGCTCGCGCACGACGCTCATCTTGGCGATGTCGCGCACGATGGCGTCGCGCACGAGCGCCGCCCGCCGCGCGTTGTCCGCGAGCACTCGGTCGCGCCACGCGGTGTTGAGCACGAACTCGCTGCGCGCGAGTCGCTCGGTCGGTGGCAGCTTGTCGTTCTCGCTCAGCAGCACGCGCAGCTTCATCTCGAGGTCGTTGAGCTGTGCACGCGTGCGGTCCTTGAGCCGATCCGACCGCGACCGCAGCGCGTCCTCGCGCTCGGCGCGCAGCACGTCGAGCAGCGGTCGCGTGTCGCCGCCGCCGCTCTCGGGGCTGAACGGCGCCTCGTACTTGGCAAAGTTGGCGACGTTGAGGTAGAGCGGACTCATGCTCGGGTCGCTTCCCGCGAGCGCTCGCTGTGCGGGCGCGGAGCGAGCGTCCGGCGCGACGCGCACGTCGAGCAAGCAGACGCAGCCGTCGACGCCCGTGGACAGCAGGAAGATGTCGTCTCCGCCCGCGAGCGCGAAGAACGACAGCGACGTCACGGCGCCGAGATGCGGCGCGAGCGCCTTCTTCTTGGCGGCATGCAGGTCGTCGAGTCCGAGCTCGCTATGGCTCAGGCTCTGGCTTTGGCTGTGCCGCACCGAGAGCGTCCACAGCGTGATGACACCGTTGGCGCCGGCGGTCGCGACCAGCGCGTCGCCATTGCGCAGCGGGTCCGCGAACAGTGCGACGGCCGTGACGCCGTTGTCGTGCGCGTCCGGCGCGAGCGTCTTGCTCTCGAGCTGCGGCGGCGCGACATCGCGTGGATCCGTCGCGTACCGAAGCGCCACGAGGTCGTTGCTGCTTGGTGCGACCGCACAGAGCACGTTGGGCGGACAGCTCGGCAGCACGAGCAGCGACGCGCACTTGGCGAGCACGTCGGCCGACGCCGTCGCGACGAGACGCGGGCGCAGCTCCTGTGGGGCGCTGGCGGACGACGAGGACGACGAGGGCGCGTCGTCCACGCGACCAACGAAGAGCCGACCGGCGCTCGAAAGCACGGTGAAGCTGAGCGCCGCCGGGCTCTGCGGCGACGCAGACCAGCGAACGTCCATGACGAGGTCGCCGTCCGGCAGCGAGAGGAACGCGAGCACGGGAAAGCGCCGCTCGTGGTCCAACAGCACCGCAAAAACGTGGCGGTCGCGCGTCGACGCGGCGAGAGCGACGGGCTGCGACGTGTGCGGCACGAGCAGATCGAGCGCACTGTCGGACGCGAGCAACTGCACGGCGTGAAGCGGGAGGCACTCGACGGCGCCGCTGCCCCCGAGGATCTTGGCGACGCACAGCACGCGGAGCTTGCCGCGCTCGTCGCCAACCAGCAGCAGCGGGTCACCGGGGCGCGCGGCGAGCGCTGAGATCACGACGGAGCCGCTGGCGTCCGCGCGATTGGCGCTGTGGTCCCGACTCGCAGTCTTGTCAGAGGACGCCGCCGCCGCTGCTGCAATGGCGGTGCCGCCGGATGTGAGCGAGACGGCGACGTTGACGAGGCTCGGGGAGCGCGCAGACAGTAGCGCGGAGCTGGAGCTGCCACGGTCGAGCGTCGGCGACGAGTCCGTGGCGTCCGACGACGCGAGCGACTTCGCGAAGAGCGCGAGCAGACCCGTCTCGGCCACGAGCCGGCGCTTGGCGACGCTCCAGAGACACACGCGCCCGTCGTGGCCGGCGCTCGCGACGATCAGATCGCTCGCGAAGGAGCCGCCGCTCGGCGTGAGCACCGTGGCGCTGAGCACGGCGCCGCAGTGGAAGACCCCGCAGCTGGACACGAGCCGTGTCGCGACGCTCGACGGGTCGTCGAGCTCTCCGAACGATTGGTTGGACGTGCCTGCGCCTCGGAGCTCCTCGTCGAGCTCCGCCTCGAGCTCCTCGTCCGGGGCGACGCTGACGCGCAGCTCGTAGATGTGGCCGCGCGTCGTGCCGACGTAGATCTTGGAGTAGGACGGCGACGGTGCGACGCTTGCCACGAGGCGGTCGTCAGCGTCACTTGCGCTGCCGTTGCCGGAGGACGTCGAGCAGCACGGCAACATCGTGGACTCGAGCGGCTCGAATTCGGGCTCCTGAGCGCTCAGCCACGCGACGTGTCCGTCGTCGTACACGACCACGACCGTCTCGGCCGAGTACACGATGCCTGCGATCGGGCACCGGTCTGGTCGCGTTGCTGCCTCCACGACGAGCCCGATGAGCTCACTGCCCGCGGACGTTGCGGTCGTGTCCACAAGGACGAGCTCGCCCGCGCGATTGCCCAGGAGCACGCGTCCGTTCCGCATCCACGCGTGACAGACAAACTGCTGTCGCTTCTCGTCGAGATCGGGATCGGATGCGATCGAAGTGTCTGCGTCCCACGCGTGCTTCATGGGCTTTAGGCTGTTCTGGCTGCTCGCTCCGGCCACCGTCGTCCACCGCTTGAGCTTGACGATAACTTGGCGCAGCACAAACGACGCTCTGCCCTTGTAGATCTTCCAGACGTGTAGACCACCATCGCCACCGAGCAGAATGTGGTCAAAGTTGCACGGATCGAACGACACGAACGCGACGTCCATTGCCAACGGGATCGACACACAGCCACTGAGCGCCTCCTGTCGCTCCATGTTCCAGACACTGAGGCGGCGCATGCGCGTGCCATCTTTCTCAGGCTCGTTCGCAGGAAGCTCTTCCGCGCTGACGGAGACCAGGCGTCGGCCGCAGCGCGAGTACTTGAGCATGGCGTACTCGACTGCAGCCGCGCCATGCTGCTGCTGCTGCTGTTGTTGCGGTGGGTGCTGTAGCTTCCCGCGCAGTTTCTTGTCTGGGTACGAGTAGATGAGGATATCGGGGCTCGGCTCACGCGTCGTGACGACAAGCTCCGAGTTGGCCCAGTTGATGTCGAAGCTCAGGAGCCTGCGCGGCTTGTTGCGCGGCAGGAAGTGCTGCGAGTGCGAGATCGTGGACATGAACTGCAGCGCGTTGCCACTGGCGAACACCACCGTGTGCTCGTCCGCCATTTGCAGCGAGCTCCCCCCGTACGCGAAGACATGGCGCGTAGTCGCGTCGATCGGCATCGCGCTGCGCTGTTGTTGCTTCGCTCCTTCTTCTGTGGCTTTTGCCTTGAACGGAGCTGCTGGCGGCGACCGCGAAACGACGGCCGGATCATGAAGAGGCACGACACACGTCACAGAAATATATAAAAAGTGCAATTTCACATCAAAAATACGCTTTTGGGGATGGAAATGAAACAACCATTGTGTTCTCTGTAAATGACAAAACTTAGAGCTTCGATGAGCGTCTACGACAGCTTACACAGATTTGCAGTTCTTCTTGCGGGGCGTCGGGGCAGGAGTCGACTCGCCCTTGCCTCCGCTCGACGGCGTCGCTGGCGACGGAACGTTGTCTCCCTTGCCAGGAGCAGGCGTCGGGACGTCACCCTTGCCTGGGGCTGGAGTGGGCATGTCGCCCTTGCCTGGGACGGGTGTGGGGACGTCGCCCTTACCGCCGCTGGAAGGCGTGGAAGGAGTCGACGGGGTCTTGCCGCCATTGCCTGACGATGGCGAAGTCGTGGCCGGAGCAGGAGTGTATCCGCCCTTGCCAGGCGCCTGCGTAGGGACGTCGCGACCGGACGCGGGGTTCGGCGTCGGAGTGGCCGATCCACCCTTGCCGCCGGCAGGCGTCGGACCAGGAGCGGGACCCGAGGACGGAGCAGGCGTGGGGGCGCCACCCTTGCCACCCGCAGGCGAAGGAGCGGGCGTGACCGAGTCTCCCTTACCCGACGCAGGAGTCGCGGACGACGGGCACGGCGTTTCCGGCTTGTCACCACCAGCCTTGGTCGGGATCGGCTTCGGGATTGGGGCCGGCGCTGGTCCAGCTCCCTTGCCTGGGCGTTGAGCGGGGTTGCGACCGTCATTCGGCTTGCCAGTGCTCGAGCCGGACTCGTCCTTGCCTTCTGACGTCGGGGCAGGCGTGACCGAGGGCGTCGACGAGGTCGGAAGCGGGGCGGCCGAAGTCGAAACCGGAGCAGCGGAGGTCGGGATGGGGGCAGCAGTCGTCGCAGCGGGGGCAGCAGACGTCGGAACCGGGGCGGCAGACGTCGGGGACGGGCCGTTGCTGGCACCGATCTTGCCCTTGATCCAGTCGAGCACGAAGGAGACACGCGAGTACACACCGGCCTGCTCTCCACACTTGCCACCCCAGCTGACGACACCGACGAGCTTGTCCTTCACCATCAGCGGACCGCCCGAGTCTCCCTGGCAGGAGTCCTTGCCACCGCCTTCGCCTGCGCAAAGCATGCCTTCGGTGATGCGGTTATTGTACTGCTTGTTGCACTCGGCGTTCGAGATGATGCGGACGTTGACTTCGAGCATGTTCTCAGATGAGCTGCCCTTCTCGGTCATGCCCCAGCCGCGGACAGCACCGACCGTGTTCTCGGTGTTGTCTGAGCCGTCGCCGTTGGCAAGCGGGACTGGAGGAACGGTAGCCGGCTTCTCAAGCTTGAGGACGGCCACATCGTACAGGTGCTTGGGCTTGTCGTACTGCTCGTGCACATACGACTCGACGACCTGCAGGCGCTCGCCTTCCTTATCGCCACTCGCGTAACGGGAGCCAAGCGACACGTAGAGCGTGGCGTTCTTCACGCAGTGGGCCGCCGTGAGCACGTACTGCGGCGCGATGAGCGCGCCACCGCAGAACGTCGAGCCAGTCGCCGAGCGACGGATGGACGCGATGAACGGGAACTTGCTGGCGTCAGCCTCGTCGCCGCCATAGATGCGCTGCTCCTCGTCCGCAGTGCCGACGCCATCACCGTTGACGTCCTTGAACTCGAGCGCGTGCGCGACAGTCGCCGCCGTCGCGAATAGACCGAAGAGGTATCGAAGCTGCATGAGTACACGGAGCTGCTGATTGCTATGTGGGGGTACGATGAAGGGGATGCACGCAGAGAAGCTCCGACGCTACGGGTAGTCGCGACGTGAGCTGATGCAGAGAAATTCAGCAGTGAAAAGGAGAGCGACTGACTCGCTGTCCCCTGAGGAAGTCAGTCATTCGGAAAGACGCCCAGAGGCAGAGAGCGACTCCATTGCCCGGCGCAAAGGAGCCGCGTGACCATTCCCATGAGGAAGCCAGCGCCTTGCGTCGCCAACAGCAGGCGCTCGAGATCTCTTCTCGCGGGGCACGTGGACGGCAAGCGCGTTCCAGCTGTCGCGTGGTCCTGAGTGGGCGAGAGCGGCATGGACGAAGAGAGCGGGTCGGACAGACACTTTGGTTGACCCCTCGGGAACAGCTGTTGCGCGGGAAAGCGAGGTTGTCATGTTGTCTGGCGGGCGCCACGGGGTCTGCAGCAGGCTCTGGAGCTCTTCATTCGCGCCACCTGGACGGATCACAGCGCTACACAATGGACAACAAGCGCGGTCGTGCAACGCGACGGCGGCTGCTTTCAACGAAGCGACGTCATGCGGATCGACAATGGGGAACGTGACCCACATGGGCGCTGACAACAACAAGCAGACTAACCCAATTCATCAGCTCATCGTTCGCCCTGTCGTCGTGCCGAAGCTAGGCTAGCTTAGTCTACGGGCCGCTGTTGATTGGTCGAATTGCGGTCCTTGTTCGACCCCACGTTCGACGTTCAACTGTTTGTGCCCAAGCGACGATCAAGATCGACGACTGAGCGAGACAGTGACCGTCATGATCCGCTCACTGCTTGTGGGGCGTCGAGCCGCTGCGCATACACGACTCAGCAGGTCGCTCACGCGAAGCCTTGCATCGACGGCTGGGTCGACAGCGAATCCGCTCGTCGAATGCGTCCAGGAGCGCAAGCTGCCGCCGTTTGAGCGATTGGCCATCAGCCACATCGAGCCGGCAGTCAAGGATGCCGCGGCAGACTACACGCGTGACTTGCGGAAGCTGGAAGAAAGCTTGGCGTTGCAGCTGCCCAACGTGAAATGGGATGATGTCGTCAATCCACTTGAGCTGCAAAGCGATCCTCTCGGTCGCATGTGGGGCGTGGTGGGCCACCTCATGAGCGTGCGCAACTCGGACGAGCTCCGCAAGGTGCATGACGAGCTGCAGCAGCTCGTCATCCAGACCTTCACTGAGACGTCGCAAAGCAAGACGCTCTACGAAGCGTACCAGGCAGTCCGTAATGGATCCGAATGGGATGAGCTCACGCTTGCTCAGCAGGTGCGGAGCTGACTGGTGAGTGATGGAGGATTGGTGTGGCTTCTTACTGTGGTTTCCGTTCTACAGCGCGTGATTGAGCTCAGCCTTCGAGGCGCCACGTTGAGTGGCGTGGGTCTAGAGGGTGAGAAGAAGGAGCGCTTCAACAAGCTTAAGCTGCGAGCTGCCGAGCTGGTGCGTCTGCGTCTCCACGCCGCTAATTAGTATTGAGCTCTTGTCGACACACGCTCACATTACCACTGTTCAGAGCACCAAGTTCTCGTCCAACCTGTTGGATGCGACGAAGGCGTTCTCGCTCATCGTGACAGAGAAGGAGGATCTCGCTGGTCTGCCGGACTCACTCCTTCAGCTGTTCTCACAGAGCGCGCAGGACGATGGACACAAGGAGTCGACGCCCGAACGTGGCCCCTGGCGCATCACTCTCGATCCTCCGTCGTATGTGCAGTTCATGAAGTACGCAGCCAACCGCTCGCTCCGTGAGCAGCTTCATCGAGCGTCAATCACGCGAGCCAGCCGTGGCAGCGATTACGACAATGAGGATATCATCAAGGAAATCCTCGATATCCGCAAGGAAATGGCGGAGTTGCTGGGTTTCCAGACGTTCGCAGAAGTAAGCTTGGCGAAGAAGATGGCTCCAAGTGTTGCCGAGGTGGAGAGAATGCATGAGGAGCTTCGAGAGAAGTGCCTGCAGTTTGCTGTCGAAGAAATCCAGAACCTGACAGAGTACGCCAAGAAGCACGGCCAAGCGGAGTCGTTGGCGCCGTGGGATCTCGCTTACTGGTCGGAAAAGCTGAAGGGTGAGAAGTACGAGTTCACAGACGAAGAGATCAAGCCGTATTTCCCACTCGACAAGGTGCTCAACGGCCTTTTCGCCCTGACGTCGAAGCTGTTTGGCGTCACAATCACCGCGGCTGATGGAAGTGTCGAGGTATGGAACAAGGACGTTCGATACTTCGAGGTTCGCAGCCAAGAGGGGGCTCGGGATGTGATTGCGGGCTTCTATCTCGACCCATTTTCGCGACCGAAGGAGAAGAATGGCGGCGCCTGGATGAATGTCTGCGTCGATCGCAGTCGACTGCTTGGACCAGCTGATCGAAATGGCCTTCGTGTGCCAGTCGCGTACTTGATCTGCAACCAGTCTCCGCCTGTCGGAGACAAACCGAGCCTCATGACTTTCCGAGAAGTTGAGACGCTGTTTCACGAATTCGGACACGGACTTCAGCACATGCTGACCACTGTCGACTACAGCGCCGTCGCCGGTATCAACGGTGTTGAATGGGATGCAGTAGAAATTCCCTCGCAGATGATGGAGAACTTCTGCTACGACCAAGGTTAGTGCATGATTTGAGAGTATGTCGCGCGTGGTCCCGAGACTCACCCATGGATGCGCTTACAGAAACACTCGAATCCATCAGTGGTCACTACGAAACTGGTGCACCGCTGCCCACCGAGTTGTTCGACAAGATCAAGGCTGCGCGCAACCACATGGTGGCGACTCAAATGCTTCGGCAATTGGCGTTCGGTGCGCTCGATATGTACCTTCACCACCGTTACGACGGCAAGGAACCCATTTTCGACGTCCAGAAGCGCATCCTCGAAAGGTAGGAATCGAATGGTTGCGCACCCTCCATGGCGTGAGACCTCAGCTCATCGCGTTGGATTGTAGGTACTCCGTTCTCGAGCCCCTTGCCGAAGATCGCTTCCTGTGCTCATTCAGCCACATCTTCGCTGGTGGGTACGCGGCTGGATATTACAGCTACAAGTGGGCGGAGGTGCTCTCGTGCGACGCTTATGGGGCGTTCGAAGAGGCGCAACGCAGCAAGAGCGAGGAGGCACTCGAGTGCGTCGGACGTCGCTTTCGCGACACGATCCTGGCTCGTGGCGGTGGCCAGCACCCGCTCGAAGTCTTCGAGACGTTCCGTGGTCGCAAGCCGTCGATGGAACCGCTCCTCTCCCAGTACGGTCTGCTTGCCAACAAATAGGTGCTGGAGTTCTGCGTAGTTTGGGGGGGATGGCTCGTTGACTGCCGCGTGGCGTCTGCGACTCGCAGCGCGAGCGCTCATGGTCACAGAGCCCGCATCAATCATGGAAGGAAAAAAGAACCCATGCAGCGCTTGTGTTTTAACAATGCGGAGAAGCGATTGGTCCGTGTGCGAGCGTACCTTGAAGTTGCCGACTGGGCTCGATTGTCGAAGAACTGTTGGGCCGACTGCGTGACGTGGTCCATCGCATGCGCGCCATTTCGAAAAGTGGGCGAGTGTGAATGACCGCGGGTCACGACTACAGTGATTTGTCCCAATAAGCAAGGGGGGTATCCTCTATCACCTGCTATAACTTATCTGGCGCAAGTGCCTTCTCACCATATGGTGGTGATGTGCATATACTGATGTAGATGCGCCACAGTTGTGTGTGTGTGGGGGAAGTTTGATGGAGATCTTCCATGTGAAAATGCGCGCCAAAACGGGTGCTTCCTTGACATTATGGTCAAGATCGCGATCATGCCAAATGAGCCGGCAAAGTCTCCTGTGACTCCAGTCTATCATGAACCCCCACAAGGTCAGCCTCTTCTCCGCCATGTCCTGGTGCGCCAACACTTGGACCCGGCTTCAATCTGCCATGGTTGGGAGCGATCGGGAATCGCGCGTGATCCGATGGATATATCTGGTCTCTTGAATCCCGCTCCGAAAGATCCGGTGACTCCCGATCCGATGTCTATCAACGGTCTTCTCAATACTGCCGTAGAAGCAGGAGGTCATGGAGCGCCTCAGGCCCTATTCTCCGTAAGTCAGTACTAGACATTTTCTGCTCTGATTTGTTCCACCCGATAAACCTCTGACAACTAAATAGTTGAACCCCTTGCTTATTGGGACAAATCACTGTACTGGACCATTTGACGCACTGCCGACATCATCGAGATTCTCGAACGGCGATCGCACTCCGCTCACCTGAGCGCTATGGACGCTTGGGGTCCGACCGACGGCGGCCCGTGTTCGTGTCTGCGTGCGCGCCCTCATTGGCTCCGGGCGTTCAGCTTCTTCCGTGTCCGCGACCAGACATGAGTGTCGACACGCCAACTTCAACTTCAATGGAGCGACTGCTCTTCCTGTCTTTGTTGTCGCGCGATCAGGTCTCAGGATTCTATCGAAGCTCACGGGTCGCTGCATCCAATCAAGCGCCTCGGAACCGAGCCACTTCAACGGCGAGCACCTTCGCAGAGTGATGGTACCGCGCCCTCCAAAGAAACGCATGGCATTTGGAAGCCGCCATGTGATCGAGGAGGGGAATGCAGTGTTGGAGTGCGGTGTGCAGGGGTTTTTCTCTTTCTTCTTTCTTCCCTGCGTGCCAGGCGAGAGCCGTCGAACGAACGCAGTGCGAGTTCGTTTCGTTTTTCTCCAACCTGAAGAGACGGCGTTCGCGGCGTGGGAAGGCTGACAAAACCATGCAACCAACCCGGCCGCGATCCCCGAGCCGCGTCGCTGTCGCGCTCCTCACTCACCGTTTTGCGTTGCTGCGAGCCGAGCGCTTGACGCAACTGCCACGCCAGATCGCTCCGCTTGGGCATTTCACATTCGCCATATCCTTGGCAACTCTAGCGCTCCCTCTCGCTTCACTTTGACGTCGGTGCCGCTGCGACGTCGCACCCCCGACCACCGTCCACTCAGTTGACGTCGTCCGAATCCCTCCCACCCACCCCACGCACGTCAACGGCATCCGCATCGTTCGTTTTAGGTTCCGTTCCGGTGCGACCCGTTCATCCAGAACGATCTGATCTATTCGTAGGCAACCTCCACACATCCAACAACCAACATGGCAGCCATGGTGGCAACTGCGACGACGAGCTCGTTCTCGCCGCGCCAGCACAAGTTACGAACCTTTATCGTGTTAAATGCCAAGTCGTCGCGCGGCCGCTTGGCCAGTTTCTCGGAGCTCCTCGACGAACCGATGCCGCAAGCCGACCCGATCCCCGACGAGTGCCTCGCGTTCGAGAGCTACGCCGCCGTCGCCACGCGCTTCAAGCCGTCGTCGCCTCCGCGAGAGCTGCGCTGGAGCGACCTCAACCGCCCGCGCTTCCACCTCGCGTCGTTTCTGGGCCCTCAGAACAACGGCAAGCGCAGTCAGAAGGCGCGCCGTCGACACCTCCGCCGCGCGCGCTCCTCCAGCGGCAGCCTCAATGACCACCTCGAGGTCCACGCGCTCGAGTTGTGCTTCGAGTTCCTTGATCTCGCCGATCTTCAGCGCGCGACGCTCGTCTGTACCGAGTTCCGTGAGGTCGTCATTGGCTCGGCTCGACTCCTACTCGGCCTCTACGGTCGCAAGTGGCGCACTCCTCAGGACAAACCCTCTCGACTTCCGCGCGAGTACCACGCACTCGACTACCCGTCGCTGCTTGCGATGTACCACGACCGCCGTGAAGACTTTGACTACGCGCTCATGACGCGCAGCCGTGTCACCAAGTTGCCCGATGCCACATACGAAATCGTCAACAACTCGCTGCTACGTGTGCTGACGAATGGCGCCGTGGACTCGGTCCGAGGTAGCTCCCCACTGCCAGTGCTTTCGTGCGCTGCAGCTCTCAAGAAACGCGTCTCGTACTTCGAGGTCGCCATGCAGGGATGTGGCAGCGTTGGAGTCGTTTCACTCAGCGATGCGGCTACCCGCAGCGCTTACGGCTTCGGCTCCGATGAGCACATTGGCTGGAAGGGCGTGTCGTACGGCTACCATGGCAATGACGGCGACTTCGTCTACAACGATGGTACCGCTGCGTACGGTGGCGAGTGGAAGCCTTACGGCCCATCATGGGGCAACGTGAACTCGCAGGCTCCGGACTCGAAGCAAACGTTCACAGTCGGCTGCGGTGTCAACATGTCGTCGCACGAAGTGTTCTTCACGCTCAACGGCACGTTCCTGGGTGTCGCACCCGTAACGGTGCAGGACGGCGAGTACGCCGCAGCGGTCTCGCTTCATGAATTCAACGACTCGGCGGTGCTGAACGCGGGATCGGCGCCTTTCAAGTTTGACATCGAAGGTTTCTGTGCAAGTCTTCAGGTCGAATAGGTGTCGGAGCAAGGCATCGTCTCAAGGATGGACTGGACTGGCGCACGATATGGTGCGTCAGCGACCGGAGATCGAGGTTGAGGCGATGGCTCGGACCATCAACATCCCGTTGACTACTCGGACTGGAGACTTGCACAGTGATCAAGTGTGGGCCTGTCGAAGCAAAAGTGGCGTGACAATGCATGTCGAATGAAGCTTGAGGAACGGAATGCAAAGGATTGGCTGCCTCAAGTCTACATGATTGCCTTTGTGCATACTTCGTGGTAGAAACACTGCAAGAGTATGTCCTTCTTTCTCTATTATCGTGAATATCAACTCAATGCTTCGGAAGTTCTTCAGCTTATCGTTTCTTCCTCCCGGGCGGTTGAATGCTCGAGTGCCTGGTCGGATGAGCTTTGCTGTGTGCCCACAGCGACTACCTCAGCGCCGGCAGATTCCTGAGTGGCATTTTCAGTCTCAACCTGAATCGGGCCGACATCTTCAGTAATGTCGACTCTTGAAATCATCACTTCCGAACTCGCGTTCTCGGCAGGTAGAGCCTCGGCCAGCAACGAAGTCGGCTGTGGATCAGGAGACAAAAGTGGCGATATGGTCGATGGAGAAATCACGACATCAGTTTTCGGTGTGGACTCCTTATCGCCGGTGGGAGATGCAAGCCGAACAGTCCGCCGCATTAGATTCTTCATCGCACTCGTAGCACTTGATGCCAACGCTGAAGGAGACGATGGTGGAGGTTGGATCGGGCTAGATGGTGGCTGGGCTCGATGCGACAAGCGCCTCGCGTTGATCGAGATCTTCTTCGTGGCCTCCATGATTGCATCCTCAATCAGTCGCATCCATTCTGACTTCGCGTTTGCGGATTCCGCAATCACAACAAACGATTTCACGGGATTTATGATCTGAAACGCATGCTTGTGCATCATGTTCTCGGAGATGTCGCTGATGCGAGTCAATTTTAGACGAAGCGAGTTGTGTGGATTCCAATACCCAGACATTCCTTTGTCAGCATATATAAGCTGATCGTTGAAAAGGAAGAAACGGTACGTCTGGTTGCGAGATCTGCATTTCTTGGTCAAGTCTCCTTCGTGAATCAAGTGTGTCGAATCCTTGAGATAATAAGCACCCCGATTGATCCGCTTAATCGCGGACTGTAACTCTTCCGATCGCTGTCGCCTCTGAATGGCTTCCTTCATCTTGTTCACCAGCAAGTGAATGTCTCCCATCACGCTCCACGGATCATCAGTCGATGCTGCAGTCTCGATATTCTCCATCCACTCTGTTGACACTCCACTCGCGACAAGCTCTGGGTCAATGTTTAGCTCTTCACTTGATGAATCATTACCATTTAGGAGACATTCAACTTTCACAAGCAAGTTGCAGAAGGCTCTTCGCTCGACCGACATACCAAGGAATAAACAGGTAGAAATGCAGAAGCGGAGCAGATCCAAACACTGCATCGTGAGGGAGAGGTCGGACTGGTTGTCACATAGTATCGACGTTGATAGCGCGAGAAGATAGAACCAAACACGTTCGAAGAGTAGCTTGATCAAGTCGGGGCTTATGCACGCATCGACACCCACGAAACTGAAGGTGACATACGATTGGCACAAATCCTTCATAAGCTCTTCGGATTGGGAGACTGAACGAGCTACTCCACTTCGAAACTTGTCGACATCCAGAGCAAAAACAGAAAGCGTTGACTCTCGGTTCTTTGGGATAGCACGACTGCCCTTGATGTGCATGGGGTGCTGAGCAATATCGTCGTAAATATCCTCGAGCAATTGGCGGGGAAGATCCTTGCCGTTGTCGATCCCTCGATTGTTCTTCACAAACTGCTCTTTCGACATCTTGTTTTTCTTTACTTGAGGGTTGTGCAAGTCAGTGTTCAGCATGATGATCGAGTACGCAATAATCATCGCTGTGTCAGCTGATGAGAATGCACTGGGGCAGTCTTGCCAATAGCACTGGGCAAACGCTTCAACCATTCGTTCAATCTTCTGAGCCTCTCCTGGTAACCTGAAACCACCGTTTGTCAAGAAATGCCTTAGTGACTCGACCAGAGTCATTCCCTTGAAGGAAATCGCTCGAACGTATGTTAAACGAACTTGATCTTTGAAGTCCTCGTCACCTTCGCCCAGGTAATCCCCGATGTCGGCTTCATCAAAGAGATCATGGTAGATGCGCAAGAAGGAAGCGATGTCACGAGCTGTGTCCTTGACCAGGTTCATTGCCACAACGTATTCGAGCGACTTTTTCAGGCTCTTCGATGAGGCAATATCCATTGCTCGTTGCAGTATTTGCTGATTCTGTTTTTGAAGCTCATTTCGCATTCTTACCGACATATTCCCGAACTTGACCGTTGATTGTCGCGAAGAAACGTACCCACTCTTGACGTCCGACGGTCGTGGGTCATCTACACTTGAGGGTGACGGAGACAATGAACTGAGTGGAGCATTGATCGAGTCACCTGATGTATCCAGTCCTTCATCTTGTTCCCATCCACCATGCTCCATTGACAAAACCCTTGTTCTTGCATCCCGATTGATTAGGTGTGCATGGCCGCTGGCATCCATGATACTTCTCGTGATCGCAAGAATCGTCGACATGGCTTGGGCTTGCATCTTTGTCGTTGACTCGGACGTATCCTCACCTGTTGAGCTGTGAGTATTGTTACCTTCAGCAATGCTACACAACGCTGCGCACAAATGCTCGAAGATTTTCCATTGATGAACTCTGTCCAAGTCGAAATTGAGAAATATCTCGACGACATTGTTCGGAAGTTGAAACCAAGAAATCAATTCATCCATGATTGCAATTTGATGCGTCAATGCACCCACAGATGTGCTCCTCAGGATTCGAAGGAACAGATGCTCAAATAGCAGAGCAAACTCGACCTTGAGGTGCCGGCGATAGTGGTTCCACAAATTCGACGTCAAAGATAATCCGGCTCGAAACACGTCAGAGGACCAAATCAGTGCAATCGCGTTTGCCGCACAAAACACGAGCCGTCTTATCATTTGACCGAAAGGACGATAATTCCGAGTCTGCGAGCCAGCTGCTAGGAGCGCAGCATTCAAAGCTCGAAGAGAATTGACAATGGAATAGTGCTCTCGGTCGGGACCATGATCTCCTCCGAAATGTGGCTTCCGGCAAACTGACTTACTCAGAGTGATGACCAATTGAAATGCATTTTTTTCGGCCTACAACAACCTCCACTGAGATTACCACGATTCGGAAATCAGCTGTACCGCACTCACCGATGATTGAAGAGTTGCGTCAAGTGTCTCTATGAGCTCCAAGTGGAATGAAGGCGAATGAATTGAAGGGTGACTCTGACGAGAGTGTTAGCGGAAGCCGCATCAAGGTCAGGAAAGGCACGCCTACCTTGAAGATCCCAAGGATTCGCTCGGTGCCGGTCGCAATATCAACCCCATCTGTTACCTCTTCGATCAGATCTCGTACCGCGCAAGCAACAATGTCGTGTGGCGAGTAGGTTACGTCCCCTATTGGACGCCCAGATGATTCGCTTTGCTTCTCAGTACGCTCGGCTTCATATCTTCTCATAATTTTGAAAACAAGTTCGTCCTCCACAACCTTCACCAGAGAAGAATCGTAGTCTCCGACGAAAGTCAACGACTTCAACATGGCGTGCAACACATTCGCATCAAATGTCTGTGTCGATTTTCGAACCACCTGTGAAAAAAAAGCACATTAGCACGGAATAATGGACGTCAACGCACAACAAATGCATTACCTTTCGAAAAAATGGAAGGATGACTGCAAAGCGAGCCTTCACACCTTGGTGGCAAACAGATGCAACCGCATCTACAACCGTGTCTAATGGGCACACTGACGACTTCACGAGGATATCATGAAAAATTTTCGCTTCTAGACACTGGTTAAGCCCCTGAATCGCAGTCTCAGCAACAGTGCCGTGGCGCGTGTAGCATGCGAGCAGAATTGGGTACATGTAAAATTCTGCAATGCTGAGAACGTCACTCCACCCATCTAGTGCACAACCATTGGTCAGATACGTTGGACATCACCGCTAAAGAACAAGTGCTGCTTCCATTTGCGCCGTGATGGTCGAACATACCATTCGTATGCCCTGACTCGCGTAACTCGGTGCACTTGTTGTTCACTCCACATGTCTCTTGGGCGAGCACTCGGTCGGCACTTTCAGCTTGCCATTTGGACGACAACGAGTGACTCCCAGGACTGCTCTGGACGATACCACTCCAGCGACGTTTGAGTCCGCACAGGCACGGTACCTAAAGACCGAAACGCTGTTAGATGCTTTCGCATTGAACAAGCGAGCGTAGCGTACCTGCTTTTTGTAGCTCAAGTACACCTCAGTTCCCCCAGAGTTTGTGTTGATGTCAGCTAAGTGACCGTCAGGAGATCGATCGGCTTTAATGAATCTGATGTAGGCTCAAGGGTAAAATGCCGTAGGACCTGATTCGAAGCCTTCGTTCTCTTACCCGTAAGGAAGCTTGTCTCCCTTTCGAGGGAACAGAACTGCAATATCAGTTACGAACGAGTTCAACGATCTCTTGACACACAGTAATACGCGCTCTCCTTGGGTTCCCTGCCATAACCACGACCACTTAGTCGGAAGGTTCTCATGGCTAATGCGGCCCACCAGCTTACAGTGTTCAGATTGGCAGGAATGCCTCGTCGCAGCACAACTTCGTAGCTTGTCGGAACGAATTCACCACGGTCCGGGAATATAATCAACAACTCGCTGATTGGCAACTTGGTTGATGCTGCGTCCCTTTTGACGCACACGTAGATGAAAACACCGCCGCCGCCTTTGTTGAGGTCGGCACGCTGTCCGGTCGGTGAGCGTTCGATCTGAGCGCAGAACAAATGTATCAGACTTCTGCGTAGATCCCCCACGACGGCAATCGGATCGTACTTTTGTGTAGCCCTCAGGAACGGCGTCTCCGGTGAATATGATAGCAATGTCTGATATGGGTAAGGATCCGTCATCGACTGTGCTCCATCGCGGGGCGTCGAGGTTTGTTTTTCTGGGGCCAGATTAGATTTGACCATGAGCATGGAAACCGTTGTGTCCGATCATCACAATACGTACTGCTTGGAGAGTTGGCGGCTTCCGCGAGTACGCAGCTTGTCGTTCGATCCCGGGACTAGAGCTACAAGTCGCTCCTGAGGGCTTCGCGGTGGACCCAGAGTCTCAGTCGTTGGTGCGTCGACTCCTTTCGTGTCTCGACTTGGGTCATCGACTGCATCCACCGCTTCGGTTTGCCGGTGATGCTTCACCGCCATCGTCTCGAGACAGACTTCACGAAGAAACGCGTATGCTTCTTCATCGCTCGCGGTCTCTTGCAGCAGTTGGCTGACCACCGATCGCAGCACGTTCTCCTGTGGAGTCGCGAGTGCGCCGTCATCGCCGTCGACGGCAGCCACGACCACGGGCGAAGCGCACGTCGCCGCCATCTCTTCAATCAGTCGACCTCTCCGTCCGTCGTCTTCGTCTGGATGGATCACGACTGGCGCTGCGCGATGTTCAATGCATTCGTTTCTCCTCGTTTCTCGGGCGATTACGTGTGTCGCTTCGCATGAATGTGCCCCGAAGGTACCAATCGAAACTGAAACGGCAACTTGTTGAGAGAGAGCGACCATCACTCCGATTGTGGCGCACGGAAACATGGAACTGGGCTCGGCGTCGGAGGACGCCAGCGGTGTATGGCGGGCGTCCGAGCTGCGCAGGCGCATTGAGAACCGCCGGAGAGCAGAGAACGTAGCGCTAGAGTGCCCTCTTGATGATGGCAAGCGTGGCCAGGATGCGCGACGTAGCGAGTCCCCGAGTCCAGAGCGACTTCGATGCGAATTGGCGGACGATGCGACCCCTAGTCCGGCCCGTTCAAGTCACAAGGGAGGCTTCAGAGACGCCTTGCCCGTGCTTCGAGAGGCAAAACGTGACGTGTACGCCATCCAGATGGACGTGCTCGAGTTCCAGTCGAAGCATAATGCAGCGGTGAAGTGTGCCGACACACAGCTAACTCTTGAGAAGACAACCAGGTGAGACCGAGTACGAAATAGTTGGCGTGCGTGCGCGTGTGTGTGCGTGTGTGTGTGTGTGTGATGGCGACTACAAGGTAACTGGTTGATTTCCTTTCAAGACGATTGAAATCGGACGTACTCGCTACGCAGTCGATCGTTCGGCAGAAGAATGAGCGAGTGGATGACATGCGAGCGCGGGTCCTCCGCTTGTCTCGCTCGCTGCAAGACAGCTCGGATGAAAAGGCTTTTGTCAAGACACGAATCAAGATGGAGAAAGACATTCGGCAAGATCTGGCCAGGACTCGACGGTGTCCAAGGTGCCGAAAAGGCTTCATGCCGAGTCTATTTGATGCTCACATTGAGCACTGCTCCATTCGACGCGTTATCGCGCTGCCGGAGTTCTCGCCGCTTGCAGTACACGACGAGTGCGACATTGCTATCAACACGTCGCTATCTAATCGGCCCCTGCCAACCTTCATTTCTCAGCCTCCACGAAATTTCCGTGTTGAAGACGGTGGTGTAACTCATTCATCCATCCGCTTTCGTTGGGATGCTCCTATCTTCACAGGTTCAACACCAATCATCGATTATGAACTGACATTCTCTCACGCGGAGGCTCCGTCAAACAGCACGATGTCCATACGTCTATCGCAATGGTGTCTCCAGCTGCCTGTTCCCCCCAACAGTTTTTTATTGACACACTTGGTGGCGCAACAAACCTACACAACGGCTTCTCTGAAGGCAATCACGAAAAATGGTACCAGCCAGCGAAGCAACATTATCGCTTCTTTCCAAGTGGGTGAGCCGACTGCTCCCACGAAGCCGCTTTTCGTTACTGTCGGCCTGGTCACCGCAAAAACGATCAGTTTGTCTTGGACGGAGCCGATGGATTCAGGTGGATTACCCATTATCGACTACGAAATATCTTTCATCGAAGCAATCATGGAAGAGACGGTCACTATGCACAAGAATTACTTGGACGTCTCAGAAGTCGTTTACAAGCCCCGCTTAATCCGCACGCGATCGGCAACAACAGCCTTCGTGATCCCCGATCTGCTCAGTGGAAAAGAGCACAAACAATTCCAAGTTCGAGCAGTGAACTCAGCTGGGATACCGGGTGATTATAGCGCTTGTATTGAGTCAATTACGACTATCGGTATGTGATTGTAGATTTGGTGTTGTAATGATAGCGTACTAACAGCCCGGAATTACAGCACCTGGGAACGAATTCAAGCTTCTCGACGAACTTCAAGCTGCTGTGAATGCCCGCACCCGCATTATTGACTCCCAGTTCCTCAGCGGGTTTATGCAGCGGTATGACAGAGAGCACTACATCACTCTCGTGTCAAATTTCATTCTTTCATTACATCCAGAGCTTCAAAAGAAAGTTGATGCAATTATCACGAGGGCAGTTCACAACGAAACTGACGATCGTGCAAGCAAATTAGAGGTGGCCAGTCCGAGCGTCGAGCCGATGAGGCATTTGACTCTGAGTCTCAGTGACAAGGAGTTGATCATGGAACGGAGACGACAATTTCACTTCCGAATCGCTGAACTTGAAAAGGAGTTGAAGCGCGCCGAGTACAATGTTCAGTGGTGCAAAGATCGCCGAATTGATCTTGTTGCTCTCATTCGGGCAGCGGAAACGCGAATCCTTGAGAAGCAAGCCGAGTTGGAGCGAGCACGGATGTTCAGAGGGCGTCAAATGGACTCTGATGTGCTTGAGAACGGCTTGCAGCGTTTTTTCACGAAGGATCTCATAGTCGCACTTGGTGATGAAATTGAGATCGAACAACTTTATATTGCCGATGCGAAGGCAGAAATCGTTCAAGTTGAGGATTTCCTACGGGCTGACGAGAAGTTCCTAACTTCAGTATGCAAACGTTTGGATGAACGCAGACAAGCACTTCGAGCGTTTGAAGCAGACCCCACAAGACAAGAAGACGTCATCGGTCATCGAAGTAGTCTCATGCGGTTGAAAGATGGTGTGACATTCCGAGTTTTTCAAGCACTTGTCCGAAATCGAGACGAACGAAAAGACAATCGACGAAAAATGACTCAAGCGCTGTTGCGAATATCCTCTTGCCGCCTGCGAGCCGCAATGAATCGGTGGCGGTGGGTTACTCAGCAGATAGTGAAGCAGGACGGAATCAGTGGTCTTGGTACAATTGGTCTCGTTAACGCAACTGTTGGTAGAGACGAGTTGCTGCACGACGCTCGAGCTCTCCTATCCGCAATTCGGCAAACTGATGCTGAGTTGCAACGGCTCACGTGGAGTGATAACCAAGTTGCTTCGTCAATGCCAAATAACAGTTGTGAAACATCAGCTCCAGGAGCTCACGACGAAAGCCTTGCTCCGTGGTGGCTAGAAGCTGAAGCAAAGATGGATGTTCAGGATTTCGAAGGAGCACTGCGGGTTCTACGTTTCATTGAGTCGAACTCCAGGTGGATGAATAGTATGGACATCAACGGAGTGCTAAATCTTCAGCTCAAGACAGGAATCGTGCTTAAATGTCTACAAAAACTAGATGAAGCCCAGATCACTCTTGATCGTGCCACCATTCTTGCGTCTCGAGCTGGAAACCGAAAGGCAGAAGGAGAGGTGCTTCTTCATCTCGCAGACACACATTTTCTATCGGGGTCCCTTCGTCTCTCGATTGAGTGCTGTGAGCGCTCGCTGCTATGTTTTGAGACTGTGGGTGACAAACAAGGCGAACTGGCCTGTTATCGTAGTTTGGAGCGTTCATTCTTCAAGTTGGAAGACACGGAGATGGCAATGCTGAACAAGCAACTTGGAGACGAGATTGAGTTCGCCCTACAGCAGAAGATCAACACAACAAACAAGAAGCTCCAAAGCTTACAGCAGCGTTTGGTCGGAATTGGTGCAGAATCTAGCGTTGAGATTGAGCTGGAAAGAATTGGATCCATCGTTCCTCAGCTTCGTCGGGAACGAATCAAGTCAAAATACAAGATAAGAGAGGAGAGAAAGTGGATTGCAAGCCTGGAGAAACTTCTTGCCGAAAAGAAGGCGATGTTTGTGCAGGGCGAGCTGGATCTGAAACGAGCTCTCGCAAGTGACTCCCCTCAGGTTGACTCCGCAGTGATAAACGGAACAAGCGCCCGATACGATATCGAAGACTTCAAGCGAAAACTTGCAAAGCTGATGGGCAGCATCAAAGCCGGTGAGGAGCACATCACTAAGGAGATCCTGAACTCGAAGGTGCGCGTCAGCAACTCGGAGGACAGTATCAAGGAGCTTGAAAGCGAGTTGTTGGTTGAAACGGGGGCGCTAATGAGGCGTATGCAGTCGAAAGAACCACTCCGTTGTTTTCGGTTCAACACAACGAATGAAGTGCTCAAGAACGTTGTTGGATTGGCGAGCCACGGTATCAGCACGTGTGTAGCTTCCGCAGGGACGAATGCCCTACTCTTTGACACATTGACGGGGGCTTGTTTGAGCCAGGCACTCGGCGACCCACTCAAAGACCATCTAGGGGACCCCACTGGACACCAGGCTCAAATCGTGAGTATGTATTACGTCGGCAATCGCATCTACACTGGCTCGATGGATGCTTCGCTTGGTGTTTGGGCCGTCAAAGATGAAAACATCGGTGGTTTTTCGTGTGTGCTGGAGAAGTTACTGCGCCACTTCGATGCGACTGTCGTTAGTGTGGCTGCTGACGCACAATGGCTTGCGTGCGGTTGTTCTGATTGTGATGTCTTCTTGTTCGACACAACCAGTCTCACTATCCTTGCCCGGCTGAGTGGGGCACACGATCGAAGTGCGACAGTCGTTGTTGTAGACAGCTTCCAGAGCGCTTTGGTCACTGGCGGAGCAGATCACCGAGTGAAAGTGTGGGAGATCGGACACCAGACATCTCGTTCTGCATGGCGAAAGGTGAAAATGACGCATGTGTTGGAGGCAAAACGCCGCGGTGACGAGTATTTCGATGGTCATCTCAATCCGGTAACTTGCGTGCGCCAGATTGCAAGCGAAATCGTGAGTGCGGATGCTGGGGGTCGCATCATTATTTGGAACCTGGAGGCAAACGAGAAGCTGCTGAGAATATGCGATGTTCATAAGGTGGCTGTTCTGTGTCTTCAATTCGACGCCACCAAAATCGTCAGTGGAGGTCAAGATGGAAACATTTGTGTGACTGATTTCGCAACCGGGAATCTCGTGCAGACCCTGGTAGGGCACAAAGCCTCTGTTCTAGACTTACAATTCGATCGGAAGCGGCTAATCAGCATGTCAGCTGACGGTCGGATCCGGTTGTGGTACTGGCAGAGCAAGATTGGAGTTGGGGCTGATCGCAAGAAGTACCATATTCTCGGTGCTGGTGAGACCCTCAAGTCGCTCTCGTTGAAGTACCGAACCAGCATCAATAATTTATTGGTATGGAATAATTTGCCTGACTCGAGCAAGATGTACCTGGGTCAGAAGCTGGTGGTTGATATTGACAACAATGGCTCAGCTTCAGACGAGATCAAGACCCTTGACATGGCAGTGTCAACTCAGTTCGGCAAAGCTTCCTACGAGAACCTCGACTTCTTGGACTCCAACAAGGTGAAAGGGGAAGATGTTGAGTCCCAGTGGGCAGCCCAGCGTCTAGCACTACTGGCGAAGGAGTATTTCCCTCCTCTGGGTGATGAGGAGGAAAACGAGGAAAATGAAGAAGACGAGGAGGACTCCGACGAAGACTCGGTCATGGCAGTTGATGTAGACTCCAACAACGACGAGGACGAGGACGGTGGAGAGAGATCAGACGACGAGAACGACGATACGGGCAATCATGATGAAGGACCCTGATACGGTATCAAAATCTCACGGAAACGCCGACATGAATTCATCCCTGTACACTAGACTTCCCTTGTCTCCACTGCTGCTGACTGAACTCCTTGCAGCGACTCAGTCGTCATTGAGATGACTCCCCCATTTGGATCGGCGTCTGCATTTGTCTCCATGAACGCAACATGATCTGCTGATACAGTCGCCGCTTCGTCACTGACTTCAGTCGAAGACACGGGGGCCACTTCTTGAACCTGCACGACAGTCTCCGTCACGGATGTTGATGTCATGTCAATCGTAGCAGTCGCAACTGGCATCGTCTGTGCAACGGTCGCGACCACAGACGCAGGGTTAACACTGTCGACGCCCATGTCGATTGACCACGATGACTTGTCTTCGAGGTACATGTTACAGGACCGGAAGGCAGACCGCGCGTTTTCGCCGGCGAAAAACTCCCACGCTGTGTAGAACCAAAACGCGACGCACTTGCGATAATCATTTGGCTGGCTCGATTTCTTGAGCGTCAAGATGCGGCGCCACTCCTCCAAGACGAACGTACACAGCACATCCTCGTAGCTCGAATGACGAAGCGGGTTGCGCACCGTGTAGAACGACGTCCAGTACTTGCCGTAACCATCCAGTTGCTTCAATCCTTCCGTGAACTCTGGAGCACGGAACTCCTCCACTGCGGCGTCCAAAAGGAAGACAAACTTGTCACTGTACTTGGCTTCTTCGTCGTAAAACTTCTTCCATGTCACGGAGAAGAACTGCAGCGCCTCCATAGGATCATTACGTTTGGTGCGGTGCATGCTGTGCGCGTGACGAAGCTTGACAGGCTTCTTGCGTTCCCAGTGCCACGTCTCCACTGGAGGAAACACCGACATGGGCACCATCACGGATCCGTTGCCGCAGACTGCGACGTAAAGTGTTATGTAGTCGTTGATTCCTGGGTCCTTGGTCGAGTCGGCCTCATCCTTGTCAGCATCGGCAGCCATGCTGACCGGTGCGGAGTCCTCTGAGAGTTGCGGTTCGGTCCCAGGCATTCCAGCAGCAGCGCCGCCGACAGCCGCACCCGCTCCGATGGTCGCGTCCGGTCGATAGAGGTCAATCTTGGTGACAAAGTACATGAACTTGGTCGGGAACGGCTTGTTCTCAAAGAACGCCGCCAAGGACTCGCGCAGTGACGTCATGTCTTTCTTGTAGACTTCCTTGACCTCCGGTGAGGGGTAATACTCATCTGCAGCAGGTGAGACAGAGAGAATGAACACAAGCGCGATCCTGACGGCTGCAGTGGATGCACGTACTGCAGCTTGGGCATTCGAGCTCGTGCGTCGCTGTTGGATCGATTCGGGTGGGAAATCCAAAGATATCTGCAAATGATGATATGGATAGTGCAAAGGTCAGTCATCCATCCATCCACCGACAGCGTCAGTTGATCATCCGTACTGATTCCTTCCCGCATGACGTCCTTGTGCGTGACGTGCAGCGCGTGCTTGAGGTCATCATACACCGTGTTTGTCGAGCAGAACTTGTTGTAGCCGACCCAGTACTGCGCGTAGGTCTCGTTGAACACGAGGTGGCCACGCTGCACGGTGCTGGCCGCAACGAGGCGCGATGGGTCCGTGGCGCGCAGCCGGTCGACGTTCTTCTTCCAGTCGCGGATCTGGCCCGTCTTGACGCCGTACTTCTGGGCAGTCGCGGCGATCATGCCGGTGCGCTCGGCCTCCTCAATGATCTCGAGCTTCTTGCCCACGGTGAGCTGTCGGTCCGCCTTGCCGCGCGCCATGCTGGTCAACCGAGATGGATACGCTTCGTTGAGTCGCGTACCTTAGAGGTCAATGGACGGTACGATGGCGCTCTTCACGATGGCGGGAGCTCATGAATGGTTCAGCAAGCTCTCGATTAGAGCGCGGTCCGTCATATAAGGTTTTTTCCACACTCGAAAGTCACAAGGCTACTGATATAACGTGGTTACGTGTAAAAACGCTTTTCATAATGGGGTACGCCCTAAGAAAGCGCATTTTAGATGCCCCATGAACTCACAGCGATTGTTGCGAGTGACGGTGCCAACCCTCGCATCTCCTCATTGATTGCCCGTGTATTTGACTTCAGCGCTTGGCAAAAGGGTCCGCGCGCGGTGCACAACGCAGGCGAGATCAAGAGCACGCGAGTCAGATGGACGCTCAGCCATCCGCAGCGTCAGGTACTGTGGATGCACAGCCCGCCCTCGCGACAACGACGACGACGACGACGACGACAACGACCGAGTCCGTGATGGCACCAGGCGAAAGCGGATTGCTGACGCCGCAGCCTGTGCCATTCCTGCGCCATGACCTCTTCGCAGTGACGAAACGAGTTTGCAGTACCCCCGATGGACTGGTGATTGCCAAGAAAAACGCAGTCACGCGCGTACTGCAAGAGCTTCGGGTACGTTGGAGGCGTTGGAGTCGTTGTCGCTTTTGTTCTCACGTTCTCTCGCGCAGAAAGGAAGAGGCGTCATCGCACAGCAGTTGCAGCAGCTCGAGACACAGCTGCTTCATGTCAGCGACTTCCTTCAGGGCGACGTCGCAGAGCTCAGCATCGCACCGGCGCTGCAGGGCTCTGGCGGCGTCACTGCTGGACACCTAGACACTGCAGTCGACACGCTTGGTCCGCTGGGCAAAGGCAAAGCGGCGGTTGCGACTTGCGACAAGTCGAATCCTCTAAACCCGGTGGAGTCTCTGGTCGAAGAGGACCTTGCGTCTGGTACGTGGTCGAGTTTGCAAGGCTGGGAGAGTGGGTCTCTCATGAGGTCGTGTTCTCTGTTGGCGATAGACACGCCGTGCACGACGGTCGGGCTGTGGCGATACCTGTCGTTCTTCCCATTCTACAAGACAATCGCACTGGAGGACATTGATGATGCGCTGCAGCTTGAAGATCCGCACACTGCTGCGATGGAGACGGGTGTCGATGAGCCGTCAGTCGGCGACGCAACACTGGGTGCCGTCAGCACCTATGAGATGGCCGAAGAGCTCCCAAAACTCGACGACTCGTTGTCCTCTCAGTCTTGCGACGACACCCTTCGAGCACGACTTGTGGCGTCTCTGCTACCGATGGAGACAGCGTCCGTGTTTGCCTCTAAGGAGGAGCCTGTGAAGCACGGCGCTGCAGCCGACGTCCCAGCACTGGGTAATGATTGCAGCAAACCGATCGTCGAGGCGAGTTGCCATCATACGAACTCTTCGACGGCAGCGACTCTCCGTGCCATCGGCTTGCTGGAGCCAGAGCAAGACATCGACCGATCGCTGTCTCATCCAGAGGACGACGAGGTCAGCGCTGAGATCCGACGGCTGCAGCGATCACTCGCGAATCAGCTGCGGCGCAACAACGAGTTCAAGCGCACACTGCGCCGAACGCTCGAGAGGTGAGACGCCCATCGGTCGCTGTCTTCTTCTGGGGCATCAATGTTGATTGAAGAGTCGTGGCGCTCAGGCAGAAGCCGTGGATGACACGCGACGAGGAGTTTCAGCAGGTGGAAGGCAAGTTTCTGAAGATGTGGCGACGGAAGAAGGTCAGTGGAGCAAGCGTCGCGCAGTCATCGAGTGAATCGTCATTGATAATGCTGCTGCTGCTCTGTCTTGTGACGTGTGTTGCCAGGAGCTGGAGCGCAAGAAGAAACATCGAGAGAAGAAGCAACTACGAGTAGAAGGTGCGTTGTCGTCGCTCTCGTGTCATCTCTCGCTCAACGCCTGCTCGTCTGCTAACTCGGCGACTGCAACGAGATAGCTCCGTTACAATCCTCACACGCTTCGGCGTCAGGCGGTCACGCATAGCAAACGTGAGGCCAGCGCTCCCACAGGAACGAGAGACTACGCGAGTTAGGGTCAGGCAGTAATTTATTTATTTCGCCTCCGATGTCACTCAAGGTATTCAGAAAAATTCTAGAGCTCCATCGTCATTTTCCTAGCGGTGGGAAGTCATCGTGGTATGCTCGGTTCGAGGGATCCGCTGCTGCTCTTCGCGCGAACTGAGACGGTGTCGCCTGTGGAGGCGGTGGAGGAGGAGGTGCAAAGCCAGCGCCTCCTCGGCGGTGCGGCGAGAACGCCGACGCCGGGTAGGGACCTGGTGGCGGAGCCATGGATCCGGGATGACGATCTATCCGTTGGTACTCGGGGGAAGGCAAGCCACGGCCGCGTCCTGGATACTGATGCTGGCCGCCACCCTGGTAGCCAAACACGTTACCACGAGAGCCATCAAACGGCGGCGGTTGGTGGAACTGCTGTCCGCCGTAACGGGGCACGTTGTTGTGGTAGTATCCACCACCTGCATGGTTGCCCGAGTCGCGAGAGGGTCGATACGCATCGTGGTTGCGTGTGAAGTCGGGGTCGTTCATCTCTTGCTCTCGGTTGCGCCAGAGTACCTTGCTTTCCTTCCAGTTTTGCTGAGGCTTGAAGCCCGTGCGCTGATCGGCATTGACTCCTTCTGGCTGTGACGAGGAGGAGGATGACGACGGAGACGATGAGTCGGGCGAGCTTGTAGCACAGCTTCCGGTGGATTTCTGCTGGGAGGGAACACTGCCGGTCGGTGCGCGACTGCCTCGCGCGAAGCCTCGACTGCCATCCGGTCCAGCGGCCTGGTGGCTGCCGGCGGGAGCTCGTCCCTCTTTGCTGTCGGCTGTCGGGGAGGCGGCTGGGGCAGTCGCGGTAGCGGAGTTTGATGTCTCGCCGCCGCTGGAAGCAGGCGTTTCCTCTCCGAAGATCCGCGCTCGGGCCTCTGCATAAGCGCGCTCGCGGTCTTCGATGGAGCGTTGCGTATTCTTCTGATCGGCGCTGTTCCGTCCATTCGGGCCGGCTGCAGCCCCACCACGCGGCGGGGCGCCACGCTTGCGGATCATGATCTTGGGCGCAGACGCCGGTGTGACTGCGGGCTGCTTCTTCTCCGTCGATAAGTCGATGAGCAGCACACGCGGTACGAGCGTATGTGCCGTCTTGAAGAGTGTGACGACGCGGGACGCGTTACCGTCGTAGCTCTGCGCGTAGGGCGAATAGTCGGCAGTCTGGTGCTCGAGCGCGCAACGCTCAGCGAGGCGGTGGACGATCAGGCGGTGGTACGATGACAGCGGCGGAAAGCTGAGCTGCATTTCGCGTGGGTTCCGCACGAAGCGCACGATCTGATCCTCGAACTTGAGCACCGTGAGGCGCTCGCGCGGGTTCTCGAGTCCAGCGAGCAGCACCGGGTCCAGCGGTCCGAAGCGGGCGGACGCCGCGGTCGCCGTAGCAGGACTCACTGACTGAGCGTACGCGCCGTTCGGGTCGTACTGCGCATGCGGCGACTGGAACGCTCCGCCGTCTTGGCTCGGCGGCAGCGGCGGCGGCGGCTGCAAACGCAGCTGCGAGCGGAACGCTGTCGTGGCTTGCGCGACAGCGGCGTCATCGTCGTTGTCTTCGTCGTCGCCGTTCGGGTCGTCGAGCGGCGGCTGTGACGGCATCGGGGGCGGCTGCGTTCTCGGGAGAATCCGCGGCACGACGACGTCGCTCGTCTCCCAGTCGTCCGCGCGTGCGACCGCCTCGTTGCTCATCGTGTGCAGCTCCAACCACAGAGAGAGAGAGAGAGAGAGATAGAGAGAGAGAGAGACAGCGAGCTTTCTCTGCCTCGTTGCCGTCAGTCAGTCCTGGCGCTCGTGAGTGCCTCGTGACTGGAGCCAAATGCAAGGCGACGAGGACCCTCTCATCCGACATACCTCGGCCTCTCAAAACGCATCATCCTCCTAGTATTAATTAATGAGCTAAGCTAATCCTATCGACTATGGGCACACCGACAAAGAACCTCCTCCTCCTTCACGCCTGCCTCCATGCCTCCGCTTCCTGCCGCTGGTCGTTTCCTCCCTGAGCATGACAAGGTCGCTAGGACCGATGGCCGCGGCTTGGCTTGCGGTCAACGGTACGCAGCGTAATGTCCATGGCGCGGAGTTGAGACAGCGGCAGGTCGTCGTCCAGAAAGTCGTCCTCGTCATCGTCGACACCAGACACAGCAGCTCCCAATCGCCTTGGAGAGGTGCTGTCGAGTCCCGAGGACCACGTGTGATCGTGATCGTCGAACTCGGTCTCGGAATCAAAGCCGTACAGGTCTGCAGCCGCAGAGCAGGCGTCTGTTGAGGAGGCCGAGCTGCTGTAGTGGAGCGATGCTTGCCGTCGCCCTGACCGTCCATTCGAAGCGGGTGGGATACAATTGCGAAGTGGCCGTCGTTTGGGCGGATCCTGCTGCATGACTTCAATGCGCTCTTTCGTCGAGGCTTGCTGCCGCCGGAGTCGGTCGTATTGTTCAGCTTCTTGAGCTTGAAGCTCCAGTGCGAAAGCGTAATCTGGATCATTCGGATCACTGACTTCGTACTCTTCAACCGAGATCTCTTGCTGCACGACGCTCATGACGCCATACTCGCAGTCGTCTGTGCTGGGGACCTCAACAAAGCACCAACCAACGCCTTGATCGCCGAAACGAGCCGATATCTCTCGCTCCCATTCTTCCTCTTCTTCTCGCTGTAGTTTGGCTGCCAACTCCTCGTCCATGACGTCGTGAAGCTTTACTGGCGCCGGTGCGGCAGCGGCCGCCGCGCCCCACGGATTTCGGCTGACGCTCATTCTTCTTCGCACGGAGGGTCTTGCGTTTTCCACCAGAGAGAAACCCCGCTATCGGGTGCGACAGGCCAGCTTGCAGTAGATATCTGGGAGGTGACGACGCCGTCGTTCACCAGCTTGTACCAGTAAAGAACACACGAACAGACAACGCAAACACAACCAGCGCTTCAAGCGGCGATCGCCAGAGAGCGAGAGCGGGACACAACACGGCGGCGAGGCACAGCAGCAGAGGAAGGAAGGAAGGACGGTGGGGCGAGCAACCGTCGAACCAATCGAGCGCGAGGTTTCGTTTCGTTGCCAGGCAGTGGACTTGGTCTAGGGCCGGCGGCTCCCGCAGAACACCAAGAAAAAGCAGGGACCAACAGTCCGATTGGGCCCTAAGTGAGTGATGGTCGTCTAGAACTGGATCTGGGAGAGGGGCGACGATGACGGAGCTTCTTAATACCCAATCATAGGTTATATGGTTCTGAATATCAGCGAATCAGCTCCAAGCATGTATTTAGCCAACCGAATGCCGATAGTAGATTATTTGAGCGAATGGAATACCATTATTAATTGTACAGGTTTACGGTATCTTGATGCTTGACGTATTTAAATGAATATCTAAATTGCCGGGTTGCGCATGTTGGATGTTGGGGTCCCCAACTTGGGGATGATCACCATGAAGTGGGGCAACCTGGTTCATGTGTTTCTGCCGGACCATCTGTGGGGCACGTCATGTGCGACGATCCTGCGACTGACATTAGGACACAGCGTGATGGCTGAACGACTTCGGTGCGTTTCATCCTCAAATCGTGATATTCGCGCTTTCTCAAAATGCACGAAAGCGATCTCCGTACACTGTCGGTACGTACATTACCATACGCATCTCGCCTCGATCATCATCTTCTTCTCTGTTCTCGCCCCATGAGAGACGCACGAGCCTTCGCTCTGGTTGAACCCTTCTGACGATGCGTTTCCAGTCGACACAACGGTTCGTGTTCCCTACCCCTTCCTTTGCATCGTTTTGGGCTGGTGGCTTCGTTTCCGACTTCTCTTTGCGACCCAGTTTTTCGGGTGTCAACATCCAAAGGCAAAAGTCGCGAAAGAACACGCACACATCCGAAAATTTCGTTTTCTAACCCGATGGGCGCGTTTTCTTCGGTCTCGCACGATCAAGCCGACCGACGCCAGGATGATGCGTCAGGTGTTGCGCGGCGGTGGACCTGGATTCGGCCCGAATCATTCGGGTTCATCGTTCCCTCCGTTCAAGATCAGCGCGGGGCATACAAATGCCAAACGTCCAACTCGACTTGCGCCATCGGCCACTGTTCAGTTCAGGCCCAGTGCAAATATTCGTGTTTTTTTCTTTCTGTCCTTTGTGTCATCGGGCTGCGCTGAAGGCTCGCTGCCCTGTCCAGCCCCCCCGCGGAGCGCGTGGGCGTGGGCGCGGGCGTGGGCCGGTTCACCTTTCTCCCTTTCGTCAAGTGACCTCACCACGGTCAAAGGTCTGGTCTGGTCTGATCGGCCCCAACTCCAGTTCTCCACACACCAACGCCAACACCCACGACACCAACTACTGTACCTGTACCAACGACAGACTGCAGCACCAGCACACACCACCGACCGAACGCCGACCCGAACGAACGCCGCCACACCCGAACGCGCCCGCTTCACACGTCAGTTCGTTCCCTCCCTCCATCATGAACTTTGCCAGTCTCTCCCATGTGCTCCCCTGGAAGGCGCCGTCTGGCCCCACGCCGACCACCGCCACGACGCCCCCCGTCGGCGGCGTCAAGGACGCGGGCGAGCCAGCCTTCGACCCGGCCGTGAAGCCCAAGCGCAGCAACCAGCAGCCCGACAGCGACGAGGACACGGACGACTCGCAGAGCACGAGCAGCAAGGACACGGCGGCGCCCACGCTGCAGCCGCAGCCGTCGTTCGCGCGGCGACTCTTTGGCGGCAGCCGCGTCACGCTCCCGACGCTCTCGCGCAGGAACACGCGCAGTGTGAGCGACTTTAGCGAGAGCGACTTCGCGCCGCTCCCCGGTGGCACCCCTGTGTGGACGCGCTACGGCCTCGGCGCTGTCGTGACGCCGCGAGACGACGGCATCCTCGTGATCGCGCTGCAGGGCGGCGTCGGCGTGCGCCCGATGATGCTCTACCTCCACGCTGGCGCGGATGAGGAGTGCTACGCGTTGCCCGCGATCCGCTTTGACTGGGTCGACACGCCGCGAGGCGAAGGCGAGGTGCTCAGCTTCGACGCCTCCACGCAGAGCTACCGGGTGCGCGTCAACGACCACGAGTACACTGTCGCTCGCGGCGACGTGCGGCGTGCGATGCCGTCGTCCACGCGCCGACAGACAGCCTCTGCAGCGACCTCGACGAGCCGTCGGGCGTCGGCATCGACGGGCGCAGCAACAACAGCAACGACTCAGCCGCCGACGGCGCTGTCCAAGGGTCTCAACTCGGCCTTCAAGTCGATCGTGACCACCTCGTCTGAGCTCTCGACGTCGACGCTTCAGCTGGTCTCGAATTATTACTATGTCGGCCAGTGTGTCGTCACGACGTTTGGACCTGGCCACATCACGTCGCTTGATCAGCACGCGCACCGCGCCCAAGTGCAGCTCACGTGGGGAGCCATGGCGTACCTGAGCACGGACGCGATCCTGTACTACGCCAAAGCACTCGTTGGCATGGAAGTGAACACCAAGTTCGGCCACGGCGTCGTGCTCGACGTGCGCGCTGCTGACGCCATGTACACGGTCCGCCTGCACAGCGTCAAGCCTGGTGAGAGCGAAGTCGTGTACGTTCACGAGTCGGATCTGACGCGCGCAAGACGGCTGCGCCTCAGCACTGCAGCACCGACTCAGGTCGTCAAAGACACGCTCGCGTACCCGACCAAGCTCTTCGCGTTCGCTCAAAACAAGGTGAAGCTGTTTAGCCACAGTACGAGTGGCGTGTCAGACACAGCCGCGAAAACTGAAGGCCGTCCTGCCTCGAATGAGACCACGGCAGAGCCGCGCATGCGCCGAAAAAGCGTCGGCGAGCGATTGTCGGACACGCTGAAGAAAGCCAAGGCGAGCTCGTCGCTGAAGAGCAGCTCGACGTCGGGCAAGACCCGATCCAAGAGCGTGTGCGTGGTGGAAAGTGACAGTGATCGCGAGCAGGAGCCGTCAACCGCAGGGATTTAAGCGGTGAGGTTTTGCAAGGTCGAAGCCGTGTACCATCAGAGAAGGCGACACCAGAGCCAGGACGACCGTGCAGATATCACGTCCTCTCCAAGCCAGTATCCAAGGAGAGGTCCTGCGGGTGCGCGTGTTTGTGTCTACCCATTGATCAACCGCAGTGTGCATTGGAAAGAACATGTCTGCGTGAGTATGAAGTGATCTCGAGGCTCATCCGGAGCCACCACCAAGATTTTCGATTGATTTTTTTTGAGAGAATGATGCATCTCCGATCAAAGCAGGGATGATGAAGAAGAAGCCCTTCAAGAAGAATTAGGGCGTTATGTTGAATGCAAGAACACATCATGCGACAACATGCGTCGAGTCTTTCGTGTTCGAATCTTACCGTGGCACGGGATCTGGTCTCCGTGGGACTGATCTTCCACATCAAGATGGAAATAGGACGGATGGAGTCGCTATTCGAGAGAGCGATAGAGATGAGATACCTATCTGCATGGTCTGCGTGGCTGCCACAAGCTCATCTGAATCTGTCTCCCCCTCTTCTCTGCCCACTGTCTCCATTTAGCTGTGGTCCTAATGCGGTGATGCAGGAGCATGAGGAGGGACTCCAGGCAGCGGTGGCCTGGTGTCTGCCTCGTGCTCTGAAGTGCCCACTTTCCTGCCTTCCATCCAGCTCCAAGTGCCTTTGCCGGTCGTCATGTTCACGCGGGTACTCGCGACGTCGACGCCGCGTGGGCGACCACCAACGAGTCCGTCTGCGTCCTCCCGTGCACATCCGATCATCGAGTTCATGCACGACGAGGTGTTCTACACGACGCGCTCGACGCCACCCGCCGCACACGAGAAGGATCGCGTCGTGTTCTACTGCATCGACGATAAGCTCACGTACCACAACTTCTTCCTCGACTTTGGGCCGCACAATCTCGGCTGCACGTTCCAGTTTTGCCTCGTGATGAACAAGATGCTGGCGTCCGCGCGGCTCGAGCACAAGCGCATCCACTTCTACTCGGCGCCAGACCCGCAGCTGCGAGCCAACGCGGTCTGCCTCCTCACGTGCTGGGGCGTGCTCTTCCAGGGCATGACCCCCGACAAGGCCTTCGCGCCGTTCGCGCAGCTCCATTTCCCGTCCTTTCACGACGCGAGTCCGACGACAACAAGCACCTTCCGACTTTCGATCCTCGACTGCCTAAACGGGTTGCACCGCGCAGTCGCGAGGCGCTTCCTGGAGCCCACGCGCTTCAACTTGCAAGAGTACCACCATTACGAGCAGGTCGAGCACGGCGACCTCACCTGGGTCTCACCCAAGTTTGTCGCGTTCGCGGGACCGCAAAGCGAGTACGCGCTGAGTCCCGATGGCTACGTCACACTCACGCCGGAGCACTACGTGCCTTACTTCAAGAAGCGCAACGTGACCCTCGTGGTGCGGCTCAATGAGAATCTGTACGACGCGAGGCGATTCACCAGCACTGGAATCGCACACCTCGATTTGTTTTATCCCGACGGCGCGAACCCGTCAGCAGCGCTGCTGGATGAGTTTCTTCGGACGTGTGAGGCGACGCCGGGCGCTGTCGCAGTGCACTGCAAGGCCGGACTCGGGCGGACGGGGACTTGTATTGCTGCGTACCTGATGAAGCACGATGGCTTCACTGCCAAGGAGGCCATCGGCTGGCTCCGGCTCTGCCGTCCTGGCAGCGTCATTGGCCCGCAGCAAGAGTTCCTCGAGAGCATTCAGCCGCGCATGTGGAAGCTCAAGGAGCAGGAGCGTGCCGGCGCAGAGAAAACGAGTACGAGCTTCATCGTATCGCGTACGATCAACATCTTTGGTGTCAAGCGGCCAGTGGAGCTCTTCAGGGCAGACACGGCGAGAGGTATCCCATCCAGGGACAGTCAGGAGGCGAACCCCAAAGAGGAGGCGAGTCAAGGCGATCGGCTTGTGCGACTCAAGCAAAAGTATCAGCACCAATACGTACGATGACGATACAATGAAAGATCATTCTTGGACGCCAGACGCTGTCGTGTCTATAGAGCTTACGCTGCAGCGCGTGGGATCTTACGGGCCTCTGAGCCCAGATAGGAGGTGTACTGGCAGTGCTCTGGCTTGCGAATGGCGCCATCACGATACACGAGGTCGAAACCACCGATGCGTTCTTCGCCGGCGTGAGCTTTGCTGTCGATTCCGAGTGAGACACAGCGACATCGTGGCACTGCTGCCTTACGCAAGGACTTACGTGTTTTCCAGGTCCAAGATGTCGAGCATATCGTTAAGCATACCGCACTTGAGTTGATAATCCGAGGACGTGTTCGCAGACAGCTTTTATGCCAATTGAAGTGTTAGGAAATGCCGCTCAAATGAGGATCAGAGAGGAAGATCCACGCACCGATGGAGACGCGTTGACTTCCAGTAGCCACGGCTTGAGGTTCTCATCGATCATAATGTCGTATCCATAGAGCTCGAAGCAGTGCTTGTCATTGATCATGATCTTCTCGACACTCAATACCGACTTGATAATCACCATTTGGATCTCGTAGAAGAGCTTGTTGATCGCCTCAACACCGTGCTTTGACATCATGTACAGCTTGAGATTGCGGAGATCCCACTTGCCGCCGTGCTTCTTGTTGTAGTGCTCGGACGTCTTTTGAATGGCGACGTTTGTGAGGTGGATGAACGAGTTGGCAATGTCGCTGGGGTTATTCGAGTACCGAGAGTTGGTGAACCGTGCAAAGCCGCCGCGGTAGAGATAGATCTCGAGCGGGGAAAACGACGGCACAAGAGCGTAAAGGCGAAGATCAAACTGCACGACAACACTTCAGCAGGAGAACACTAAAGTTGAAGACCAATGCGGTATGCGTTTTACCTTTTTGCCGCCCACAAGATACGGGTTGGAAATATACTTTTGAACGACGTACGTCTCGACTTGCTGGCTTTGGGGCTGCCATCGGTAGTCCGTTCGCCAGTCGCTGATTTGACTGAGCTTCGTGAACAGAAAGATCCCTTTGCCCTGCGCTCTATCGCACGACGCAACCGTCAGTTTTGAACCGGTGGCCTTTCATGTCATTGCGTGTAGCTGGCACGCACTTGCTCGTCGGCTTCATGATCCAGACGCCCTGGTGGCGCCGAAACTCCTCGACAAAGATCGAGTACTCTCCTGGAAGCGTGTACGTCACTGGAAAGAAGTCGTACGCCCCCATCTCGAGCTCGCTGGCAGTCGGTTCTTCTCCAGCTCTAAACACGAGATCGCCGCGTTGTATGTCTTGGGTCGCCAATAGATTAGCGAAGCACAAACGCCACTTACTTTGCTCGTTTCTCCATCTGCCGTTTGGCGCGTTTGAGGTTCTTGATCAAATGGTCCTTGCGACATAGCTACAGGAAGCAAGACGCAATCGACAGAAGAAGTGAGTGAGCACTGAGAGGTGTTGAACATCGACTGAGCACAGCATGCCTCCCGTCCGTTGCGGAAATGATTGACGCGCTGTCCGTTTTCCAGATGCACCGTGTCCAGCAGCTCGTAGATGTACTCGCGGTCGGCCCAATAGAAGTCCCAGTCGTTGTCAGTCGTCTCCTTCCATCCACGGCGCAGCATCGTATCGTAGATTGTGTTGCGGAACGTCGTCTTGAACTTGATTGGCGCGCTCGTGCTGGTGCTGGGCACCGTTGCAGTCGTCCCTGACGCGGTTGAGGTAGCAGCAGCGCCGCGAGTCTTGCTTTCCTTGCCAGCGCCCAAGACGGCAGCATTCGATGACGCAGCGATCGGACGATCATTGCTTCCCGACGCCGCGGACGATTTCGTGGCCGATGAAGTCCCTGTGCCGCCTGTACTTCCTTCTCGCGCCTGCCGCACAGCCCTCGATGCACTTCCAGTCGCTGCCTTCTCCATCACGATAGGAACGAAATCGAGAAACGGTTCCGAGCGACGTCGTTTGTAGGAGTAATCGACTTTATTTATGGCTTCCTTATGTGTATTTGACACCGCCCATGAAGGTACGCGGATCGGGAGCGGCTCCATTGAACTCGGCCTGCGAGAAGTCAAAGCCCGGGTTTTCCTCCTGGAAGCGCTCGAGCATCATCTGCTGCTTCGTCTTCTCGACCTCCAACGGGTTTAGCTGGTGATATTGAGATAGCATGAGGTCCAGTACAAGCAAATACTCCCTGATGAAGCCTTGCAAGACGCGACGCACCTCTCCATGACCCACAAACACGCTTGGCCACATGAACCCTTTCTTCATCTTCTGCAGGTTGATATTGAGCTCTCCTCCGTCTGTACGCAGTTAAAGGGAAACCCAGTGAGTCATGGAATTGCTCGTGCGGACCGAAAGACCCGAAACGTACCCAGCATCCAGTAGCTTTCTGCCACAACAACAGGGCTCGAGAGGTCGTGCTATGCGATGCATACATTGCCTTGACGGTCAGACGAGAATGAATGGCGACGTTAGATCCGACGGACATCAAGCGTACATTGAGGTACTTGTCCTTGCTGCCGCGGAGCCCAAGCACGACGCGAGTCGCCGTGATGGTGCACTCGATGTCGTTGGCGGTGATCCCTGGCGGCGGCGCGATGAAGACGTTCACCTCCTCGAGCGACTGCTCCCACTCGTAGATGACGCGGTCTGTATGAAGCAGGGCAAGCAGACAGATGGACAGACACGCGTTAGCATTCTTGAGCAGGACGCTGTGGCTTGCGTCGGCGACAGCAGAGCGCTCACCATTGTACTTGAAGACGCGGCGAGTGGGCGCGGCCATGATCAACCAATACTGAATGGGATCGCGGAAATCGAGAATGGTGACTTTTTTTTCCATTTACGACTCTTCACGCAACATTCGTGCGACATCTATCCATACTGAAGGAAAATCTTGAGCCGATCGCTTGCCTCATGGAATCCGCGCAGACTCATGCAGTCGATGAGCAGGTTTTGCGCCGCGACCATGAGCTCCGCTGCACTCGCACCCTCGATAGCTGCCTCTGTGAGCCCGATCTGCCGACACGAGTGCAGTCGAGTCTCGCCGAGTTGCTTGCCGATGAACGAGCTGAACGCGATCATGGCGTCGGGCGACCACCGCGAGAAGATCAACGGGTGCGTCCGCAGATCAAGCTCTTCACTCGACGCAGTCGAGCCGCTGCCTTGGTCTCGGTCTCGCGCAATGGACGAGACCATCCGCTTCCGCAGCACGGCTTGGTAGGCGTCAGTATCTCCGACCAGTTGCGCGACGAGCTCGTCGAGCGCGCGATTCCGAACTGGAACTTGCTTCACGACATGGCGACACTCGGGGCATGACAGTGTTGCGGATGTACGGAACCAGTGACTGATGCAGAATCCGCAAAATGTGTGGGAGCACGCGAGCGTCGCGGAGTTGTGGAAGTAGTCGAGGCACACGGGGCACACCATGAACCGCTCCTTGTCATCGGACGTCGTTGAGCCACGTGCACGCTTTCGTGTCAGAGGGCTTGGCGCTTCACTCGTCCGTTCCGTCGTGGTCTCAGCTGCGCCGCGCTTCCGTCGTTGGAGAGCAGGCGACAGTCGTCGCGCTGGTGACGCGTTCGCCGACGTGCTCGGCGATCCGACAGCAGTCGTTTCGTTTCGCGACGACGGGACCCCTGACGGGGACGACAGGCCACGACTTCTTAGCGCTTGGCGAGACCTTGTGATTGTCGGTGATTGACCAAACTGAGGAGTGTCCTGACTGCGGCCGACGTGGATCATCAATCTGGAGTGGTTATCGTCGGGAAACTGTAAGCGGACTCGGAGTCCGTTACGCATGATCGAAGACAGCACGATCTCGTCTCCGTCGTGGAGTTCGACGGTTCCTCCCGGCATGAGGTCCATGCCATTAAGCCCCGTGCCATTCAGCGTGTTGAGGTCTTGAAGCATCCATCGCTGGCGATGGGGCGGTCGCGAGTGGTCGCCTTCGGTCTGAAGCGGGAAAATGCGGGCGTGGTTCTTGCTCACGGTTCGAGTTTCCTCGCACGTCGGGATCATGACTTCGCACCGCCGACTGCGTCCGATCGTAAACGCGGTCGTGAACACGTGCGTAGACGCTGATGGCGCGACGGCAGCAGTCGGGGACGGGCGAACCACGGCGCGCGAGGGGCTGACAGTCGTTCGTGACGGCGACGGCGTGGGGCGAGGCTTGCGCTCTCCGCTGCGAGTGCGCCACGGCCGCTCGGGCGTCCGCTCTCGCGCTTCCATGCTCGGTGTCTGGGCTGGTCGGTCGCGCATTTCCCCTCGCTCCAGTTTTCTGTTGTGTGGGGGCTCCAGTTCGAATCGCGAAATTTGAAATGGCGAGGAAACACTCCCAAAGTTTATGGATCTCGACACAAAGCGGAAACTACTTTGTATCAATTAAGCCAGGGAATGCGAATGGAAAAGGTTTCTCGCGTGGTCGCGTCGCTTGCCAAACGACGCCGGTGGCTCATGTGTGTGTGTGTGTGTGTGTGTGTGTGTGCGTCACGAAGATCACAACCACGTGTGCGCTCCGTGGCCGTCAATTCACAACCAACGCATCACATCGTACAGGCGATGATCTGACGGCTTTCCTTGAGCAGATATTTTGTAAAGAAGAAGAGATGGTGAGCTCTGTCTGCAGCAGGCTGTGCGGCTCGCGATGAACACTCGCATGCCTAAATCTGAGGTCCTCTAATGAAAGCCATTATCTGGAGGGGGACACAAACCTGTCAGGCTGCTCGCTCCCTCCTCCAGCACCCTCGCAATGGAAGCACAGGCGCCTGCCGGCATGTTGTATGCAGATCGCTGTGCTCACTGCAATAGATGCACCGAGTCAAGTGTCTCTGGACGCTGCGCTCCCCTCCCTCTGCTGTGTGATGCGTCGCGCAATGAATGACTCATTCATTCGTGGGTTGGGAGAATCACCTTGAAGAGGGAACGCATCCACCCAACCCACCCAGGCGACCATCACTCTGCGCGTCCTCGTTCCTCCCCCGGCGCCTTGAGCCTCGAGCCGAGCCGAGCGCCCCTCACTCATCACTTCTGATCACTTGGACGCTCGCCCGCCTCGCCTCAATTAGCGCCGCCGCCAACGAGCCAAGATGAGCGCCGGCAAGTCCATGATCACGCTGGAGGAAGGATGGGACCAAGAGATCAAGCCCAAGGCCATCGACGTGCTGCTCGAGATCCTCGAGAAGGGCTTCGACAAGGTCCGCGTGTCGCCGTTCCCGCCCAACTCGTTCATGCCGATCTACACGACGTGCTACAACATGTGCACGCAGCGCGCGCCGTACAACTTCTCGCAGCAGCTCTATGAGCGCCACGGGCTCACGTTCGACTCGTACCTCGAGGCGCAGGTGCTGCCGAGTCTGGAGAAGGCGCCAGATGAGCTGTTTCTGAGCGGACTCGTGCACCGCTGGCAAAACCACAAGCTCATGAACAAGTGGATGTCGCGCTTCTTTATGTACCTCGATCGATACTACGTGAAGCACCATTCGCTACCGACGCTCGAAGAGGCTGGACTGCAGAGCTTTGACCGCGTGGTCTTCCAGAAGATCAAAACCCGTGTCAAGTGGGCAATGCTGGAGCTGATTGAAAAGGAGCGCAACGGTGAGATCATTGATACGACGCTCATGCGAAACTGCGTCGAGGTTTTCGAAGTCATGGGCATGAAGTCACTCGACGTGTACCACCGTGATTTGGAGGAGGAATTGATTCAAGCGAGCAAGCAGTACTATGGCGTCAAATCCAAGGTCTGGCTCAGTGAAGACTCGACCCCAGTCTACCTGCAAAAGGTGGAAGAGGCGCTGCAAAGCGAACGCCATCGCGTGGAGCGCTACCTCAACAAGGTGACTGAGCCTAAGCTCATCAAGGAGCTTGAGAGTGTTCTTCTTCAAGCCACTGAAAAGGAATTGATTGAGCGTGAAAACTCTGGTGTCATCGCGCTTCTCCGAAATGATAAGCTCGACGATCTCGCTCGCATGTATCGCTTGTTTTCTCGCATCAAGCACGGCCTCGAGCCTATTGCTGACCTTGTGCAGAAGCACATTACAGCTGTCGGTAATGATATCGTGGAGAAGCGAGCAAACGCCGTCGCGGAAGGAAACATCAAGGACGCTGCGTCTGACCCAGAGTACATCAAAAACATTCTCTCTATTCATGATAAGTTCCGCAGTGTCGTGAACGAGCAATTCCAAGGCAGCTCGCTTTTCCAGAAGGCGCTCAAGGATGCATTTGTCGAGTTTGTCAACAAGGATGTCGGTCAGGACAGCTCAGCGAAATTGATGAGCACATTCTGTGACCGTATTCTGAAGACTGGTGGCGAGAAGCTCAGTGACGAGCAGGTTGAAGACTACCTCGAGAAGGTTGTGTTCGTGTTCTCGTACCTCACGGACAAGGATCTGTTTGCGGAGATTTATCGCAACCAGCTTGCTAAGCGTCTCTTGAATCAACGTTCGGCCTCTGCTGATGCAGAGGTGCAGATGATCAGCAAGCTCAAGCTGCGTTGTGGCGCCCAGTTCACTGGCAAGATGGAAGGCATGATGAACGATTTGGCGATTGGCAGCGACCACCACCAGGAGTTCGAGGGTTTCATGCAGAACCAGCGAGAGAAGGAGGGAGCCACCACTGGGTCTGCGAAGATTGATTTCAGTGTCCAGGTGTTGACAACGGGATACTGGCCGTCCTACAAGGTCTTGGAGATCACGATGCCACCGCAGATGGTCAAGTGCATGAACCTGTTCAAGGTCTACTATGATTCCAAGACAAGCCACCGCCGACTCCAATGGATCCATTCTCTTGGCAATGCGACTGTAAGTGTCTGCTGTGGATGCTTTGTACATGACGCAAATGTAACAGTGAATCTGTCTTGTCTGGCAGGTCCGAGGGAACTTCCCTAGAAAGAAGTGGTATGACCTGCAGGTGACGACGCTGCAGGCCGTCGCGTTGCTTCTGTTCAACGACGTTGATGGTGCTCTCACGTTTGACACTGTCCGCGAATCGCTGAACCTCTCGGTTGATGTGGTGAAGCGCATCATGCACTCGCTGTCGTGTGGCAAATTCAAAGTGCTGAACAAGCTCCCCGCCGGCAAAACCATCTCGACGAGCGACTCATTTGAGATCAACCAGACGTTTGCTTCTCCGATGCGTAAGATCCGTATTCCCATGGCGTCGCTCGAAGAGAGTCACAGCCAGAAGCACGTCGAGGAAGATCGTAGTATTGCCATTGAAGCGGCCATTGTGCGCATCATGAAGGCGCGCAAGACGCTTCAGCATCAGCAGCTCATCTCGGAGGTGCTGAGTCAGCTCGCCTTCTTCAAGCCGAACCTCAAGGTGATCAAGCGTCGTATTGAGGCACTGATTGACCGAGAGTATCTCGAGCGAGACCCGGAGCAGCCGAACACCTACCGCTATCTCGCCTAAGAGCTCAGTGGAATCGTTTTTGAGTCGCTACCAGGATAAATCTACTATCTTCTCCTTCGACGACGTGCACTTGTGTTGTGTCTGGTGCTGATTGTTGACCTCAGCGACGAAACACACCACACATCAATTCACGAAAGACTTTGGATCTATTACTTCTTGAAGAATCGGTTGAGCGCCGTGGGTGCGCTTTCCGCCTTCTCGCTCCATTCCTGCTGCTGGCGCTGGCGCTCCTCGCGCTTCTTCTTGGCCTCCAACAGGTCTTTGTACTTCTCCTTTTGCACGTCGACGACGTTCTGCTGCTTCTTCCGGAGGCGACGCGTTGGGCGGTTGCGTCCGCGCATCTTCTTCTTGGCGACCTCGGGCTTGCCGTTGGCCTTGGCCATCTGCTGGACCTTGGTCTGCTGCTCGACTGCGGGGTCCAGGTCGACGCGGCCGATGGCACGCGGATCGAGGGTGATCATCTCCGGGCGCAGCTTCTCCAACAGCGATCGCACCTCGGTCTCGCCACGCTGCTGCGCGTTCTCGAACGGGTTAGCCTCAAACGTGTCGAAGTTGGGCTCGCCGGCACCTGGGATGACAATGTTGCTCAGACCCGTCGAGTGACCGATGCTGAGGACATCCTCAAAGGGCTGGAAGGCGAGCGCGTTGACTTGAGATCCAGGGATCATATGCGTCATGTAAGGCACAGGGGCCGCCGTCGTGAACGGGTTCTTGAGCACGTGAACGTTCGGGCCGAAGCCGACAGCGACGAGACCGCGCTGGCTGACGCTCAGCGTGTTGGCGGCCGAGTGGAGGTAGTACTGGTTGAGCTCCTGGTACTTGCGCAGGTCGAAGACCTTGAGCTTGCGATCGGCACCGGCCGTCACGAGGTACTTTCCGCTGCCGTCAACTCCCATCGCTCGGACTGCAAACACTCAAAGCGTCAGATTCGGGACATCAAAGGTGTGGGATCAAGAACACAACGTAAACGTACTCGGTCCCTGATGGCATTGCATCTTGACGACCGCCTCTGGCATGTTCGGGGTCCACAGAGTGACGAGGCCGTTCGCGTGACCGAGGTTGATGACGGCGTTCCACGGGTTCTGCGCCATGGTGTCACAGAAGCCGAGCTTCGTGCGATGGGCGACGATCTCCTTGCCGGTCGTGACGTCGTGGTAGCTCAGTACGCCGTTGCCGCTCACGGTTGTCAGCAAGAAGTGGTACGGCAGAAACTCGAGCTTGCGCGGCTCTGGAATCGTGCGGATGCAGTGCGCTTCAGCGCCGCTGCTGTCGTAGATGTACACAAACTTCTTCTGCGCCGCCGCAAACATGGTGTTGTTGTGCAGGAACGCCACGTCGCGGACGAGATCGTTGGCCTGGAACTCGCACGAGAGACGCATGCGCAGCATGTCCATCATTGCCAGGTGTCCCTTTTGACCGCCGAGCAGCATGTTTCGGCCGTTGCGCGTGAATCGCACTGTGTACGAGCCGTAGTCTGGCAGGTCGAGGCTGAAGATCTTGCGCGCAGTGTTGAGATCGACGTTCTCCGCGAGCTGTCGCTGCGTGAACTTGTGCGTCTTCTCGAGACCCTCCGCTTCCAGATATCCGACCTCACTTGGCAGCAAGATCTCGGTCTTGGCAGCAGACACCGCGGCGTCCTGGAACTTGGCATTCGTGCTCTCGAGCGTGCCTTTGAGCTTCTTGTCGCGAATGTGCTGTTGGCATCGTTCCGTCAGTGAGATGGCTGAGTCGCTTCTAATCGACTGCATTACGCGTCATACGACAACGAGACATACCTTGAGTTTCTTCTGCGAGAGCGGCGCATGGCGCGTGTACTTGTCGAGGTTCTTGACCTTGGTCTTGCCTTTCTCGCTGTGTTTCTTGCTCACGCGCTTTTGCCCGAGACGCGTCGACGCCTGACGAACGATCTCATCGACGTTCTCCTCGACCTCCGAGTCGCTCACGCTGCTGCTGCTGCTGTATCCCTCGTCGTCGGACGCCATTGTTGACTCAGTCGTTCACGGCGCTCGCTGCAGACGTCGGGTGGATGCACTTGACGACGCCAATGGCGATGCTGATGGAGACGACGGCAGCCAATCGAGCACCCGACGACTCAAAAGGCCACGGCAGTCGCACCGTATACACCCGTTCAAAGGACCCTCGAACTTAGCATTAAAAAGCGCATTTTCCGTGGGGGACTAGGGTCGGGTCCAGTCCGGAAAATCAAGCCAGATGCCGGCGACCGTGTCATGTAAGCGGTCCACATGTCAGTCAGTTCAATCACTTCGGGGAAGGAAACAGGCGCATCCATCATCCAACGATGGCCGCGATGCCGCGCCACGCGATCGCCATGGCGCTCCTCGCCCTCGCGTGGAGCGTCTGTGGCGCCCACGCGACAGGCTTTGGCTCGCTCTCGGGCGAAGACGCGGGCGTCGCTGGTCACATCTCCAGCGGAAGCGCCGCGGCGCCACCAGTGACGCTGACGACGACTCCAATCGCCACACCGCAGACGACGACGCCCACACCCGCGCCATCGCCATCACTCGCTGCCAGCCTGCATGCAGACGCTGCGTCCATGATCGAAACGCCCGCCCCAGTGCCAGTGCCAGTGCCAGTGCCAGTGCCATCGACGGTTGTGCCGACGTCTGCGCCAACGGCAGCGGTTACGCTGTCACCGACGCCCGCGGCCTCGACGACGCCGACACCGACTGCAACCAAGGCGAGCGACATGGCGAGCGAAGAGGCTGCTATGCTGACGGAGGCCCCGGCAAAATCGATACCGGCGAACGCTAACGCTACCTATGGCCCGGCGACGGGCGCTGCTGTCGAGAGAGCGACGATGCTTGCAGCCAGCGCGCTGTCGCTACCAACCTCGTTGCCACCGGCGACAGCGCATCCAACCGAGGCGCCGGAGGAACGAGATTTGAATGCAACAACATTGAAGCGTGCTGCTCCTGGGGTCGATGACCACTGTGGTCAACGCAATGGCAATGGTTCGTCAACCTGTGGTGGTTCGTGGAGTCCGTCTGGTCTCATGGACGGTTACTGCAGGTTCTCACGGGAGCACCACTGGTCAGTGTAACGATCGTCTCCGCATTGAATCAACAAACGTGACGGGAGTTCCATCAGAGCCCGCACACGAGGCTGGGGATCCGAAGGTAAGACCAAGATCCACGGTTCATCCATCTTGAAGAATTATGCGTAACCTGAGTTCCGTGGTTGTCGAGACAGGCTCCATCAGATGCCCCCGCTCCACCGGTATGTCTTGAAAGCTTTGCTTATATGTTTGCATCAGCTGATGAAGCTCACAATCGCGACGGTTTTATTTGCAGGTGTCTCCACCGTATCGCTCCACGATCTGCCGTTGCAAGCCAGGAGAGTGTCAGAAGGAAATTCCTGGTGACGAATCATCCATGTGCGACCCTGAGCGAGCAGACGGCACGTGTCGAGAAGGATACAAGAAATGCGGTCAGTTTTGTGTCAGTGATACCGCGAAAAAGGCTCAACGAGTGTAACCACGACTTGGCTCCAACAGTTGCCACAAATTCTTACAGAGTTCAGGTCGTGCCTGCTACTCCAAACAGCATTTCCGACGTGTCGTTTTCGCTGCTGGCTTCGGACATCGTCGGAACTCTGTATAATCTTGGAGACCAGAATCCCATCGTGAAGAAGAAGAACTGGTGGATCGCATTGCGGCTCCCAGCAGACTGGAGATTTGTGACGTGGGATGTCACATCTCTCGAGGTGACAATGCAGTCAGAAACGGCTGGCAAAAACAAAACCCAGAGTTTCCAGGTCCGACCTTGCAGAGCTATCACTACACCAGCCAACTGCCGCGATGACAGTGTCGGTTTTGTGAACGTCATGGACATGTTTCGCGAGTGGGAACCTCTGATGACTTCAACTTCGAAGGCACCCGTGTCGTTTAGACTGGAGAAAAGCGTTGTAAGCGGATCACACGGCAAAGCGAAATCTGGAGACGTTGCTGTGTTTATCGTCTTCGAGAAAAGCCTCGACATCTCTCGACGAACCCGTGAGTTGACGGTGTCAGCAACAGCTGCGGATTCAACTTCTGGGATCACTGGGTCTGGTGAGCTCACAGTGATTCCGTTGGCAACCATGGAGGTGCCGTCGATCCGAGCAGGCAGATTGTACTCTTCACTCTTGTGGGTGGAAGTTGACAAGAAGAAGGCAACTTTGTCATTCTCGACATCAACCATTATTGGGAAGAGCTCGTTGGATCCCCAGGTTTGCGTCAACCTTCGCTCACAAGCTTGTTCTGCGCATGGAAGGCTGCCAACATCAAACACAACTTTTGAGAATGGAACAAGTGCAGCGTATGTGAAGGATGGAAATCCATTTATCAACATGTATTCAGTCCCAGGAGATGCCCCACTCACGGTGAAACCCATCAACGATACATTCTTCTGTATTGAAAAGTTGCTCCCGACTGGTGTGGATTCTAACAGCACTTGGGAAGTCAACAGTGAGTTTGCGTTCCAGCTTTACGTCGAAGGTGTTGTGTGGTCTGGCTCGACAGAATTGAATAAGTCCAATCGAGCTCGGGTGCCATACCTCGTTGAAGTCACTTTAATCGATCGAGACATCATCCAGGGAACTGACTGCGCGCAGCTTATTCTCCACGACGTTCAATGTAAGTGAGCATTCAGAATTTATGCATGATCAAGCACAGAAGGATTGGTTTGACCGATGACATACACAGATTCGAGTCACGGATTGAGTGTGTATAGTGTGATGTCGGTAACCATTTACGCAGTCACCCTGGTTGGGGCAATTCTGGTTACCCGTATGGTGCGTGCATCCCCACGCCGTCGTGAATATTCACAAGCGCTAATCTTCTCTGTCGCACATCTTCGATAGAACGGAATCACCTTCTCGCCGTCTTCATTTTACAACGATATGACGTCCATCAGCGTGGTTTTTATTCTCTTGTTCTCCATTATGGCCAACTCAATCTGGATCAATGTTTCGGCTGATGCAAGACAAACTGGAGCTAGCCACGTGTACTTCCTGCTGCATGTGATTACGTCGTGTTTCACGTGGACGATGATGACTTCGGTCTGCTTCCACTGGGCCTCTGTCCTCATTCACGATATCCGCAAGATCAGACGTGTCTACCTCGTGCTAGCATACGCGATTGTGAATGGAGCATTCTACGGACTCGCTGTATTTTCTCTGATCAGCTTGGCCAGCTTTTACAAGTGTGCGTATGACGACTACTTGAAGAACCCCAAGTACAGCAAACGCCTATGTGATAGCGACTACTGCCCAGATCTCCAACCGTTCCAGTGGAAGTACGCTGTAAACGACTTGTGCAAGGATGTACCATACTCGAACTGGTTTTTTCCGTTGTCGCTCGGAAACGACATCCTCGTGTTCATTTCTTCGGTGGCATTATTGATACTTGGGACCCATGTTTTGCGCCGAGGGTCTCGCCTCATCGAGCAATCCGGTAACTTGATCGATCAAAATATCGTTACGATGATGCGGCGATCACTGACGACGTACCTCGTGGTTATCCTTGCTATCACGATCTCGTTGGCCATATCTAACGCGGTGAACCTTGCGCTGTATTTCAACGATTGGAAGATGAATGCCATTGTGTGGTACACTTTCACGATCTGGCTCCCGACGATTATTCCACCAGCCGGCTTTCTCCTTTTGCAGTGGAACCCGAGCGTGCACGCTGCGCGCAGACCAGGCACAGAGATTGAAGAACGTGGTGGGAAGTCTGAGGAAGGTGACAAGACAGCACTTCGAGCAAACAGTACTTTTGGCGCTCTGAGCGATGGATGGGCAGGTATCAATGATTTTCCTGATACAGATTACACAGCCATTGGAGACGAAGGTGGAGCTAGCAATCGGAGTATTCTCGCACTTTCGGTCCAGTTAATCGTTCCGGCTGGGATAGCTCAAGCCTGCTTTGTGGAGGTCTATGTCGCTGATGAGGAGGAAGACGGGATCCTGATTGACGAGGCTGGCCGAAGGTCATCCAATGCCCGGGCAAGTGTGAGCTCTATCCTTGAAAGTGGTCTGCTGAGAGAAAGTGTTCTTCAACGTGGAAGTCGAACAATGTCTCTTTCTGCCATTAACAGTTCGTCATGGGCTCGAGTTGGCTCCACGGAGACTGTATTGCCGGGGAATGCGATGAATCGCACCGGTACCCCAACTCAAGCCGCATCATTCATGTCCATCATCCAAATCCCGGTGACACCATATCAGCAAGTATTCCGGTTCGTTGTCCACGATATCCAAGACGGTGTCGCGGTGTCGCCACAATCCAAGGACTCGAGAGGTGTTGATTGCAATGCTAGAATCTCGGGTATTGGATTATCGCCGCCTTCGAAGCCGCGAGTAGTCTGCGAGTTTACTTGCCTATCTACGGAGTTGATGAACTCGGCTGAGCTGTGTCTCATTGCTGGGGACGGATCGTATCGTGTGGTCCATCATGAAGGAGTAGAAGATGAGTATGAAGATCTTCCAGCTCCTGAATTGCGCGTCAGATGCAACACTGTTGCCACACGTATTCTGAAAGAGAACAACGACTTCGTGATCTCGAAGTCGTTCCAGTTTGGCGAGGCTGGACTGATGGTGATTGAAGATATGGTGGAGACTGTTTTCACCAACGAAATCCCACGCCAATTCCTTGATTTACTAATCAAGGAGCGATCGCTGGACATCGCCAGAGCCCAGAGCGATTTACGGAATTTCGAAGAGAAGTGCAAGAACGGTTTTCCTGGAGGAACTTTCGATAATCTCATCGACCAAATCCAGGTATGTGCATTCACAAAATATGTGCTGTCGCACAGCTCTCATCCTGCTGAATTAGGGAGAAAACAGTCAAGCCGTCGCGAAATCGTGGTTGGAAGAGCGCCTGCGTCAAAGATCTGTGTATGTGGACGCCCTCAAAGAATGCCAACAGTTGTGTTTCGAGAGAGCGGACGAGGGGATCAACTTCAAGTCTAGCACAGAGAAGAAAAGCCTTCAGCTAAGATTCATGCCGGTGAACTTGGTGAGTAGAGTCACAACTCAGGCTCGAAATCGACGCTTACGCTTGTCATGCAATTTTTTCATTTAGCACGTCCAAGACATGTGGGTCGGGCGAGCTTCAGACTTGCGAACACACTATTCGCGCCGAACCCATCAGGATGTTAAGCTGTACTCGACCGTCACTGTCGGAGCCTTTGCTGCACATTGCTTCAAGTTCCGCCATAGCACTGGTGTCTTGACCTTGCGATCGAAATTGTCGAAGCCAAACACAGATGATCAGACACTACGTGGAAAGCCGACAGGAGAGCAAGACTGGATGAACATGTTGACTCGTGCTGATGACGAGATCCGTTGGCATATCGTTGGACGGATGGATATGTGCGTGTCTCAAGCTCTCACGGCTCTTGTCACATCATTTTGTCGGGCGCTTGAGGCAGCGATTCAGAATCCGGCGTATTATCCCTTTTTCGAAGTGATTGAAGGTGTCGGGTTTCTGTGGCAAGTCGAGAGCTTGCTGTCCACGCAAGGCAAGGAGCTCGGAATGTTGGAAGATTTCTACGCGGCAGTTGAGGCAATGGGCAATGTGACTTTCGTGATCGACACATCACCGCCCACTCACCTGCCGTCTACCCTCAACCTTCACATCAAGGACATTAACATCCCAAGTGTGGTATCGGCACGTCTAAGTGGCGACCCTCAGAGTGGTGCATACACTGTGGTTGTTGGAGTTCGGTGCGATGACCACTTACTCGCGGTACTGCCTCCTGGTATCCGAAGTGGCGGCAAGGTAACAGTCACCCCAGTGATGTTCACGCAAGGGATCAACGAGATGCAGACTTTGGCAAACAGCTCCAGTGGCAAAAAGACAACGCTTCAAGACACGATCAACAGCAAGAGTTTTGGGGTGCTTTCTGAGTACACGAAGCAGTATCTTCACGTAGCTTCGAGCAAAGTACGTCCGTTCACGTCTTTGCACATTCCTGGTGCCGGTTGATGCTCATGTTTCGTCTTTTGTGTTACAGAATGTAGATTTGTCTGTCGATGCCAAAGAAGTGACGAGCCTTCTCGCTGAGTTGGGGGAGAAGATTGAGTCGGCCAGCAAGCAAATGATGAAAACGAAGCACCCAAAGATAATCCAGCTTGGGTCCCAGCTTTCCCGGAAGCTGATGGCCGGACGAGTGACGTCTTGCAAGAGTGCAAAGGATCGCACAGGCATGTCGGTCACGTTGGAGCAGGGCACCCTGTTGTCCGAGTTCCACGGTCTTCCTCAGGAGTTTGTCGCGCGAACGATTTCCACCATGCGAAGCAATGGCACTCGAATCGAGAATGCATTCAAGAACACGGGTAAACGGCAGTATGCGTTCAACGCCTTGCAGCGCTCTCTCCTGCCAGAGGAGTACAAGTGTCCCGAGGGCACGTATGGTCGAGGCAACGTCAGCTAGAGCAACATGTAGCAAGTCGTGTCACCCGTGTTGGGATGTTGGCTACCTAGTGATTGCACCGTGGATTGCATAGTAAAATCCCACCTACTTTTGACTTTCGGATCTCTCTCGCACAATTTGAATTTTCAACTTCTGTCGGTTGGCGGAGCAACCAGACGGAAACACACACACACACACACACCGACTCCCAACAGAAAAACTCGAACGTGTCAAGTCCAAACTCAACAACACCAACGACAACCGAAACCAAACAAACCAACGAACGAACACTCATGGCGGCTGAGATCGAGCGAATCGTCGACCGCAAGACCATCCGCGGCCGCGTGCACTACCTCGTCGTGTGGCGCGGCTTCAGTGAGGAAAACAATACTTGGTACGTTGGTGTGCGCGCTTTGCCTCGTGTTCGGTTGTTGGCTTCGTTTTTGCTGCGACCCGAACACTGACCCGAACCGAACCGAACCGAACCAGGGAGAGTCGCATGGACCTCGTCGCCGATGGCTACTCGAACGTGATCCGCGAGTACGAGAACGGTGCGTTGACTCTCCATTCTATCGATGGCCCGTTGACGCGTTGGCTCTTGCTGACGCGCGCTCGCTGCTCGTCCAGGACGCAAGGACGACGACGGCAGCAGCAGCTCCGGCCGCAGCCCCAGCCGTGGCCGCAGTCCCGGTCGCTCCAAGAGCCCCGGTCGTCGTGGCCGCAGCCGCAGCAACTCGACCGCGCGCTCGTCGAGTGCGTCGCGATCGCGCCGTCGCTCGACCAGTCGTGGCCGCGCGGCCGAACAGGGCGAGACGACTCCGTCGCGTCGCCGCTCGGCGCGGCAGCAGGAGAAGCTCGGCGTGCGTGCTGACTCGGAGGCGCCGGAAAAGAAGGCAGACGAAGAGCTCTTGCGCTCGGCACTCGCCGCGCTTGACCAGTCGACCAAGGCCACGGTTAGCGTGGAGACCCCACGCGAGACGCGCCGCTCGTCTCCGCGTCGAGCGCACGCACGGAAGGACGGTGCGGCCCTGGAGCTGGCGTACGAGGCCAAGAAGGACGCGCAGCCGACCGCCGCGTCTGCACCGGTAGCGGAGACAACGAAGACTGTGACTACTGGTGCTGTTGAAGAGGAAGAGGAGCTCGTGAAGACCGCGCAGGCAGATGAGCAAAACGTCAGTGCTCTGGCTGATCTGTGGACCAAGATCAACGAAGGCAACTGGTTGATGTGGTTCGTCAGCTCTGTCGTCGTCATCGCGTCGCTGCTCGCGAGCCGCCTGCTGCCTGGCGGAGAGAGCGACGCGGCGACCGACCGTGCCGCCGGTGTGCTGTTTGACGGCTCCGACAGCGGCGCGTGGCGCCTGTGGATCCCGTTTCTCACGCAGGTGATTGCGCTGCTGCTTGTGTTCCACCAACGCGACGCGCGCTCGTCCGTGAAATGGATCGCCATCTCGTTTGGCTGGCGCTGCGCCGCCGAGGTCCTGTTCCTTGTTGGATCGGAGGTTTGTCGTTCTGCGGTAGGGTCTGCATTGACGTTCGAGAGAACCTGACAAGTGTCAAATCTGTAGGAGTACTGGCAGTCGGCACTCCTCGCGGTGGCCATCGCACACGTCGCTCTCGTGCTGACGCTGGTGTCGATCGTTCGTAACCGCGAACACGCTCGCTCCATGCTCTCTCTGCTCACGTTCATCGTCGCCGCTGGCGCTCTCGCTCTCTCGGACTGGTTGGTCTCCCTCTTTCAGTCTCCCAGAGACACTTGATGACTGTATTTGCTAATCGTTGCCATCACCATTAGGTGGGTCTTCGAGTCCAAGAACCCGATGCGTGCGACTCGAGTGCAGCTTATGTCGCTTTCCGCGGTACGACCCTCTAAAATCACTGTGATGCTGTCGCTGATGTAGACGCGCTCACTCACTCTGCGCATGCTCAATTCACAGCTGGCTGTCGCGTTTTCTCCTGTTCTCACGAACGCCCCAAGTGATGATGAGTAGTTGCGCTCGACATGTCACACGACTGGAGAAGAAATGGAGACCGAAGGACCCCTCGTCAGTTCATGAATCAACCACCATGTATTCGAGGAGACAGTAGTTGTAGCAGTTGTAGAAGACGTAGCAGTAGGAATTGATTAATGCATTTCGCATTTCACAAAGCCGACACTAGACTTGAGCTGAACGACTTGTTCGTACCCTACGAGGCAGCCTCAGCCTGAGCAAGATTCAGCGCCTTCACGAAAAGCTGCCGACTCTGAACGTTGATCATCGAGTCGCCGCTAATCTCTCGTTGCACCAGATCGTCAATCAGCTCGACTGTGAGGCAAACTGAACGATTGTGTTTGCGACGGTGGTGTTCGCGTGACGCGTGATCGAGAACACTCTTGAACAAAAGGGTCTTACGCATCATTGACTCGACACGATGGTCGTTGATGCTGGTGTCGTTCTCTTGCAGCATTGCCTTCCATAGGCCACCATCTGAAAGAATACACTTCCTCCAAATACTCGCAACCAAATCGCTGACGTCGACGTCGGCAGGGAAGCACTCGACAGCATTAACTGCCATCAAGAAGACACTGGACCTGCCGTTGATATTCGGGAGTTCAGTGTGTGTGAAGAACAAGCGACATCAGCACGAATCTTACCGCAATGGATCATCGTCCCCGATACGCGAAACGGCTTCCAAGACTTCCTCAACCAACGCGTGCGGGGCAAGTGGTGCATCCATCGCATTAGGAGACTCTGCCATCTGCTGCAGCAACTCTTGAATTCTAGCCATAGTGAGCTGTGTCACAGAAAATAACGTCAGTCGGCAACCCAACTATAATACATCTAGTCGTAGTGTAACACAACTTACCTCTCGTGAAGAATCTTCCAAGTTAGCGTGGACTTGTTCCGAAGGAGTCGCCGCTAACGCTGCAATGCGTGAGATACTTGTCATCGTTTTTCTCTTGGCTAGCGATTGGTTTTCCATTTTTGCCTCATAAAGCGTCAAGCTGGACACGTGGTCGAGCTTGCCACTCGATGTTGCAGTCAACCATGAGAAATGAGTTAGCCGAGGATGGTCCTTCATGTAACTGTGGAGAGAGGGGCCAAACACCGCCGAGTTCGAGATGAGAAAAGCGAACATTCGCGACTGTGCGACTTCACCCTCGAAATACCACGGATATCTTGCCTCTCCACCGTACCAGCGCAGCAAAAAGTCCGTGAAATCAGGATACTTCCGCGCGTAAAGCTCCAGTCGTTTCGCTGCTGGACTCTTTTCCACGCGACCGAGAATATAGTCAACATTGCGGAGGTTCACTTCATCCTCACGGAAACACAGGTACACCATGGCTTCGTAGTAAACATACTTCTCCGCCATCTTGACACACACTGCAAATAGGTCATCTTGTCTTCGGTTCAACTGCCACGTGTCGATGATGTCGTTTGACTGCGGCACGCGATGTCGAAATTCGTAGTTGCAAGAAACAAACACGAGTGCATTCAGCACAAGTTGCTTCGTAATATCAGCTTCCTTGGTGAGGTCATCGGCGCTCTCTGAATTCGAAGCCATGAAGCGGCAATACGCGTCAAGCAAATTCGAGCCAAGTTTACGAATCATAGAGCATAGCTCGAACACTTCATCCGGATTCCTCGGTGTGGGAGTTTCCACAGGGCGTGCTGTGTACCCCACAGCCGCAGACAAGCGTGATATTTGATCCGCCACAACTTCACGAATCGTTCTCGTAAACATCCATCGTCCGTTAGAAGACAGCTGCGTTGACGTGGGGCTCTTCAGTAGGCTTTGCATGCTGTAACCACTTTCGAGGAGGCCGTAGAAGTAGTTCGAGTTGTTCTCACCAGCGTCCGCTGCAAGCTGCTGAATCTCAACGGCGAGAGCAGCGAAGAGCTCACCAATTTTGCTGATTTCGCAGTAAAAGATGTCAAAAGCGTTGTAACCTGCGAGGCGCAGCTGTTCTCGCTCATAGCCTCGAGAAGCAACTGCTCGCTCAATTGCTCGAAGGAGCAGGTTACCATTCAATCGGCGATCCACACTATTGGTTATGTTCTCATCATCCACCTCTTGATCAGCAATATCGTCACCATTCGCTTCGTGGATTTCACCTGGATTTGCGAGCAACGACGCTTGATACTTGCACAAGGCAACAGCTGCATGAAGCTTCTCCTCGCCCTCGATGAGATATTCCATTAACTCCTCGCTTGACTCAATACAGCTCCACACAGAATGGCTTGAGCGCTGGATGAAACTGATGAAAGTTTCAAATCGAGCGCGTTTCTCCTCGAGCTGATAGCGAACAAGCTTCGGCGTAATCACCGTATTATGATTGCGATCCAGTGAAGTGGAATCTGACAAGCTGTAGCCTTCAGCATCTTTCCCCCAGCGAAGACCCGATGAAGCTTTTGCATCCAGAATTTGGTAGACAGCAGCAACTGTCGCCTGGGCAACCTTCTGGATGTCCGACTCCCGAACACGCAGCGACACAGCACGCATCTTCATCGAGCTAAACTCGAGGGAATGGGAAAGAAGGAGACGAGCGTACTCGTTAACGTCAAGGTTTTCGCCAAGGACATACGAGTACGGCGACGTCGCGTCACTTGAAGGATTCTGTCCCACATGAAGGATGGAGCTCTGTCCTGTGGCAACAGCTCTCCATTCATCTTGGTCAAGCCGAGTCATGGTTGAAGTCGTCGCAGCACACACGATCCCTCCAGGACGTTGATCAATGTCGAGAAGCAAAAATGTGACAGATCCTTTCACCAGGTCTTTGGTCGAAGTTGAGTTCCTTGGAACAACATCCACTTGCGAGCCAAAGCCGACTGCACCACCCTTTCTAACCCCTTGTAATGAGAACCCACGAGAATGGACGATAGTTTGGCCGGATTTCGGAAGCTGGATTGAGGTGATATGCACCGGTTGACCTCGCGTCCACACTAGATACAGCGAGCTTGAAGTAATGGGAAAACACTCGACGGTAACGTATGTACGTGTATCAGACAGCTCAGAGAAACGGGGCTCGTAGTCGAGTAAACAAGCCCACTCAGGTTCTGGTGTTGCTTGAACTCGAGACGATTGAAATGATTCCCCAAGGGACGAGGAGAAGTGAAACATAGCATACTTCACAGTTGGCGCACTGTTTTTCTCTCCAGAGGTACAAACGTATGCCACCAATAATCCGAATCCATCTTGAACGATATAGGGGACGGAAACCATAAAAACCTTGGCCAGATGAAATGACGGGAAGTGCTCGCTGAAATACGCGATCGCCACACGATTTGCGTCAAACTGCCAGCGAGTTCTGTACGTGCAGTCCATAACATCAGAGGCGTTAAAGGAGCGTCGCTCCAGTGCGCCATGCTCATAAAGCACTAGCATATCGACATCACGCTCATCACCACAAGCCATGTTTTCCGACTCGGCTGCTGAGGTCGACAGAATCTTGACAGACTGGATTGGGCCATTAAGTGCAAGCTCCGATGTTGGAGCGGAAGCAAAGAAAAACTGGCTGACAGTCTTCGAAAGACCTGATAAGAAGCCACTTTGTTGACGCTCAAACGCGCGAGCGCGAATTCGCCGATCTTCCATAGCAATCTCCCATACGTTTCCTTGGTTACTCCAGCAGAAAATACTGCGCATCTCAACTTCGCTCGATCCCGCCTTGACAGTAGCGAACTCTTCATCTAGATCATCATTTTCACCCTCCTGATCATTAGCATTCGTCAGATGGTCAGGAGATGTCACCGCAGCAACGACGAGACTGGCATTGCCATGCGTCGTGACTTCCTCGTTCAACTGCAAAGGAATCTGGACACTGAGCGGGACGCTTTCGTATGGCAAATTGATGTCCTCCCAGAAAAGTACGAGACCACTGGATGCAACCACCATGAGAGAGATTCGAGAGCCGTAAAGCGCGAAGAGAAAAGGAAACAGCCGCACATCCGCGTGTAGTTCTTCCGGGAGGGACAAGGAGACGACGTTGGCACTATCTTCTTGCCACAGCACGAGACGTTCCCGCAGCATCAAGACGTAGTAGCTGATCAAGACTCGACGTTCACCAGCAGATCGACTCGGGGATGGCACAGCAATGCGGCAGTTCACGACAACATCACCGTTTCGAGTGTCTTCTCCGCGTCGGAGCTCGTCGACGAGGAAGTTCGGGACTCCTTGAACGCGAGTGACCGTGCAGTCTTGCGTCTCGACAAGAATATCGTCGTTCTCGATATCACCCAAGCTCGGCGCCCGGTAGTTGGACTGAGTCGCAAGAAGAGGCGTCTTCACGTGGCGATTCGAGCCCCCCTCGAGGCGCTGGCGCTTGGGCTGCATGGCTTGTTGGAGATGCGCACGTGAGGACGGCGAGAAAGGCGCACGCCTAGCGTCGATGGCGGCGTCCCCATCGAGAGCGCCGTCCGAGCCGAACATGCTCCACAGCGGGCTCGCTCGCTTGACATTCGCAGACGCCGAAGGTTCCGGCACCTTGCGCGCGCTAAACATCTTGGCTTCACTATCGGCGAAGGGAAACTTGGGCCTTTCCCGTGCCACAGGACACCACACGTCGGTCTTACTTCGCCGCGTATGTCGTTGATCCGCGCGTTGTCGGTTGCCGCTTGTTGCGCCGCAGTCTCCAGTCAGACAAACCAGCGAGCGATCCATACGATACGATTAAAACAGATCCAATACTGAGTGAATTAAACTGTTGACGTTCATTTTTTGAAAAACGCGTTCATTCCTGAAAAATATGGGCCAGATTTTAATAAATACGTCCCCTGTGAGTTCTGAACAACAACAATGCTGTCTGCTCTTCGATCAGAATCCGAGCGTGGCGCGGTGCTGGTGACCCCGCACGGGTGGAGGAGACGTCTCTCCAGACGCAGCTCCAGGTTGACCACGAGGATAACCTGCAACGCTGGCACGGATCGGCCCGTCACCCTCGCTCGATCCAACACTCTCTTTTCGTCGAAGGTTGCCCCCGGAAGCGGAATTGTTCACACGCTGCATCACCAAGGTATGCGTTGCCTCAAGCGCCTTCACCCATTGCATCATCTCGTTTCTTGTCTTTGCGACGAATCGGTTTTGATGTGTTGGCGTGCAGATCGAAAACTCGGTGCTCTTCATCTCCGTCTTCGCATACACCACCTCAAGTGCTGGGTTATCAAGTGGCACACTGCCACGAGGCTCCCGATCCCCCTTCCGCTTGTAGTACTTCAGTGAGCCTGACCCGTCGAGGACGCAGTAGCGCTCACGAACCCCGCGGAGTGACATGTTACCAAAGAGCCCGCGCTCATTCGAATGACTTGGATGCTTCATCAACACACCCGAGAGCATCGGAAATTCGGCAATCACGCTGGTCGATGTCGCAGCTGAAACGACGTGCTCTCTTGTACCCAAGTTGTAAGTGCTGTTAGACTCAATCGAGTGCGCCATCGATGCTCGAGAGGCATCAGTGCTGATACTTGACCGACTGTTGCTCCGATCACGGTCATCGAATGGAGTAGCTCGATCCAATGACGGGCGAGTGCTTGAAACTCTTGGAGGAAGCGCCATCGATGCTCGCGATGAAGCTGATAGCTGTCCCGATCCCATTGGCGGCGTTCCGCCAATTGGCGTTGGAGGAAGTGCCAATGACTCACGCGTCAACATCTGGTACTCATCTTGAACCAATTTCATCTCCTCTTTCAGTCGAGCCCGGCGATCACTCATTTGCTGTTTCAACTGCACGTCATTGCTACTAGCAGCCTTTGCTAGCTGAGCAACTGTATCATGCTGCAACAACAAAAAAACAGTCAGCGCCAGGAAACCAAAACGATCGAGTCAGCAACGTTGAAATCTCACCAGGTCTGATCGAAGTGAAGCAAGCCTCTGGTGAAGACGCAGACCTTCCGCATCGGGTTGCGGCTGAGCTAGGGAGTTTCTTGCCGATGAAGCATGGCCTGGCTCCTGGTCTGAAACATCATCGGGAGCATGCACACTGAGTCGCTGTTGAGGGCCATCTACAGTGAGGCGCCGGTCGATTGTCGATTTCACGTTAAAATTCGCCTCCAGCTGCAGAATATCGTCCAACACAGCCTTCAAATCATCACGAAGACCAGCCCGACGGATTGAAAGATTGTCCACACGAGCCCGCTCGTTATTCTTCGCTGCGGTTGCAATTGCTGCGACGGTATCACGCTATAGTTTCATGTTGCATGCTTCAGTGAACGTGGAAAGTCTCTGAGGACACTACGACATACGTACCAAGTTCTTCCTGATCTCCTCAGCCCGGTTCTCAAGGTAGACGAGTTGAGGTGGCTTATTCAGAGTTGGCTCTGGCTCCCCTTCTCGATCGGTTAGTCGTCGGTCGATGGTTGACTTCACGTTGAACTGGATCTCGAACTTCTGAATGTCATCCAACGCGTTTTTCAGATCATCTCGAAGACCCGAGCGCCGAATTGAAAGGTTGTCAACTCGAGCACGATCTCCCTGTTTCGCAGCCGCAGCAATTCCAGCAACCGTATCACGCTGAGGAGAGGAATGATATCAGACTCAATATCTCCATCACTTCGCCAGCGCAAGAATTACTTACCAGATTTTGGCGGAGAGTCTCAACACGGTTCTCAAGGAACAGTAGTTGAGGAGGCTTCTCACCACTAATCAAGTCATCCTCGCGCTTTGAGGCAGCATCGACACTTGCCATCTGGCGTTTAAACTGTGATATGTCAGATTCGAATGCCTGGACACGACACTCTTCAGAATCCAGCTCGCCCTCGAGACTTTGACGCCGTCCACGGATCTTGACGAGCAGACGGTCTCTTGCGTCATCTGCGAACCGATCGATCGACCCACGCTCGACGTATGAGCCGAGGAATCCAGTCGAGAAAACGTCCAGCTCGTCGACAAGTTTGCTGACTGCAGTGTCTTCGAGGTCTCCGAGTGCATTTAGCTCATCTTGCGTTGCATCCAAATCGCCTTCAAGTGTTGCTTTCTCTGCACGAAGTTGGTCGTTCTCAGCGATCATCTCCCCGATTTCTTTGTCCAACACCGCCTGACGCTCCTGTAGCTCCACTGTTTTCGCAACCTCCGCTGATTCGAGTTGCCCCGTTTCCTGCGCCTTCAGTCTGTCGAGCCAGGACTGGAGACTTTCGGTTTCAGTGTCGAGACTCTCCTTCTCCTTTTCAAGTAACTCTTGAAACTCTTGCATGGCCACCAATTGGTTCGATAGGATATCAATCTTTCGCGCGAGTTCTTGCTCTTTCTTCGCCATCCGATTTTTGGAGACATGCCAGACCTGTAGCTGCAGTTCGTGGGCGACCAGAAGTTGGAAGTACTCCAAGCGCAAATCACTCTGCCGTGATCGAGCAAGTCTCGCCTCACGTTGCTCTTCAGTTTCTTCCTCTGGAGGCAGCTCTTTCACGCGGCCCTGTGCGAAAGAAGGTAAGCTTTCGTGTAAACTTGCCCCGGCATCGTACTAGATTACGCACCACAATGCCCTTCGAGATGTCGGCAAACTTGATCCGCAGTGGACGCGGCAGCCGATTTACTCGATCAAGAACTTCCGTGTATGTACAGCCAGTCAGCGGAATGCCATTGATTGCAGTCATACGCATCCCGACATAAAGGCGCCTGTGATGACAACGTCACGTAAGTGCACAAAGCTCGAGAGACATACAAGGAAAAACATACTTCTCTGGCTTGACGCTCCAGTTGTAGATCTCAGCGGGACTAGCCATACCGTTTGCCAGCTAGATAGAGCATTAGATGGGCGAATATCCCTGTATCATACCAGTGCCACGCTCACCTTGTAGATTTCGGCGATGTACACCTGGATATCCGTGAACTCGGCACCAGGTTCCGCGGTGATTTGCTTGAGATTCAATCCAAGTCGGCCTGGACCAAATGTCACTTCGATTTCGTGAACCCACTTGTAGCCGATTCCAGTTTTCATGTTTGGTCGAAGCCACTGCGTCTGGCCGTAGGGGGAGACGTAGTATTCCTTGCCACCGTGCGTTTTACTCGCTCGAGTCGTCCAACCCTTCGGCAGCACTAGGATCTCTCCAGAATCGAGCACTTCAACTGTTTCACACGCCATCCTATTTTACACGTGGTCAACAAGGCGTGTTCAGAAGATCCTTTGAGTCATTCGCGCACTCACATGGACTTGATCTTGTTGATGACATCCTCGATCTTCTCCTCCTTGGTATCCGCAGGATTTGACTCGTCAACGACCTCAGCAATGATTGCATGCTGTCCAACCCCATCCTCCTCGCATACTGGCTTGTCGACATCGTTCCCAGTACCAGAAGATACGCTTGCGCTATCCAGCGGGGGCTCGGATGCCGTGATAGACGCCACGATCCTGTCGTTCGAGGCACCGTTTGGGTTAGCCGTACCATCGTCAAGCAGCACGGATGCCTCTTGCGCAGGGGACGTGAGGTCTGGAAGCTCAATGTCCTCCGTGGCAGATTCATCCACTGATACGGAGGGTGTGTGCAGCTGAGCGCCATGCTCTCGCGTCTCCGTGGTCTCCTTCGCGGGGCTCGGACTCGGGGCCGCGACACCTGCGCTCTCGGGCGCGTTGTCAGCCATTCTGTTCGCCTCCGATTCGTTCGCGCAAGGTGGTCGCGCGGGACAAGTCGCCGTGGTGTGGTGGGGATGTCGCCGCGATCTCAAGCCGCGACCAGGTCGACGATGGTCAGACCTCTGCTGTCGGTCACTCACTCTCACGTTCTCTCTCTCTCTTTTGTTGCTTTGTCACAAGGTTCTTGAGCTGGTGGGAAAAATAATCACCGAGGTTTTTCGGATATGCGACATAAAACCTTTGTATTTGACAACACCGCAACCTGGAATCAGACAGATACCTTCGGCATGGATCGATCAAACCGCAATTGCGACTGGCACAAAGGTGTCTGTGGCGTGGTCAACATGCAGCCCCATCAATCCAACTTCTCACACGGATGGGAAGTCCATCAAGCAGTAGCCGTCACTGCACTCACTGCTCTTGGCTACGTCTTCCAATGGGTCCTCGACTTGAGCTCGGAAAACGGAAACGGTCGAGCGATCGAGCCGAGTCTCACGGATGAAGTCGCACAATGAAACCTGTGCGAGCTCGCCCTGATCAATCTTTCGCTTTGGACCCTTGAGAACCATGATCTTGGTGTTAAATTGGCGATTTGCTTCCGCTGGTGAGCAACAACAGGTGAGTATTTTCATATCGCACCGAGAAGAGAATGATCGGCCCCTTACTTCGCGATCGAACACCGTAGAACTGGCAGACGCTGTGAATCATCAGACGATGAAAGGCTGAATCAGCGAGCGGCATGCATAGACGGACGTCGTTCTCTCCAAATGTAGCCACTTCCATGGGGGCGACAAGCAGGCTGTTTAAGCCCATCGAAACCTCCAACTCGGATGGGAGTTCCTTCCACTGCAATAGCTCCGTCAGAAGTGCTCCCCATGCATGACCATAGGGGTGTTGCGTTATACCTGAATAAAATGGAGTACGACATATTCGACGGCTTCGATGAATGACGCAAATTTAGTAAAACTTTGCAGCAGCAGAGTTCGGGCACGCCTGTCGATCCTGGTGAACATTTCCTCGGCATCTAGAAAAGAAAAGTAATTAGCACAACACTCCTCGTTGATCACCAATATCGGTCGGACGTACCGTTCCATTCATCCTTGCGTCGAAACTTTGGTTGGTTTCTTGCGTGGTCGTCCACTTGAATTCGTCCCTTGCGAAAGGCTGTTTGAAGCTCTTTGTTTTCGGGTTCAGCAAGCTTCTGGAAATTAGATCTGACAAGAAGTGAATCGCATCGGTCACTTGAACTTCCAGCTAGATCGGCATTATGAAAATACCTCCACTCGACATTGATCGTCATGTGTTCCATCAAGTCCTCTAGACGCGTTGAAGCTGCCCGGTTGCCAAAATGGTGGTCTGCGCATCATGGAAAGAGAACATGAGCCGTGCGTCAATCGTAGCAAACTCAAACCTGTACGCACAACCACTCACCGTTGAACCAACGCTGCTGCTTCCGCACCCCAACAGGGAGTTCATTAGGCTTCGGGAGGTAGGCCGGGGAACGCATTGGATGAATATTGATCAGTCTCTTGCTTTTCTGCAGTGGTGACGGATCACCACGTTTCTGGGGAGTTTTCGCTCGAGAAGATCCGTTGCCATTGCTCTTCGAACGAACAGCTTCTGATGTTGCAGAGGTCGAAGGTTCAGCACGAAGAGGAGCAATTGGGCCCTCACCCCATGCCATCTCTGCTTCGAGTTCGCTACCACAGAGCGAGCTGCACTCAGCCTCCGAGTCGCTAGGAGCGATCACTTGGTCTTCATCGTACACAGGAGCGATGGTGGGCATGTCACTCATTGTTGACGAGGCTCTGCTGCGAGGCGGGTGGAAGGAGGCGAGCGAATCTGGCGATGTCGCTGCGCCTCCTGCTGCTGATGCTTGGAGAACACCGACACAACAGGAAGACCATCACTCAGACCTGCAAGAACGCTGACTTAAAATTGTATCCCTCTATTAAACGATTCATTACCTTCATGAGGTGTAGAATGATGTCCTGAAATAGGGTCCCTTACAATTCCATACTATTGGTAATCACAAAACTCAATTTTAGAAGATGTAGGGCAAGTGCTTCACAGAAGTTTCTGTGTGGTCGAGGGGACGGGCCACTCTGGAGCAACATTCTCGATGTAAGTTCGACGGCCGGACAATGCGAACTTACGCGGTCTCCCACGCGTGACGACGGCTGCGTCGGTTGGGTTGTTGGCCGACCTGCGCGTCGCAAGAAGCACGTCGCTGCCTGGAGGCAAGCAAGAGAGAAGAAGACCGCGGACACCATGGAGCTCACGCCCGAGGACGACGATCTGCTCAGCTACTTCCTATCGGCGGATGTGACGACCGACCAGCTCACGCAACCGAAGATGGAGCCGTCAGCGTTTGGCGCGGCTCCGATTCTCGGCAGCACCGCGACAGTCGCCGACTTCTCGTTCGCACAGCCGCTGGGGGTCACCGCAGACGGACGCACCACGTATGGAGTCGTAGCGCCTTCCGGCGGACTCGGAACAAGCGCTGCGCTCTCCAGCTCCTTCACCGCAGGAGATCCATCGATGATGCGACCGTCGCAAGACGATGACACAGCGTCGGTGTCTGGTCTCGATACCGATGAGAAGCGCCAGCGACGGTAAGCATGCGACATAGTCGCGATGGGTGACAACTTCATTGCTCAACTCTGGTGTTGTCAGATTGGCTCGGAACCGCGAGTCAGCTCGCCAGAGTCGACGACGCAAGAAGCAGTACCTCGAGTTGTTGGAAGAGAAGGTCAGTCTCGAATTGAGACGCCGTTTTTCTCACACGTCGACAAAAGCTGACGCCCTGTTGAACATTAGGTGTCTCAACTGACTGAAAGCATCGATGCTACGCGTGCGACACACCTCGATCGAGCGGATGAGGCGCTCAACGCTGTCCGCACTGAAATCCTTGCGACACTGTCGGAGGATCTCAAGTCGAGCACGACTGATGTGAGTCACAAGGAGGATGGCCAACGTGAGCATCATTTATTGACTGTGGAGGATTCATACAGTCTGAGGTTTCTGAGAAGATACGCCGAGGCGTTCAGCTCATTCAGGAGCGTTACGGGCCTAACAGTCTGGTATGTCCCCCGTCGTGCAATCTCACCCATGCTCTTTGCTTATGAGAATAATTCTCGCAGGAACGAAATGCCGTCAAGGACTACAACTTTCGTCAGCTGGACAACCTCTTGCTTCCTCCGTACTGTCGCTTTTTGCTGTGGCTGAGCATCCAAGATGACTCGTTTTACGACGAAGCAAATGGGCTCAACGGCAAGGCAGGAGCTGAGAGTGGTGAGAAGAAAAAGACTCCCTCTGTTGTGAAGAAGGATACGCTCTGGCAGACGTTGATCGGTGACCTCGCGCTCACGTATGAGCAAGATGAGAAGCTCAAGTCGTTGTATAAGTGCGTTACTTGTGTCACGATGGAAGATCGAAGACCAGAAAAAAAACTCATACCGTCATGTCTGAATAGGTCTGGAGACAGCAAGTCGAGCAAGTCCGAGCGCCGTCGTGTCGCGCTTGCTGTGGTACGTCTTGGCATAAGGGGACTTGGCATCGCCGCATTGCTAACTTAATCGCGTGCAGACGTACCTGAGCAAGCTGAAAGCGAGTCTGGAGAAGCGAGCACGAGAGGTGCAGACCCAGACTGACGTCATTCACTCGATCCTGACGCCAGAGCAGTCGCTCAACTATCTGCGATGGGTCGACATGAACCAGGAGCGGCTGCCGCATTACGTGGACAAGAGCCCGTTGATGGCGAATAGTGGCGCGTCCGATGGCGTTCGAGCTATTCTGAAGAAGGCGGATCGTGAGCTCACTGTTGAAGACGTGACAGCGTTGCTCGGCGAGCTGTAGACTGCGGTACATGCAGCGCGTGGTAGACCATTGTTCTGTTTGTCAATTGCACATCCATTTTGAGTGTCAGTCAAACGAGGGAGCTCTCACCCTCACATTCTCGCCTGCCATTGTCGACATCATGAGCCGCGAGCTTGCCGCACTGGTCGCGAGCCCACAATGCTGGACCACTGACGTCCAGCCGCGCGTGCGACAGGCTCTGCAATTTCTTGATGCAGCGCGTCAACACGACGCAAAGCAGGACGTTCATCCGAGCACGCCTGGAGCCGCTGACCTCACGAAGTTCCAGACATGGTTGGAGGCCCGCTCGCCGCAGGAGCTGCCAGTGGCAATAGAGACCGTCGGCTCGGCAGGTCGTGGACTCGTAGCGAAAAGAGACATTGAAAAAGGAGAGCGCTTCATCTCGATCTCGTACGACGCTGTGATCGCGTCAGATCTATCGCATCTGTCGCCCAAGAAACGCGATCAATGGAAACCTGCTACCCAAGATCCCTTGCTCTCTCGTTTCCCAAGCTGCATGCTCGCGTTGTTGGTACTCGCGGAGGCATGTGAGGGCCCCAAGTCTGCGTTCCAACCGTACATCGCTGTGCTACCGGAGCGATTCGACATCCCGATCTTTTATGAAGAAAGCGATTTTGCGGCACTTGAAGGGTCCACCGTGTTCGAGCCATCCGTCAAGCTGCTGTACAACTCACTCAAGCAATTTTTCTACATTCAGCAGCTCATCAAGTCGTCGTGGCCGCGTTGTCCGATCCCGGCGAGCCGCTTCACGCTGAGTAACTACCTCTGGGCGCTGGGTGTTGCCATGACCCGCCAAAACGAAATCCCCGTTCGACGCGGCGACCATGTCGATACTACGCTGGCCCTCATTCCAGGATGGGATATGTGCAACCACGAAATCAGCGATGCAATTACGACGTTCTCCGACCCAGACGAGCGACTGATTGCGTGCCACGCTATGCGCGCGTTCAAGCAGCAGGAGGAAGTGACGATGTTCTACGGGCCTCGATCGAACGAGCATTTGCTTCTTTATTCCGGTTTTGTGGTCGAGGAAAACGCTTTCGATCGAGTAACGATCCAGCCTGAGATGAATGCAGCAGATCCGTTGGCAAAAATTCGGAGCATGTTGCTTCAGAAGGAGGCCATGGTACTCCCGCTCATTCTGACTGTCGACGGTACACTTCGTTTGGAGCTCGACTCAAGCGGCGAAGTATCAATGCCTGCGATGATGCGTGTGCTTCAGATCCTCGTGATGGAGAAGGCCAGTCTATCTGCTGCACTCAGAGCTTCTGCGACGATTGCCGTGCCGGGAGGGACAGGCCTGTACCAGATCACCAATGGCGAGCGACTCTCTATCCAGCAGGAACTCGTGCGAGCGTGCGAGCGCCGGTTGGAGACACTTCGAGCGCAGCGCGTGGCATGCAGCAATGCAAAGCGTGGTGCTATATTTCAGCTGTTCTTCGACACACAGATGAGCGTGCTGTCGAGCATCATCAAATGCCAACAGAAGGACATGTAGGCCGAGTTTTGACCTTCAAGCAACATCTAAGTCATGGTTGGAAATGCACTCTATTGTTGTAGTCACTCTTGCGGTCGTCTCGGGATTGGAATGCGCAAGAAATCCGAGGCCGGGATAACTGCTCGGCGGCCAAACGTGATTTGAGCTTCAAGTGCGAGGTGATGCGTCGTGCCGAGTCGGTGGTCGGGTGTCCAATGTCGAAAGCGGTGACTGAAATGAGTCAAGGCAAGTAGCGACGCATTCATTCGTCTGGCTGTGAAGCCCGCCATGCGAGCGGTCGAATGGCCTCGATGAACGGCTTGTTGTACCATCTCATGGCTTAAGGTTGCCTCATGAACGAGAACCTGAAGCCAAAGGAAGGGCTTAGCAACACATTCACTGTGTTGTGAGCGAGATGAGCACGTACATCGCAGTCGCGTCCTATATCGAACATGTGTGAGCTGTCAGCCGTGTCACCAAGAATCACAACCTTTCGTCCTCGAACTGAAGGTCCTGTGACCTAGCAGTGCCCTCATGACAGTCAGCTCAACATTTAGTAAAAGTTGGCCAAGGAGATAGCCCTTACATCCGATGGGAAAATGATCTCTCCAGAGGGGAGTGTGACGGTTTTGCCCTGCTTCAGCTGTCGGAATGCAGGTCCTGGCTTCAGTCCTTTTGCAATGAGCTTCTCCGGCTTCAGCTTCCCAGGGATGTCATGTTCTTGAACAACGTATCTAAAAACCAAACTTTCAGTACGTTGCACACATATGCCGCGCCAAAGAATCATTCGTATTCGTACCCGAAGCAAGTGACCGAGTGCTTGACTGTCGAAGCAATAACACAATGGTCGCCATCCTCAAACACTCTCCACACGGGATTGTCGCTGTCCGATTCAGCGAAAATCATCTCGCGGCGAAGACACTTTTTGAATGGTCAATTGTGGGTACGCCCTAGTAAATGCAGGTTTCTGCACATACCGGATGAGCTGGAGCGCGACTCATAAACTTCTCAAATCCCGAAGCTTCCGCAAGCATCTCAGGGGACACGAGTTCGTGTACGGTAACGACGATGTTGGTCAGTCGAGAGCTGCTCGTCGCGAACGCTGTGTTGAGATACGAGAACAACCCCAACGGACCGTAGACCGAGATCGGTCGAGGAACACGCCTCCTCGTGCGCGAGTCGACATACGCAGCGTTGTGGTTGTCGAGCGTGCAGAGAATGCCTGGAAGCCCGTACAAGTGGTCGCCGTGAAGATGCGTGACAAAGAACTTGTCCGTCGACGGCACTCGAATGGTGCTTTTCATGAGCTGTCGCAACGAGCCCTCGGCACAGTCGAACATCCAGTTGCTTTTCTCCATGCGAAGACACACCGCGGTGGGATTACGTCTCACCGACGGCGAGCCAGCGCTCGTACCGAGAAACATAAGCTCGAAGCCGGTGAATGGAATGGCCTTGTGCTCGCTGCGTCGCAGCAGCAACGTGTTGCTCGTTCGAGAAGGCACGGAGCCCAACAGGACTCGCCGCTCGGGGATCTCTTGCCTCGTTAGCAAACCTGGCGGCGTCTCTTCCATGCATCGCCATGTTTGCCACCTCGGTTGCCGGTTTCGCATCGCGCTGCTGTCATGCAGCAGCCGTCGCCCGGCGGCGGCCATTGAGGTTGCTCGATTGCTCATGACGACCGATCCGTCGACTGCCCAATTTGTGTGCAACCACACTAATTTGTGGAATGCCATTGTTGACCATCACTCCTTTTGTTTTTGGCGCGGGAAGCAGCGCGCCATCGACGTCCGAGCAAAAGCTGGGAAATGGCGACGGCAATGGACATTGGGGGCGTCGACGTCGACATCTCCGCAGAGTCCTGCGATGAATACCTCGATGGATCGATCTATCGCGTCAAGCTGCACAACTTTCTGACCTACACCGACGCCGAGTTCTTTCCCGGACCACGCCTCAATCTCATCCTCGGACCCAACGGCACAGGCAAATCATCGATTGTCTGTGCGCTGTGCGTCGGATTAGCAGGAAGCACCAAGGTAACGCGTGCGCAAACATGTTTCGATTACGGTGAGGCAAAGCGGCATGTAACTTGGGGGTTCACAGTTGCTCGGAAGAGCCGACAAAGTTGGCCAATTCGTTCGTCATGAAAAGGAAAACGGCTTCACGGAGGTAACGCACCCACATGGAATGGATGATGTGAACGAGCGCTCATGCGGTATTCCAATCCAGATTGAGCTTTACTTTGACAGCGGCAATCGCGTGATCCGCCGGAAAATCTTTCGAGACAACAAGAGCATTTGGTATCTTGATGGTCGTGAGGCCACTCTGAAACAAGTCACATCGCTGATGGAGGCAGCCAAGATTCAAATCGACAATTTATGTCAGTTCCTTCCACAAGACAAAGTCGGAGAGTTCTCTCGGATGAACCCGCAACAGCTACTGAAGGCGACGGAAAGCGCTATCATGGACGGTGAACTCGCCGCGACCCATGATCATATTATTGAGCTGCAGCGGGACATGCACGACAAAGCCAGGGTACGAGAAGAGTGTCTTATGTTGGCTCCTTCTTCAGGAGGATAAGGCGGCGGTTGACTGAATGGTAGGACCTGGAATCGTATCGAGCTTCACTGGAACTCAAAAAGAACGAGAATCACCAGCGCGAGAAAGAAGTTGAGCGAATCCTTGAACACGAAACACGAATTGAAGAGGTGAGCCTATGGGCCAAGAAGTATTGAGCCGAAGTCATTTAATCTAACATAACATGCCTGCGCATCGCAGACTCGCTTGATGGAGAAGAAATGCCTGTGGTTAGAATTCGAGGAAATCAAGCGCGAAGTGGACGAGCTCAAGATGGAGAAGAAGCGCTGTCGCGATGAAATGGAGGTAACGTAGAGTTCAGTGTATCTTGAACCAGATCTTTTGCTGATTTTACTTGTTATGCAGCGAGCTCGTGATGAAAAGGTTGCTCCACTTCAAGAGCTCCTTGAGAAAGAAACAATTCGCCTCGAGGACTTGAAGTCAGAGTAAGTTTTAAAAGGGCGTTGCGTCGAAGGTTCTCGATATGAATCAAACATCTTCATTGAGCAGGAAAGCAGAGGCTGAGCAGGTGAAACGATCGGTCGAAGAAAAGTTGAAGCGTGAGCGGCAACACGTACGTCTTTTATCGGGAACTATTCCGAGCGTCATTTACCATATTTCCGCATGCAGGTGGATGCCCTAGACAACGCTCAAAGCAAAACGCTGTCAGAAGTGACCGAGCTAAGAAATCAGCACAACCAGTCAAAGCGCAAACTTGAGCGGCTCGAAGAGGACTTGACCAAAGTACGTCAGATCCCATCTTCCAGGAGAAAGCATGCGTTGTGCTGAAGCCGCCAATGATTGCAGTGGAAGAGAGAAAGGGAAGAAATCCCTGATGAAGCCACATTGAAGAGTCAGAAGATCGAGTTGGAGAGAGAACAGCGCGCTCGGGAGATGGAGGTTCGACCAAGTCATATGTTTGCCGCCTTGTATGATTCCTGATTTTCTGTATCCACTCCAGCATGCAGAGATTAGCAGTCAGAGAGAGGCTAAAGGGCGAGAGGTGTGTGCCAACATTAATCAGCCGATGTGAACTTCTGCTGACCGTTCTGGCGTATCCTCACACTGACCGCTCTGACGTTTTCTCGCATCTCCCAGCTATTCGCCGTGGAGGAGGAGATGCGCAAACTCAAGTTCAAGTTGGGTAAGCTTGACGATGAGGAGGAGCAGAAACGCTTTGCCCTGCAAAAGCTGGACCCCGATGCAGTCCGTGCTGCTGACTGGGTCAAGCGGAATCAACAGAAGCTGAAGCGGAAAGTGTGGGGGCCAGTTGTCATGGAGGTTGGTGAGGTCTGTGTTCCAGCAGCGCGGAATACGTCACTGAATGCCTATTGCAGATGAAAGTCAACGATGCCCTTCACGCGAAGTATGTTGAGGATACATTGCCAAAATGGCTCATGGCAGCACTTGTTACGGAATGCTATGAGGACTACAATACGATTATTCAAGAGTTGAATAGCGATAACAACGGCGGTCAGAGGATCAAAGCGTCAATATTGATCGTTCAAGACGGGAAATGCAACAATCCGAATCGCCCATACTCGGCTGAACAGCTGGAATCCCTCAAGCAGCAATTCGGTGTGACAGGCTACTTGGATGAGGTTCGGAGCATGTTGATGGGGCATACCATACAGATAAATTCACATTGACGGAATTGCTTTAGCTTGTTACAGCGCCTGACGTCATACACGAAGTTCTTCGTGCTCATGGTGGTGTACACACTGTGCTGGTTGGTTCCCACAAAACTGAAGAGCTCATCAATCGAGGAACCAATATCTTCGCGTCGATTTCGTCGGCGGAGCGAAAAGCTGCAATGGTTACGCCATTCAAGAAGTATGTCACGTCTGTTTCGAAGTATGGCGATCGAAATGTTACGACACGAACGAATGATCTTCAAAATCCTCGACTTCTCGCTGCTTCCTCTTCCAATGAAGATGAAAAGCACCAACTTCAAACACTCCTCACGGAATTATCAGCCAAAATGAGTGGAATCCAGGAAGAGGTACGTTTTGACGTGTTCGCTCGTAACTACAGAAATCTCGTGTTGTGTGTGACTGACGATTTGGTGACGTCAGATATCTGCCCTCAAGTCAAAAGAGCGCGAGTTCTCTGAACTTCGAACGTCGTCATCCCATCGTGTCGTCGACATTCGAAGTAAACTGAAGCACATGATGCGTTTGGATGAGAAGATAGGAGAGGCCGAGAACAAAATTTACAGTCTCCGGAGCGAGCTGGCAAAGGTTTGCTACCTAGTCATACAAATTTAGATACCGAACTGACGGATACGATATCTGAGCAGGATTTGTCCGAGAAGGAGAGTGCGATGATTCGGAAGCTGAAGGGTCAATCATCCAAGTAAGTTTGTGCTGTGCAATCTCCCTCCAGGTCCAATTTCACTGATAGGGGGTTCAAAATGCTCTCAGACAAGCCAAACAGATAACTGAAGTGCTTGGCCTTAGTCGAGAACTCCTAGCTGCGAATGCACACGATGCATCACTTGCATTACGTCTTGGCGCCCAGCAAGTTCGAGTTGAGTACACAGCAAAGCAATTACGGCGTGCCGAAATGGCGATTCGAGACCTCCAGGAAGCATACAAGAGGGCCAAGGACAACCTAATGAGGCTCGCCAAGCAAGCAGTGGAGGTCAAGCGCAAAGCGGAGAGTGAAGCACCATGGGATCAATATGAGGAAGCTTTCTCACGTCTGTCGGAAGATCTCGATGAACTCCGCGGCGCAATCGAGAATAACAAAGCTTCACTCGACTGCTTCCGTGGTGACCTCAGCATTCGCGATATCTACGAGCGTGTCTGCGCTGAGATTGAGCAAGAGGAGGCGGAATTGGCGGAGCTGGAAGGTTGTGTCACAAACGGCGAAGACAAAATCAATGAGATCAAGAGTGCTTGGCACGCGAAATTGCGTGATGTTGTGAGCCAAATCGATTCTTCGTTCAAGGAGTTTTTCCGAGATATTGGGTGTGTCGGTGAAATCGTTCTAGATGATCAAGACCAAGTGAGTTCATCATCTTTTGTCTGGCATTCATTTTGGATTGGCACTAACCAAACCGTCATGCAGGACTTGGCAAAATGGGGCATTGAGCGACGTGCACAGTTCCGGAAGAATGCAAAGCTTTCTACGATGACTGCTGAGGAGCAGTCTGGAGGTGTACGTTGTCATTGAACTATGAAAAAAGCGTAACAAGTATTCACTTGTCGTCCATGACAGGAAAAATCGGTCGGCACGATCATGTATTTGATGGCTCTTCAGAGCTTGACGAAGTGCCCGTTTCGAGTGGTGGATGAGATCAATCAGGGCATGGATGTCTACAACGAGCGAAAAGTGTTCCATCGCATCACCAAATCTTCCTGTGGAAGCAAGTTACCTCAGTACTTCTTGATCACGCCGAAGCTTATCACCGGTCTCCAATACCATCGTGATACAAAGGTCATGATCATCTTGAACGGACCGTGGAACAAAATTCGGCAAGAACAATGGGACATTCAACGTTTCTTGTCCTCGAGTCGCTCCACGAAGCACCCACGGTCTGATTCAGCCAATGCAATCTCCAACAAGCGTCAGAAGATAAAACCTGAGCCTTCGTCGTGATGACACCACAAGTGGAGTAGAAGGCGTATATGTGGGAGGAAGGAGATGGCAGGCAGGCAAATTGATCGCGAGGAATGTATTGTCTTTTTGTCATGATTGAAAGCTAACTGCGGTGCCGCTCTTGGATAAACTCCTCTCGGATCTTCCGGTCTGCTCTCTGCAACTCCTCCAATCGCAACTTCTCCGCTTGCGCGAGAGCAATGTCACCGTTCTTAAGAGCGATGAGATCTTCCCGGAACCTCGAGTCTGATGGCAACGGGTCGCCGACAGGAGTGTGTGCGAACGCAGGCTCCGACTCGACATGCCAGTACACTTTGTCATCAAACTGAAGGTGTGTCAGCCACGAGCCACTCAGGAGTGACACAGGATGCTTGGTCGCCCCGCGCGCAGTGGAGACTATTTGGCCTTTGATGTCGTCTGCCTGTGACTTGGTGAGAAACCCGTTGTTCGCGTCAAAGTCGACGTCGGAAGTGAGCTGATGCTTGGCGTCGACGAACTTCGCGTTGCCTGTGAGCTCCACGACTCGCTCACCAAAGAGAACACCACTCATCTGACCGGAGCCCCACGGCAAAGAGCGTCAGAGACGGCGTCATTCTTCCGACTTCAAGCACAGCGAGTCCTACCTTGATTTGTGGCAGTGTATACGAGATGACGCCTCCGTCGTGAAACTTGATCGCCACAGTGCCAATCTATGAGCCGAACGTAAGCAACACATGAACACTCAGAGGCACCGTCGAGCTTCGTTTCGACCACGAGGCTGACGAACCTGATAATTCACGATCGAGTTGCGGCTGGTGGACGACTCAAACTCGAAGACGCCTGAGAGCTCGTAGAGCCCCCGAGGACCATGCAGTGTGAACGCCGACTTCACAGGGTGGTGCGATACGTGCTCCATCGCGATCTGCGCGCCATCCGGATACGAGGCCTGGTACGTCTCGCCGATGATGGGGTTGAACGGCTTGAGCTGCCCGACGCAGAAGTGAAAGCCGCCAACGACGAACGCGATGACCAGCCGCATCCGATCGAGAGGGTCGCGGGTGAGCGCCGCCTTTTTGAGCAGCGTCGGCGCGTAGTTCCAGCCATCAGCGACGCGCTCGAGCAGCGTTCGCGGCTCGAAGATGCGGATCGGCAGCGAAATGCGGACAGCGAGCTTGCCCGAGAGCAGCTGCGAGCCGACCTGCAGCATGACCTCCTTCACGACGCCCTGCTGCTTCTTGAGCGTCTCCTGGTCCAGGAAGACGACGCCGCCTTTCTTGTTGGAGCGGAAGTTCTCCATCCACGCCATGCGATCGGGAAGCTGCTGGCTCGCCCACGCGTCATGGCCATGACTGCTCGACTCAGTGTGGTTGTTGTTGCCCTCGACCAGCGACTTGCGGTGCTCTTGCGAGTGCAGCGACGCGCGTGGCACGACGTCCGCGATGTGGAGATTCACCTTGGCGAGGGACAGCGTCGCCGTCGTCGCCGTCGTGGCGACGACGGGGTCGGCAATTTGGTCGGCCTTCATCTTTTTGGACGTTCGGTCGCGTTGACGTTCTCTCTTGAGAAGTGTGATCAGGACGACGCTCGCTCGTCTCCTCGCGCGTGGAGTTCTGTGACCTGTGGGGGCTCGTTTTTCTTGTGACGACAGCGGCAGCTCGGATCGCACGAGGAAGAGAGCGCCGGATCCATCTGATCGCGCGCTCGGAGGATTCTTTTCCACGACTCTCGTGCTCTCGTGCTCCAAATAGACACGACGCTCGCTCTCTCAGCCTCAGCCGTTCAGCATTCGATCTTCAGTGCAGGATGCGTACACAACAACATGCGAGTGTTGCTGGATGCTGTGAGAGGTTTTGAGTAGCGGCATCGGAAACACCAAGAGATGCGGGGATATACACCAGCACTCTGTCTTCATTCATGCGTCTCTCTTCTCCGTCTCTGTCTCTTCCTTGTCCTTCTATTCCTCTGCTCCCCTGCCAGTGCCTCAAGATGTTGAGATGGAGAAGACACGCGGGCGCGATACTGGCTCAGAATTCGAGCTGAAAATACGTCACTGATTACGGCGACAGCCCACGGCTCTCCTCACTCACTTGCTGCATTGCTGGCTGTTTGTCGGTCTCGCTGCGTCCAACATGCAGCGCAACGAAGTGGACGCGATGCTGCCGACGGGCGTCATCGGGCTCGGGACGCCCGAGCTTTGGCAGCGCATGAGCCTCGAGCTGGACGGCAAGACTGTGCTCGAGAAGCCGCACGTCTCCAAGAAAGTGCTGGTGAAAGCGATCCGCATGCAGACAGACGCCATGCGCTTCCTCGTCGACGAGCTTGAGCGCGTGCGCGAGAAGCTGAACGACATGGAGCGCGAGGCCAAGAACTCACAGAAGCAGGTCGAGCGCGTGAACGCCAAGGTCATCACGCTCACGGGGCATGTGGAGGAGGTCAGCGTGCGCGTGCACGACGTCGAGGTCAAGCAGAGTCAGACCGAGCAGCAGCTGCAGCGCATCGACGAGGTCGCCGGGCAGGTCCGTGCGACGCGCGAGGAGCTCGCGGCCGTCGCGGAGCACGTCGAGCTCGCGCACACAAACCACGCGGCGCTCGCGGAGAAGACGGGGCACGACGTCGAGAGTCTGCGGCACGACCAGGAGGTGACCAAGCAGTTCGCGTTGCAGCTCGAGGACCGCATGAACGCCGAGGAGAAGGAGCTGTTCCTGGCGTCGGACCACATTCTGCACCACAAGCTCTCGCTCGCGATGTGGATGGAGCAAATGGAGCACGACAGCAAGCGCAAGGACGACGCGATCCGCGAGTTCGCCGACAAGATGCAGAAGCAGACCAAGAACGTGCAGGAGATGATGCTTGAGACGCGGCGCACGCTTGACGACAACACGTGCGCCGTGGAGGACGTGCAGCGGCTGCTGTTGCTCAAGGCAGACCGCACCAAGGTCGACGAGGTCATTGAGAGCAAGTACGAGGAGATCTGCAACCAGCTCGACAAGGCGCTGGCGTCCGTCATCGGCGAGGAAGACGAGTTCAAGCGCGTGAGCCAGGAGCTGCAGCACCTCGTGACGCACCTGAGCGACAGCAAGGCAGACAAGAAGGAGCTACTCGAGGTCAAGGAGCAGGTGCTCTACGACTCGCGCGTGCGACAGCAGGTCGAGAACCTGCGCGCGTTCATCGACCTCAAGATGAACCGCGAGGACGTCTTCTCGGCTCTCAAGAACAAGGCAGACAAGGACGAAATGCTCGCGCTGCTCAAAGGGCTCTCCGACAGCATGAACGCCTCGGTGCAGCAAGCGCAGCGGTCATTCACAGAAGCAGAAAACGCGTTTCTCACGGGAAAGAATGCGCTGCCGCACACGCACGGCGCTGGTGCTGGTGGCGTCCCGCCCAAGCGTGGAGGAATGCTGCCGAGTCTCGACCGCGAGCGTTGTCTCTCGTGCAACAGCGTCATCCGCGACGCTCCGTCGGGGCCGATCGTCAACAAGAACCCTCATCCAATGGCTCCGGTATTTGGTGGCGGCTTCCACGTTGCCGCCACGGTGCCGACGCCGTTAGGACAGGTGAAAAGTGGCTTCACCAGCAGCGGCAGCCGCCTGGAAGGAACGAGGAGCTCCGCCACTCTCGGGCCTGCGGCGAGGACGACGACGACGACGGCGGCGGCTGCGCTGGACAACGCAGGCGGTGATGGCAGCAGCGAGGCGTACGTGGTCTCGTGTGGGGGTAGCTTGGCCTGTCCGCTCAATTTCTTACTGTGCCCCCGTGTTGTTCAGGTTTCTACTCGGCGTCGACGGCCATGTCTATCAGGGCGACCCCGAGCTTCTCGCACAGCAAGCTCAGGACAGAACACCGTCGAAAGGATCCAACAACAAGCTGCCACCCGCGGTCGCCGCGCAGCGCCGGAACCTCGCGCTGCAACATCAGTCGGACCCGTCAGAGGAGATGCGATAGCTTGTTGCGACGACCTGCCACACTCGTTTCGATGCTACTGCTTCAACAGAAACTGTGCCATTGCCTGTCGCTGCGTTAGAACATGTCCATCTCTTCTAGCAGCATATCTTCGCCCTCGAGCTTCATGGGGACAGCGATATCATCGTCGAGCGATACGATGCCGTTGCAGTCCTCTCCACTACCGCCCGCAGCCCTGTTGGCAGGAGCCGCTGCGGCGGTCGTCCCGCCTGGTGACACTGTCGTCCCAGCGCCACTGAGATCTGCGCTCGTCGACTGGGCGCTTGATGCAGTGCTTGCAGCTACAGAACTCTGATGGCGCTGGAGGAGGTGCTGGATGGCGAAGTACGACAGCATTGGCAAGGCGTGGCACGTGGATCCGAGGCGGGTGAGAACTGCCGAGTCGACAGACGACGGGACGACACCGGCGGCGGCGAGCGTGTCGAATGTCTTCACACCGACAGTTAACGAGCAGTCGGATTTGATGCCAAACTCGATGAGAAGCGCTTTCTCGAGGCCCTTCAGCGAGTCAATCTTGAGCGTGATGCGTTCAGGCGCCGATACATCGACTTTGATGGGAACTGCAATGAGCGCACGTCACAACAAATGAGTACAAATCAACACATGATCAAACAGCAGTGGACACACGCACCATACAACGCGTCGTCCATGTCGCTGGTGAGCCGTCGACCAAAGACGCTGTTGCGAGAGCTGAATGCACTGAGCAGAATGGAGTGGAAGAGCAGGCTGTGACCACAGATCTGCAGAACGCTGCCCAGCGTCTCAGCCGTGGCGACCGCCAGCGGGATCGGAAATGCGTGGAGCTGCAAGCCGCCGGAGATTTCTTTCGTGATCAGCGAATACTCCTGCCGCATTGTCATCGCAGTCGCGCCAGACGACGGCGCTACACTGCAGATGCTGTGGTCGCGCGCGAAATGCAGTTGAGGCGCGATCGGCTTGCGAGGCTCCTCCCCTGGCGGCACTGGAGCGACCCAACTCACGAAGTCGTTGAACGCTTTCTCGTCTTCGGGTGTCGTCGCCGTTGCTGATGCGTCTGTGGGTGTCGCAGTTTTGCGCATCGCTGCCAGCGCCAGTCGACGCGCCTGAACGCCGACCATGACGAGTGGCGTATAGCCGACGACGTGCAACGCGATTTCGTCGCGCCACTCGATAAAGCTGACATTGCCCGTCCACTCACCATGCGCCAACGGACTCGAGGCCTCCACATCTGCTGGTGCGGTGGCGTCCTCTCCGCTCGCATTCGCCTTTTGGGTCTTGTCGCTGGGGTCAGCGGTGGCGTCGCTTGCTGCTGGCTGAATTGACCCGGCCAGATCGCCACCAAGCGGAGCCTGCTTGCTATCATCGAGACGCATCTTCTTGCGTGCAGGCTCAATGATCGGCAAGCAATGAAGCGGGTCGCGGAACTGAATGCCGATACCATCGACAGTGCGCATCACCTTCCAGTGGCTTTGAGTCGCGGCAGCGGTGGTGAGTTTCTGGTAGACATCCTCTTCCAACTGCTCAAAGTTTACTGTGGTGACGTGTTAGCGTGACAGATAACGCAACCCACCCTAATTGACCTTCGGAAGTCATACCATTCGGATACTTGACCGCAAGTTCTGCACGATTGATCAAGCGGACGAGCTTCTCCTGCGGTCGTCGTCATCGCTACGTGAGCTATCGCAGACCACGACTTGACGCAGCAAACAGCAAGGACATTACCGTGAATCTGGAGCTCTCGCCAGCAGCGAGTTGCTTCAGTGCGCGCAGCAGGTCGTCGTCACGCTCGGGGAATTGCTTCGTCAGATCTGCGATTTCGTCGCTCGTGAGCTCCTGTAGCGTATACACTTCATCCCGTAAAGCACACACTGCATACCTTTCTCGACGGTCATCAAAGACGCAGACTCGACAGCACCCTGTAGCTCCGTATGATTTAGAATGAGCCCTCCACCCGGATCCTCCGCGCTCTCAGATCGTTTTAGCGTACCTCTCCACCTGAAAGCGCGATATCGAGCACGAATGTATCGCAGTAGATCGATAGCGACGATTCGCTTGTCTTGAGGATCTGCAGCTTCACGAGCGGGCGACTGAGCTTGGTCACAATCTTGGTGACCTCGAACATGATCTTGTACGCGCCGACACGCCCCTCGAGTTCTGCGACGCGCAGCCCCGCCTCCAGATCCAGTTTGCTCACCGCTTCGGACATGGTCGAGCGCAGCGCTGTCACGTGGTTCTCGAGGCGCTTGACGTCCTTGCGGAGCTGTACAAACTGCTGGTTCCGCGAGTACCAGTCCTTGTGCTGCTTGAGCGTCTCGAAAATGTAGTTGAGCCCGAACCGCCACGAGTTTTTCTCGGACTGAATGCGCGTCTTCTGCGCGTGCACTGTCGTCCCCACGACAACGCTCTCGTCACACTCACACATACGCTATCAAAGCAACGAGGACCACAGTCGCGCGACGTACGGTGCTGCTGGAACGCCGACGCGTCGTTCCGGAGCTCGTCCGGCAGCATGCCATCCAGACACGAGCGCAGCGAGCTCGCTACTGAGTGTAGATGCGGCGTCGTCTTGTTGGCCGCCGTGGGCGTCGGCACGCCGCCAGCAGGAGACGTGGCGCTGCTCGCATTCGTCGGAGTCGCCATGAGGTTGGATGTGGAGCAAGCAGCAGCGAAAGAGCAGCAGGCTATGGGCTCGGCGACCAAAAGGATGTTGAAAGAATGTGGACCGAAGGTGAAAAATGGAATATCCATTTCTGAATCGTAACCTTCGAGATACGTTAAGCTTAAAGAGGCGATGTCATCGCCGGCTTCGGCTGCTGGATCTTGCGCGCTCGAAGAGCCTGGCACGAGCACAATACTCGTCGTGAGCGAGACGCAAGAAGAGCATGCGCAATGGATGCAGCCAGCAGGGAAAGTAGCGATGGATACAGCCAACAGGGGAAGGCTACCTACCGCTGCCAAGCTGATAGAATTCCAAGGTAGCGACAGAATCCATGTCAATGCATTGCCAAACAGCGCGACGGCGACTCACGTACCAGAAGAGCGGGTTGAATGGCCGCACGAGCTCCTTGTCTTCTGGTCGCTCGCTCCTGCCGACCCGAAGACCCTTTGGTGGCAGCCATTTCTCGGTCATGACGTCGAGAGGACCGCCCAGTTTGTTCGCGACTTTCTTGGTTAGCCCCGCGAGAACACGGCATGCGGGTGAGTTGGAGAGCAGGTGACTCGGGAGAACAGTACCCGTGCTTTCCAAAACGCCACTACCCTCACATGTTAGCACGATGACGATCGGTGGGACGCCTCGCTCACTCTCGCCCACTGGCGCCCAGTCCGAGCCGTGGCGCGTGAGCGTGCGGAGACACAGCTTCCATGACTGAGTCTCTGGGTCTGAGACGGCGACAACAGGTCTTCATGATCAGCAACAATTAATCAATTGCATCAACAGCGAGGCGAACCATAGTTGGATAGGCGCTGGAACCGAATGCGTCGGGCTGTCAAGAATGTCCGCTGGTCTTCATCTCCGCGCCGCGATCGGTTCAGCACCGGCTTGTTCCACTCCCCAGTCATTTCAACTGTGTACTCCATTGCCCGAGGAGCTACGCGTGATAAGCTCCACCGATATTCGAACGTGTTATCCCCATGAAGGATAATTCGAGTGTAGCCGTGCTCGGTTGATTCAGAATGGGTGAAGGACGCATCAGCCGTCGAAGCTTCAGTTGGTGGTGCCGGGTGATAGTACACCCCCGGCAGAAACGAGTACGGCGCAGAGTCGTCGAGTGGAGATGCCCCAGCTTGCTGTCCGTCAGTACTGGAGTCTCTCCACGACACCCGAGAGTCAGCCGCTCGCAGGAGTGTGTCGATGGCCAGCTCGACCTGGTCCTTCAAGTCATAGAGCGCCTCCTTTGTGAGCATCTTCACTCCGCGCCTTCCAAACTGCTGCAACGCATGTGTGGGTTGGCATTTCTGGTCAGGTCGCCGTTTCAGATGTTGTTGTTGCCGAAAACCGAAAGCGAACGATCTTTTCATAGATCTTCCTCGAATCAATTTCCCAACACAAATCATCCACTGAACCTAAATTTTTGTGCGGCTTCCACGCCACTCCAGCTTTGCAGCAGAGCGAGCAGCAAGCAGCGGGTGCTGTGTGCAGTGTCGCTATGGACGAGTAGCGAGAAGCATGCGCAATGCCGCACGTGTCACTTGTTCGCACAATGAGCGAGCGACAGGAGTTGTGTGGACCGTCATTTGTTTTTCAAACTTGCGAGAGGTAACGCTGGAACTACCGTCACTGATGCACTGGCACGCGTTATGTTGCATACGCTTCTCCACTCGCGAGTTAAAATGTCAGAGACTGAGCTTCCACGCAATCCGATATGCTTTGCATTATTGAACTCTTGCCACTTGCTGTTGGCGAGGTGTCGTCTCTCTCATTCGATTGATTGCTCCCTGGGATTCCATGCGGCTCCGTCGACGTCACGAAACAGGAGTGTAGAGGTGCTCGTAATGTTAGCCGTGTATTTTTGTTTCTTGTGCTCTCTTGAGATTCTAGACCTGCACGTGGATGAATTCCCACACAGCGATGGATGCGGCACGGGATGAAGAGCATGAGGATTATGCTGCCGCGTACCGTGATGATGACGATGACTACGATGACGGCAATGGCGAGCAGAGCCCCTGCACCTCCGCGGAAACAAAACATCATGCACCCGACGACGATAACTGCGAAGGTGATGATGATGACGACGACGAACTGGCCGAAATGTTTGCCAAAGTCCAGACACTCCAACGAGCAGAAGGCATTCAGCCACGAGTATCCGTAGCGGAGCCAGTGACTTTGCGCGTCACCATTCCAGAATCATCGTGCAGCAAGACGACGCAACCACCACACGGATCACGCTGCTCTCCCGCGTCATCGACAGCATCGTCTCGTTCTGCGACACAAAGAAGTATCGTGCGCAGTCCTGACGGAATCACGACTCTCTCCAGGCGTGCGATGGTGGCGGCCTCTGGACGCGGAGCGACAGACGTGCTGCTCGGAGTGAAGCGCCCCACGCTGTTCGAAGACCGCATTGTGCACTCGGTGAAGCAGCAACCGGACGCGCTCGCGCAGCTCAAGCAGAAAGTTGTCACGACGGCACCTGGTAGGCGAGCGCTTGCAAATGATGCTGGCAGTTTGGTCTTCTCATGATGCTGTGGTTGCTGAATCATGCAGCGACAATCGCGGTATGCATTGCTGAGTCTTGATGCTCGTTAGTGTGGAATACTACTGATAACAGGTTTGTAGTCGAGGATTGAGAACCTGGCGAAGCCTCGATCAGCAGATGTGGGTCGTAAATTCGCCCTTGACGATGAAGAACAGCACTGTCGCTTCCGCCCAAAGGCCAAACGTGGTACAGGGTCCCGGCAAAACCGTGATGCTTATGATGACGATGATGCGGGGAACGGCCGTGATCGCACTGGCGATTTCATCGCTCGTATGGAGGCTGCCGAACGCAATCGCCGAAAGGTTTGAGACATCAGAAGTGCGGTATGGTCATGAAAGAGGGACTTACGAGTGACGACGCTTAGAAACTTGAGATGACTCGAGGAGAGAAGGAGTACGACGCCAACTTGGTGGGTCCACGTCGTCATTTTGCGTTGATGAGATTTCATCTCAAGGCATTCATCCTTCTGTCATCAGAACAAAAAGGTATGCCCAAAATGTCAGGTTCCCCAGAGTTACTCCGAGTTTCGAGACAAGAAGAAGCGCTGCCAGACATGCGGCAGCGCGTTCCGTGTTCCGCAAGCGTGGGGAGATATTCGTGATGGCTTCATGTCCCGAATGAGTGAACACTCGAAGCTTCGCGAGGAGAGACAAGATCAAATACGCACAAGTGTTATTGCAGAGGAGACGGCGCAAGGACGAGTCACCAAATCAACGACACAGCAGCTCTACGAGAAACAGCTTCAGCAAAGACACGAACACAAAACATTTCTCGATCGCAACTACACCAGCCTTGCATCGGCTTCGAGCGGTGGTCGCACGAAAACGAAGCAAGCACAACTGCAACTCCAGATGCAGATACAGTCCCAGCACCGTGCACGGCTGCTTGCTAACGCTCAACCGCCGATTATATGACGCAATCAAAGCCTGAACAAATTCTTCGCATTTCTTTGGTCGGCATACCTAGTGAAAAATACCAGAACCTGGCGTTGGACTCGAGGTGTTGCCAGAGCGGGCTTGATAGCGAGATGCGTATGATTCGGAAGATATAGAAACTAGTGCGCTTTGACCAGGCTGTGGTTCTTGTCAGAAACAATCCGTAATTGTCATCAATACTTGACTGGGTAGACATACCGATACAACGGCTTTGGGAACATAACATTCAGCTGGTAGCACAGGAACCGGAGGTTGCTTCCACGCTGGCAGTCGTCGTCGACGATTTTTATTTCCGCTTGATGATGGAGCATGGCTCGCAGCAGCAGATTCGGCAACTGGTATTTCCTGGTGTCTGTCACTGTCGATGGCGATTGACAATAATACTTCCTGTTGGCTTGCGGGCGGATGATCAGGCAGTTCGTTGCTGGGATCAAGTGACATATGAGCAAAATCATCAAGCTCAGGGGGACATTCGGACTCCTCCCTTGATCCTGATTCCTGCACATGAGAAACCGAGGTTGAACCGCGGTCGCTGTGCCGGGACCGCGATTTCCTGCTCTGTCCAACCCGCTCCATGTCTTTGCGCATGTTCTTGAAGGCTTGAAGCTGGCTCTCAACTCTTTCTTGCTCTTTTCTGTGATTGATACTCAGTGAGATAGAGTCAGAAGTCATTGACAGCATTTAACATCGTACCGCTCCTGGTCAGCAGCGAGTTGCTGTATCCGTAGCAGGCGCTTCGCAGTCTCGTGTCGGCGCTTTTTCTCGAGTTGTTTTCGCTTTTTCTCCCTGTCCTCGTTATCGTTCGGTGGGTTAGTTGAAGCTTCCTCTTCTGTGGCGCAAGTGCCGTGGTTTTGTATGTGCGACGTCTCCACAGTTTTCTGTCGTCCTGTCGACTTGGTTTGACGCCTCGCTGGTGGAATCGTCGCCTCGTCTTCCTTGTGTTCAGCCAGTTTACGACGCCGATGTCTATTGCGTTCCTTAACTCGTTCTTCCGCTCGTCGTCGGCTCTCTTCACAGAGAGCGTGCTGTCGCTCCCTTTCGTTGCTGTTTGACTCGTCCACACCTTGCGTTGCTTTATCGTCCTCTGCGGGAGCTGATAACGGTACGTCCGGCCCTGGTTTGAGTGCAGGAACCTCGTGCTGATTACTCTTCAAGAGCCTCGCCTTTGCCCGCTCCTGTGCTTGTCGAATCTTCTCAGCTTCTCGTTGTTTCCGCCACAGGTCCGCCGTCGCCTCTAGCCGTGGAAGTGCCTCTGGGTGCTGCTCTCTCTCATCACGAAGCGACCGACTGGCCACAGATTCTTTCTTTGGCTTTCTAGCGAGCGCCGTCTTGCTGGACGCATCCACGTCGCTGTTGCTTCGCGTTGATCCTGCCGACTCGGTTCGCTTCCTCTCAGTCGCAGCACCGTCTCTCGTTGGCTTCTTTGGAGCGGGGAGCACGACTTCCTTGCGCGCGTTCTTCGGCGGCACAAGCACCGGCAGAGAGATCTCATTCGCAGCAGCACACAGCCGCCTCGCGCGCTCCAGGAGATCGATCGAGACGTCAAACGCGTCGTCTTCCTCCAGCGCCATCGTTCTCGTCTTCGCCTCTCGCTCGTTTTGTCCACTTCAACAACCAACTAACTGCCCGTCTACGTTCGGTTGAACACGATCGAACTTAGTATTAAGTACGCGCTCTGCCAGTGGTTTCGTCAACGATGACATCCTCGTTAAGTTCGACCTACGTGGCCCGAGCGAGGGGAGAGGGTGCACACGCGCGCGAGAGAACACGACTGCCGCTGCACTCACTTCAGTCTTCTCCGCTTGCTCCCTCCGACGTCCGTCCCGCCATGGCCACGTCACCCAAGGGCTCCCGCGCCCGCGAGGCGCTCGCTGAGCAGCTCCGAGAGGAGCGCAAGAAGCTCACGCTCTTCCGCCGACCGCTCAGCGTGCTCTACCACTTCAGCATCGTGTTCGCGCGGTTCCTCAAGTGGCTCGCGCTCTACGTGCTGCAGCACAACGCCACGCGGTTCGTGCTGCTGCCGCTGGGCGCCGCGTGGGTCGCCGCGACGCTGATCGAAGGCGATCACCATGTTTACCTCGACGAGATCAACACCAACATTGAGTTTGTCGTGTGGTGGTTCGGTCTCGGCGTGCTGTCGTCCGTCGGTCTCGGCACCGGCATGCACTCGGGTATCCTCTTCCTGTTCCCGCACATCTTCATGGTCGTGCAGGGCGCTGAGGCGTGTCGCTCGCTCAACTTTGACTCGCGCCGCGATATGTGGTTCCGCGCGTTCTCCACCGAGTGCAATGACGCGACGCCGGGGCTTGTCCCGGTCTCCTTCTTCGGCATCTTCTGCAAGGTGTTCTGGCCGTGCATGCTCTGGGGCGCAGGCACCGCTGCAGGTGAGATCCCGCCGTACGCGCTCAGCCGCGCCGCGCGTCTCGCTGGTCAACGCAACGCCGAGTTCGAGGAGATCACCGAGTCCAAGTCGCAGTACAACGTGCTCAACTGGATGAAGGACTGGATGATCAAGTTCCTCGAGAAGCACGGCTTCTGGGGCGTGCTGCTCATGTCGGCGTGGCCGAACGTCGCGTTTGATCTCTGCGGCATCTGCTGCGGTCACTTCCTCATGCCGTTCTGGACGTTCTTCGGCGCGACGCTCATCGGCAAGGCACTCATCAAGGTGAACCTGCAGGCGGCGTTCTTCATCACGATCTTCACGGACGCTCACATGAAGCAGGTCGAGGCCTTCATCGCGAGCGCGACGCCAGCGTCGTGGGCGCTCGACACGCGCGTCAGCGAGTTCTTGCTCGAGTGCCGCGAGAAATTCCACTCGGCGCGTGCGCAGGCGTCGATCGACCACGCGACTGGTGGCGCTGCCGCGAAGTCGAACGTGATCTCGCAGCTCGGCTCGTTTGTGATGGTCGCGTTCATCGCGTACTTTGCGATTTCGTGCATTGAACAGTTTGCGCAGCAGCATGCCGCCGAAGAAGACGAAGAGAAGCTCAAGAAGGTCGAATAGACACCTACAGATACCCGGGAGTCGACTAATCAGCGGCTTCCGATCGCCAATTGTTTCCTCGCCAATAGACGTTTGTTTTTTCTTTCTCTTTCTTCCTTCCATATTCCTCGTCAGTTGACTGCTACTGCGTCTCCCTTGTCTACATCGTGTGTACCACCAGCTTACATGAAGCTGAACGCCGATCGCTCGCCAGTGGCGGCGCCAGCAGACGAAGCATGCGGGTCCACAGCGCCTCCCGTGTTGCGCGGCGAGTTCGCGATCGTAAAGAGGTCCTTTCCAAACTCGCTCAGCGTCTTGGTCCGCTGCTCATCAGCGCTTGGCAGCTGCATCGGCGGCACCGGCGCTCCCTGTTGCGCTGGATGCGACGGGGGCGAGAAAGGTAGCAGATCGCCGTATTGCGGTTGTGCGGCGGGCGCGGTCGAAATTGGCGCTGGTGTCTGGCGCGGGGACTGCGGCAGAAGGTCGCTGTTGTACATGACTTGTCGTTGCTGCTGCATAAGGAACTCATGCTGCTGGTGCTGCTGCTGGTACGACGGATGCTGCGGGGCAGCGTCAAATCCGTCCAAGAGCTATGCCATCGACCATCAAGACGTCAGTGCGATACTCGCGCCTGTGTTATGCGAACAGTGAGCGACATGACGTACCGAAACTTGGGGAGAAGACGGCTGTCGGAGCGGCGCAACAGGCGCTCGCTGCGGGGAACCAAAGACGTTGGGTGCGACGGGTGTGGTTTGCGGTGCGTGTGACTGTTGGACGGATTCGTTGATGCTCAGTCCATCGAAGCCAAGGAAATCGACTTCGCTTCCCTTTGCCGAGGCGCCACTGCCGCGATGAGCAACGGAGCGAGAGACGCTTGGTCGCGACCCGCTCGACCGACGAGACTGGGTCTCTGGCTCGGACTCGTCAGTGAGTCCGAGCGCTCGCAACACTTGCACCGCCTTGGACACGACCGTTGGCTTGCTGTCGCCACGTAGCTGCCATAACGGGAGAAGCAAGAAGGTAAAGCAAGAAGGTCAGGTTCGCCTGTGTGCTTGCGCGAGGATTGTCGGAAAAATGCAAAACGTACCTCCTCAAAGACACCAGCGTTGTCTTCGAAGATCTCGACGTAGGGAGCAGCGCCGGGCGAGTCCAAAAGCGCCAAGACAACGTGCAGAGCCTTAAGCCGGACCTGCCACGCTTGATCCTCAAGCTTGTCGAGAAGAATGTCTCCAATCGTCTGGAAGTCCAGAGTCTGCGCGAGTTCTACGAAGCGCTTGAGAGCATCCGCCGGAGGAGCACGCGCGAGGCCGACGGAGGACGTGAGATTATCAATGAGACCTCGCTCGTACTCGCTGTTCAATTCACAGGATAACAACTGGTGAACCAACCAGAACCAATACGATGCAATGACTTTTCACGCACCCGCTCGTGTCGCCTCCTCCCGTGCCTTGACGCATGGACTGGGGCTGAAAGTAGCCTCGGTCCATAATCTGTGGGCCAGCGCTCAGCTCATCGTGGTCGGCGAGTGATGATGTGATGGATTTGTCCATGTTGCGGCGATCCCAGCGCTCCTTCGCCTCGACGCCAATCTTGACAAGACCCTCGACGGTCTTGCCGATCTTGGACATCGCGACGCTGTCATTATTCATCGCTGCGTTGTTCTGGTGCATCATCATGGCGTTGTTGCTGAAGCCGCCCGACTGCGATGGTGCGCTAAGCATTCGGTTCATGTTCTCAACGTAGGAAGGTGTCGATGATGAGCGATGGCCAGCGCCTCCAAAGCCATGCGACTGACTGCTCTGCTGAGACGCGAAACCAGACGACTGACTCGGAATCCCGCCCATCAGACTGCTGTTGCCGTACGATGGGGCGCGAGGAAAGTTGAGAGTGTGTCCGACGAGCACCGTTGGGCGAGAGTCACGCGATCCAGCGGAGCTGTAGGAGGGAGCGGTTGGCGCACTCTTCTGGTAGCCAGAGCTACTCCACATTCCACCGCTGGGGGCTTTCGGCGCGGCACCGTAGGGACTCGACGCCGCCGCAGAGGATGTCGACCACGAGCTCAGGCCACTTGGTTGATTTGCTTGCTGATGGCTCTCTCCGTACTGAGGCACGGTATTCGTGTTGCTGCGGAAGTCGTTGTTGCCATACGCGTTGGACGCTCCACTGTAGCCACCGCTTTGGCCGCCGTAGGATGGTGCACCCGACGGATGATCAGAGTATGGCGCTGGTCGAGAGTTCGCCTGGGCTGAGTTCGCGCCCCACGACTGCGAGTTGTAGCTGGACTGGTGCGAAGGCTGTCCATAGGACGGCGGGTTACGCGGTTCTGCGTTGTATGGGCCCTGGCTGTAGGCGCTGGATGACGCTGCCGCAGGTGCACCCCACGTAGCTCCTGTCGACGGGGCCGAGTGGCGAGGAAGACATCCGTCATTCAGACAGACCAGAGCTTCCTGTTTAAACCATCGCCAGTGAGTGACAACGCAAAAATCAAACCTATGATGTGAGCACGCCGAATACCTGAGCAGCTACACGAATACGGCGGTAACGCTCATCGCCCATGACCGGATCTGGAGGACCTGAGTATTCTGGAGACAATGAGATCGTGAGTCGGTCACTGTGGATGCGCCAGTTCAATTCGAGGGAACGCACGCAGGTAGGCCGAGATCTCTCCCTCGTCCTCTCGAATGGCGTTGGCGAAGGCGGGGTCTCCCTCCCGAATGCAGAACTTCGACCACCACGACAAGTATCCAGTCACTAACGACCGCTCCGTACTCCACCACCAGCAATCGATCACTGCGCACGCACCGCGATGATCTGCAGCGCCTTGAGCTTGACAATCAGATTGGTCTTTCCGAGTCGGCCCAGCAGAAAGTCGGCTGTCTTCTCAGCGTCTCGCTGGCTCGCCTTCGTCCCGCCTGTGGGGTCACCACCATACAAAGCGTCGATCAATGGCGAGCGTCGTCACGACAGAGATTGAGGACACGCACCCGCGATCTGCTCCATCAGATAGATGGGCACAGGCGCATCGTGCAGCGTCGTGGCATCTGCCAGTGTCTGGCGATTCATAGCGACAGACAGAGAAAGCGATAGAGAGAACGATAGAGAGGGAGATTCCCTTCCCCGCTTGAAGCCACCGCCAGAGGGAGATTGAGGCGCAAGTGGGTCACCAGTCCCACGGGCGCAACGCAACGGTGCACCGTCGCACCTCGGTTTTACGATATTTGTGTTTTGGACCTCGCTTCCATTCGCTTCTAGAGGGTTTAGGACGAGGAAAGGCTGGAGCTCTTCTCCAAAAACCGACCGCGGCGCTCTGCAAGAAACGGCTCGCTCGTGACACCATGGGCAAGCAAGGCTGCGGCCGCCGCCTGACCGACAAAGAGCGGCTCGAGATCATCGCGTTGACGCGCGAGAACCCGTCGCTGCGCCACGCAGAGCTCGCTGTCAAGTTCAACGTGAACGAGTCTACTATCCGCAAGTGGCGCGCGGCGGCAAATGCATCGAAAGTTGAGCAGCGATACGCCCGAAGCGCCGGTGAGGCGCGCGATCTTCGGAAACGCGGGGGTGCGGTGCGCAACTCCGACTTTGACTTGGCGCTGTACGAGTGGATCGTTGCGACGATGAAGCAGGGTATCGATGTACCGCCGATCAAAGTTCGCGAGCAGGCGCGAGAGCTGGCGCAACGGCACGAAGGCATGGACGGGTTCAAGGCCTCGTCAGGGTGGTACTATCGGTTCTGTCGGCGCTACGGACTGCCTTGCTCCTCGGCAGGACGAGAGGAAAGCGTGAAGTCCATGGCACAAGCACACGTGATTGCTGGCGGAAATTCCAGCAGTCACATGACAGAGTTATCTGCCTCTGGCGAATCAAGCGACGGGATGGCTACATCGAATGCTTTGCCTGCTGCTGTGGGTGGATTTACGATGCTTGTCAACAGCGTCAACGCTGCTGCAACCAGTCCATCGGCATCTGCTCACGAGATCGCTCGGTCGCTTGGCGTTCCGAGTAACACAGCAATAGGCTCCGATCTTTGTGCGAGTGACGTCCATGCTGCCCTCGCCTCAAGCGGCGCCTCCATGTCGGTAACACACCTGACATCGACTGCAACACCGTCGCTGTTTGCGCTGCCGATGGCTACACTGCCCATGTCGTCTGGAGCGGCGCCCACATCGTCGGTCCTATTTACTGCAAGTCAAGCTGCTGTCGCGCATGCGGTGCACCAGTACAAGGACCTCCTGCAGCCCAACGCTCGATTACGCCTCGTCAAGCACCTCACACACACCCCTGGAGAAGCCGAGATGTACCTGGTAATGGACGAGGAGACACGACTCGAGTACGTCAAGGAGTTTGCGCTTCACCCGCCATCGGCAGTTGGAGCCAGCGCCGATGCCGCTGTGATCTCGGCGTCGTCATGCATGGAGCATGCGCCGCGTGACGTAGCTGCTGCTGCGAGACTAAGTGCACCACCAGTAGCACCAGTAGCTACTGCATCTGCCTCAGCAACAGGGAATTCCGTTGGAGGCATGGAGGCATGTGAGGCAAGCGACCAGCCGCAACAGCAGCAGCAGCAACAACAACAACAACAACAACAACAACAGGCGCTCACAGTCTAATTTATCATCAGTGAAAAGCTGCTTTTCTGTCAATTCAATTAGAATCGAATCGAATCGATCCATTCGCAAAATGTGATCACGGTCGAAATGGGAAAAAAAATCAGTGCCACCTCAGATGACCGTAATTTCCTATACTCTTTTACAAATGATCTATTGATTGTGAGGGGTATATCTCAACGGCATTAAACAAATCACGAGGGATCTATGCTAGAATTGATACTTTGGTATTTGTAATGAGTGCACCCTCACATCACGCACTGGGTGCAGGGCTTTTCTTGGAGCTCCTCATCCGCACAAGCAGTTTCCGTGCGTCGGCACGACGCTCTCGTGTCTCATTCGGCGCTTCAGCCCTCAGTCCTCTCGTGCGCGGCAGCCATGGGACAAGCGGGCTCAGTCGAGCAGCGCAACGCCATTCGTGATGTGGTGAGCCTCAAGCCCGCGAGCGCCACGAGCGACAAGGAGCGAGCAGTCGTCGCCGCGGCGCTGCGCACCTTCTGCGCCGTGTTTCCCATGGAGGTACACATCCCAACCGTATGACTCTTCTACAGAGATTGCAACGTATAGTGTAATGACCCGGCGATGTGGATCAGGAAGCACAAACGGCGACATCGAGCGAAGAGAGCGGTGGTGCTGCTGCCATCGAGATCAAGGAGCGCAAGCTGTTTGACGTCATGCATGCAGTGCTGCAGCAAGCCACAGAGCAAACAGAAAAGAAGTCCAATGAAGAACTGGTGGGTCGCCGAAAGCGCTGTGCTCGGGCGTCGCATGAATTCGTAGATTGATTTGGTCGCTCCTGTAGATCGATCTCGCGCTCACAAGCTTCAAGCGCGTATTGTTGTGGCGCGATCTCTACCGTCTTGGCGCCAAGTGTTCCATGAAACCATTCCTGAACTGCCTTGTACGTACTTGCATCGCTGTGAGTTGAGGGTGACGAGTTTTGACAACGCTCATTTGAGTTGATTAGCTGCTATCGCCCACTCTGTCACTCTCTGTGCTTGAGCTACTTCTGCAGATTGTTGGTATCTGCCCAGGAAGTGAAGTCAACGAAAAGACAGAGCGATGGGAGACTCTGAATCGTCGAAACTTCTCTGACGGTGGCGGGTTCGACGTCCTCCGCTCGCTGTTGGTGCGGCACTCGCCAAGCTCCACCCCTTGCAACGATGCTGGCTCGCGTCTCTATCGAGAGAACGAAGCTGTCTTGTTGCGGGTCCTAGAGCTTTTTGGCTTGACGCTTATCTCTCGGAAGCAAACAACGGACACACAAACGTCTGCGCAAGCTGTGTCGTCGTTGCTGAGTGCGCGGATACAGCTACTCGACATGTGCCACCACCCGAATCGAAATGTGCAGGAGGCTGCCATTGATCTCGTGAAAGAGCTGTTCCAGCTGATCGATCTTGAGCAAGTTCACGAGCTACAAGAGTGTGCGCGAGAGCATGGAGCGCTTCTGTATGCGCTTTCAACTGCGCTCTCGAAAGAGCCGCCAAGCAAAAATCCGAGTGACGCATCCGACACCACGCGACCGAGTGATGGCGATCTAACGCCAACCAACTCTAGACACGCACTTCAAGACAAATGCATGGACCTCGTCGAGCTGTTTTGTGCTGGAAACACCCGCTCGAAGAAAACGGTCTGCCGCCTCTTCCCAGTGGAGCTGTTCATTCCATTCGAGAATCGAGCCGATCTCATTTCTCGCCACACAGCATCGGCTCTCGGCAAGCACGTTCCTCGCCCGAGTGGCCTCGCTGCATTCAGCTACTTTGATTCATCCGATTCCAAGCGTGCACGGTTGTCTACTCAGCAGGGAGGAGCAAACGGTGGCGCTGGTGCATTTGAGAGGTGGCTTGTTGAGGCGCGAAATCAAGGCGAAAACTGGCGCACAATCATCGAGGCAGTTTTGGAGACTCACGAGCGCCCCGATCTTGTGTGGCGAGATGCGATGCGAGATGAACTACGAAGTGCGCTACATCTCGAAATCGAGCGCCTTGAACAGCAGCGCTCAAACACGAATGACTCGTCATCAGTCGCCGTGCGGTGGGACCACGAGATGCTCGTGGTCGAGTACCCGTCCATGCGGAAGGAGCTCGTGGTGCACGGGTATTTCATCGAACACCTCGTGCCGCGACTCGCTGATTTGTCAACACAGTTTGAGGTGATGGAGCCATTAGTTTTGGCGTGGCATCTCTCAGATCGTGTCGCCGTGGAGGAAGACGAAACCTGGAAGGTCATGTGCGTTCGTTGCCTTCGTCTTGTGATTCGTCGGTATGCGATGCAGTTGCATGGACAGCTTCCGGCGAATCTGGTGCTGGAAATTCTCGCAAACCACTCACGGTATTCGCCAAAGTTTATTCGTGAGTGCTTCTTGCTGCTGAGCACAGCCATCATGACGACTCGGCATCATACTCCAGCTGAAAGTCTGCAGCGAGTGAGCACACGTATCGCACAAGCAGTTGTGGATGTGCTGTCAGACTCGGTCTTGATCAGTAATCTATCTAGAACGAGTCGGGAGTCCTTGGAAAGTCACACAGGTGCACCACTTGACGTGGACGAGGAGGATGTCAAGGTGAAGACCACAAGCGATGCCCTCGTACGAGCTGGCATCACAGTGTTGCAGGCGATAATACGTCGTGCCAAGCACACTCTGTTGCTCATTCGGCCCAAGCGCGTCTTTATCTGCCGTCTACTAGCGGTTGAGACACTCGACCATGTCACGATCACTCGAATCTTGGCGATACTGAAGCAGTTGGCTCAGCTGGACTCGGCACCAGCTCAGTTGGCTTCCACATCGTCAACGTCGACAGGCGCCAAGCCAGCTGTCGATGCGCATTGGAAGTCTCTTGCGCTCGTGTATGTCCTGGTGTCTTGCTGTGACCCGCGTGGTCGCGGAATGTGCCCAGCAGCAGCCGAGTTCTTGAAGGAAAACTATGCTATGAAAGCGTCGGCTACGGATACAGATGACATCAGTAGCACTCCGTCGTCAACGGGTTCGACTTCGTCAGCTAACATCAGCTTGTCTCGGCTTGGAAGAGGAATTAATGGTGGCAACGCTCTCTCGTCCAGTGGGCCTCGAGTGAAGGACAAGAAGAAATCTGAATTCAAAGGGCTCCTGAATGATGCAGTTGGATTCGACGGGTGTGGAATTGGGACGCTTTTGGATACGTGCGAAACTGCGCAGTTCTGTCAGATCTTCAACTCGGCCGATGTGCGCGCAGCTGATGTTCTGTGGGGGCACCGACAACGAGCGATGCTCTTTCGATACCTCAAGAAGACATTTGTCGCGTCGAGTGTGACAGCGACAAACCAGATTGAAGATGATGACGCGAATGGCGATGCGGAGATCGTCGCACGAGACGAAGCCATTGACGATGTGTTTGTGGGGAACATCTTCTTGCGATCGTATATCGAAGGCGACGGTCAGTTCCTAAACGAGTGGACACCAGAGATGTACCAGACATTGATCAGTGCACTATTTAATCGACTGGTCGATTTATCACGCACCAAGTCGTCGTACAACATGGGAGCAGACCTCCACCCACCGCGTTCTAGACCCCTAGAGGTGGAGCCTTGGGAAGTCCAAGTGCTGATACTGAAAGCGCTGGTGAAGTTGCTGCCCACCCATTGTGCAGCCGTGGAAGTGACAACCGAATTCTACGACACATTGCTGCTGCCACTGCGACGCTCACTCCTTGGTGAGACGGATCAATTGCGTGGAGTGCTGGCTATGGAACTCTTCGTCGCGATTCTCTGTGTCCCAGAAACTCGAAGCTCAAATGCCAGCACGTGTCGGCAATATCTCGAGACAAAAGGACTCTCAATCATCGCTGAAGCCCTGGAAAAGATGCTCAATCCGACATATCAGAAGTTGCTCATCGCGGTCAGTGGCCCCGAAGAGTCGAATCCTGCTCGAGATTTGCTCTATCGAATCACGAGCGTATTGTCTACTCTTGTGGCTGAGTCGAAGGATGGTATTCGAGGCATTAAGCGCAATCATCGAGTCATTACTGCGCTGCTTGATCTTTGTTCAAAGGAGATCATTATGCAGCATTCTGTTGATGCTGCCTCAGCATGCTTAAGCTGCCTAACCAGTCTCTGTCAGCACGATGAGCTGCGAGACGTCATCATCGGCGCGGGAGGGCTGCTGAAGCTGATTGAAACTTGTGTGTTCTGCCACGTTGATTCCAAGTCAAGTGCCTTGAGAGTAGCGGCAGTTCAATCTGCGGCAGCTGCACTACGAGGTTTTGTCGTCGAGCATGAGGCAGAATCGGATGTCACGGACGGCACAACTTCTTCGGTGACAAGCGCAGCAACACCAGTGCAGCAGCCTATCACCACTTCTCCTGCATATCTCGTGTTGAAGCAGCTTCTGACACCTAGTTTCGTTCGCGTACGTGCTTGACATACTTGTGCGTTTATGATGCAATGTGTCTCACTGTAGATTCTGTATCGCCCACCAGATTTTGCAACGGTCTCCTGAACAATTTGTTCGCCAACTGCAGAGCTCAAGCGATATCAGTCATTCAACGTTGATATGGACAAATACGATGCGAGGTCGTCTCGCGGACACGCTTTCGACAGAGTTACTCAAGGTCAAGACTGCAGCGCGTGCCAATGCGTGGCCACGGTGGAACCCCGACCACTTTGTCGCGGCTGATTCATTCCGATATCAGTACCCTGAACTGACTGACGAGCTCATTGTTTTTGACGTCTACATTAACAACTTTGTGGCCACACCGGGAGTCACTCTTGAAGACGTGGACATGTCAGCGTTTTCTCAAGCACTCCTCATCTCCATTCAAAGCAGCGAGAATGTGCTGCGGATACTACAACAGGTGAGAGCTAGCTTTCGTGTGGATGCTGCATTGCGTTGTGATCTCACCGCTGTGGCTTGTACCTCAAGCGTGGAACCACGGATCCATCGAAGGAGCGCGCGATTGTCGTTATGCGTCTTGCGCTCAACAAGCTTGTCAACGCCCATCCTCAGCACAATCTCGAAGTCGCGCCTGCAGCACCAGCTACAATGGGAATGACGTCACTGATTGAGGCCGACTCCTCAGACGATGAAGACGGAGTCTCGGTTGTCGCCGATGACGATGAGTTATCAGCTACCGAGTCCCCTGGTCGTCCGCCACGTCACTACGACCTTGAGCGGGCATCATCCATGAGCTTGGAGGATTTGACCGTTTAACGGCTGAAAGTCATGATTATTTACGCATCAATTCGTCTATCGTCAGTCTTCAAGAAAAAGTCGAGATAGCAACGTACGGATAATGTATTCAAGCAATATGAACTAAGGAGCTGGAGGACGAGCCATTTCTGGTGCTACATGGACAGCAGCACTGGTGCTTCCTCCCGTCGGACGACATTCAATGACTGGTCCAGATTGACTTCTCCCATCAGCTTGCCGTTCTTCACGACGTACACCTTGGTCCACATGTACATGGCGGCAATTTTGTGCACCCTGTTGAGATTCACATTCTCTCCAACCTAAGCATGTCGTCAACTTTCCGAGTTAGTATATGTGAAGTGGCAAAGGTGAGTAAGGCGCGTACTCGTGGCGGGAATCCTTCAACGGGGATCGACGTGAAGCAAAGTGGGCTGAACGGAGGTCCGAGCTGAAGCTGTTGGACAACGAAAAAGTCATCAATCTTGACAATGACATCCGTGTGTGAGAGGAAACGAGAATCGTACATGGCTCTTTGAACTCGAATCCTGTTGTGATTGCTGGAAGTTGAGCAGTGAGAAGTCGTCGACGACTGCTGTGCTGCGGTTCTTGTCGAAACGCAGAGTGTCTGAGACCATCTTCAAGATCTTGGCTGCAACGTTTGGGTTTGTATCGTCCGGAATCTGAGCTCATCGGCGGATCAGTGCATCGGTATCTATTCTCCATCCTTGCGGAGCAACACCAACCTGTTGTTTATTGACGGCGAAGAATCGGGCGATTCCAACTTCGAGATCATATCGCCTGATGGCCGCCTGTAGATATTGAGCACATGGGCAAACGGTTACATTATGCTTCAGCGCAAGATACAGTGGAACACCACGTACAATTAATGTGCAATTCTCCAGATCGTCGACGATGGGAAAGTATTCTTCCGTCTTGTATGTGCTCTGCAAGCAAAGCAGCCATCAGGACGGGCGAAGAAGGTGTCCAACATGATTTAAGCTACGTACCAGTGCTTGAAGAGCCTCGCTGTATGTGGTCTCCTTGGTGAGCATGACGTTTACTGGGGTCATGTGGTTTTCCGCGTACTTTTGGTTCATGACATACTCGTTGATATCGTAGCAAACCGCATGCAGGCCGGCCCACTCGGCGAGAATGTCGTAGATTGAGGGTGCGATCGTGGCGCTGACGAAGTACGCGCAGATGCACGCGATCTGAACAGGGATGAGATGGCTCAACTGCCCTGTCAACTCGAAGAAGATGACTGATGTGGAGACAGTGCCAGTCGCAGATGACGCGAAGCAAGCCGCCCCAACGACTGCGTAAGTCGCTGGCGACTGCGTCGGGTTCCAGTACTTCATAAGCGTCTCTCCATACAATCGACCGACGGCTGCACCAATGGTAAAAAGCGGACCGAAGACCCCGATGGAGAGGGGAGAGCCGCACGGCAAGATACTGGTAATGAACTTGAGGCAAATGTAGATGAACAACGTCACTCGCGGCCATTGAGTGATCTGCGTCCACTGCGGCAGGCTCAGCGGTTGGTCGCGGAAGACTTCGTTCACGAACGCTCGATCTGACAAGCGCATGATACGAAGCGGATACGTGATAAGACCCGTCGCAATGCATATCGTGAGGATATGAACCACTCGCCGCTTGTACGACGGCTTCGTGAGTCCAAGCTTCTGAAACATACGCAACTGGATCCAGCGCATGACCTGCGCGCCACGGCAGAAAATGCCCGCGCCAAGCTACAGGAGAAAACACGAGATGAGTGTGCGATACTGAGGCAATCAATGCGAGCGAGCCAGCGGTTTGTCGCTTACCCCCGTCACGACGCCAAGCAGGACAAACGCGAGTAAATCCCAGTCCATATCGAAGCTCGGAAACGTCGTGCGCTCGAACAACACGTCGTGCTTCAGGAACGTGATGATCTTGTACATCAAGATACAAATGGACGAACTGATGACGCCTTCCCAGAGATACTTGATGTCGTACGCCTTGGCAGTGACTTCAATACTGAAGAGCACTCCACCGAGAGGCGAACCAAAACTGGCGGTCACACCACACGCCACCGCTGGTGCGTTTGGCAAAACGTATCGATTAGTCTCTACACTACGATCGCCGAAAGTAAAGCAGCGCCAAGAGACATACCAGCGCGCAAGTAGTTGTAGTTCTCAGGGCCAAAGTGAGCACGGCGAAACAAGCCAAGACGGCTCATGTGAAACGCGATGATCGCGACGATGTGCGTGTAGGGACCCGCGCGCCCAACTGACAGCCCTGAACCGGACGAGACGACCGTTCCAAGCGACTTCGCGATGAAGGTCTTCAACGACAGAACGTCGATCGGGTTCTGGTAGACTCCAGCAAAAAGAGCGCGCATGCGAGGAATACCGGAACCGTCGGACGGTGGCGACCAGTGCCCGATCGATGTGGAGATGAGGCACACCGTCACGCACCATCCCGTCCAAAGGATGAAGCCCCAGAGGGACTCGCCTGCAGAGTTGACAATGTAGCGGCGCAACTTGAACATTTGCTGCACCCATCCATCCACCAACAAACTGTCGAGAAAAAATGTGAGTGGGCGCAGCGAAATCGCCGGGTGATACAATGATTGTAGCCTTACCCGTAGGCAGCAGAGATGATGCCTAACAGCGCGAGATACAACCACGTGATCGGTGAATACGGCAAGTTCTTGCAGAGTTTGAGCATCTGAATGCAGAGCTGCCGCATTGTTCGCTCCCCAACCGAGCGCTCATCGCGGACAATCCGCTCAAAGTGCTCAGGAGACTTCGCGAGCTTCCATGTATCTGGGGACACAAGCACAACACACGACTTAGCCGGCGTCCGCCGCACTCCGCGAAGGACACCACCGACCGTAGGTTGCCGACATCGTCCCTACTGAATGGGCGATAGCTCCAGGCCTCACCAGGTTTCCAGCTTCAGCTGAGCCTGCTTTCCCACTGCGTCGAAGACGGAGGTGACGCCGACTGTGGTTACTGAGGCGCGGTCGCTTGCACTCCGCGTCGCTTCGTGAGGTGTCCGTTGCAGGTGGTGGGGCCGTTACGAGCGTCTGGCGTTCCTTGAAGCCAAAGGTTGTGTGATCAACGGATGTGGAGTAGTGTGGAGTGGCAGCAACCAAAGAAGTGAACAAGACAATCTAACATCATGAGGCGATTCGATTTAGATTTGGGCTCACGCTCAGGTGATGCCTTGTGAATTGCTCGACTCGTCACAGATAGAGCATGCTGCGGATATGATGCGCATTATTCATTCCGCCTCCAAGTGCCAAATCCGTATCGTTTCGTCGTCACTTGCACTTGCGATGATATGTGGTATCTTCGGGTGGACGACGACAGCATTCACGACACTCGAATGCAGCTGAGCTTTGCACATTTGTCTTCCGTCTTGTTGTCTCCAAACGTGTACAGTGCCGTCTGAATGCGAGGCCACAACTAATCAGCTACTGGTGATCATGCATACAAAAAGCGCATAAGGCAACCGACCTTCACTTCCTCCAACGATGAGCTCGTTGGATGTTCCTGCAAAACACGGCCGAACAATATACCGTTTTTGCTTAAACCCAGAGCACCGTGAGACAATCGTCATGTTCTCGGCATCCAGGCAGAGAAGTTCCTCGGTCGCGAAGCTGTTGATAAGGACCGAGTCTGCTATGCTGTCACTTCTTGAGGTTGAGATGCGAAATCGAGGGGAAGACACGACGCACGACAAGCTCGTGTCGCTTCGGTAGAAGCACTCATCGGATTTGTCCAGAAGACTGTATACTCGGATTTCGTTTGTCCCAGTAAGGGCGTAAACGCGGCTTCCATCGAGGTGGACAGCTATATCAAGAATGCGACGGCCAGTCCATTGGTAGGTGATGGCTGAGTCCTCGACATTCTGATCGCAGAACAGTTAGAATCCAGAGCCAACGAAGGTGTTCAAAGTTGTACGAACGTACCCACAACACGAGAGACTTCTCGATGCTTCCACTTAGAAACTGTTTTCCACTTGGGTGCCACTTGACGGTGGTCACGGTTTCAGCTGGGTGTTGAAATCGCCTTCCGCGTCGACCAGTCTGAATGTGCTCAAAACATCAGTGCATCGACCACGCCTCATTCTGATCGCGACTACCCTACCAATGGATTCCATAGCTGGATGATATTGTTGTTTTCACCTCCGCAACTAAGCAGGCACTGACCATCAGGTGACCAATCGATGCAATCCGGTGCACCATCAATGCTGTGCAGAACGTGTAAGACTTTCGGTTGCTATGATCAACGCACAGTCAGATTCGTGCAACGTTTCCAAAGATCCATGGGCGTACCATTGTCCAGCTTGCCGGATTCATTCGTACTTCATTGGACTCGACTACTGTCTCCCAGATTACGATATCTCCATCCCGTGACACAGATGCCAAGTAGTTTCCTTCGGGAGAGAACTGCAAATCCATGACATCTTGTGAATGTTTGAGTAGTAGCGCCATGCAGCGAGCAGATACTCGCGAAGCATTTTTGAGCGATCGAGGAACCACATGGTCACAGTTGTCCCAGCAAACGACTCGCTACAGAACACCCAAATATCGTTAGCTTGCACCGGAATCACGCCCGCATTTTTCGTACCCTGAGAGCTCCTGGTGGCACAACATCATCTGCGCTTACTAGTGACTCGATCCGACGAAGTAGTTCCGACGGTTCAATTGGCATCGTCACCAGTTTCTTCATTTCGTCGTCGTCATTGCACAACAAAAGTATCGCCAGCTCTTGGACCTCCTCCTCACTCTACCACGAGAACCAGCCAATTTATGTCTCCCTCTCTGGTGAACGAGCGTGCAGAATGACCTACTAGGCTGTGATTCGGCATGATCTCGTCTTGAAACGTTCGCAACGCTGCAGGCAGCTCGCGCGCGAGCAGCTGCCCGACAAACTTGCGCTTGAGCAGCAACAGCATGACTGCACGTGTCGCACTCGTCGAGCGCATGCGTATAACCAGCTCTTTATCCACGCCGTTTGACGGTTCTTCGTCCTTTTCATCCTTCATGGTCGCGTCGCCTCCAGCGGCAGCATCGTTGTTGTCGCGGTCGTCAGTGGTCGCCGCCAACACGCCAGCGCCAGCTCGTTGCACAAACGTGATGGCTTCGTCCCATCGCTGCCCCTGTATGAGTCTCTCGAGCTGTTCCATCGCAGGTGATCGCAGTCGCACGCCCGCCTCGCGCTCGAGACTCGCCGCGCTTTGCTCGAAGCCGAGATCATACAGTTCGCGCAGCAGCATGCGCGTCCACTTGCGTCGCCCCTGCTCGTCGTCGGCCCATGAGAACGCTGGCTGAAGGCTCTGCTCGACCTCGTGCGGCTCGACAGCACTCCACTTGCGCTTGGCGGCGCCCTCGTCTCCATTCAGTCGCCCATTCGTCGTCGCGCCATCCCGTCGCGCCGCCATCGTCTTTCCATTCAGTCAGTCAGGTCGAGTGTTGTTCTCTTTTTCTTGTTGTTGAAGAGAGAAAGTCCCTTGTTTGGATGAGTCGATATCCTCACGAGGGATTTGCGATGATCGTGTAGCAGTGTGGAAAATCCCGCGTTGGAGTGACATGCGTCATCGCCGAGTGTCTCGAATCTTTCAGACCAAACAGCTCAGACGAATGACGATGACGATGATGATGACGATGTTGCCGAGAGTCTCGGCTCTTGGACGCTCGTTCGCGACATCGACGCGTCGCTCCCGCCAGCATGTGATCAATATGCTGTCCGACACGGTGACGCAGCCGACGCCCGCGATGCGTGACGTCATCGCCGCAGCGCCCGTTGGCGACGACGTCTTTGGGAGCGACCCAAGCGTCAACGCGCTGCAGGAGTATGCGGCGGAGCTGCTTGGCAAACCCGCTGCGCTCTTTGTGCCATCGTACGTGTTTCATTGATGAATATTGATGACGGATGCCTTCACTGACTCTCTCTCTCTCTCTCTCTTTCTCTCTGGCTCCAGTGGCACCATGGGCAATCTCATTGCAGTCGGTGTGCACTGCCGTCGCGGCGACGAGATCATTCTCGGCGACAAGTCCCATATCTTTATGTACGAAGGTGCAGGCGCCAGCGGTGCGTTCATTCATTGAAACGCGATGGGTGCGCGACGCAGTCTCTTTACTCCTTGAGATGTTTATTGGGTGCAATAGCCTACATGGGCGTCGGCTTCCACTCGGTACGCAACCAGTCGGATGGCACGCTCGCACTCGAGGATCTCGCGAACGCGGTGCGTGCGGACGATCCGCATTATCCACGCACGCGTCTTGTGGCACTCGAGAACACGCACAACACCTGCGGTGGCCGCGTGTTGCCACTCGAGTTCCTGGAGCAAGTCGAGGCGTTCTGCCGCCAGCGTGGTCTTCGACTCCACGTCGACGGCGCTCGCCTCGCGAACGCCAGTGTCGCGCTCAACACGCCGATCGCTGACCTCGTCAGCGGCGCTAACTCGGTGTCGCTCTGCTTGAGCAAGGGACTCGGAGCGCCGGTCGGCTCCATTATCGCGGGGTCTGAGGAATTCATCTACCAGGCGAAGCGCTTGCGCAAATCCCTCGGCGGCGGCATGCGCCAAGCCGGGGTCATCGCGGCAGCCGGCAAGTTCGCTCTCGAGCACCAGTTCCAGCGGCTCGCGGAGGATCACGAGAACGCCAAGGCGCTGGCGCACGGCTTGGTGCGACTCGAGTTGTGGAATGGAGTTGGCTGGAAGCCTGGCTGATACGACTGGTTGTTACCTCTAGGCTCAAATCCCCGGCATCGAAGTGGACGCGAACAACGTGGATACCAACATCGTCTTCTTCCACGTTACGCCAGCTGCCAAGCACAACGCAGAGGAGCTCGTCACTGCGCTGCAGCAAGACAAGGGCATCCTGCTGGGCGGTACGACGTGTGCATCCATATCGCTGAGTAGCTTTTGGTGACTGATTGGAGTATCGTTGCGCAGGCGGATATTGGAACGGCGAGAAAGTTCGTGCAGTCACGAATCTCCACGTGACGGCGAGCGACATTGCTGACACTATCGCTGCTGTCCGAGAGATCATGACCTGATCGCAAGAAAGAGCGAGAGAGAGAGAGAGAGAGGCCGACATGTCATAGAAGACGAAGCAATTGCTTGATCTCCTTGTCTTCCTTGATGCGCTGACGCACCTTCGTGACTCGCGTATGTCGCTTCTCCGTCGCAGTCTCCAGCGCCGTCTCCACGTGATCCTGCACATCACGTTTCGCTTGCTGGTTACTGACGAACCAGTGGCTCTTGGCGTTGCGGCGTCTCGCCTGCGCTTCGGCTTCCCGCTGCTTCAGCACCGCTTGCTGCGCTGTCTGTGCCTCCACTCGCTCTTCCCGCCGAGTTTCAACCGCTTGACGCGCCGCTCGCCGCATCATCGCGCCCGACTGCGCGACAAACGCGCGCTCCACCTGATGCGTGAGCTTGCGGTGGTGGTTGTTCATGCGCTCGCGCTCGATGAGCTCGCGGGTCCCAATCTTTTCCAGCTCTCGCTCATACCGCAGTCGCTGGAGCTTCACGTGCATCTCGAGATGAATGCCTGCAAGCTCAGCAGCGTGCTCTCGCTGCAGCATGCGGCGGTCAACGATCATCGCTTCCATCGCGCGCTCGCGCTCTTCGCGCAGCTCACGCACGAGCAGCTCGCGGTCCTCGAGCGCGGTCTCGCGCATGTCGTGCAGCGTTGAGAACGTAGGACGACCGAGTCGATCTGTCAGCAATTGGTGTCGACTGCTACCTCGTGCGACGGGCGACGAGCGCGATCGAGGCGGTGGTGGCACCGGTACAATGCCGATCGTCGGTGCCGAGTCTGTGGAGCTCAAAGGCACAGGCTCTGCCAGATGCAGCAGCGCTGGGTGATGGCTATGATCAGTCGTCTGTGAGTCGGCGGCTTCGACAGAGCGCTCGTAATGTGCGCGAGCCACTGGCGAGGGGCGAAGGGGGGAGAGCGCTTTGGTTTGTGTCTGAGGCTTTTTCTCTTCCTGCAGCTTCGCGGGTGAATGTTGGTGCGATGCCAGCGGTGACGAGGTTGTAGGCGAGCGCGATGGCGACGGCAGAGGCGAAGGCAACGGCGATGGAGCCACGGATGGCGATGGCGATGGTGCCGGTGACGACAGCAGCGCGTGAGGCAGTCGCCGTGACACGTTCAGCAGCCACGGACACGGAACGTCGGGCTGCAACCAACGCTCGGCGTCAGCCAACACACGCTCGGCAGCACCGGCGTCGCCCCCAAGCGCCTGTGTGACGGCCCACTGGTGCCGCTGAAGCAGCGCAGCGCACAGCGTCTCGAGCGAGTAAAGCCGAGCGAACGACTGCGACACGGGGTCGTACGTCTTGGCGAGCAGCACAAGCGCGCGTCGCCTCGCTTCCTCCACGGATTCGAATGTGACCCGCACGAACGACGTGGCATCGAAGGCAGAGAGTGGTCCCTGCAGACGCCAGCGCGAGCGGTGCCGTGGCGCGAGCTGACGCGTCAACGTGAGCACCTGAGCGCTGCACGCTGCGACCTGTCGACCCTGTGCGAACCTGAAGAACGGGTTCGACGCCGCTCGAGCACCGTCGTCCTCCGTGAGTCCGAGCAGGATCTCGCGCTCCAGCACCGTCGGCTCGACCTGCACACGCTCGACGAGCAGCAACGGCGTGGCATCGTCCGACCGCGAGACCATCGATTCCTCGCGCTGCTCCGGGATCCCTGGCAACCAGAGCGGCAAGTAGCCACCGCAGCGCACGGTACTCGCGGCCTCGAGACGGGAGTACGCCGCGTGGTCAGCACGAATGGCCGCCGCGACGTCGCTGTCCCGCGTCGCCTGGACAAGCAACAACTCGATCGGAGACAGTGCAACCTCCACAGTGCCATGCACCATCGTCGTGTGCACTGCGTGTTCGCGGCATGGGCGCATGGTGGTCTGTACGACTGGCCAGCGAGTCGCGTCGGAGAGCAGGCGGAACACGGGCTCCTCCAAGAACAGCGTCGCGCTGTTGATGCTCGCGCCAAGCGTGACGCACCGAGCCAGAAACTCGAGCCGTCGCCGCACGCCGCGACGCCAGCGCCACCAGCGTTGCAGACACGTGAGCGCTCGCATGATCGCGACCTCGAGCGCGTTGCGTTTGTTGTGCTGACGACTTGCGCGCCATGCGCTTTGGATCGTCACCGCGGCGTGCAGTCGGCGCGCGCGCAGGTACGACAGCGCGAAGCGAGAGCTCGCGTTGTGTCGCTGCCGTCGCTCAAGTGCCGAGGTCATGAGCAGGTACATGTCGATGCTCCACGGCAAGAACGCGCGCATCTTGGTGTAGCTCATGGTTGTGTGGCGTTGGGGATCGGTGCTGCGACGTTCGGACGCGAGTCGCAGCCATTTCCTCCGCTCGAAGCGGGTCATCGCGTGGCCGCGCGGACGAATCGCCACGCGACAAAGCGACCAACGCGTCGTGCGCTGGCGCTGCTGCTGTTGCTTGATCACGGCGGCGACGAGCTTACGGTTGAGGTTCGCGAGCCGCCGCTGCATCTCCTGCGTAAGCGGTGGGATATGCAGCAGCTCGGCGCGACGGCGAGCAGACGCAGCAGCGGTCTGTAGACTCGCGTGGCGCTGTTCGAGACGCTCGAGGTCTCGCTGTAGCGCGTGTTTCTGAGTGATAAGCAGGTTCGTTTCGATCGCGTGGTCGTGTCGGAAGATGCGTACGAGCGGTGGCGTCACGAAGGTGCGAGCGCCACTCTCCTCCTCCTCATCTTCTTCTTCCACCTCCTCGTTCCCGTTGAATTCCTCATCGGTTGGCGTGGACGTCTCTGTCGATTGCTTTTCATGGTACATGCGGCGGCGTCTACGAGCGCGATGGCGCGGATGCTGCGTCGACGGTTGTGACTCGACACTTGTGACAGCCAGTGGCGTGAGCTCGCGGTGCATTGTCGGACAGCGGAGCACACTCACGCCAGCAGCGACGCAGCGCTCACGCAGCAGCGCATCTCGCTCGCTCGCGGGTAGCTGCGCGAGCACGGGGTCTCTTGCCACCGCCTTGAGCGCGAGCTCGAGGATCTCGCGCTCCATCTCGGGCGTGTAGTAGATGCAGATTTCGTGCTGCTCGCGCAGGAGCTGCGCGCTGCGGTAGCGATACCGTTGGTACACCATTTGACACCAGAAGCGGATCTTCTTGAGCGCGATGGCCTGCTTCTTGGAGCGGAATCGCACACGCCAGCGCTGCACGTGCGTCAGCAACTGGCGCAGTCCGCGCTGCGCGACCGGCAGCAGACACCTCGCGTCGATCGACGTCGCTGGCCCTGGGCGCAGCGTCAGCAGATGCGCTTTGCCCTGCGCGTGAACGAGCGCCTCAAACTCGCGCTGCAGTCGCAGCCGAAACAAAAAGCCGCGAATATGCTTTTGCACGCGCGTCACGAGCGCTCGCAGTCTTGAGACACGCGGCAGACGCCGTTGTCGAGACAAATGACCACGCACGACGCGCTGCGTCAACACGCTCGGGCTGTTGTGCGCGAAGACCTGGCGCAGCGTCGACGCCACGCGGTCGAGATACGCGCGTGCGAGCTCCCATTTGGCGTCGTTCTCACCGCCCCCACCGCTATTGACGGCATCGTCATCGTCGTCTAATGCCAAGACAATGTCGCTGCTGTGGTCTGGAGGGCGTCGGTGCTGCGAGACATCAAACGACGGCGGCATCTCGAGCAGTTCGCCGATGTAAAGCCGCACACTTTGCGCGCCAAAGCGCACGCTGCGCCCCGCGTGCCGAATGAACTCGACGTCCGTGACGACGTGATCGTTGAGCGCGAGCAGCGACGACGGCAGGCGGTTCACGAGGAACTCACGCGCGTTGATGAGTGACATGAACGGGTTGCCGTCGAGCGTGAGCCACTCGAGCCGACGGCACTGCGAGAGACCCTCGACATCTGACCACGCGCGCAGCTCGTTCGCTGAGAGAAACAGCAGCGCGAGCGCCTCGAAGCGCGACCAAAACGACGCCGGCGGCAGCGTGCGAAGCGCGTTGTACGAGAAGTTGGCGAGCCGCAGTGTCGGAGCGACGGCGGCCAGCGGCGTGAGGTCGTCGATCGCGTTGTGCGAGAGGTTGAGCACCACGAGCGCCGGCGCCAATGCCAGCAATCCGTGGTCGAGGCTTCGCAGCGACGCGTCCACGCGCTCGAGCACTCGCGCTCGCCACCGCGCCAGCTCGGCGTCGGCGGCCGCGAGCTCCAGCTGCGCCGAAGTGTTGTCGTCGTCGTCGATCGGGTCGTTCTCGCGCTCGCTCATCATGACTTGGCGTTCGTTGCTGTGTCTACCGTCGGCAGTTGGCGATGGCAGTGTTAAATTTACGTGGCAGTGGGACGATCGAACTCGAACAACAACACAACAGTGGAGCAATGCGCGTATTCATTACAAGATTTGAAGCAGCGACGCGCCTGTTCTCGCTCTCTCTTGTGTCTATCAATCGATCCATTGTCCTCATGCGTCGGTCGCCAACGGCATCTCCTCGTCCCGCGAACCAACGGTTGCCTCTGCTGCGGACTCGTGCTCCCGAGTCGACCCAGCAGCCGCGTTCAGCATCAACGCCAGCGCCTTGGCGGCCGCATCCGCGTCCTCTGCGGCTGCTGCCTCAGTTGTTGTTGTTGCTGCTGCGGCTCCTACTGCTACTGCCGCAGGTGCTGTTGAGCCGTTCATCTTGGTGCCCTTCTTGGCTTTCTTGGCTGCTTTCTCGGGCGTCTCGCCGTCTCCGCTCGCCTTGTCGCGCTTCGTGTACGACTTGCGTTTCCGCGGCACCTTGGGCGTCGCGTTGGACGCACCAGTAGTCGTCGCAGCCGCCAGCACGTCAAGCACAGCGCTTTCAGCCTCGATCTGGAGGCGACGAAGGTCCTCTGCTGAGCACTCCCGATCGGGGGATCGCTCGGCGAGCTGCACAAACGTCTCCAACGTCGAGATCCAGCCGCACGTCAGTGGCAGTTTACTGTACTCGTTGAGCAGCGTTTTGACACGCGCCGCCTTCTGTGCAACCGTTGAGGGTTTGCTAAGCGTCTTGTGCGCCTTCGCGATCCACTGGTCGATGCGGCCGATGATCGTGTGCAGCGGCGCAATGGTCTTGGTGACCTCGCATAGGTTGTGCTCCGTGGCGTACGCGATCGCCTCGATGAACGCCTCGCGCGACGGGCGCTCCTGTAGCAACGCGACGACCACAAGGCTCCAACCCACGACACGCAGCACGTGACTGTACGTCCGCACCTCTGGGAAGTGGTCGATCTCCATGGCTTTCGCGTCGACCAACGTGTCCGTGAATGCCGATGACAGGAAGCCACTCGCGAAGCTCAGACGCTGAAGACTCGACGGTGCGTTTAGCAGCCGAATGACACGCATCACCCACGCTTTGGCCCGAGGGAGACCATGCTGGCGGATAACGAAGCCGCGCTTGAGCTCCTCAAGCGCATTTTGAGCGCCGCTCAGCCGCTCTTTGCCGACAGTGATCGTCGCCTCGATCTCCTGCACCTGCGTCTGCACTTCAGCGTACTCAGCCTTCATCTTGGCGAGCTGCTGCTCAACACCACCAGCGACCAGTAGCGCCGAAAGCCGCTCCGTGTTTTCCGAGAGCTTGGCTAGCATCGGAGCCAGCATGTTCGGCATACCGTCAGCTGAAGCCGACACTGCTGCTGACGTTGTTGTCTGTGCAGCTGCTGCTGATGATGATGATGACGATGATGATGACGATGGCGCTGTTGGTGCCGTTGGTGCTGGCGTGGAGGTTGACGCAGGTGCTTGTGATGCGTCTGCAGAAGTCATGGTAGTTGTTCCGGTTGCTGGTGCAGCTGCTGAGGCCAACGCCTTCTCTTGTGCTGCAACGCTGGTATTGGAACTCGCCAGCGCTGTGGAGGAGCGCGGGTCAGCAGGTCGTACAATCGTCGGTGCGACGTCACTACCGCCAGTCGATGGTGCGGCCACTGCCGACGCCTGAGCAGCCACCACCGACTTGGCGGACGGCAGCAAGATGTTTGGGTATCGTTGCACGAATGCCAGTGTGTCCATCGCTACCGCAGGGATGCTAGTGGTCGACAGTGTGACTTGCAGCGATGGCGATGCAGTTGCTGCCACTGCTGTAGGCGCTGTCGCGTTTGTCGTCGCCACAATCGTTGACGCATTGGGTGTCACGGTTGCTGACATTGACGACGTCGACGACGATGCCGCGGTCTCCACCGAAGCAGTCGCATTCGAAGCTGTTGATGCAGCGTACGAGAACGGAGACTTGATGGTAAAGCACGCTTTCGCGCGTTCAATGTCTTCGATCCGAGTGCGAAGCTGGTGCAGATGGTTCTTGCAGCTGACGAGCAGCATTTCGCTGCGCTCGAGCGCCTTTTCCTCGCGCTTGACCTTGCGCGTCGCAGCGCCGTGCTGCTTCTCGTAGTGTTTTGCATAGTCAACGTCGACCCACAGCTTGTCCTGCGCTGTGGCTACGCGGTGAAGCGTCGTCGAGAGATCTTGCAGCACATTACATGACGGGCACGTGTAGCCATCCGCCTTCTCGGCCTTCTCTTTGGACAGACCGATGCAGTTGTCGTGGAACCAGTCGTCGCAGTGGTCACAGCCGATCATGAAGCCATCGTACGGCTGCCGGCAGACGCAGTAGCGCTCTGTTGCCGACACGAGCACGTCACGATGCATGTCGAGGTCGATCACAAGCCGTGCGCGGTCGTACTCATCAAGCAGGGCGAGCAGGTTCGCGATGCGCGCCTGGCCTGTCTCGAGCCCCGAGTCTTGCACGCGCTTCTCCCAGTCAACAGCGGTGTCGACGTGCTCCTTCAGCAACTCGAACGGCGGCAGTTCAAGCGCGATCTCCTCGCCTTCTTCCACGAGCGAACGTGCGATTGGTAGCGTCAGGCGCGACACGTTCTTGGTCATGAGCGTCTTGAGGCGCTTCTTCAGCTTTGTCAGCCACAATTTTGCCTTCTTGACCTCATCCAAGATGACTTTGAACGCTTCGGGCTCCAGCAAAAGACCCGATGCGTCATCCATCAGCGCTTGGACGTCCTCCATCGGTGCATGCTTGTCGTCCATGCACTTCATCACGCGCGCGCGCCACGCCTGCACAATCTCATCGTGCTCAATGAGGTATGGTAGCGGCCAAAGGAGACGCTCTAGTGCGTCGATAGTCGGGAGAGAGAGCATCGTCTTGGTTTCCCTGATGCCCGCGAGCGCTGTCTTCAGCAGTTGGCCCTTCATCACAAGTTCGTTCAGTGGCAGAGGCTCGTTGAAGAAGATCGAGCGAGCGCTTTGAAGCCACTCGAGAAGCTCCACGATTGTCGACAACGCGTGCATCTCTGGTGCCGTCGCGTTGAACAGATTGCCCTCATCATGCACACTCTGGATTTGCTCTCTCCACCCATCGAGCTGCTTCACGGCATCATCTGGCATTCCTGCAGGCAGCGTGATGCCTTCTTTAGCTGCTTGACCAGCAGCGATTGCCATCGTCTCCTCTAGCGCACGACGCTTCTTGTCGTCTCGTACCTCGAGCTGTGCGAGCTGTGCGAGTGTCTCATCCACTGATGTTGCGAGTGGATCCAGCACCGCGATTCCACGCGCAGTCACCGCTTTCTGTTGCGCATCTGCGTCTCCGCTCTCGTCACTGGTCTTTTTGGCACATCCCGTCTCGCGTCGGATCGTTTCGAGAATGACATCGACCTGAATCGGCTCCATCTCGATGACTGCTGCTGCTACATCGTCAGGTAGCGATGCGTCTTTGCTATCTGCCGGTGTAGAGCGACCTTCCGTCCCCGCTGGCGGGAGCTCTTCCATTTCCACGTCCTTCAGTTCACCTTCATCCTCAGTCTTGACGAGCTTTGTTTCTTCGGACGTCACAGCACTTTGCGTTGTTGATGCATCGTCCACTTTCGTCGGAGAAAGAGGCGCACCACCGATTCGACGCTTGGCATCTCGAACTCGCGCGAAGACCGAGAGATCGTAATTCATCAGGTTCTGTGCGACTTCGCCAACGACGTGCGAGATGTGGGACTCAACAACATCGCATGCTTTGTGCTGCCACGCGCCGATATCCTCGAGCTCCTTGTGGAGGATTCGGAGCTCCTCAGGAAACTGGAAACGAAGCTGCGTCGACTCGGCCACAAGCGCCTTGAGCTGCTCTAGCGTGATGAGGCTCTTGGCCTGGCGCTTCTTGCGCGACTGTCGCGGCGGCAGTGCATCGCGCACACGCAGCGCCCAGTCGCGCTCGCTATGGACGATGTCGTGAAGCGCAAGCGCCTCGTCGAAGATGAGCGGCAGTGCTGCGATGCGATCCAACAGTCCACACGCCTGTGAAAAGTTGCCGACGCTTGTTACGGAAGGTGTTGCGATTGCGACTGCCTCTGTCGAGGCAGTCGCAGACGGCGGCAGCTCTGGCTCAATCTCCATCGATGCCGCGTCTTGACCTGTAGACGGTGATGGCGACATCACACCAATGTGTTTAAGCATCGCGATCGTCTCTTCTCGCGCGGCCTGCGTCTGTGCCAGCGCTTCCTCGATTCGCGATGTGTACGCCTTGACGTCGACAACAAAGCGCTCAGCCTTCTCCAGCAGCTTGTACGCGTATTCTGTCGACTTTTTGCCGCGAGCGAACGCGCGTGTGGCCGTCTCGTCCCTCTCTGTCGTCGTTGCCGTCGTCGAAACGGTGGTTGCTTCAGAGAAGAGCTTGTCACCCGCCGGTGGAGACAGCAAATCACGAACCTCGTGCACCCATCGGCGCGCGGCATCGAGAGCGGCATGAATATCACGCTCGATCTGCGGCTTCCACCGTGTCTGCCGCTTGCCCGGGAGCTGCTTGCGGATCTCCTTCGCTTTTTCAGCCATCGCTTCCATGTCTTTGAACGGTTTTCGTGCGGCAAGCATTGCAGTCGCTGCGACGCACCACTCACGCGCCCCGATTTCCGCCTGGAGGTACGTCTGCTCGTCCATCTCGATCGGCATCTCGCTGCCTTCCTCAAGCAGCTCCTTGAGCTCTTCAAGTGACACTTCGGCGCCTCCATCGATCGCGCGTTTAACCTTTTCTGCCCATTCATCTGCACACTCGAGCAGGTCCTGCATCTCAAACATCTCGACGCTGTCGTCACACGGGGCATCCTCCACGAGCGCGCGGATCTCGTCCAGATCCATCTTCTTGGGCTCCGGTCCGTTGCCGCCGCGCCGCGAGGACGTGCGTCGCTTCGGGATGCACTTGCGGACCTTGGCGAGCCAGCTTTGTGCGCTCGTCATCTTGGCCTGGAAGAGCTCGACCTCGGCGTCAAAGTTGACGGGCACGAGCTCGATGCGCACGAGCACGTCCCGCATGGCGGCGAGACTCACTTTTTCCTCCGCCAGCATCGTTGAGATCGTCGTCTTGAGCTCTCGGGCCTTCTCGAGCGTCTCTGTGAACTCGGCTTTCTCAGGAAAGTCGACGTTCAGGGCCATCGTCTCTGCAAAGCGTTCTTCCAGCTACACAACAGCCAACCCACGTCGTGCCATCAGCCGTCAGAAACTGTGATCGCAAGTCATTCAGGTGCTAACGTCGCACCTCGTCGAGCCCGCACTTGGCTTGGTTGCGCCTAGAGCTTCGCTCCAGCGCGTCCTTGAGTCGACTGTACGCAGCATCGAACGCATGAAGCCGTGTCTCGAGCGTGCGCCGCTCGTCGACGTCCAGCGTGAGGTCTTCAGCCTCGTACACGAGCTGCTGCAGCTCAAGTCGGTCGACGCATTTGTCGCGGACGTCCTCGCACGCCGTGAGCCACGTCGTCAGCCGCGTGACGAGCCGCTCGAGCACGCCAAGCTCCGTCGCTGCGAGTCCGATGGAGCTTGCGTCGGCGAGCAGCCGCGTCATCTCGTCGAACTCACGTTGGCGCACGATCGGCCGTCGAAGCAGCGCGTAGAACGCCGCGAGCCACCGCGTCTCGGCGTCGGGACCCGGCGACGCAGCGACTCGTGGGAGCTGAATGCTGTGGCGCGCGTACAGCGAGCACGCCGCGTCCGCCGGGTGGTAGTCGAACCGGTGCAGGTACTGCAGCGCGAGGCTCGTGACCTGCTCGTCTGTGTCCCACGTCGCGCCATCGCGCAGCGCGCGTGCGAGCTTGAGGTACTTGTCCAGGTCGGCGCCAAGAGCTGCTCGCCACAGATATCGGTTAAGGAGGTGATAACAACATCACCAGCAAGTAACGGTACTTACCATTCGCTCGGTCGATGGAGTAGCGCGGCTTGGGCATGTGCATGACGTCCCGAGACGCGACTGCGAGGCCTTCTCGTCCGTCAGCAGTGTCTCCTTGTCGTGTGCCCTGCTCGTCGTCTTCTTCGCTGTGAACGACCATGTTGCGTCGCCCGCGGCTGTGATCGGGTGCGTCGTCGAGCGCGCGCGACGTCGGCGGCGCGGGCTTGGGCCGCAGCTCCGGTAGCACCGCCTGGAAGCGCTTGCCGATGCGCGAGCGGAGCGGGATGAACTGCACGTTCGCCGGCACCGCGCTGCTTTGGTTTGCGTCCTTGCCGGCGCTGGCGGGGGACTTGGACGGCGATTCTGTCGCAGCGACCGCGAGCCCCGCAGCCGTCGCCGAGCCGCCCGCGGTCTTGGAGCCATTAGCCGTCTTTCGGTTGTTCATGGGACATACAGCGGGAGGCAGATCTCGAGGCCCAAGGCGGCGGCGGGGATGTCGCTTGTCGCCGCGATGGTGTGTCGGTCGCGCAAGAGCTCTCGGCATCACCTTCGCACCGATTGGCTAAAACCCGCTTTTGCGCCGACCAGCGTACTGGAATCCTTATGTCACAAGGCATCTACTGATATAACGATGTTCGGCGTGACACCAGCAGGTCCCACTTAAGTTGACGCGACGGAGCTCTCTGTGAAAACGCCGACATTGGCATCGATCGAATAATCCACCACTGCCCAAGCGAGATGAAGCTGGTATGTGAAGCTTCAGACTCGTTTGTCTACGTGTTCTCACAGCGTATGACGCGCGGCAGATTCAACTGGGCGGCGTGAATGACGCGCTCTGCCACTTCCTGAGCTTTGGCGGCTTCGAGATGCTGCTCGACTGCGGCGGCAGCGTCGAGCAACGCGACGACCGACGCATCGTGCTGCCGTCGCTGGATGCGATCGACGTCGCGTCGCTTGACGTGGTGCTGCTCTCGAATCACACGAGTCTGCTGGCGCTGCCGTATCTCGTCGAGCATCTCCGCTTCCAGGTCAGCACGCGCGCGTGGTCTGGTTGTATTTCGCCTCCCTGCCGGCTCCTCTCACACCCGCCCCCGTGCCATACACTTGATCACAGGGAGCGATCTACGCGACAGAGATGACGCTCCAGTTTGGTCGCGTGTTGATCCGTGAGCTGGCGCATCACGGTGAGACAGACCCGAGTCTTCGCTACGCTGAGAACCCGAGCGACACCCAGCCGAGCGAGGCGGTCGTGACCATCTCATTGGCACGAGCAGAGAACGCGCTGCGTCGAGTGACGCCAGTCGAGTACCGAGAGACTGTGCGACTGGCGTACGGCGTGCAGCTCACGCCGCTGAGCGCTGGCTTCAGTCTCGGCGCGTGTCTGTGGTCTCTAGAGTCTCCGAGCGAGCGACTCGCGTACGTCCCCGCAGCGTCCGGAGATCTCAACCGCCACCCGAAAGAGCTCGAGCTTGCGCCGCTCGTTGACTGCGATGCGCTCATTGTGACCGACATCCGACCCAATCGCGACCCGCACGACACCGTCGAACGCGCGGTTGAGCACGTCGTCGGACTCGCGCACCGCGTGCTCGATCGCGGCGGCGTGTGCGTGATCCCGTCACCACCCATGGGACTCGTCCTCGATCTGATTGAAGCGCTGCATGTCTCGAGTCTGAATCGACCCAGTCGACCGCACGCGACGCCCATGGTATTGCTGTCTCCAACTGGCGAAGACGCGCTGGACGCTGCCAACTGCGGCGCCGAGTGGCTTTGTGACAAGAAAGTGCAAGCGCTGTACGCTGGGGAGTCGGCGTTTCTCCACGAAGCGCTGCGCCGCTCGCGAGCGCTTGAGGTTGCGACGACGATATCGAGTCGACTGCTGTCGAGTCTGCAGGTACGACCGAACTATATTCTCATCGCTGTGCGTGACGTTTTCTAACGGCAATCATATATCCACCAGCACGGCGGTGTCGTCTTTGCTAGTCACAGCATTTTGTCGGACCTCCTGCAGGTCATCGGACACGATACCCGCAACGCTGTTATGGTAATTGAACCGACGGCGAGAGACATCGCGCTGGCTCCGTTCCACACGCTAGAGCTAGAGAAACTCGTGTGTCCGATCGACGCGCGACTGAGCTGTGGCGACGTGAACCAGCTCATCGCGCGATGTGTTCCGCGAGCGCTTATTGCTCCCCACGAATACTTGTCGTCACAAACGGTGGCAACAACCGAGAGCAGCGAACCATCGCACTTTGCGCACGTGTTTCCGCTTCACGAGCTCATCCCTGCCAAGCCCAAGACCGAGTTCGTTACGCTGCCGCTTCGCCGACTCGAGCCTGTGTCCCTCGACCGCTCGGCCAAGTACATCGAGGGCAAGCTGTCCCCTGAGCTTGCCGCGAAGGCAATCATGACTGAGATCCATGGACGTGGCGTCGCTTCTGTGAGTGGTGTCGTCACGGTGCGGCACAACGAGTTCGTCGTGGAGAGCGCTCCTCGTGGCAGTGAGCAAGACTCGACGAGCGAGCATCAGCGCACTCCACACAACTCATCATCCATCTGCGGCAGCGGCGACTCACAAAGCCGAAGCCAGATCACGGCAGGAGCCAAGCGCAAGGCTGCGACTGCGTTTGCGCCGACTGTGTCGCCGTTAGCGAGTGTGCTCAAGAGCGGGTACACACTCGAGTACCGTGAGGCGTCCAACATTGTACTGGGCACCGTGGACGAAGACAAGCTGGTCAAGCACCTCAAAGCAGTACGTGGAGTGGACGCTGTGGAGTTTTGCTGCCCTGTCGGTTGTGTCACTGACGGCCGTGACCTTCGATTGTGACTTGCAGCAGAATCCGACGATGGAGATCTACGTCTCTCAAGGACCCGAGAACGCGGACGCGATGCTGAGCATTCCGTCACTTGACGCACGCATCACGTTGTGGAAGGACACAGCGCGCACGTTGATCGAGACGACAAGCGAGGAAACGCGGCGCGTTCTGCAGAGCGCCGTGCTGGCGCAACTGCACACGATCTCTGCGTGAGTGCCGAACACTCCTTCACAACGGGTAACAACACTTCCAAATATATATAAAAGCATCGACACTTGGGGGACTTCCGTCTGCTGCGTGTCCTGAGCGACCCGAGGTGTCGTTCTGCTGGCTTAAAGACATGGAGAGTCGAGTGGAGAGCGGCCACCATGTCCCTGCGAGAGACCGACGCGATCTCAACGCCAAGCCCGCCAGGTTTCATGCCGGTACACACACAACCAATCAGCCCGTCCGTCCCTGACGTCTGACTGACGGCTCTGTGTCTTCTCGTCACCAACATTTCAGGTCTTTCGAGCAAGTTCACTCAGCGCCATGTCACCAACTTCCACGACACGACACTGATGGCCGCGTCCGCTGCCAAGCAGCGAGCAGAGCGCAAGCTCGAGCGTCAAGCTGAAGCCCTCGAGAAGCACCAGCGCAAGATCGAAAGCGAGGTGCGTTTTGGTCCCGCAGCCCAACAGTCTTCCACTGTGCCTGACGGTCACGAGTCCTCAGATGAAGAAGATTGAGGAGATCACTGAGCGTCTGCACCGTCAGCAGCGACGAGAAGCCGATCGTCTGCGCCACCGCCTGCACTATGCGGCATCTCGCATTCAGTCGACGTTCCGAGCGTACTCAAATCGCCAGCGATTGCAGCGCGAAGCCGCAGCGACTCGGCTTCAGTGTCTCTGGCGAGGAGCAATGGCGCGCTCACGGCTTTCTCTGCTTCGTCAGCGACGAGACGCTTCTCGAGAGGATCACGCCGCGCGCGTCGTGACGCAAAGCCTTCGGATCTTCGCCTGCCGAGCACTACGGCGACACGAGTGGGCGTGGCGCTCGTACGGAGCGACAACGATCCAGTGCGCCGTGCGCCAGTGGCTCGCGCGCCGTCAGCTCCAGTGCTTGCGCACGCTGGACGCTGAGCGCCAGCGGCAGCACCGAGCCGCGACCAAGCTCCAGGCGCAAGCTCGCATGTTTCTCACGCGCGTTGTTTACCTCGACGTGCTCTTCCTTGTCTGCCGCATGCAGGCCGTCGTGCGGGGATTCCTCGTTCGCAAGCGCCTGCGCTGGCTGCTGTCCATCAATCTCCGTGCAGTCGTTCGCTTCCAAGCCATTGTACGGGGCGCCCTCGTGAGACAACGGCACCAACGACAAGCAGCGACGAAACTTACCGTCGATAAGCCCGAGAGCTCGACGTCGTTGCACCGCAAAGCGCCGATGCGGCGCTCAACAAAAATGCAGTCGTGTCCCCCAGTGTCACAATCGCAGAAGCAACAGACCGTAGCACCGGTAGCAGCTCGTTCTCAGCCAGTTCGCAGTCAGAGTCTCGTGCGGTCAGCGCTATCGTCCGCACTGGAGCTGTCACCTGTAGCGCGCTCCCCAAAGCGAAACTACTGGCTGCCTGCCGGGGCGAGCGCAGCAGCACATCGGGTCCAACGCACTCGGCCGCAGCTCCCTCGCCTGCGTCACCTCCACGCTCCGTTGCGTATAGATGGCATGGAGAACCTTGGCACAGAGTTGCTGTCTCCTGAAGCGAGCACGCTGCTTCAACTGTCTGTCCGCAGAATGCCCCGCAAGCAGGGAGAAGCCCCGCTCCGTCCTCCCGTGCGACTGGCTCCGCTTGAGACGACGACGAGAGAGGCCATGCCAGACGAGGACTTGCGACTCGCTCTGGAAGCGCGACTACAACGAGAAGAGGAGCTGAAGAAGCGACTGAACGAAAGGAAGATGCAGGAGCGACGTCGTCTCGAGGCAGAACGTCGACTGAGAGCAGAAGCAGAGGTACGTCGGGATGGCGCGCGATGAAGTCGTTGGGAGAACGCTTACGATACGACTTGGGTACGTGTTTGGAGCAGAGTGAAGCGGCTGAGAGGAAACTTATGGAGCGCGAGGAGCGGCACGTCCGATTGATCATGAAGACGTCGCTTCGCAAGCAGCAAGAACGAGAGCGACGGCGACAAGAAGCAGAGCAGCAGCGAGAGGAGACAGAGCGAGCGCTTATGCTGCGTGAGGAGCGTTGGATGCGGCTGGTGCTCAAGTCCAAAGCTCGGAACGAGACGATGACTGCAGTGCGTGAGCGCAAGGTCAGTGGTTTGGACGCTGATACTCGCCCGGACTCGGACTATGAAGACGCAGACGAGGAGGTTCGAGCGACGCAGGAGCTACAAGCGCTCCCCAAGAGGACGAGCAAGAAAGTCTCCGCGCTGAAGGCGATCTACAAACGGCGGAAGCCCGGCCGTGCAAACGGGAGGAGCACTCGCACAATGATCAGCAATAACAGCGACAACGACAACAATCATTCGCTCAGCGTATCGACAAAGTTAGAGTGGAGTTCTCCCTTTATTTCTTCCAGTGCAGGCTTTTTGACGGTAGAAATGGTGGAGGACGACGCTGAGTTCGATTATGGCGGGGAGTTTGACGACGTTGTGGATGAGACGCAACTCACGCGACTGCTGTGCTGATCGGTGAAGAGCGGTGATCTCATGCCTGCGGCACATCCACGCGACGGAAGAGGTACAAGTACCCAGCGCCGAATGGAGGCTCTTCCGAGAGTGCCACCTTGTCGTCGTTGAAGATCACCCAGCGACCGTCCTTCTTGACGTGGCACACGTAGTGTCCCGAGCTCGTGTTGCGGCCAATGTGGCTCAAGAATCCGACAAGCTCATAGTCACCGGGCTGGGAAACATCCAGCTTTGGCTTGTATTCACCACCAGCGGTTGCTCCACTGGCCGCTGCGCTTTTCCACTGAGCAACAGCGCTGTCGAGATCGTCCATGCGGTTGAAGAGCCAGTCACCAGCGCGCTCCGGGTTGTTTCCAGTGTTGCTGAGCGCACACTTCGCTTGGTCCTCCGTAAAGCCCATGGCCGTCAGACTCGAGACGTGCTCCATGTTGAACGACTCACCGTCTTCCTTCGTGTTGGCTCCAGCCACAGGCGGGTCGTTGAAGTCGGGGTCTTCCATGTGGCTAAAGATCCACTCCATCGCCGCCTCAGCACTCGCGTTTCCCGTCGCAATCGCTGCGCGTTTGCAGCCATTTTCAGAGAACCCCATCGAGATGAGCTGCACCACGAGCGCCTCGTCCGGTGTGACCTCAGTCGCTGCGCTTGCGGCGCTCGGCCCGCTTGTCGTCGTCTCTGGCAAGAGCTGCTCGCTATCTTGAAGACCACCCGAGAGATATGGCGCCAAGCTCAGCTTCTCCGGCACACGGACAACAACGTCCAGCTTCTTCGGCGTCCAGTCCTCTGCAACATAGAACCGCCGCATCTGAACCAGCAGATAGCGTGGAAATGTCTTGAAGCGGACAGTCTTCTGCGCCATACCCTTCTTGCCCGTAGCCGACGATAGGAAATCCTCGATCAGCTCTGGAGCCAATGTCTTCTCGAGACACGCCTGGAATGGCACAATCGGGACGACCTTCTCATCACCTGCGGTTTTGTTGTCCGTGGGGTTGTCCAAACGCTGGCGCTTCTGCTCCTTCGCTTGATACTCTTGAACCTGCGAGGCATTGATTGCCGCTTCCACTGGAATCTGAATCTGAAAGAACGAGTCCTCTCGCGTCACGTACTTGACTTTGTGCGACGCCAAACACTCGACGCGGTCTTCCAGCGCAAACGTGAATAGATTGCTCGTTGGTAGTTGCGCCATCTCTCCGCCTTGCGGAAGCAGTGGCCCGAGGCGACCTGCAGCTGCGTGCTCGTGGCGACTCATTGCGCCCATCAAATACTGGAAGTACTCCACTGCGTCTTGTTGCTGTCCAGTTGAGAAATCTGCATGGCCCTTGCCCACGAGTCCTCGGAACGTCAGCGGTCGGAGGTCGATCGCCTTCCACTCTTCGTCATCGTCTGCCTGTTTTCCTTCATCTTCCTTGGTCGAGACGGACCGTCGGTATCGATCTGAAAGCACACCGTGGGCTAGCTTGGCGAACTGAGTTGCAAAGTCGTCCACGGGCGTCCCAGTCGCCGTGCGATGGATCGTCGGGATGGCGTCGTAGTAGCGACGCTTGACTTCGGGCAGCGCCAGCAGAAGCTGCAGAACAGAGTTCATGTAGCAACTGTTTCCGAGGTTCTTGAACCCAACAAGACCTGGGCCCGAGACCGACACCAGCGTCTTGCCCGACTCGGTGATGGCGTCAAACTCGTAGTTCAGATTCAGTCCGACCTGCAGCTCGTCCATCGACTTCTCCGTCTTCTTGAGGTTTGCGATATTGATGCCAAAGTGCGCGAGGTGCTTGGCGAGGTGCTTGTTCGTCACCATGTCATCCTCGTCGGGCGCGTAGCTGTACACGTCTCCGCCCTCGGCCGTGATCGTGCCGAGCTTCACAGCCAATGGGTACAACCTACCTGTCGCCTCATAGTGCCGCAGTGCTTCGCCACAACCTCCAGAGCCGTCCCAATTGCGGCGGCCGCACCCAATGAAGCCGTCCGACAGGTTCATCCAGAGGTTCTCTTGCTTGTCGCAGTCGGGGGCCTGACACTTCCATGCCGCTGGGTTCGACGACACCTTCGGAGGATTCTCAATCTGCACGAGATGGTCAGCGTACTTGGTCTCGCGTCGTTCCTCCTGCCACGTCGCGACCTCCTCCGTCACTGTGTTGCCTGCGTGACTGCGCAACGCGTCGATCGCCTCACGCACTGACGCAGGCAGCGACGGGTCATCGGCTTCGACGCGTGCTCGCTCCCCAGTCGCATCGACGACAACGACATCGTCATTACGCACAATGTCGTACTGATCCGCGAGAGGATCGACGGAGAAACCGCCTTCACCGCCCAACGCGAGCTTTGTTGGCGCTGCATTAGCATCGCCACCGGCTTCGGATTGTGCTTTCTTCACCTTGCGATGGCGCTGATGAAGATACACCACAAGAGGCGATGCGCCAGTCGTGTGTCGCGCAGGATCAAGCTCGAGAAATGGAGCACCAAACGACAGAAACGTCGCGAGGTTCGTGTAGAGACCGTCGGGCGAGAACGCCGAGTCGAACGAGAAGACACACTCGTCGCGATACACGCGGTCTGACGGACGAGCGACGCGCACGCGAGACGCTGCGTCACTCCAAAGTGCTTGTGCGTTGCTGTTGCTCATACGGGAAAGACAACGGACAGGAGGAGGAAGAAGATGGTGATGATAATGATGACGCGCGTTCTGCTTGACTTGCACTTGGATTGGATCTCTTGCTTGCATTGGATTGAAGGGGGAAGAACCCGCTAAGTTCGCGCGTACGTAGTTTACACCCGAAAGGTACATTGTACCAGTGACGTGGTACCGATGACGAGGGCACTCTTCTGGGGGACTCCATCTGCCAACCAACGCTGCAACAACCCACGGACGTCAGTCGTCGTGACGAAGCGCATCGAAGAAGAAGAAGAGCTCGTCGCTTTCCTGCATCGCGTCCAGCGCCCGAGACCCGCTGACCTTTCGAGCCCGAGCAACATGGTGAAGAAGCGCACGTTGACGCCGCTGCCGATCTTTGATCAGGTCGCGCTGCCGGCGTTTCTCCGCGAGCACAACTTCAAGGAGATGCACGCGATGACGATCTGGCGCCATCTCGCGCAGAACCCGACGCACACGTTCAAGCAGATCCCGCACGTGCCCAAGGCACTCGTGACGCTGCTGGAACAGCACTTTGCGCACTTCACGACGACCATCGTGACGCAGCAGCGCTCGTCCGACGGTACCGTGAAGCTGCTGCTGCGGCTGCAGGACGGCCACGAGATCGAGGCGGTCGTGATGAAGCACAAGGGCCGCAACACGCTCTGTGTGTCGTCGCAGGTCGGCTGCCAGATGGGCTGCACGTTCTGCGCCACGGGCACGATGGGCATCATCGCTGATCTCTGGAGCGGCGAAATCCTCGAGCAGCTCGCGCACGCGAACCAAGTCGCGCCGATCCGTAATGTCGTGTTCATGGGAATGGGTGAACCGCTCAACAACTACGACGCGGTGCTCGCGACCATCCGCGCGATGACGAGTGTCTTCGGTCTCGCGCCCAAGCACATTACTCTCTCGACTGTTGGCGTGATCCATCGCATCCGTCAGCTCACCAAGGTGCGTTTCGACCAGCGCATGGAGTTGTATGTCATGAAGCTCACCGTGTACTTGTGGTCGGCACGGTAGGACGCACCGCTTGTCCGTCTTGCGCTGTCGCTGCACGCGCCGAGCCAAGAGCTTCGCTCGGAGATCGTGCCTACGTCCAAGGCGTATCCGCTCGACAAGCTCATGGAGGCGATCGACGAGCACCTCGCACTCAAGTACGTTGCGTGTTATCTCGTCGTTGGCGATGCTGGCCACATCTCACTGATACCTTTGTCATTGCAGGGAAGGACGTCTCGTCATGATCGAGTACTGCATGCTTGACGGTGTGAACGACTCGATCGAGACCGCGCACGTGCTCGGCAAGCTCCTCCAGAATCGATCTGTGCACGTCAACTTGATTCCGTACAACACGACGGAGGTTGGTGCGCAGTTTCGAAGCCCGTCGAAGGAGCAGATTCGTGCCTTCCACGCTGTGCTGCGGGACCCGTACAACCTCAAGGTCACTGTGCGAGAGAACCACGGCAACGACATCGACGGTGCTTGCGGTCAGCTCGCTCTGAAGAACAAGCAGAACGATACGCCGAAGGATATTGAGGATCTTGGCTCCAAGCGATCATCCTGCGGCAGCAAGAAGAAGCAGTCGTCGTCGAGCGTTGATGAGGTCGTGACTGTGACGGTCACGGACCGCATCAACGCGTTCATCGACCGCCATCAGCAGACGATCGGCTATAGCTTGCTGGCTGCGTCGGTCGTGTTCCTCGGCATGGGCCTCGCACGTCGAGCGAAATAGATCCATCCTAATGAGATTTTTCGCGCGAAGCGCTGACGGAAGGAGGAACAGGCAACATAGTAGTATAGACAAGTGGATCTCCACCATTTTTTCGTTTTCATTTTGGGGACAAACAACCGCAACCTAGCCAGAGGTGGGAGGAAGACCTCCGTCCGCATGCATAGACGCCAGTTCTTCCTGGGCCCGTTTCAACACCTTCACCGCATTCGCTGTGATCGGCGACACATTGGGTTCCCCATTGAACTGGCGCGAATTGTTCACCATCAGCTCGAGATCCTTGATGAAGTCACGCATCGAATCGTATCGTGTCTCCTGAATCTTGGCTTTGATCGAGCCCAAATCGATAGGCTGCTTGATGATGTCGTAGTAGTGCTTCCATGTCGTCGCATCGACAGGGTTGCGGAAGAGCTCACTCTCCTCCATAGCGATCAGTTTGTTGATCACTATCTCCAAATTACCATTCAGGTGAGCCACAGGCATGCGCGACCGACTTTGCTTCACTGCAGCCTTTGCGTACGGTCGCTTGTAGAGCTCAGCTTGCTCTTTGACTTCCAGCATTCGCTTGCGCTTCTTTTCAGCCTGGTGCTTTCGAAGACCTTCACGAAGCTCCCCAAGATTTAGTGTGATTTTCTCGACTTCTTCTGATCCTTTCTTTCCTTTCTTGCCATCATCGCCATCAGCCATGTAAAGAGGGCAGCTTCGATTAGTGCGCATATGACCAGGCTGTCCACATTGAGTGCACCGAATCACACCCTTCTGGGGTGTGCCAGTGACCGATTCCTCTCCCTTCTCCAGCATCTCCTGATAGCCCTTGTTTTGCTCTTCAGTTTTCTGGAGTTGCTTCAGCTCATCTTGCAACTGCTTACGGCGCTTCGCCTTGTCCATTGGATCTAAGCTTGTCGCGTCATCCTCCAACGCTAGCATTCTCTTGCGTTTTCTGAGTTGATTACGCTCCTCATCACGCTGCTGACGCTCTTGACGTTGTTGCTTTGCAATATATCTCGCGACCTGCTTCTGATCTACGATGAACTCGATACGCAACGTCTCCGATCCGTCCTCTTCCACGACACGAGTCGTTCGCTTGATGACTTTTCGACCAGGCACTCGGCCACTTGGCGTCTCTGTTGCCGAGTGACGACCTGCACTCGTTGGGGACGACGCGCGTGAGCGATGCTCAGTAGGAGTGGTGATCGCAGATGCCGCAGCGCTGCCACCTCGTGACATTGCAAGTACACTACCCGGACGAGTCCCGTGAGAATGAGTCGACGATGCAGATCCATCATTGATACCACTTGCCATCAGCTGACTGCGAAGCTTGCCAGCATCAACATCTGTGCGGCGGCTAGCACTTGTTGAGCCCATTGCTTCTCGCATGTCCGCCTTAAAACGCTCCAACTCGACAGCTTCATCACGCTCTGCCAAAGCCTCCTTTGAGCGATTGAGTCCACCACCACCTTTCATGAACAAACCTCGAGGACCAAGCTTAGCGAGCTGCTCGCGCTCGTTGCTGAGGTTACCAGTTCCAACCAAATCCTCCTCAAGCTCGTCCAAGATGTCCTCATCTTCGCTCGAGTCTTCATCGGATGAAAACGTCGTAGTTGTGGCACTCAAGACATTCATCTGCCGCTCGTAGATCACATCGCATTTCCGTCGGTACGCTTGCTGCTGAGCAGACAGAGTTTTCTGCCCGGTTCGAGCGAACTTGCTCAAAGCACCACCACGACCAACCGCTGTCGCCACGTTACTCAGCTCTCGCAACAAATGGATGCGATCCCATCGGCGAAGCTTCTTGATATCACCGTCCGGAACACCAAGATTCCTCAGCACATCACCAGCCTGCTTCATCGTGAGCTTTCTCAAATCTGCGGTAGTACCAGTGATGGCAGCAACAGCTTTCTGAACTCGTGCCGAGTCAGCACCTGGCTGTGGTGTATCGTCTTCCCCATCTTTGCGTTTTGCACGCGTTTGGGGGGCGCGGACGAAACTGAAGCCGTCACCTCGACCAGAAGGATCACCGATGCCACTCAGCGCGAGCATACCTGAACCTTTGCTTTGGAGATGACACTCAACGTAGTTGTTTGTGAGATTCCAAGGCGTCAGTTGCAGCTGCTCGTAGATGTATCGCGCCACTTCAATGTCTGTTTTCAGCTGGTTGATTGTTCCGTCCTTCTTCCACAAGTCCTGTTCAGCCTTCTCTCGTGCACGCGTTTCCAATCCAAGAGGCTCAATCATCTTCGCGGAAAGCGCCTGTTTTCTCGCTTCCAAGCGCTTCAAGAGGATGTTGATTGAGCTGTTCACACCAGCAGGCGTAAACAATTTCGTCAAGCCGACGTCGAGTAGGCGTCTGTGACCAGCCATCATGCTTTCGTACAAGCACACCGACTCAGGAGAAATAGCCTGTCGAATTTCTTCTTCACTCGTCAACTGCGAGGCTGGTTTCTTCTTCCACCAACCCGAGTCGTTACCACCTCGTTCGAACGTTGCAACTTCCTTCATACGTTTTCTGATCGCGGTTCCAGACTGGTTTGGAAATGCACGTGCGATATCCTCAATCTTCAAGCGCTCTCCGTCACTTGCTTTCTTGAACAAACGCAGAATGTGAAATGACATGTAAGGCCGAATGAACTCGTTTGCGCTTCTCGAATTCGGAGCAGGGACTTCCATCTGAGGCTCCACTTGACCAGCCAGATACAGCGCAGGCATCTCGTATAGGTACATTGTGGTTTTGGCTCCGAGGCCAAGCGATCCCTTCTTGCTCTTCGACACTTCGCGACAGAGCAAGAACAATTCATAGTCTCCACGGTCACGAGCGGAATTCGAAGGCGCAAAGGGAGCGAGTGGTTTGTGCTGGAAAATTGGCACCTTCAACAGCTTCGAGTTGAGCGATGTAACCATTCTGCCAGGAGGCACGTTACCAATGAAGGGCGATTCCTCAAGGTCATTCAAGGTGATCACCTGCCCCATCGGCATCTCCGGTGCCTTCGGTCTGGGCTTTTTCACTTTCTTTTTGCCTGGAGGACCGTCATCGTCATCCTTCGGCGGTCGCCAATAGTGTAGAAGACGCGAAGCCATGCCTGGATTTGGTAGCACAGGTGGATTTTGCTCCGTGTACTCGAGCAAAATCAGCTTGCCACCAGCAGTCGGGTTTAGGTCCGAGCTTTTCTTGATTTGAGTGACAACCGCACTCTCCTCTGTTGGTGGCAATGCCACAACCGGTGCAGGCACGAATGTCATGCGCTCATTAATCTTGAATTTACCGCGTGGGCGATGGAATTCGCGAAGCTTCGCTTTGGGCAGTTCCGGTTTCGTCAACGAAAGCTTGATCGCAGGCAACGAGTGGTGCACGACACCAACATTGTTCACAACCCGACTATCCTTGATCTTCTTTCCTGTGCCGTCATTGCCATGTCGACCCTCCGCCATATCTTCACCAAGGTCAATGTTGGTCTTCACAGAGTCAATACGCTGAAGTTTCTCGCGCAACTGTTTATCCAAGTGCTCCATTCGAATCTCTCGGGATCCCAGCTTGCGCGCAGGAATCCGAAGCGTTGGGCGGGCGTCTTCCATCGATGGGTTACAGAAGATCAGCGCGGCATCGTTGTCATCCAGTACGAGCTTGCTATCCGGCATATCTTGAGTCGAGTTCCAGCCGATCGCATTTATCCAAGCGTCGCTCTCGAGTTCCTTGTTCAGCGGGCATGGCAACTCGGGTTTCCCACTGTTTGCGGAGACTGACGAAGACGCGTTTCGGGTGCTGTGACTTGAAGTTGCTCCATCCTGAATCTCCCAGCGATAATGTCGAGGTTGTGTCATATTGAAGTCATCCGGGGCCGTCGACGGTACCCAAGGCGTTTCTACTGCTGGGGTTTTGCGTCGGGAGCCGGGCGGTCGACTTGCTGTCACCGTTGCCTTGTGGTCGTTCGTCCCCCGTCGATCGTGACGTGGTGCATCCGCCTGGTTCTCCGTCTCTTCGACGAATTCTTTATCGTCTGGTGTGGCGTCATTCGCGTTTTCAAAGTCGATGCCCCACAGAATATCTCGCTCCCATGGGACCTGCTGGACCTTCAAGTACAGTTCGTCGCTTTCGCTATCGGTCGGTCTATCACAGCCAACCACACCGAGCTGTCGGAGCCGTGTGGACTCAGCGACAATCAATGCGTTCAGGAAGGGGGATGCCATCGGAGGTGCAAAACGCCGCATCGCTTTGCCTTTCTGCCGCACGGGTTTCGCGGTCCCACCGAGTGTCCCTGGTGTCTTGTTAGAATGTGCGACGTCTCCCCCTGCCGCTGCCTTCTCAGACGAAGTCACGAGCATCGCGAGCTGGTCCGGCGCACACACCACGCGAGCCTTCGCATCGTCCCCGTTCGCGAGGCGATCCTCCTGTGCGCTTTGATGCGCGGAGGTGATGCCTTCCAACTCCTCTGCGAGGTCCTGCAGCGTGTCGAATGTGTCATCGTCGTTCGTGTGCTGGTAGATCTGAGCGAAGTCGACGATGCGGCCGCGCGCCTTGCCCAGCAGCGGGAGCGGCGGCAGCTCTCCGCGTTCGCTTGTACCGGGCATCACCATTGTGGCCAAGTCATCGGTCGGCTGGAGCGCGCAGAGGAGGCGGTTGCCCACGACCCAAGAGTGAAGGTCATGTGCTAAGTACGCACGACTGGATTCGAGATTGAGTTTTGGAGGTAAAAGAGACGTGGCCTAGCTCACGACTTACATGCAAGCTAAGCCATTCCATAGGATGCTGTCATCGCAGCTAATCAAGAGGACGTGAAATGAAACCCACACATGTGAAAAGCTTGAGAACAACGACATCTCTTGGGACTGACTGAATACATGCAATAGTGATTTCCTGCAGCCGGCAGGGTATGCGCGAACGAGCTAGACCCAGATCGTTCGGTCGCGTCGCTCGAGAGCGATATTGCTGGAAAGCGAAGCCATGGCCACTGCGGACGCGGCTTTGGTGACCACGGGAGTGCTCGGCGTCATCTCTGCGGCCGAACGGTCGAGTGCTGTGAGGATCTCGGCCATGCTAGGTCGTTCGCCTGGGAGGTCGTGGAAGCAGGACTCCATCAATGACTGCAGATCGTCTGAGAGGTTCTCCGGAACTGGCAGCCGCTCTCCACGCACGACCCGCATCATTGCTTCAATCGGCGTCATCGTGTGGAATGGCGCAGTGGCAGTGTACGTCTCGTACATGAGCACACCGAACATCCACGAGTCCGAGTTGAACGAGAACGAGTGCGGCGGCTGCAGCGACTCGGGAGCCATGTACTTGATGGGGCCCACCGAGTCCTTCATGAGGGATCCGCCGTACGCGTTCACCCGACGACAGAGACCGAAGTCACAGATCTTGACACGCATATTCTGGTCAACAAGACAGTTCCGTGCGGCGACATCACGATGAATGAAGCCACCTTCGTGGATGTTGAGAAGCCCCGCGGCTGCGTCCTTGAGCATGAGAGTGCGCTGCCGAATGGACAGTCGCGCACGGGTCTCAGCATCCTTGAGGTTATCTTCCAGACTGCCACCGGGGAGGTACTTCGTGATCAGACACAATGGGAAGCGCATGTCCGTGGAGGCTCCGACAAAAGGAACGACGCATGGATGATGCCCAAACATGGAAAGCACAGCTGCCTCGTGCTGGAACTCCTTCAGAATCTGATCGTTCGACTCACCAAACTCACTCGCTCGAAGCGTCTTGACAACGACGTCTTGACCATTGTACGTCGCACGGTAGGCATCTCCAAAGTACCCACGACCGACGAGGTCCTTCAACTCCAATGACATGTACGGCACTTCGTGGAATGTCTTCTCAAGAACCTCCAGCTTCGATTGAAGCATCTGGGCTTCGAGGTCAGCAGGATCCAGTGCCCTCGAAGACACAGAAATGTACGACCGCAGAACAGCCACCTCGGAGCCGACTACGATGCTCGCCTTGAAAAGCACCTGCCCAAAGTCAGCTCCATCCGTGCACTCGATGTCATACACGACGTTGGTCACGCTGCCTTCCCACGAGAATCCCTGCGTTGCGCCATTCAGAATGTTGAAGCCTGTCGGTACTTCGAGTGTCACGTGGACCAATGCACCGCGTCGGACAACCATTTGTGCATCGACCGAAAGCTGGCGAGAGGAAGCGTCGAATGTCTCTGCTTGCTCTCGCATCTCTTGCCGCTGCGCCAAGAGGAAAGCCCACACTGTAAAATTAAAAGGCTTGCGAGCTGGTGCGACGCTTGGTGGGGCATACGAACAAAAGTGCACCTTGTCTCGCTTCCCAGGGACATCCTCAAAGTTGGGAAGTCCAGCGCCCGGAGATGGCACCACTCGGTCGTCACCTGTGTATCGAATCGAACGGTGCACCTGATGAAAATCTTCCGACGGAAAATCATCGTCTCGTATGCTGTTCGTTGGAGAGAGAGCGTTGTACTGTGGCTGACTGATGAATGAGTCGTTGTCAGCAAACGACGGTGAGGCGGGCGGCGTTAGCCCCACGTATTCCGGAGCCGGTTCGGTGCCACGATAAATCGGACCAGTATCGACTGCAGTCACAATCTCTGCAGGACTGGCCGAGTACGTGATGCCTCCAAAGCCACCCAAACCATAGACATCATTCTGAAGGCTGTTCGGAATACTGCCATACGCCCCTTGGATCTCGTTGTCCGAGACGACACCGGCTTGGAAGGCTGTCGCTGTCATCGCCACTCGCCTGACATCGTCATCTCCTTGTCGAACAGAGTCAATACTGATTGCCCCTGACAAATCTGAATCAACACGGACTTGACTCTCTGGTGTCCCTGCGGTCCGACCGCGTCCTCGCACTCGTCCACGATGCCCCGAGCCACGGAAATCATCGTCACCGAGTCGAGTCACACTGAAAGTACTAATCCCACGCATTGACTTGGCCGTGACCGGGGCAACAAACCCACGGCGCTGCTGCTCGACTTGCTCCTCAGCGGCTTGCTCGATTTCTCTCGCGTACTCATCGCGCTCTTGAGTTTGCTGATGAGTCTCGATTGTTGCAACCGCAGCCTCTGTTGACTCCAGCGCAGATTCCGATCGACGATCATTGCTCTTCTCTTCGCGATCATCAGGCGCTGATTGATATCGAGGCTGCGGAGACGTTCGTACAAACGCCGGGTGCTCTTCCGTTGGTCGCATCATTGGCAATGCGTCGAGATGCGAGGACACTGCTCGCTTGATGTCGCTCTTGAACCGTTCGGCCTCTTTCCGGGCGATCTTAGCTTGGCGCTTCATCATACGAGCTGTCTCCTTTAACGCCTTCGCTTCCTCTTTCAGCTTCAACTTCGCTGTGTACATATCCAGTCGTCGACTAGATGCAGAGTCTGGGGCAGACGTGTGGCCTGAGCTCACTTGAAAGTGCATCGATTGTGCCCGACTGCCATCAGACCGACTCTTTTGAAGGTTGAGCGGTTGCTCCGGAGGAGCGCCAACCGTTGGATAGAAACCTGCAGGACGCGCCATTGGATACTCGCGAGGACTCCAAACCACATCACGTCGTGTCGGTGGTTCACCAAAGAACGACGGTGCACTGGGCCGAAGATCCAATGCCTCATACGTTCGAGTGTGGGCTGCGTGCTTCAGGTCGACGTCGCCGTGTAATCGCGGATAGTGCTGCTGCCCTCCATCAAAGCTGTTCCTGCGTTTCAGACGGTCCACGTGCTGCTTCCTATGGTGGTGGTGGCGTTTCTGACCGCAGTCACTCGATGTCGCTGAAGAGGATGATGACGACGCGGAGTCGATTCGAGGCCGATGAGTGACGTCTGACGTGGCTGGTGGCTCTGGGATACCCGCTTCAAAGTGGATCGTGACAGTGTTATCAGAGGTGCGTGCTCCGTTGACGTCACGTCCGTCGAACATCGGCGGTCGGAAGCTTCCGCGGCCACCACCGTGGGCCCATCCACCACGACTTCCGCGTCCACGAACATTTCGGCCGCCGGAACGATCGCGACTCGAGTTGTTCTGGTTGGTAACGACCATCTTCAAACAGCACAGACGCAGCTCGTGATGCATCGCGTCAGACTCGTACGCGTCGTCGAGGCGGCGACTACGCGGATCGAATCCCGGAGGAAAGTACGGGTGGGAATGCCGCGCGCTTTCGCTGGTTCCGAACGGCGGAATCGGCGGCGGGGGCGGGGGAATCGGTGCCGTCGGTGCTCGAGGCGCGGCTGGCGGCGCAGGGGCGGACGGCTGCGGGGGCTGCGGGGGCTCCATGAATGCTCGCATCGCCATTTGATCGCGCTGCATTGACTGGTACTCGGCGTAAGTCGCACTCGAGAACGAGTCGGTCGGAAGCAAAGGCGTTCGGGCATTCGCATCGCGCGCTCTACTGGAAGCCGTCGGACCTTCAGGGAAGATGAGGCTGCCAGATTTGTCGGACACGTACGTCGAGAAGCGCGCGGCGGTGTCGCTGACTTGGTACGTGGCGAACGCGAACGCGATGCCGACAACAAGTCGGTTCAAGACGTCGGCGCCGATGACAAAGTCGGGATCTGGAGCTATCGAGGGTACCATTTGACATAGCGTGACGTACCACAGCGCCAACGGAATGCCTGAGAAGACGAGATTAAAGAAACCTCGAAACAGAATGAAGTAGAGGATCGAGAAGATCATGACCGAGACTGTGACCTCGCGGCCGTGATAGGACGTCGGTCTCGGCGGAGGCGACGGTGTGCTGCCGCGGGTCGGCGACGGGAGTCGTTCGTATCCCTGTCGATCTGCATGGGAGCCCTCGTAGAGCTTGTTGATGCGAAGCTCCGTGCGCCAAAGCGAGGCGACCAGTACGCGCGTCGTCCGCGTCGACCCAGAGATCACGCACAACAGAACCAGCAAGACACCGGACGACGTGAGACCGAGCAGCACGACCAACAGCGCCCCGAAGAGCGCCGAGGCGACGTGGAACGCCAGCATGCGCGCCAGGTGCACGACTGCGTTGCGGTTCGCCGACGCCGCCATGCGTGTCAGTATTCAGGATTCAGCGACTACCGGTTCTGCAGGCGCCCCAATGGCAGTGAGAGAGAATGCGAGAGAGAGAGAGAGAGAGTTGGTGTCGTGCGCGCGTCACGTGCGTGGTGTCTCGTTCCGAGCACGTTCGCTGCGGCGAAAGGAAACTGGTGATTGTCGAGTGCCGCCCAGCGTCACTCTCGCGCCGTCGAGACTCGAGCAGAGCAGCAGATCCGAGAGACAAGAGCGAAGGGCGACGGCGCTCGTCTGGCTTTGTCCGATGATGGAACACCTCGCGACAGGTCACCCGTGCGCTTCAGATTTTACCTCTGACTTTGAATACCTGCGAATCCCAGCGTGAACCCACTTGACTGTGATGCCGAACCGGACAGACAGACAAACCGAGTGAGTCACGTGCGGGGACGGTGTCCTGCAAACGGACGGAGAAACAAACTGGCTGAAGACATGGCAGTCTCTGCGGGGGTGTTGGTGCGGTGCTGTACAGTATTTCGCACTGCATGCAGTCCATTCTTGTCGCTGCCGGGGATGCCTCGCGTCCACATGAATTGCATGACTACCATTGGAATCAGTCCTGGGCGTGCACATACAGACCGTCACTCTTGGAACCCACAATCATTCCTGAGACTTCGTGTGGCAGACATGAACATGGCGAGGTTGGAGCGAGCGCTCGCTGATGATCAGTGATCACCACCGTTGGAGGAAAATGGAATGGGTAGGCTGTATCCATCACACGAAGGAAGCCCAAGTGAGTGAGACATTGTGGTTGTATTGTTTAACAAGACAGGGATGGCGCTGCACTAGCTATGGGATTCTTTCGGAGGAGGGCTCGCAAGGAAGGATCTGGTGGCGGAGCCGTACGGACCCACCGATAAATACTCGATGAGGCGGAGTCGACTGATCGCAGGGGCGATCAATCAAGCTCGTGCATGAGATCGTCCACAGATCTTCCTTGCAGAACCGACATACCCTCTTCGACTTGGAAGTAAACGTGCACGTGGAAGATGTCGATTGACCGCTCGGGGTTGTCGTCGTAGTTCCACCGAAGCACGTGAGGTGCGTTGGCATCGATCCAGTTCTCAACGTACTGCTTGATCTGCTCGTGGTTCAACTCGTTCACGTGCCACAATGTCCAGTGCTCGATACCTGCTGGGGTATCATAGGGAAACATATTGGGCTCCAAGAACGCAGTCCTACCGTTGAGCGTGGTCGCGAAAATGTGCTCTTCGGCGGATCCGTACTTGTCAGCGATATCGTCGAGATGATCCCACTTTCGCTCTTTACATTCGTCCGTGCGACTCCAATACTCGATGTAGAGGGTCCGTCGGCTGTGTCGCTTGTATGGCTGCTCGTCGCTACAGTCATAGTCAACGGTAGGAGAATAGTCGTCGTGATGATCGTCAGACGTTTCCGAGATCCAATCCTGGTCGCCATCACGGGACTCACTGCAAGATTGCTCTTGCTCAACATCACCCATCTTCGATCGAGCTGATTCGTCAGCTGCATCGTTCAGGTCTGGCTGCGACCGCTTTGCGGTGCGGTCGTCGCCAATCGCGTCGTCGGCATCGGTCACGTCTCGTCGTCTTTTCCTCGATGCCGGGCTATTCGAGGAAGCATTAGGCGTCACATCTCCATCAGAATCGTTGGCCCCTCCAGGCAAATCGAGCGCCCTCTGATGCTCGGAAGCAAGCAGTGCATCTTTGTCACCTGCCGCGTGGTCTTCATGGTTGGTGTTGGACACGCAGGATGGAGACTCGGGCGTCGACTGCTCACACATCTATTCGCATCGTCACGTTCACGACATCAGTCAGTCAGATAAAAACACAGACCATGGCTCACTGATGATAAACACCAACCTTGGATGTACCCGATGGAGACGAAGAGTCACACGCGCTCGCCCGGTTCTCAACGTCCGCGGAGCCCGCCACGCCAACGTGAAAGAAATCGTTCGGCGCGTCGAGGCGGCGATCAATTTCGCTAGACGAGACAGAGGTAGTGCACATGGGCAGCAGCAGAGCGGCTAGGTACTCGCACGGATCGCCCTTTGCCGTGGGGCGCAGAGACCGAGGGATGCGGAACAGGAATCGAATCGACACGCGCAATGTGTCGTCCCCGATTTCCTTGCTTTGAGTGGGAGAGGTCGGTGGGTCGATGATGACGATGCCTCCACCAGACAACAGAGGGAGACACCGTACAAAGTACGATGATTTCACCGCGTCCACCAAACACTACAAAAACATCAAAACTTGCCGTTGTGACATCCCTCCGAAGGACCAAAACACTTGGGAGAGAACGACCTGTTTAAATCGAATACTTGGTATATATGATATTTCGTACTATCCGATAAACTGATATAACATCTAATTACGATATACAGGTTCTGGAGCTGTTCGGCGCGCCAATGGACAGCAACACCGCTTGCTGGCTGCATGGCGGATTGGAGTGTGAACTGACCGAGTGAGTCCGCGAGAAGAGCAGCACTATGGGCAAGCGAAACGGCGTCAGCAAGACCGAAAAGAAGGACGCGAGCGCGCCAACGGCCGGTACGTTGTGGTCGTGGTTGCATCTGCCGCTGAACTGGGCCCAAGGACTGACGATTGAATAAACGGAGTAGATGAGACGCGGCTCGTCGAGCAGTTGTTCGCGCCGGCGGACGGCGCGGCCGACATGAGCATCACGACGGCGCCAATGGGTGCGAAGCGTAAGCAGCTCAGCAAACTCAAGCCGGCATGGGTCGATGAAGATGATGCCGAGGTCGAAGTCACGCTCGACGACGAGCGGCGCCTGCGCAAGCTGCGCAAGACTGAGCAGGAGACGGTGGATGGCCACGAGCTGCAGCAGCGACTGAAGAAACAGTGCGTTGCCCTTCAATTATGATGCTTCGAGGTCTGTGCTGTTGATTGACAAATGGCGCGTGTCGTGGTCAACAGGTTCCAGTCTGGTCACGGGTCGGTGTCGTGGGCCGATCCGAAGAACTTCCTGCAGTCGCAGCGCGACGGCGACATGCTCTCGGACAGCGAGGATGAGGAGGCCATTGGAACAGATAGCGTCATTCGAAGCACGGGCAAGCTGTTGGCGTCTGGTCATGACATCCTTCCGCAGGGCACGCTCGAGGTGTGCCGCATGAAGGACGCGAACCAGCACGCGCCCTCGAATGCCGTTATCCAGTCGGTCGAGTTCCACCCGAACGGTCAGCTCCTGCTGACGGCTGGCCTCGACAAGACGCTGCACATTTTCCAGGTTGACGGCACGACCAACGCGCGCGTCGAGAACGTCTTTGTCAAGGATCTGCCGATCGTGAACGCCAAGTACACCATGGGAGGCAGCCGTATCGTTCTCTCAGGTCCCCGATCCTACTTCTTCTCGTACGACATTGAAGCTGGACATATCTCCAAGATCCCGGGGATCAGCGGCCGCAAGGAGCGCAAACTCGACCGCTTCGTGACGTCCAAGTCGGGTGACATGCTGGCGTTCCTCGGCAGTGACGGCTACTTGAGCCTGCTCTCTGGTCGCTCATACGAGACGATCGGCCACATGAAGATGAATGGAGACGTCCGTTCCGCCGCGTTCTGCGAGAACGATCGCTACTTGCTGAGCACGGGTAGCGACGGTCAGGTGTACAAGTGGGACGTGCGAACGCGCAAGTGCGTGTTCCGTCACGACGACGAAGGTAGTCTCGGCAACTTCTCGATTGCCGCAAGCACAGACGGCAAGTACTATGCGACTGGCTCCACTAGCGGTGTCGTGAACGTGTACGACAACGCGGGGCTGACGGCGAACTCGAAGCCGCGCAAGGCGTTGATGCAGCTGACGACGCAGGTCGACGATCTCAAGTTCAACGCGGACTCGCAGATCCTGGCGATGGCCTCGCGTGACTCTCGCGACGCGCTCAAGCTTGTGCATCTTCCGTCGTTCACAGTGTTTGCCAACTGGCCGTCAAGCCGAACGCCGCTGCACTACGTGTCGGCCATGGACTTCAGTCCCAACAGCGGATACTTCGCGGTGGGCAACGCGCGAGGACGCGTTCTGCTTTACCGCTTGACACATTACGGATCGACATAATAGAGGAGTTTGGTCTGCCAGTACGAGGAAACGCTGGTTCATGGACGCTTGTGAGAATGCACGACTCAGTCTGACTGCCCGTCTCTTTATGTCTTCCCATGAACCAACAGCCTCGTAAGCCTGCGATATCCATTGCAATCGACATGTATATTTCTGTGTTGAGGAACTGATGATTGTGAGCTCCAGCCGTCCATTGTTACGTGAGGAATTTGATCAGACGGTAGACGCAGTGTGCAAACAGGACCACAATGATGAAGTAGAGCGACACGATTTGCCACTGGTGCTTGCGCTTGAGACTTTCCAAGTGCGCGCTGGCTTCGTCGGCATCTTCCCGTGCATCATCCACCTACAAAAAACGATTCATCATTACATACCATCGCGACCTGGACCCATGTTTATAGTCATCGTACGTTTGTTCGGGCGTTCACGAGTTGCTCGCGCTGCACTTGCAGGTTGCTGGTGATGTTTTGGGCTGCGAGCATCAGTTCGCATGAGACCTTTACTCGTGACATCTACAATAAAGGGTTCTGTTTTCGCACCGATGGCCTCGCTCTCAATCATGACTTGCTGGGCGTCGTCCAAATGGTTGCCAGTGCTGAAAAGAATGACAGCTTAATCAGTTCCACGAAGTCGTCTGAGAAAGGATCGCGTCAGAATACTTACCGATCGATGCGCTTCTGAATGCGTGCCATCTCCTCTTGCTGTGTCCACACAAGGGAAATGCTTTGTTTGAACGCATGCTCTCAGCGATCGTACAGTCATGCGCGACGCACCTGCGTCATCTTCTCGGGACGGTCGTTGAGACGTTGACGACTATCAGCGATGAGTTTGCTTTTCTCCAAATGCGACTTGAGCTTGTCGAGCTGTGACTTGCACGTGCGAAGCGCCTGGTGCATCTTTCGTCGTTCCTGAGCGTCGCCAGCACGCGACTCGCTCTCGAGAATGCGAAGCTGATCATCAAAAACAGTAAGCCACGTTGTCGTGGTATGCAGGCAAGCAATTAGGAGTATTCAACGCATGCGGACGTACATATCGTTCGACCTCCGCGACACTGTTCTCCGCTCGCTCGATGCACTCGCTTCGATCAGCTGTGGAGACATTCTCGGTGAGTCCTCCGGGACAGCAAAGAGGGTTACGCCAGTTCGAGACGGGTCCTGACCAGAGCTCTTGGCGTCGGCGATGGCCTTGATGTCCTCCATCGCCTCATCGCGGCACTGTTCAAAGTCCTCCTTGTAGCCCATAAACGAGTCCGTCATGGTGGCGAGATGATGTCCGCACTGCGTCTCTCGAAGAACAACTCGAATGGGATCCGCTCGCGAGCGATGATGACGATGCGCGGGCGAGAGGAAGAAAGTCAGCGAGGTGGAGACTGGTGTCACACGCTCCCTCGAGACTGTGACATTTCATGCCCTGAAAAAAAAAGTCGTCTGGGTCCCTTGCGACTGTGACATGTGTGGGAGAGGTCCAAATGAATTGACGACACAATTCAAATCCGCCTGTGTCATCCAGCGCAGCCATTTTGCATTGGGTACAGTATGTGCCATCGCCGTGGCATTTGGCGAGCGGATTCAAGCCGAGCGAGAGATGGCTGAAAGCTTCGCGCTGGGCTAAACTCTGAACGTCAAATGGCTCTTTAAGATGTGCGCGCCTGCTACTCGCAAGCTTGTGGCCATTGGCCCGTTCCGTATATTCCAGATATGATATGGTCGGCAACCCGACTAGAGATGCTGTGTATCCTTGGTGTGATCGACGTTCAGCCACATCAACACTGCTGGTTATCATGGACGCAATTCAGCAAGAGTGTTATCAGCACGAAAGATGTTGATTGAGATTCTGGGCTTGCTTTCGGTCATGACTTGTTGAGTGTCATCGTGGCGCGAGCATCACCGCAATGTCAGTCCCAGCTGGCAAGTCGATCCTGCACGTCTTCACACAGAGTCTACCGATTTATGTACTGCTGAACGCGCGCCATCTCTCCATGATGCGCCCAACAAACGATGACTGGCTGATTTCTCTTGACCTCAACTTGAGATCCGACTTGAGCCTGCTGACCTGCAACTTGTACGTGCTAACTGCCTTCTGCATTTCCTGTCGCTGCTCGTTGTCACCATCACGCGATTCGTTGACGAGGATTCGAAGCTGACTCGAAGCGTCAACACCGATGGAGTTTCAACAGCGCAGCCTCTTCATCAAGACTTACATATCGCTCGACCTGTCCAACACTGCTCTCCGCTCGTTCAATGCATTCTATACGATGAGCTGGCAACACGTATATCATCAACCATCATATCACCATCATCACACGCGTGAACGTCGAGCAGCAGAACAAGGACACCACATATACTGACCAGAGCTCTTGGCGTCGGTGATCGCCTTGATATTCTCCATCGCCTCATCGCAGCTTTGCTCAAAGTCGTTCTTGTAGCCCACGAAAGAGTCGGTCATGGTGGGGCGATCGCTGTGTCTCTTTGACATGCATCGAGACACACGACGAAACACTGCTTCGGTCCCTCGAAAGTGTGACCGAGTCGGAATGAATTGACGGCGCAATTCAAAGTCATTTCATGGTGGCATGTTGTGAAGCCATGTTGCATACGTCAAAGCACTGTAGGCATTTGTACATGTATGATCGGTGATCGGCAGTGAGAGGTCATCGCTTGAATTCCTTTCGCACTCGTCGATCGAATCGCAACTACGCACTGTCTGTGTTCGATGCTTTGATTGCGTCTCTCCGACACTATGACTCAGTCCAAGTCTCCCTTCGCCTGATTAATGATGTGCGTCGGACTACTACAAAATTAGCATGCGGGCTGGCTGCCTCCACGGCCCTGAAAGAGCGAACGCGGCTCTGCATTGAGCCGAGCGCACTCGCAACTCCATGGAGAAGCCGCGTCAAGATGGCCCCACGAGGGCTGGAAGTGTCGTGCCGCCGGTCACTCTCAAGCTCACGATCGGGCCACCGCGTAGCTCTGTCGATGCGGTAACACGCGGCCACACTGGGCACCCGGGGCGTCGCGTGCAGCCAAAGCCTCGCAACAAGGAGAAGTCACTGCATTCGCATGGTCGCAATGGCAACCAGCAGCTTCAAGACTCAGACGGACGCGGCTGCACGCTCGATGGCTTCATGATGCTGGACTGCTGTCGAGGTGAGACATCGATCCACGGGAGTGCAATACTACACGTAGTAGTCGACTGAGCTGGCCATGAATGACAGCCGAGTTTCCTGATGAGATCACGCAAGCCGTGCTTAGCGGCATGAACATCACACGCGTCGTGTCGGAGGACCTTCTCTTCTTCACGAACCTGCGGCGCCTCGACATCAGCGACAACGAGGCACCATTCGAGCCGTTCGGCTTGCTGCCACAGCTGGTCGAGCTCGATATACAGTGCAACGCGCTGCAAAACGTCGTGGTCGGCAACGGCTTCCAGCAACTGGAAGTGCTGAATGCGTCCTTCAACTGCCTCACGTCCAAGGACATCGACCAGCTATCGACTCTCCTGCGGATACGAGAGCTATACGCCAGTCACAACTGGATTCGCACTCTGCCGCCCGTGATGGATCGCTTCTCGCGGCTGGAGACGCTGTCGCTCGAGCAAAACGGTATCTCTGGCGACGAGGTCTTCAACTTTCTCGCCATCATGCCACGCCTGCGGAATTTGAACCTGAGCCATAACAAGCTGACGGCGTTCCCTGAGGTGCGAGGTCGCAAAAGTGCGTCGCTGTCCGTTGAAATAGTCACGTGCACATTTTGTTATATGGCAGGCAGCTTTGTCGGTGCAGGAGAAGCGCGGCGCTGGATTCTATTCGCTCGTGTATCTAAATCTCGCGCACAACAAGATCACGAGTGAGGAGGACATCTTGCTGCTCACAGAGCTCCATTCGCTCCGCAAGCTCGTGCTGTACGGAAATCCGTTAGCGCACGCTGCAGTGTCGTCACAAGATCCGAGTCAGTTGAACTACGATCCAGTCCCAAGCTTCACGGCGCAAATGGTCGAGAGCGGTCGAGATATGATGGTGATATGCGCGTACCCGGACGGGCACAAAAAACAACGTGGCAAGCAGAAGCACGTGATCACTGCCGGAAGCTATGACAACGTGGAAATCTACAAGATGCTGCCCACGGAGGTGCCGCTACCGTCGCCGTTCCGCTCGCGGGCGACCAACTTCTTGCTGCCTGCTGAGCCGGAGCAGACGAAGAAGAACGGACTGGTCTGTTGGAGCTGTAGACACTAGTCACCTCAGGAGATACATTGTCTGACTTCGCTTGTGTGATCATTAGGCGCAAGCCAATGAAGTCGCTGTATCAAGACCACCCACAAAACGTGAGTGTCTCCTTCCCAATGATCAGCCCCGGATGACAGCGAACTGATGATTCTTACAAGCATCACAGAGCTCTCCATTGATTCTAGCGACTCAATATTTCTCACGGGTGTCGGCATTGAAGACGTATTGTCGAGCCCTACGAAAGCCGACTCGCTCACCGAGGCACGTGGCGGACACCAAAGCGCACTCGTGCTCTCATTCGAAATGCTGACTCAGGTGCTACGATTGGTGCTTCTGCTTCTGCTCCACAGCTGCCTGCTGTGCCTACAGCCATCATCACGCGATCGCTCGCAGTTCCAAAGCAGGTTCGTCCCGTATATTGTCGATGCCACTCTGGCGCTTGGTGCCGCCGTTATACGGTGTTACGGCGGGCTGATCCAAGGTTCTTTTGGCCAGAGCAACCCTCTCAAGGCACGAGCTGCGCTGAACGCGCTTCGCTATCAATTGGAACATCCATTAACCTCGCATGACGACTCGGAGCTGGATCCTTTGAGCCACCGACGACCGACGCAGGCACAACTGGTGAGTCATCGTTGACGATGGCAATGCCGGTGATCGATCGATGACGTGATTCTCTACTCGGTAGCATCGCCAGCGTCCTCGTCATGCGTTGGGACCACCTCGTGATCAAACGACGTCTGTGTCACCAACACGAAAGTCGTTCACGACATCGCCATCGCCATTCCGACCTCCCGACGGGTCCCAAGGGCTCAGTGACGCTCTCACGCAGCTCAGCTTTGAGGTCTCACAGACCTGGGGGAAGAAAACAAGCGGTGAGACTTGGAACCATTGGGAAGGCGCGGTCATAGTGCTGACAGATAGTATCGCAATGTACTCGTGTAGTAGGAGCCTCTCGCGACGTCGACCGAGCCATGGACGCACTCATGTCGACGGCTCATACGGTCCAGCAGACATACATTGGACCACGGTCTGTGCAGTAAGTAATGGACAGTCTTTACGGGTTTGATCTCTTGATCTTTGCGTGGACGCACTGAGTTGATGGCGTCAGTAGTGACTGCAAAGGATAATGTAATGAAATGAGAATCGTGATTTTTGACACATTCATCCTCCGCAAGCAACAATCGGGAGGGAGATGCCGTGCCGACTGTCGCTTTGGTCTGCCGCGAAAACCAGCACACAGAGAACGGAGCTAAGCGGAGCTTAGCTGAACCGAACTGAAGCAGCGCCAACCACGCATGTCGAGCATTTCATGCAGCACGAAAAGAGCAATGGAAACAGGTCAGCTCATGAGAAGCCGCCGAAGACGAGCGAGTACACACGCAGATTTCGCGGCAGCAGGCGCAGATGCTCGCCTTCATCAACCAGCGGATGTAAGCGGCGGGGAGATCGAGGGTGTCAAGATTGTACAGCGATGACAGCGATGATAGCGATGAAACCGTCAAGCGTGGGCTCTTCTTCGACTTTGACGAAGCGAGACGACCGGCAGTGGTCCACGTGAGCGACATACCATGACAGCGGTCCACTGACTGAGTGATTCAGTCAGTCAGTCACTCACTCAGACAGTCAGTCAGTCACTCACTCACTCAGACAGCCAGTCCGTTGCTTACTAGCCGCTTCATGCCGCCTCGTGCATCCTTGACCCAATGCAACGCAAACGAATCGAACCCAAGGACTCGGCATGCACGAGAAGAACACACCACGAGTCGGAGCATAGCAAAGAGCACAAAATCACATTCATGTATTCATTCACTTCCTCTTCACTGCGTGTTCACAGAACAAATGATCACCGTTGTTCTCAGTATATATCATCACATCGTCTTCAGCACCACCATTAGCATCAGCATCCGCATCCGCATCCGCATCCGCATCAGCATCGTGTCTTCAGCATTAGCGTCAACACGTCAACGCATCGATGAATGATCAACGCCGCCATTCGCCACGGTCACCTGCCACACGGCCATGCGGTCGACAACCCGCAAGCTGGACCTGTTCGCTGTTCACACTACTCGCAGTGACACGGGTGGCGCTGCGACGTCGCGCAAGACTCTCCTCGCGGTGCGCGGCATATCGACTGGACGTCGTGTACTTGAGATACCGAGCCTCCACACGCTCCAGCTTGGATTTGGACGCAGTCCCAGTCCCCGTCCTAGACCCTTGCGTCTCTTGTTGACTTGCATTCTCGTTGTCGCTCTCGTTCGTGTTGGCGTTGGCGTTGGCGTTCGCGCTCGCTTTTGAGTCGCGCTTCGATCGCGGTCGTGTTTATGTTTCGCCGTATGTCGTTGGTGGTGTCTTGGACTCGGACTCCTTGGCGTCGACTCGCTATATAGCTATCGGCGGTTCGACTGCGACGACTTGTGTTTGTAGACAGTCTCTCAGGATCCTGACGTGGCGCGAGATCGCGAGAGCCGCGTGCATGTCCTGACACACGTCGGTGGCTTTCTTCACTGCCGGAAACAACGCTAGCACCGACAGCGGCACCGGCAGCGGCACCCGCACCAGCACCCGCACCAGCACCACCCGACCACCACCACGACCAGCTGCGCGAGCGTCAGCCACACTGCAAACGCTTGTACCATGCCTCGCCATAGAGCTGTTCCAAGGCCCGGGTCTTCGTGTCACCGTCGTTCTTGGTGGTGCAGGTGTTGTCACCGTCGTTGGTGTCGGCGTCGGCGTCGGCATCGTTGTCGATGGACTGACTGACGACATCAACGTTGGTGCCGCTGCTGGATTGGATCTCGATGTGCGCGTGCAGGGCATTGATGTGCGTGCGCGCGGCATGTCTGTGTGGACGTCTGCGATGGTGGCTGCGTCGTGACGGCTTGGGCTTGGGTTTGGGTGTCCGATTGGTCGTTGATTCTGCGGCTGTGTCGAGCTGAAGGCGGCGGCTGGCTCGACGGCAGGCGTCGGTTGTGGCCCAGAGTCGAGCTCGTGCTCGAGCTCGGGCTCGGGCTCGGGTTCGGACTCGGGCGTGGGCGTGGACTTGGACTTGGACTCAGCAACGTCCGTCGACTTGGACTCAGCAACGTCGGTCACTCGAGCGTGCGGCAGGCGACGTGGGCTGGCCTTCGCTGGCGTTGGGTTCGATCCATCTCGGCGTTCACGACCAAGCATCCGTTGACGCCGCAACTGGGACTGACCATAAGGTTGAGGCTGGGAAGTTGGTTGACGGTGCCGCGGAAGCGGACACGTTGGCTGATATGGACGTGGACTTGGACGTCGAGGCTCCGGTTGCACTTTGGAAGGGTCGGTTGAGCCAGCTTCGACGACAGCACCTTGAGCGCCGACTGAATTGTCCACTGGACGCTCGCAACAGTAGCAGCATTAGCGTCGGTAGCATCAGCGATGGCATCGGCGGAGGAGCACTCGCTTCAACATGACCATGCACGCCGCCGAGCGCACGACATCGATCCACAGATGGTTCTTCTTCTGCAACCGTCACTGAAGCCGACTGGACATCGCTCGACGAATTGTCTCCCTCTTGCTTATGAGCCGCAGACAAAGGTGCAGGTTCGTTCGTCTTGTGTACACCACGCTCTCGAATAGTAGGAGATACATGAACTTCAGCTTGTGCCAATGTCAACGGCTCGACACGATCATCCGCCGATGCCACCGATTGCTCGTGCTGACCCTCAGCGCAAGGTGAACATGGAATCGAAATGCGCTCGCATCCGTATTCACGCGTCGGCTCTCGCTCTGGCGTCATCTCCGACCGCTGCTGCGACTGCGGCGGCATGACAGTCAGTGACTCTGCCTGTACCCGTGACTCGGACTCGGGCTCGGACTCTTGCTCTCGCTTCTGCTCTTGTTGTTGTTGCCGCATCTGTTGCCGTAGATTGCGCCTTGGCAGACCGCGTCGTGCGCGCACGCTCGAAGCTGAAGCTGAAGCCGAAGCCGAGCTCGAAGTCGACATCTCGACCGCTTGCTTTGTGTCCTTGCACTTGGATGCGTTCAACACGTCAAGCCGTGCACTTCCAACGAGTCGGTCTTCCACCAGCGCATTGAACTCTTCGTCCTATTTATCAAACGGTAACGAACAGCAACGACACAACAAACAAACGACAGACGTGGGTTGCATGTCAGACCTTCTGTCCGTCCTTTGTGTTCACACATGCCACGTGTGGCATTGTGAATGCACCAACAAGTTGTTGGCAACAACGCAAGTCAGCAACACCACGTACCCCGAGGACTTGACGCACGAACTGCAGACCTTTTCTTGTGACAGTCTTGCACTCGACGACCTTGCACTTGAGGAATACCGATGCTTGGGCCAGTAGCGGTGACTCCGACGCTTGCACGTACGATCTGATCATCGATGTGTCCATCGCTTCAACACACTTCCAAGTGTACGTGGCGATCTAATGTCACATAGACAGACACCGACACCGACACCGACACAGGCATTAATACCAGCGACAACAGTGTACATGTGTACATGCACTCCCTCCCTCAACAAATCCATTCCGAACACGACAATACTCACCACTGCGATCGCCTTCGCCTTTTTCTCGCTCCTGCTCCGTGCAATCAACTCTCTCAACACTGCGTCGCCAGACCAGCGAGAGACGCATGTGTCCAGTGCGCGGAGCGCCAGCTCCCGAATAAAGTGTTTCTCCGCCGTCGATCGATGAAGCAACAGTCCCACGACCACGCTAGATGATCCTCCATCGTACTCGGTGGCAGACACGCCACCAGATCCTCGACGCACAGCAACGCATTACGAGCCATCGCGGATCGCAAGTTCGTCGCTGCTGGACATACGAGAACGTCGAGTGCGCGCGCTCTGTTACATTAGACATTCCACATTTCCACATTCACGCAGCACATCCAACGTCAGCGTCAGCCATCTTCTCTATCCGCCCGCAACAAAAAAGCAACATGAAGTTGTACAAAGTCGCATGCAACCGGTACGTACATCGATAGTTGTGCTTCCAGTTGCGCTGCATGGTGAATCGCCATGCGTCTCAAACTGTCGATCGCCGCGTACTGGGCGGCCCAGATGGCGCCTTCCTCCTTCGCGTTGTCGAGCGCACACTGCAGCGTTTTCATCTCGCTGTCGGGGTCGGCGGATGGCTGGATCTCTTCCCGGCTCAGCACGGTCACGACATATAGCTCTCCTTCTGGGCGCCGTCCATGCCTCTCTCGTCTGTCGTGAGGACGAGCTCGGGCACAAGTGCGCCCTGTCCGCCTTCCTTCGTCTCTGTTTCGTTCGACGCATGCACCTGCGTGTCCTTCTGCGTGTCCGTCTGCGTGTCCGTCTGCGTGTCCGTCTGCGGTGTAGTTTGCGGTGTAGTGTGCACCTCCGTCTGCGTCTGCGTCTGCGTCTGTGCGGAGATGTCGTCGTCAGCGATGATCGATGCGCGAGTTGAGGTGTCCGTCCTGATATCGGTCTCGATCTCGGTCTTCGTGTCAGTCTCAGTCTCTGTCTTGTAATTGTCCGCTGCGACGTACTCTTCAGAGTGGGGTTCGTGCGTCAGGCTTGGAACTCGGATGGCATCGCAGTCGCTGATCTCGCTGCTGTTGATTGCCAACGTTGGCGCAATATCAGCTGGAGTCATCGATGCGAGCGAGCTGAGGTTGACATGCGAGTCCGACTTTGACTGGGACTCTGGTTCGGACTCTGACTCGGACTCGAACTGCGAGTTCGACGCCGATGCCGACGCCGACTCCGACTCCGTCTCCGAGTCTGTGGTCAACCGCAAGCGAGATTCCGAATCGTTCTCGAGCTTGGCTTGTGTCATCAGCTGCTCGTTCAGACTGCGTTGCGAATCGAGCTCATGCTGCGCTTGTTGCACACATGCCTTGGCGTCTTGCAATCTGGCTGCCTCCATGTAAACGTCGTCCATGACGTTCCAAAACAGACTCAGTGTATCACACAGCGCAAACATTGGCGCCTCCAGAGCAAGCGTCAAACCCTTGGTCAACTCCGTCAAAATCGCATTCATGTCGTTCACATGGACGATCGCCGTTCGTCGCGCCCGGTCAAAGTCGGACAAGACTCCACGCTCCATGAAGGTATTGCCACCGTCAGCGCCGTACAATCTTGACATCAGCAGAGACACCGCCTGTTCCATCGTCGCTTCCGCGGCCTGCTGCTTGCGCTTTGTGAGTCCCTCGACGCTGACGCTGCGCTGGCGCTGCGCTGACGCTGACGCCGACGCGACGCCGACGCCGACGCCGACTGGCGCCGATCGTACGGCCATTGCTTCGGCCGCTTGCGATAGCAAGCCCAATCCACTCGACGATACGAGCGCTTGCCTCGTGAAACGACTTGAGCGTCGCCTGCGCGTGCTCGTACTCTTGCGCGGGACTCATCTTCACTTCCACGTTCATGTTCATGTATCTTTGCTGATCTTGATCCCATTTGCATTTGCTGTCGTCTTCTTCGTTGTCTCCTTCTCTTTCTTGTTGTCGCTGCCGTGAGTCGTCGTCTTCCGCTTGGGCGTCGTGAAGTCCGGCCGAAGCCGACGCAAAGTCAAAGCCGAAGCAAGCAGAAGCAGAAGCAGAAGCAGAAGCAGAAGCAGAGCAGAAGCGAAGCGAAGCCGAAGCAGCAGCTGAAGCAGAAGCAGAAGCAGAAGCGTCGATCGCCGACGATGGCGGTGTCTGGAGCTGCGGCTGTGATTCCAGTGTTTGAACAAGCGATCGCGCCTCCGACGACAGCTGCTGGTTGATGAAGGCGAGCATCTGCGCCTGTTGCAGCACGATCTGCGCGTTCATTCGCTCGTCTTCGGTGGCTTCTTGAAGCCGCGCGACTTGTTCCTGAGCAGCGACGACAGCGCTCTCGTACGCCCACAGCTCGTCCAGCATCGGACCGAGCGCCGCCTCGATCGTCGTCGTCAGCAGCAAGACCGACGACAGGATCGTCTCTTCCGACACGACGGCGGTGCCGCTCTCGTCGTCGATCTCCACGAAGACGCCGCCATCGCTGGCTCTGGCTGTGGCTGTGTTTATCGAAGCCGCAGTCGATATCACCGCCATCCTGATCGCAGTCCTGGCTGTGGCCGTCGCATTCGCTGCGGCCATACACTTGGCGGTTGAACGTGTCGATGCTCGCCGCACCGCGTCGCCGACACGGACGATGATCTGCGTCGTGTGCGCGGCGCCCTCCTCGGGGGAGACGTAGTGGTGGTAGTTGTTCATGTGCGTGCTCGTATTCGTCATGTCCATGACGGTCAAAGGTCGTTCGTTGGCTTTGTGTCTTTGTGTCCAAACGCACAGTGAGCATGAAGGTCGCCCCCACTCACTCTGGGCGCCAATGTGCAGTGGTGGGTCGTGACCTCGCGTAATTTACGGAGAACACGCGTGACGACATCCCCGAGACCACCGTCCGCAGCAGCGACGACTCCCAGCGAGCGAGAGCGCGAGATCGCGCGTGTGGTCGGTGGCTGTCGTGCTCGCGACGAGCAGCGAGCAGCGCCGGAGAGATGGCGCAGCGGTGGTCATGCGGCATGGCGCGCATTGCCGTCGTTTGGCTCTCCTGTGGGTGAAATGGGTCCGTCGGTCGGAGGGTCGGATGGTCGGTCCAATTGGACGTGTAGATGAAATCTTTCCGGAAAGCTTTCGGAGCAGCGCGTTCAAAAGTTTGGAGCAGCAGGTCGCTCGCGCGAGGTAGATGACGACGCTGCGTTGTGTGGTGTATCTCCGTCTTAGCGACATGAGCAGCAGCGACTCTCTCCAGATACGGTCACGCTGCCTGCCTCCGCCCAAGCGCGGTTAGTCCGTGTTTCAGCCTCTCTCCTCTGTCTTATTAGTCCCCGTCGGCAAGTCCCAGTCCAGTCCAAGTCCAAGTCCAAGTCAACCACAAGTCAAATTCAACCCCAAGTCCAAGCTCGTTACTGTTAGGTACAGTTTCCCTCCAGGGCGGTCTTGCTGCGGACCTAACCGTGCCCTTGCTGCAACATTCGTCACTTCAACCTCCACATGCAGTAGGTGACCCGAAAGTACACTGTGGACCACATCATTCAGAGTCACCGCCACACCACACGACACGACCAGGAAGAGAAGCTCGAACCGACACACACACCGCAGTCGGCAATCAGTCAGTCAATCCGTCAGTCAGTCAGTCAGTCAGTCAGTCAGTCAGTCAATCCGTCAATCAGTCAGTCAATTACAATCAGACAGTCAATCAGTCAATCCGTTGCTTACTAGCCGCTTCATGCCGCCTCGTGCATCCTTGACCCAATGCAACGCAAACGAATCGAACCCAAGGACTCGGCATGCACGAGAAGAACACACCACGAGTCGGAGCATAGCAAAGAGCACAAAATCACATTCATGTATTCATTCACTTCTCTTCACTGCGTGTTCACAGAACAAATGGTCACCGTTGTTCTCAGTATATATCCTCACATCGTCTTCAGCACCACCATTAGCATCAGCATCGTGTCTTCAGCATCCGCATCCGCATCAGCATCGTGTCTTCAGCATTAGCGTCAACACGTCAACGCATCGATGAATCAACGCCGCCATTCGCCACGGTCACCTGCCACACGGCCATGCGGTCGACAACCCGCACGCTGGACCTGTTCGCTGTTCACACTAGTAGTACTCGCAGTGACACGGGTGGCGCTGCGACGTCGCGCAAGACTCTCCTCGCGGTGCGCGGCATATCGACTGGACGTCGTGTACTTGAGATACCGAGCCTCCACACGCTCCAGCTTGGATTTGGATGTAGTCCCAGTCCCCGTCCTAGACCCTTGCGTCTGTTGACTTGCATTTTCGTTCTCGTTCTTGTTCGCGTTCTCGTTCGTATTGGGGTTGGTGTCGGTGTTGGCGTTGGCGTTGGCATTCGCGCTCGCTTTTGAGTCGCGCTTCGACATCGCGGTCGTGTTTGCATTTCGCCGTGTGTCGTTGGTGGTGTCTTGGACTCGGACTCCTTGGCGTCGACTCGCTATATCGATATCGGCGGTTCGACTGCGACGACTTGTGTTTGTAGACAGTCTCTCAGGATCCTGACGTGGCGCGAGATCGCGAGAGCCGCGTGCATGTCCTGACACACGTCGGTGGCTTTCTTCACTGCCGGAAACAACGCTAGCACCGGCAGCGGCATCAGCAGCGGCACCGGCACCGGCACCGGCACCAGCACCAGCGCCAGCACCGACACCGACACCTGGACGGACCCGACCACCACCACGACCAGCTGCGCGAGCGTCAGCCACACTGCAAACGCTAGTACCATGCCTCGCCATAGAGCTGTTCCAAGGCCCGGGTCTTCGTGTCATCGTCGTTCTTGGTGGTGTAGGTGTTGTCACCGTCGTTGGCGTCGGCGTCGGCGTCGGCATCGTTGTCGATAGACTGACTGACGACATCAACGTTGGTGCCGCTGCTGGATTGGATCTCGATGTGCGCGTGCAGGGCATTGATGTGCGTGCGCGCGGCATCGCCTGTGTGGACGTCTGCGATGGTGGCTGCGTTCGTGACGGCTTGGGCTTGGGTTTGGGTGTCCGAGTGGTCGTTGACTCGTGCGGCTGTGTCGAGCTGAAGGCGGCGGCTGGCTCGACGGCAGGCGTCGGTTGTGGCCCAGAGTCGAGCTCGTGCTCGAGCTCGGGCTCGGGCTCGGGTTCGGACTCGGGCGTGGGCGTGGACTTGGACTTGGCCTCAGCAACGTCCGTCGACTGGGACTCAGCAACGTCGGTCACTCGAGCGTGCGGCAGGCGACGTGGGCTGGCCTTCGCTGGCGTTGGGTTCGATCCATCTCGGCGTTCACGACCAAGCATCCGTTGACGCCGCAACTGGGACTGACCATAAGGTTGAGGCTGGGAAGTTGGTTGACGGTGCCGCGGAAGCGGACACGTTGGCTGATATGGACGTGGACTTGGCCGTGGAGGCTCCGGTTGCACATTGGAAGGGTCGGTTGAGCCAGCTTCGACGACAGCACCTTGAGCGCCGACTGAATTGTCCACATGGACGCTCGCAACAGTAGCAGCATTCGCGTCGGTAGCATCAGCGATGGCATCGGCTGGAGGAGCACTCGCTTCAACATGACCATGCACGCCGCCGAGCGCACGACATCGATCCACAGATGGTTCTTCTTCTGCAACCGTCACTGAAGCCGACTGGACATCGCTCGACGAATTGTCCCCCTCTTGCTTATGAGCCGCAGACAAAGGTGCAGGTTCGTTGGTCTTGTGTACACCGCGCTCTCGAATAGTAGGAGATACATGAACTTCAGCTTGTGCCAATGTCAACGGCTCGACACGATCATCCGCCGATGCCACCGATTGCTCGTGCTCACCCTCAGCGCAAGGTGAACATGGAATCGAAATGCGCTCGCATCCGTATTCACGCGTCGGCTCTCGCTCTGGCGTCATCTCCGACCGCTGCTGCGACTGCGGCGGTAGGACAGTCACTGACTCTGCCTGTACCCGTGACTCGGACTCGGGCTCGGACTCTTGCTCTCGCTTCTGCTCTTGTTGTTGTTGCCGCATCTGTTGCCGTAGATTGCGCCTTGGCAGACCGCGTCGTGCGCGCACGCTCGAAGCTGAAGCTGAAGCCGAAGCCGAGCTCGAAGTCGACATCTCGACCGCTTGCTTTGTGTCCTTGCACTTGGATGCGTTCAACACGTCAAGCCGTGCACTTCCAACGAGTCGGTCTTCCACCAGCGCAGTGAACGCTTCGTCCTATTTGTCAGACGGCAACAAACAGCAACGACACAATAAACAAACGACAGACGTGGGTTGCATGTCAGACCTTCTGTCCGTCCTTTGTGTTCACACATGCCACGTGTGGCATTGTGAATGCACCAACAAGTTGTTGGCAACAACGCAAGTCAGCAACACCACGTACCCCGAGGACTTGACGCACGAACTGCAGACCTTTTCTTGTGACAGTCTTGCACTCGACGACCTTGCACTTGAGGAATACCGATGCTTGGGCCAGTAGCGGTGACTCCGACGCTTGCACGTACGATCTGATCATCGATGTGTCCATCGCTTCAACACACTTCCAAGTGTACGTGGCGATCTAATGTCACATAGACAGACACCGACACAGACACGACAGACACACATTAATACCAGCGACAACAGTGTACATGTGTACATGCACTCCCTCCCTCAACAAATCCATTCCGAACACGACAACACTCACCACTGCGATCGCCTTCGCCTTCTTCTCGCTCCTGCTCCGTGCAATCAACTCTCTCAACACTGCGTCACCAGACCAGCGAGAGACGCATGTGTCCAGTGCGCGGAGCGCCAGCTCCCGAATAAAATGTTTCTCCGCCGTCGATCGATGAAGCAACAGTCCCACGACCACGGCTAGATGATCCTCCATCGTACTCGGTGGCAGACACGCCACCAGATCCTCGACGCACAGCAACGCATTACGAGCCATCGCGGATCGCAAGTTCGTCGCTGCTGGACATACGAGAACGTCGAGTGCGCGCGCTCTGTTACATTAGACATTCCACATTTCCACATTCACGCAGCACATCCAACGTCAGCGTCAGCCATCTTCTCTATCCGCCCGCAACAAAAAAGCAACATGAAGTTGTACAAAGTCGTATGCAACCGGTACGTACATCGATAGTTGTGCTTCCAGTTGCGCTGCATGGTGAATCGCCATGCGTCTCAAACTGTCGATCGCCGCGTACTGGGCGGCCCAGATGGCGCCTTCCTCCTTCGCGTTGTCGAGCGCACCCTGCAGCGTTTTCATCTCGCTGTCGGGGTCGGCGGATGGCTGGATCTCTTCCCGGCTCAGCACGGTCACGACATACAGCTCTCCTTCTGGGGCGCCGTCCATGCCTCTCTCGTCTGTCGTGAGGACGAGCTCGGGCACAAGTGCGCCCTGTCCGCCTTCCTTCGTCTCTGTTTCGTTCGACGCATGCACCTGCGTGTCCTTCTGCGTGTCCGTCTGCGTGTCCGTCTGCGGTGTAGTGTGCGGTGTAGTGTGCACCTCCATCTGCGTCTGCGTCTGCGTATGTGCGGACATGTCGTCGTCAGCGATGATCGAGGCGCGAGTTGAGGTGTCCGTCCTGATATCGGTCTCGATCTCGGTCTTCGTGTCAGTCTCAGTCTCTGTCTTGTAATTGTCCGCTCCGACGTACTCTTCAGACTGGGGTTCGTGCGTCAGGCTTGGAACTCGGATGGCATCGCAGTCGCTGATCTCGCTGCTGTTGATTGCCAACGTTGGCGCAATATCAGCTGGAGTCATCGATGCGAGCGAGCTGAGGTTGACATGCGAGTCCGACTTTGACTCGGACGCTGGTTCGGACTCGGACTCGGACTCGGACTCGGACTCGGACTCGGACTCGGACTCGGACTCGGACTCGGACTCGGACTCGGACTCGAACTGCGAGTTCGACGCCGATGCCGACGCCGACTCCGACTCCGTCTCCGAGTCCGTGGTCAACCGCAAGCCTGATTCCGAATCGTTCTCGAGCTTGGCTTGTGTCATCAGCTGCTCGTTCAGACTGCGTTGCGAATCGAGCTCATGCTGCGCTCGTTGCACACTTGCCTTGGCGTCTTGCAATCTGGCTGCCTCCATGTAAACGTCGTCCATGACGTTCCAAAACAGACTCAGTGTATCACACAGCGCAAACATTGGCGCCTCCAGAGCAAGCGTCAAACCCTTGGTCAACTCCGTCAAAATCGCATTCATGTCGTTCACATGGACGATCGCCGTTCGTCGCGCCCGGTCAAAGTCGGACAAGACTCCACGCTCCATGAAGGTATCGCCACCGTCAGCGCCGTACAATCTTGACATCAGCAGAGACACCGCCTGTTCCATCGTCGCTTCCGCGGCCTGCTGCTTGCGCTTTGTGAGTCCCTCGACGCTGACGCTGGCGCTGGCGCTGACGCCGACACTGGCGCCGATCGTCCGGCCATTGCTTCGGCCGCTTGCGATAGCAAGCCCAATCCACTCGACGATACGAGCGCTTGCCTCGTGAAACGTCTTGAGCGTCGCCTGCGCGTGCTCGTACTCTTGCGCGGGACTCATCTTCACTTCCACGTTCATGTTCATGTATCTTTGCTGATCTTGATCCCATTTGCATTTGCTGTCGTCTTCTTCGTTGTCTCCTTCTCTTTCTTGTTGTCGCTGTCGTGGGTCGTCGTCTTCCGCTTGGGCGTCGTGAAGTCCGGCCGAAGCCGACGCCAAAGTCAAAGCCGAAGCAAAAGCAGAAGCAGAAGCAGAAGCAGAAGCAGAAGCAGAAGCAGAAGCAGAAGCAGAAGCAGAAGCAGAAGCCGAAGCCGAAGCCGAAGCCGAAGCAGCAGCTGAAGCAGAAGCAGAAGCAGAAGCGTCGATCGCCGACGATGGCGGTGTCTGGAGCTGCGGCTGTGATTCCAGTGTTTGAACAAGCGATCGCGCCTCCGACGACAGCTGCTGGTTGATGAAGGCGAGCATCTGCGCCTGTTGCAGCACGATCTGCGCGTTCATTCGCTCGTCTTCGGTGGCTTCTTGAAGCCGCGCGACTTGTTCCTGAGCAGCGACGACAGCGCTCTCGTACGCCCACAGCTCGTCCAGCATCGGACCGAGCGCCGCCTCGATCGTCGTCGTCAGCAGCAAGACCGACGACAGGATCGTCTCTTCCGACACGACGGCGGTGCCGCTCTCGTCGTCGATCTCCACGAAGACGCCGACATCGCCATCGTCATCGCTGTGGCTGTGTTTATCGAAGTCGACGTCGATATCACCGCCATCCTGATCGCGGTCCTGGCTGTGGCCGTCGCATTCGCTGCGGCCATACACTTGGCGGTTGAACGTGTCGATGCTCGCGCGCACTGCGTCGCCGACACGGACGATGATCTGCGTCGTGTGCGCGGCGCCCTCCTCGGGGGAGACGTAGTGGTGGTAGTTGTTCATGTGCGTGCTCGTATTCGTCATGTCCATGACGGTCAAAGGTCGTTCGTTGGCTTTGTGTCTTTGTGTCCAAACGCACAGTGAGCATGAAGGTCGCCCCCACTCACTCTGGGCGCCAATGTGCAGTGGTGGGTCGTGACCTCGCGTAATTTACGGAGAACACGCGTGACGACATCCCCGAGACCACCGTCCGCAGCAGCGACGACTCCCAGCGAGCGAGAGCGCGAGATCGCGCGTGTGGTCGGTGGCTGTCGTGCTCGCGACGAGCAGCGAGCAGCGCCGGAGAGATGGCGCAGCGGTGGTCATGCGGCATGGCGCGCATTGCCGTCGTTTGGCTCTCCTGTGGGTGAAATGGGTCCGTCGGTCGGAGGGTCGGATGGTCGGTCCAATTGGACGTGTAGATGAAATCTTTCCGGAAAGCTTTCGGAGCAGCGCGTTCAAAAGTTTGGAGCAGCAGGTCGCTCGCGCGAGGTAGATGACGACGCTGCGTTGTGTGGTGTATCTCCGTCTTAGCGACATGAGCAGCAGCGACTCTCTCCAGATACGGTCACGCTGCCTGCCTCCGCCCAAGCGCGGTTAGTCCGTGTTTCAGTCTCTCTCCTCTGTCGTATTAGTCCCCGTCGGCAAGTCCAAGTCCAAGTCCAAGTCCAAGTCCAAGTCAGCCACAAGTCAAATTCAACCCCAAGTCCAAGCTCGATTTCTGTTAGGTACAGTTTCCCTCCAGGGCGGTCTTGCTGCGGACCTAACTGTGCCCTTGCTGCAACATTCGTCACTTCAACCTCCACATGCAGTAGGTGACCCGAAAGTACGCTGTGGACCACATCATTCAGAGTCTCCGCCACACCACACCACACGACCAGGAAGAGAAGCTCGAACCGACACACACACCCGGCAGTCGGTCAATCCGTCAGTCAATCCGTCAGTCAGTCCGTCAGTCAGTCAGTCAGTCAGTCAATCCGTCAATCAGTCAGTCAATTACTCAATCAGACAGTCAATCAGTCAATCCGTTGCTTACTAGCCCGCTTCATGCCGCCTCGTGCATCCTTGACCCAATGCAACGCAAACGAATCGAACCCAAGGACTCGGCATGCACGAGAAGAACACACCACGAGTCGGAGCATAGCAAAGAGCACAAAATCACATTCATGTATTCATTCACTTCTTCTTCACTGCGTGTTCACAGAACAAATGGTCACCGTTGTCCTCAGTATATATCCTCACATCGTCTTCAGCACCACCATTAGCATCAGCATCGTGTCTTCAGCATCCGCATCCGCATCAGCATCAGCATCGTGTCTTCAGCATTAGCGTCAACACGTCAACGCATCGATGAATCAACGTCGCCATTCGCCACGGTCACCCGCCACACGGCCATGCGGTCGACAACCCGCACGCTGGACCTGTTCGCTGTTCACACTAGTAGTACTCGCAGTGACACGGGTGGCGCTGCGACGTCGCGCAAGACTCTCCTCGCGGTGCGCGGCATATCGACTGGACGTCGTGTACTTGAGATACCGAGCCTCCACACGCTCCAGCTTGGATTTGGACGCAGTCCCAGTCCCCGTCCTAGACCCTTGCGTCTCTTGTTGACTTGCATTTTCGTTCTCGTTCGCGTTCTCGTTCGTATTGGGGTTGGTGTTGGTGTTGGTGTTGGTGTTGGCGTTCGCGTTGGCGTTAGCATTCGCGCTCGCTTTTGAGTCGCGCTTCGACATCGCGGTCGTGTTTGCGTTTCGCCGTGTGTCGTTGGTGGTGTCTTGGACTCGGACTCCTTGGCGTCGACTCGCTATATCGCTATCGGCGGTTCGACTGCGACGACTTGTGTTTGTAGACAGTCTCTCAGGATCCTGACGTGGCGCGAGATCGCGAGAGCCGCGTGCATGTCCTGACACACGTCGGTGGCTTTCTTCACTGCCGGAAACAACACTAGCACCGGCAGCGGCATCAGCACCGGCACCGGCACCGGCACCGGCACCGGCACCGGCACCGGCACCGGCACCGGCACCGGCACCAGCACCAGCGCCAGCACCGACACCGACACCTGGACGGACCCGACCACCACCACGACCAGCTGCGCGAGCGTCAGCCACACTGCAAACGCTTGTACCATGCCTCGCCATAGAGCTGTTCCAAGGCCCAGGTCTTCGTGTCACCGTCGTTCTTGGTGGTGTAGGTGTTGTCACCGTCGTTGGTGTTGGTGTCGGCGTCGGCATCGTTGTCGATGGACTGACTGACGACATCAACGTTGGTGCCGCTGCTGGATTGGATCTCGATGTGCGCGTGCAGGGCATTGATGTGCGTGCGCGCGGCATCGCCTGTGTGGACGTCTGCGATGGTGGCTGCGTTCGTGACGGCTTGGGCTTGGGTTTGGGTGTCCGAGTGGTCGTTGACTCGTGCGGCTGTGTCGAGCTGAAGGCGGCGGCTGGCTCGACGGCAGGCGTCGGTTGTGGCCCAGAGTCGAGCTCGTGCTCGAGCTCGGGCTCGGGCTCGGGCTCGGGTTCGGACTCGGGCGTGGGCGTGGACTTGGACTTGGCCTCAGCAACGTCCGTCGACTTGGACTCAGCAACGTCGGTCACTCGAGCGTGCGGCAGGCGACGTGGGCTGGCCTTCGCTGGCGTTGGATTCGATCCATCTCGGCGTTCACGACCAAGCATCCGTTGACGCCGCAACTGGGACTGACCATAAGGTCGAAGCTGGGAAGTTGGTTGACGGTGCCGCGGAAGCGGACACGTTGGCTGATATGGACGTGGACTTGGACGTGGAGGCTCCGGTTGCACTTTGGAAGGGTCGGTTGAGCCAGCTTCGACGACAGCACCTTGAGCGCCGACTGAATTGTCCACATGGACGCTCGCAACAGTAGCAGCATTAGCGTCGGTAGCATCAGCGATGGCATCGGCTGGAGGAGCACTCGCTTCAACATGACCATGCACGCCGCCGAGCGCACGACATCGATCCACAGATGGTTCTTCTTCTGCAACCGTCACTGAAGCCGACTGGACATCGCTCGACGAATTGTCTCCCTCTTGCTTATGAGCCGCAGACAAAGGTGCAGGTTCGTTGGTCTTGTGTACACCACGCTCTCGAATAGTAGGAGATACATGAACTTCAGCTTGTGCCAATGTCAACGGCTCGACACGATCATCCGCCGATGCCACCGATTGCTCGTGCTGACCCTCAGCGCAAGGTGAACATGGAATCGAAATGCGCTCGCATCCGTATTCACGCGTCGGCTCTCGCTCTGGCGTCATCTCCGACCGCTGCTGCGACTGCGGCGGTAGGACAGTCACTGACTCTGCCTGTACCCGTGACTCGGACTCGGGCTCGGACTCTTGCTCTCCCTTCTGCTCTTGTTGTTGTTGCCGCATCTGTTGCCGTAGATTGCGCCTTGGCAGACCGCGTCGTGCGCGCACGCTCGAAGCTGAAGCTGAAGCTGAAGCTGAAGCCGAAGCCGAGCTCGAAGTCGACATCTCGACCGCTTGCTTTGTGTCCTTGCACTTGGATGCGTTCAACACGTCAAGCCGTGCACTTCCAACGAGTCGGTCTTCCACCAGCGCATTGAACTCTTCGTCCTATTTGTCAAACGGCAACAAACAGCAACGACACAACAAACAAACGACAGACGTGGGTTGCATGTCAGACCTTCTGTCCGTCCTTTGTGTTCACACATGCCACGTGTGGCATTGTGAATGCACCAACAAGTTGTTGGCAACAACGCAAGTCAGCAACACCACGTACCCCGAGGACTTGACGCACGAACTGCAGACCTTTTCTTGTGACAGTCTTGCACTCGACGACCTTGCACTTGAGGAATACCGATGCTTGGGCCAGTAGCGGTGACTCCGACGCTTGCACGTACGATCTGATCATCGATGTGTCCATCGCTTCAACACACTTCCAAGTGTACGTGGCGATCTAATGTCACATACACATACACAGACACCGACACAGACACCGACACAGACACACATATTAATACCAGCGACAACAGTGTACATGTGTACATGCACTCCCTCCCTCAACAAATCCATTCCGAACACGACAACACTCACCACTGCGATCGCCTTCGCCTTCTTCTCGCTCCTGCTCCGTGCAATCAACTCTCTCAACACTGCGTCGCCAGACCAGCGAGAGACGCATGTGTCCAGTGCGCGGAGCGCCAGCTCCCGAATAAAATGTTTCTCCGCCGTCGATCGATGAAGCAACAGTCCCACGACCACGGCTAGATGATCCTCCATCGTACTCGGTGGCAGACACGCCACCAGATCCTCGACGCACAGCAACGCATTACGAGCCATCGCGGATCGCAAGTTCGTCGCTGCTGGACATACGAGAACGTCGAGTGCGCGCGCTCTGTTGCATTAGACATTCCATATTTCCACATTCACGCAGCACATCCAACGTCAGCGTCAGCCATCTTCTCTGTCCGCCCGCAACAAAAAAGCAACATGCAGTTGTACAAAGTCGTATGCAACCGGTACGTACATCGATATTTGTGCTTCCAGTTGCGCTGCATGGTGAATCGCCATGCGTCTCAAACTGTCGATCGCCGCGTACTGGGCGGCCCAGATGGCGCCTTCCTCCTTCGCGTTGTCGAGCGCACCCTGCAGCGTTTTCATCTCGCTGTCGGGGTCGGCGGATGGCTGGATCTCTTCCCGGCTCAGCACGGTCACGACATACAGCTCTCCTTCTGGGGCGCCGTCCATGCCTCTCTCGTCTGTCGTGAGGGCGAGCTCGGGCACAAGTGCGGCCTGTCCGCCTTCCTTCGTCTCTGTTTCGTTCGACGCATGCACCTGCGTGTCCGTCTGCGTGTCCGTCTGCGTGTCCGTCTGCGGTGTAGTGTGCGGTGTAGTGTGCACCTCCATCTGCGTCTGCGTCTGCGTCTGTGCGGACATGTCGTCGTCAGCGATGATCGATGCGCGAGTTGAGGTGTCCGTCCTGATATCGGTCTCGATCTCGGTCTTCGTGTCAGTCTCAGTCTCTGTCTTGTAATTGTCCGCTCCGACGTACTCTTCAGACTGGGGTTCGTGCGTCAGGCTTGGAACTCGGATGGCATCGCAGTCGCTGATCTCGCTGCTGTTGATTGCCAACGTTGGCGCAATATCAGCTGGAGTCATCGATGCGAGCGAGCTGAGGTTGACATGCGAGTCCGACTTTGACTCGGACGCTGGTTCGGACTCGGACTCGGACTCGGACTCGGACTCGGACTGCGAGTTCGACGCCGATGCCGACGCCGACTCCGACTCCGTCTCCGAGTCTGTGGTCAACCGCAAGCCTGATTCCGAATCGTTCTCGAGCTTGGCTTGTGTCATCAGCTGCTCGTTCAGACTGCGTTGCGAATCGAGCTCATGCTGCGCTTGTTGCACACTTGCCTTGGCGTCTTGCAATCTGGCTGCCTCCATGTAAACGTCGTCCATGACGTTCCAAAACAGACTCAGTGTATCACACAGCGCAAACATTGGCGCCTCCAGAGCAAGCGTCAAACCCTTGGTCAACTCCGTCAAAATCGCATTCATGTCGTTCACATGGACGATCGCCGTTCGTCGCGCCCGGTCAAAGTCGGACAAGACTCCACGCTCCATGAAGGTATCGCCACCGTCAGCGCCGTACAATCTTGACATCAGCAGAGACACCGCCTGTTCCATCGTCGCTTCCGCGGCCTGCTGCTTGCGCTTTGTGAGTCCCTCGACGCTGACGCTGGCGCTGGCGCTGACGCCGACACTGGCGCCGATCGTACGGTCATTGCTTCGGCCGCTTGCGATAGCAAGCCCAATCCACTCGACGATACGAGCGCTTGCCTCGTGAAACGTCTTGAGCGTCGCCTGCGCGTGCTCGTACTCTTGCGCGGGACTCATCTTCACTTCCACGTTCATGTTCATGTATCTTTGCTGATCTTGATCCCATTTGCATTTGCTGTCGTCTTCTTCGTTGTCTCCTTCTCTTTCTTGTTGTCGCTGCCGTGGGTCGTCGTCTTCCGCTTGGGCGTCGTGAAGTCCGGCCGAAGCCGACGCCAAAGTCAAAGCCGAAGCCAAAGCAGAAGCAGAAGCGTCGATCGCCGACGATGGCGGTGTCTGGAGCTGCGGCTGTGATTCCAGTCTTTGAACAACCGATCGCGCCTCCGACGACAGCTGCTGGTTGATGAAGGCGAGCATCTGCGCCTGTTGCAGCACGATCTGCGCGTTCATTCGCTCGTCTTCGGTGGCTTCTTGAAGCCGCGCGACTTGTTCCTGAGCAGCGACGACAGCGCTCTCGTACGCCCACAGCTCGTCCAGCATCGGACCGAGCGCCGCCTCGATCGTCGTCGTCAGCAGCAAGACCGACGACAGGATCGTCTCTTCCGACACGACGGCGGTGCCGCTCTCGTCGTCGATCTCCACGAAGACGCCGACATCGCCATCGCCATCGCTGTGGCTGTGTTTATCGAAGTCGACGTCGATATCACCGCCATCCTGATCGCGGTCCTGGCTGTGGCCGTCGCATTCGCTGCGGCCATACACTTGGCGGTTGAACGTGTCGATGCTCGCGCGCACCGCGTCGCCGACACGGACGATGATCTGCGTCGTGTGCGCGGCGCCCTCCTCGGGGGAGACGTAGTGGTGGTAGTTGTTCATGTGCGTGCTCGTATTCGTCATGTCCATGACGGTCAAAGGTCGTTCGTTGGCTTTGTGTCTTTGTGTCCAAACGCACAGTGAGCATGAAGGTCGCCCCCACTCACTCTGGGCGCCAATGTGCAGTGGTGGGTCGTGACCTCGCGTAATTTACGGAGAACACGCGTGACGACATCCCCGAGACCACCGTCCGCAGCAGCGACGACTCCCAGCGAGCGAGAGCGCGAGATCGCGCGTGTGGTCGTGGCTGTCGTGCTCGCGACGAGCAGCGAGCAGCGCCGGAGAGATGGCGCAGCGGTGGTCATGCGGCATGGCGCGCATTGCCGTCGTTTGGCTCTCCTGTGGGTGAAATGGGTCCGTCGGTCGGAGGGTCGGATGGTCGGTCCAATTGGACGTGTAGATGAAATCTTTCCGGAAAGCTTTCGGAGCAGCGCGTTCAAAAGTTTGGAGCAGCAGGTCGCTCGCGCGAGGTAGATGACGACGCTGCGTTGTGTGGTGTATCTCCGTCTTAGCGACATGAGCATCAGCGACTCTCTCCAGATACGGTCACGCTGCCTGCCTCTGCCCAAGCGCGGTTAGTCCGTGTTTCAGCCTCTCTCCTCTGTCTTATTAGTCCCCGTCGGCAAGTCCCAGTCCCAGTCCAAGTCCAAGTCCAAGTCAACCACAAGTCAAATTCAACCCCAAGTCCAAGCTCGCTTACTCTTAGGTACAGTTTCCCTCCAGGGCGGTCTTGCTGCGGACCTAACCGTGCCCTTGCTGCAACATTCGTCACTTCAACCTCCACATGCAGTAGGTGACCCGAAAGTACACTGTGGACCACATCATTCAGAGTCTCCGCCACACCACACGACACGACCAGGAAGAGACGCTCGAACCGACACACACACCCGGCAGTCGGCCAATCCGTCGGTCAATCCGTCAGTCAATCCGTCAGTCAGTCAGTCAGTCAGTCAATCCGTCAATCAGTCAGTCAATTACTCAATCAGACAGTCAATCAGTCAATCCGTTGCTTACTAGCCCGCTTCATGCCGCCTCGTGCATCCTTGACCCAATGCAACGCAAACGAATCGAACCCAAGGACTCGGCATGCACGAGAAGAACACACCACGAGTCGGAGCATAGCAAAGAGCACAAAATCACATTCATGTATTCATTCACTTCCTCTTCACTGCGTGTTCACAGAACAAATGATCACCGTTGTTCTCAGTATATATCCTCACATCGTCGTCAGCACCACCATTAGCATCAGCATCGTGTCTTCAGCATCCGCATCCGCATCAGCATCGTGTCTTCAGCATTAGCGTCAACACGTCAACGCATCGATGAATCAACGTCGCCATTCGCCACGGTCACATGCCACACGGCCATGCGGTCGACAACCCGCACGCTGGACCTGTTCGCTGTTCACACTAGTAGTACTCGCAGTGACACGGGTGGCGCTGCGACGTCGCGCAAGACTCTCCTCGCGGTGCGCGGCATATCGACTGGACGTCGTGTACTTGAGATACCGAGCCTCCACACGCTCCAGCTTGGATTTGGATGTAGTCACAGTCCCCGTCCTAGACCCTTGCGTCTGTTGACTTGCATTTTCGTTCTCGTTCGCGTTCTCGTTCGTATTGGGGTTGGTGTTGGTGTTGGTGTTGGTATTGGCGTTCGCGTTGGCGTTGGCATTCGCGCTCGCTTTTGAGTCGCGCTTCGACATCGCGGTCGTGTTTGTGTTTCGCCGTATGTCGTTGGTGGTGTCTTGGACTCGGACTCCTTGGCGTCGACTCGCTATATAGCTATCGGCGGTTCGACTGCGACGGCTTGTGTTTGCAGACAGTCTCTCAGGATCCTGACGTGGCGCGAGATCGCGAGAGCCGCGTGCATGTCCTGACACACGTCGGTGGCTTTCTTCACTGCCGGAAACAACGCTAGCACCGACACCAGCACCAGCACCAGCAGAACCACCGACACCTGGACGGACCCGACCACCACCACGACCAGCTGCGCGAGCGTCAGCCACACTGCAAACGCTTGTACCATGCCTCGCCATAGAGCTGTTCCAAGGCCCAGGTCTTCGTGTCACCGTCGTTGGTGTTGGTGTCGGCGTCGGCATCGTTGTCGATGGACTGACTGACGACATCAACGTTGGTGCCGCTGCTGGATTGGATCTCGATGTGCGCGTGCAGGGCATTGATGTGCGTGCGCGCGGCATTGTCCGTGTGGACGTCTGCGATGGTGGCTGCGTCCGTGACGGCTTGGGCTTGGGTTTGGGTGTCCGATTGGTCGTCGATTCCTGCGGCTGTGTCGAGCTGAAGGCGGCGGCTGGCTCGACGGCAGGCGCCGGTTGTGGCCCAGAGTCGAGCTCGGGCTCGGGTTCGGACTTGGCCGTGGACTTGGACTTGGACTCAGCAACGTCCGTCGACATGGACTCAGCAACGTCGGTCACTCGAGCGTGCGGCAGGCGACGTGGGCTGGCCTTCGCTGGCGTTGGATTCGATCCATCTCGGCGTTCACGACCAAGCATCCGTTGACGCCGCAACTCAGACTGACCATGAGGTTGAGGCTGGGAAGTTGGTTGACGGTGCCGCGGAAGCGGACACGTTGGCTGATATGGACGTGGACTTGGACGTGGAGGCTCTGGCTGCACTTTGGAAGGGTCGGTTGAGCCAGCTTCGACGACAGCACCTTGAGCGCCGACTGAATTGTCCACATGGACGCTCGCAACAGTAGCAGCATTAGCGTCGGTAGCATCAGCGATGGCATCGGCCGGAGGAGCACTCGCTTCAACATGACCATGCGCGCCGCCGAGCGCACGACATCGATCCACAGATGGTTCTTCTTCTGCAACCGTCACTGAAGCCGACTGGACATCGCTCGACGAATTGTCTCCCTCTTGCTTCTGAGCCGCAGACAAAGGTGCAGGTTCGTTCGTCTTGTGTACACCACGCTCTCGAATAGTAGGAGATACATGAACTTCAGCTTGTGCCAATGTCAACGGCTCGACACGATCATCCGCCGATGCCACCGATTGCTCGTGCTGACCCTCAGCGCAAGGTGAACATGGAATCAAAATGCGCTCGCATCCGTATTCACGCGTCGGCTCTCGCTCCGGCGTCATCTCCGACCGCTGCTGCGACTGCGGCGGCAGGACGGTCACTGACTCTGCCTGTACCCGTGACTCGGGTTCGGGCTGGGGCTCGGACTCTTGCTCTCCCTTCTGCTCTTGTTGTTGTTGCCGCATCTGTTGCCGTAGATTGCGCCTTGGCAGACCGCGTCGTGCGCGCACGCTCGAAGCTGAAGTCGAAGCTGAGCTCGAAGTCGACATCTCGACCGCTTGCTTCGCGTCCTTGCACTTGGATGCGTTCAACACGTCAAGCCGTGCACTTCCAACGAGTCGGTCTTCCACCAGCGCATTGAACTCTTCGTCCTATTTATCAAACGGTACCGAACAGGAACGACACAACAAACAAACGACAGACGTGGGTTGCATGTCAGACCTTCTGTCCGTCCTTTGTGTTCACACATGCCACGTGTGGCATTGTGAATGCACCAACAAGTTGTTGGCAACAACGCAAGTCAGCAACACCACGTACCCCGAGAGCTTGACGCACGAACTGCAGACCTTTTCTTGTGACAGTCTTGCACTCGACGACCTTGCACTTGAGGAATACCGATGCTTGGGCCAGTAGCAGTGACTCCGACGCTTGCACGTACGATCTGATCATCGATGTGTCCATCGCTTCAACACACTTCCAAGTGTACGTGGCGATCTAATGTCACATAGACAGACACCGACACAGACACAGACACAGGCATTAATACCAGCGACAACAGTGTACATGTGTACATGCACTCACTCCCTCAACAAATCCATTCCGAATACGACAATACTCACCACTGCGATCACCTTCGCCTTCTTCTCGCTCCTGCTCCGTGCAATCAGCTCTCTCAACACTGCGTCGCCAGACCAGTGAGAGACGCATGTGTCCAGTGCGCGGAGCGCCAGCTCCCGAATAAAATGTTTCTCCGCCGTCGATCGATGAAGCAACAGTCCCACGACCACGGCTAGATGATCCTCCATCGTACTCGGTGGCAGACACGCCACCAGATCCTCGACGCACAGCAACGCATTACGAGCCATCGCGGATCGCAAGTTCGTCGCTGCTGGACATACGAGAACGTCGAGTACGCGCGCTCTGTTACATTAGACATCATACATCATTCCACATTCACGCAGCACATCCAACGTCAGCGTCAGCCATCTTCTCTATCCGCCCGCAACAAAAAAGCAACATGAAGTTGTACAAAGTCGCATGCAACCGGTACGTACATCGATAGTTGTGCTTCCAGTTGCGCTGCATGGTGAATCGCCATGCGTCTCAAACTGTCGATCGCCGCGTACTGGGCGGCCCAGATGGCGCCTTCCTCCTTCGCGTTGTCGAGCGCACACTGCAGCGTTTTCATCTCGCTGTCGGGGTCGGCGGATGGCTGGATCTCTTCCCGGCTCAGCACGGTCACGACATATAGCTCTCCTTCTGGCGCGCCGTCCATGCCTCTCTCGTCTGTCGTGAGGACGAGCTCGGGCACAAGTGCGCCCTGTCCGCCTTCCTTCGTCTCTGTTTCGTTCGACGCATGCACCTGCGAGTCCGTCTGCGCGTCCGTCTGCTCTGTAGTGTGCGGTGTAGTGTGCACCTCCGTCTGCGTCTGCATCTCCGTCTGTGCGGACATGTCGTCGTCAGCGATGATCGATGCGCGAGTTGAGGTGTCCGTCCTGATATCGGTCTCGATCTCGGTCTTCGTCTCAGTCTCAGTCTCTGTCTTGTAATTGTCCGCTGCGACGTACTCTTCACAGTGGGGTTCGTGCGTCAGGCTTGGAACTCGGATGGCATCGCAGTCGCTGATCTCGCTGCTGTTGATTGCCAACGTTGGCGCAATATCAGCTGGAGTCATCGATGCGAGCGAGTTGGGGTTGACATGCGAGTCCGACTTTGACTCGGACTCTGGTTCGGACTCTGACTCGGACTCGGACTCGGACTGCGAGTTCGACGCCGACGCCGACGCCGACTCCGACTCCGACTCCGTCTCCGTCTCCGAGTCTGTGGTCAACCGCAAGCGAGATTCCGAATCGTTCTCGAGCTTGGCTTGTGTCATCAGCTGCTCGTTCAGACTGCGTTGCGAATCGAGCTCATGCTGCGCTTGTTGCACACTTGCCTTGGCGTCCTGCAATCTGGCTGCCTCCATGTATACGTCGTCCATGACGTTCCAAAACAGACTCAGTGTATCACACAGCGCAAACATTGGCGCCTCCAGAGCAAGCGTCAAACCCTTGGTCAACTCCGTCAAAATCGCATTCATGTCGTTCACATGGACGATCGCCGTTCGTCGCGCCCGGTCGAAGTCGGACAAGACTCCACGCTCCATGAAGGTATTGCCACCGTCAGCGCCGTACAATCTTGACATCAGCAGAGACACCGCCTGTTCCATCGTCGCTTCCGCGGCCTGCTGCTTGCGCTTTGTGAGTCCCTCGACGCTGACGCTGGCGCTGACGCTGACGCTGACGCTGACGCTGACGCTGACGCTGACGCTGACGCCGACGCCGACGCCGACGCCGACATTGGCGCCGATCGTACGGCCATTGCTTCGGCCGCTTGCGATAGCGAGCCCAATCCACTCGACGATACGAGCGCTTGCCTGGTGAAACGACTTGAGCGTCGCCTGCGCGTGCTCGTACTCTTGCGCGGGACTCATCTTCACTTCCACGTTCAAGTTCATGTATCTTTGCTGGTCTTGATCCCATTTGCATTTGCTGTCGTCTTCTTCGTTGTCTCCTTCTCTTTCTTGTTGTCGCTGCCGTGAGTCGTCGTCTTCCGCTTGGGCGTCGTGAAGTCCGGCCGAAGCCAAAGCCGAAGCAGACGCCGAAGCTGAAGCAGACGCCGAAGCTGAAGCCGAAGCAGAAGCGTCGATCGCCGACGATGGCGGTGTCTGGAGCTGCGGCTGTGATTCCAGTGTTTGAACAACCGATCGCGCCTCCGACGACAGCTGCTGGTTGATGAAGGCGAGCATCTGCGCCTGTTGCAGCACGATCTGCGCGTTCATTCGCTCGTCTTCGGTGGCTTCTTGAAGCCGCGCGACTTGTTCCTGAGCAGCGACGACAGCGCTCTCGTACGCCCACAGCTCGTCCAGCATCGGACCGAGCGCCGCCTCGATCGTCGTCGTCAGCAGCAAGACCGACGACAGGATCGTCTCTTCCGACACGACGGCGGTGCCGCTCTCGTCGTCGATCTCCACGAAGACGCCGCCATCGCTGTGGCTCTGGCTGTGGCTCTGGCTGTGGCTGTGGCTATCGAAGCCGCAGTCGATATCACCGCCATCCTGATCGCAGTCCTGGCTGTGGCCGTCGCATTCGCTGCGGCCATACACTTGGCGGTTGAACGTGTCGATGCTCGCGCACCGCGTCGCCGACACGGACGATGATCTGCGTCGTGTGCGCGGCGCCCTCCTCGGGGGAGACGTAGTGGTGGTAGTTGTTCATGTGCGTGCTCGTATTCGTCATGTCCATGACGGTCAAAGGTCGTTCGTTGGCTTTGTGTCTTTGTGTCCAAACGCACAGTGAGCATGAAGGTCGCCCCCACTCACTCTGGGCGCCAATGTGCAGTGGTGGGTCGTGACCTCGCGTAATTTACGGAGAACACGCGTGACGACATCCCCGAGACCACCGTCCGCAGCAGCGACGACTCCCAACGAGCGAGAGCGCGAGATCGCGCGTGTGGTCGCTGGCTGTCGTGCTCGCGACGAGCAGCGAGCAGCGCCGGAGAGATGGCGCAGCGGTGGTCATGCGGCATGGCGCGCATTGCCGTCGTTTGGCTCTCCTGTGGGTGAAATGGGTCCGTCGGTCGGAGGGTCGGATGGTCGGTCCAATTGGACGTGTAGATGAAATCTTTCCGGAAAGCTTTCGGAGCAGCGAGTTCAAAAGTTTGGAGCAGCAGGTCGCTCGCGCGAGGTAGATGACGACGCTGCGTTGTGTGGTGTATCTCCGTCTTAGCGACATGAGCATCAGCGACTCTCTCCAGATACGGTCACGCTGCCTGCCTCTGCCCAAGCGCGGTTAGTCCGTGTTTCAGCCTCTCTCCTCTGTCTTATTAGTCCCCGTCGGCAAGTCCCAGTCCCAGTCCAAGTCCAAGTCCAAGTCCAAGTCAACCACAAGTCAAATTCAACCCCAAGTCCAAGCTCGCTTACTGTTAGGTACAGTTTCCCTCCAGGGCGGTCTTGCTGCGGACCTAACCGTGCCCTTGCTGCAACATTCGTCACTTCAACCTCCACATGCAGTAGGTGACCCGAAAGTATTGCTCGCCCGCCAGTCTGGCGGGGAAGGCGTAGTTCCAAAGAGAGAAATCCTCAAACCGGTTTCATTTCTTTTGGGGATGCACGTTCTAAAGATCATGTGAGCTCGGTGGCGACGTGCTGGCGGGGACGCGCGCGTGCGTTCTGTGCTGGTGTCAGCGCCACAGGAAGCGCACGAAGCGGCGCTCCGCGTTGAGAAGCCGCAGCGACTTGACAGCGAAGCGCGTCTCGAGCACGACCGACCGCCACGAGCGCACGTAGCACCGCAGCATCTTGAGCTCGCTCTCAAGGAACCAAGTGGACAGCGGCAGCGAGCGTGACGCCAGACGCAGCGCTGAAAGACGCGCGGGGCTGGAGACGCTGCGTGAGGTCGACGGTCGCGAGCTGCACGTCGCGAGAGAGCGCGAGGATTCGCGCGAAATCGGAGACTACGGAGAGCTCGTGGCGGTCGAACGGGGTGGTCTAGCATTTCTTGGTCGAACGTTTGAACGTTTGAGTGATTCCTGATAGAGCACACGCATAGGAGAGACCCCAGCTATCAAGTACACTCGATACGCTTAATAGACTTCACCTTGAACAAACGAACGTTTGGGTGAGATCTGCGGCTTGGGCTGAGCCACATCCACATCCACCGGGAGCCAATCGGTCAATGATGTGTACTCGGCTTTTCTCTGATTGTCCACACTAGCGTAGAGCTCTTAGTCTCCCGCCACAAGCTCTTGGGTGTCCGCCCACGTGAGTGAGGCGCGTCGACTTGCGCTTTTGCCTCTGATTGAACTGCCGTCCGGTCGTAGATAACTCGGCAGCAGCCTCTACGCGTTGAGCTTCGTCTCAAGATCCAGCACAAACTACGGACTGCCCCACCTCCGAGATCCTGCGCCTCCGCCAGCTCATCAGCGAGCCCAGCCGCGTGCCGTGCGAGCGTTTCTCCCACATCGCGTTCATCTCCACATCGCGTTATCCTAAGGGTGCCCCCGCGGACGAGCAGCGCGCTTCATGTGCCTCAGCGACGACTGAAAGAAGACGGTCGACGTGATCCTGGCGCTCAAGCCGAGCGCCAGCTTGTCTGGGGCGACGCGCGCCTGCACGCCGGCGAGCTCGCCGGGACCTTTGAGCCCCGCTGCAAGGCCAATTGACCGCTTCCGCCTCAGCAGAGACCCTTCAACATCAACGTCGTCGTGTTTGCCAGGATCCACTGCTTTCTGATGCCCTAAACAGACGCAGGTTCGGTAGTCTTTAGCGTGCTGCGTGGGCGTCCTCCGTTACGTAGAATGAAGACATGAGACTGTCATGAGTCGTTCACGCTCCCAATGAATCAATCAATCAGACAGACAGACAGAGCGCGCTCCCTGTTCTACAGAGGCCGCAAGCCGAGCGACATGACCGTACAATGCACGGGCGATCCATAGAGTAGTGCACGATCGCGATTCGAGCTGACATCTCTGTCTGTGGTGCTGTGGTGCTGTGGTGCTGTGGTGCTGTGGTGCTGTGGTGCTAAATGATCAGGAGTGGGTGTGCGCCGTACATATGTGGTGGTGTGGAGTGTTGCCTTGAGTGGAGCAACGTTAGAATCTGCCATCAGCGCGAGCTGCTACACACTGAGAAGCTGATCGAGCTTATGTTGCAAATGTCTAATGTTGCAGGTGGCGCGTCAATCAAGATGAGTGCGCGTCGGCCCCCTCATAGTTCCTTTGGAACTACGAACACTGTGGACCACATCATTCAGAGTCACCGCCACACCACACGACACGACCAGGAAGAGAAGCTCGAACCGACACACACACCCGGCAGTCGGCCAATCCGTCGGTCAATCACTCAATCAGTCAGTCAATCTGTCAATCAGACAGTCAATCAGTCAATCCGTTGCTTACTAGCCGCTTCATGCCGCCTCGTGCATCCTTGACCCAATGCAACGCAAACGAATCGAACCGAAGGACTCGGCATGCACGAGAAGAACACACCACGAGTCGGAGCATAGCAAAGAGCACAAAATCACATTCATGTATTCATTCACTTCTTCACGCGTTTCACAGAACGAATGATCACCGTTGTTCTCAGTATATACCCCACATCGTCGTCAGCACCACCATTAGCATCAGCTTCAGCATCCGCATCCGCATCAGCATCGTGTCTTCAGCATTAGCGTCAACACGTCAACGCATCGATGAATCAACGCCGCCATTCGCTACGGTCACCTGCCACACGACCATGCGGTCGACAACCCGCACGCTGGACCTGTTCGCTGTTCACACTAGTAGTACTCGCAGTGACACGGGTGGCGCTGCGACGTCGCGCAAGACTCTCCTCGCGGTGCGCGGCATATCGACTGGACGTCGTGTACTTGAGATACCGAGCCCTCCAAACGCTCCAGCTTGGATTTGGACGCTGTCCCCAGTCCCCGTCCTAGACCCTTGCGTCTCTTGTTGACTTGCATTTTCGTTCTCGTTCGCGTTCTCGTTCGTATTGGGGTTGGTGTTGGTGTTGGTGTTGGTATTGGCGTTCGCGTTGGCGTTGGCATTCGCGCTCGCTTTTGAGTCGCGCTTCGACATCGCGGTCGTGTTTATGTTTCGCCGTATGTCGTTGGTGGTGTCTTGGACTCGGACTCCTTGGCGTCGACTCGCTATATAGCTATCGGCGGTTCGACTGCGACGGCTTGTGTTTGCAGACAGTCTCTCAGGATCCTGACGTGGCGCGAGATCGCGAGAGCCGCGTGCATGTCCTGACACACGTCGGTGGCTTTCTTCACTGCCGGAAACAACGCTAGCACCGACAGCGGCACCGGCAGCGGCACCCGCACCAGCACCAGCACCAGCACCGACACCTGGACGGACCCGACCACCACCACCACCAGCTGCGCGAGCGTCAGCCACACTGCAAACGCTTGTACCATGCCTCGCCATAGAGCTGTTCCAAGGCCCGGGTCTTCGTGTCACCGTCGTTCTTGGTGGTGCAGGTGTTGTCACCGTCGTTGGTGTTGGTGTCGGCGTTGGCGTTGGTGTTGGTGTCGGCGTCGGCATCGTTGTCGATGGACTGACTGACGACATCAACGTTGGTGCCGCTGCTGGATTGGATCTCGATGTGCGCGTGCAGGGCATTGATGTGCGTGCGCGCGGCATTGTCTGTGTGGACGTCTGCGATGGCGGCTGCGTCCGTGACGGCTTGGGCTTGGGTTTGGGTGTCCGATTGGTCGTCGATTCCTGCGGCTGTGTCGAGCTGAAGGCGGTGGCTTGCTCGACGGCAGGCGTCGGTTGTGGCCCAGAGTCGAGCTCGTGCTCGAGCTCGGGCTCGGGTTCGGACTCGGGCGTGAGCGTGGACTTGGACTTGGACTTGGCCTCAGCAACGTCCGTCGACTTGGACTCAGCAACGTCGGTCACTCGAGCGTGCGGCAGGCGACGTGGGCTGGCCTTCGCTGGCGTTGGGTTCGATCCATCTCGGCGTTCACGACCAAGCATCCGTTGACGCCGCAACTCGGACTGACCATAAGGTTGAGGCTGGGAAGTTGGTTGACGGTGCCGCGGAAGCGGACACGTTGGCTGATATGGACGTGGACTTGGACGTGGAGGCTCCGGTTGCACTTTGGAAGGGTCGGTTGAGCCAGCTTCGACGACAGCACTTTGAGCGCCGACTGAATTGTCCACATGGACGCTCGCAACAGTAGCAGCATTAGCGTCGGTAGCATCAGCGATGGCATCGGCTGGAGGAGCACTCGCTTCAATATGACCATGCACGCCGTCGAGCGCACGACATCGATCCACAGATGGTTCTTCTTCTGCAACCGTCACTGAAGCTGACTGGACATCGTTCGACGAATTGTCTCCCTCTTGCTTCTGAGCCGCAGGCGAAGGTGCAGGTTCGTTCGTCTTGTGTACACCACGCTCTCGAATAGTAGGAGATACATGAACTTCAGCTTGTGCCAATGTCAACGGCTCGACACGATCATCCGCCGATGCCACCGATTGCTCGTGCTGACCCTCAGCGCAAGGTGAACATGGAATCGAAATGCGCTCGCATCCGTATTCACGCGTCGGCTCTCGCTCCGGCGTCATCTCCGACCGCTGCTGCGACTGCGGCGGCAGGACAGTCACTGACTCTGCCTGTACCCGTGACTCGGACTCGGGCTCGGACTCTTGCTCTCGCTTCTGCTCTTGTTGTTGTTGCCGCATCTGTTGCCGTAGATTGCGCCTTGGCAGACCGCGTCGTGCGCGCACGCTCGAAGCTGAAGTCGAAGCCGAGCTCGAAGTCGACATCTCGACCGCTTGCTTCGCGTCCTTGCACTTGGATGCGTTCAACACGTCAAGCCGTGCACTTCCAACGAGTCGGTCTTCCACCAGCGCATTGAACTCTTCGTCCTATTTATCAAACGGTACCGAACAGCAACGACACAACAAACAAACGACAGACGTGGGTTGCATGTCAGACCTTCTGTCCGTCCTTTGTGTTCACACATGCCACGTGTGGCATTGTGAATGCACCAACAAGTTGTTGGCAACAACGCAAGTCAGCAACACCACGTACCCCGAGGACTTGACGCACGAACTGCAGACCTTTTCTTGTGACAGTCTTGCACTCGACGACCTTGCACTTGAGGAATACCGATGCTTGGGCCAGTAGCGGTGACTCCGACGCTTGCACGTACGATCTGATCATCGATGTGTCCATCGCTTCAACACACTTCCAAGTGTACGTGGCGATCTAATGTCACATAGACAGACACCGACACAGACACAGACACAGGCATTAATACCAGCGACAACAGTGTACATGTGTACATGCACTCCCTCCCTCAACAAATCCATTCCGAACACGACAATACTCACCACTGCGATCGCCTTCGCCTTTTCTCGCTCCTGCTCCGTGCAATCAACTCTCTCAACACTGCGTCGCCAGACCAGCGAGAGACGCATGTGTCCAGTGCGCGGAGCGCCAGCTCCCGAATAAAGTGTTTCTCCGCCGTCGATCGATGAAGCAACAGTCCCACGACCACGGCTAGATGATCCTCCATCGTACTCGGTGGCAGACACGCCACCAGATCCTCGACGCACAGCAACGCATTACGAGCCATCGCGGATCGCAAGTTCGTCGCTGCTGGACATACGAGAACGTCGAGTGCGCGCGCTCTGTTACATTAGACATCATACATTTCCACATTCACGCAGCACATCCAACGTCAGCGTCAGCCATCTTCTCTATCCGCCCGCAACAAAAAAGCAACATGAAGTTGTACAAAGTCGCATGCAACCGGTACGTACATCGATAGTTGTGCTTCCAGTTGCGCTGCATGGTGAATCGCCATGCGTCTCAAACTGTCGATCGCCGCGTACTGGGCGGCCCAGATGGCGCCTTCCTCCTTCGCGTTGTCGAGCGCACACTGCAGCGTTTTCATCTCGCTGTCGGGGTCGGCGGATGGCTGGATCTCTTCCCGGCTCAGCACGGTCACGACATATAGCTCTCCTTCTGGCGCGCCGTCCATGCCTCTCTCGTCTGTCGTGAGGACGAGCTCGGGCACAAGTGCGCCCTGTCCGCCTTCCTTCGTCTCTGTTTCGTTCGACGCATGCACCTGCGTGTCCGTCTGCGCGTCCGTCTGCGTCTGTAGTGTGCGGTGTAGTGTGCACCTCCGTCTGCGTCTGCATCTCCGTCTGTGCGGACATGTCGTCGTCAGCGATGATCGATGCGCGAGTTGAGGTGTCCGTCCTGATATCGGTCTCGATCTCGGTCTTCGTCTCAGTCTCAGTCTCAGTCTTGTAATTGTCCGCTGCGACGTACTCTTCACAGTGGGGTTCGTGCGTCAGGCTTGGAACTCGGATGGCATCGCAGTCGCTGATCTCGCTACTGTTGCTTGCCAACGTTGGCGCAATATCAGCTGGAGTCATCGATGCGAGCGAGCTGGGGTTGACATGCGAGTCCGACTTTGACTCGGACTCTGGTTCGGACTCGGACTCGGACTGCGAGTTCAACGCCGACGCCGACGGCGACGCCGACTCCGTCTCCGTCTCCGAGTCTGTGGTCAACCGCAAGCGAGATTCCGAATCGTTCTCGAGCTTGGCTTGTGTCATCAGCTCCTCGTTCAGACTGCGTTGCGAATCGAGCTCATGCTGCGCTTGTTGCACACTTGCCTTGGCGTCCTGCAATCTGGCTGCCTCCATGTAAACGTCGTCCATGACGTTCCAAAACAGACTCAGTGTATCACACAGCGCAAACATTGGCGCCTCCAGAGCAAGCGTCAAACCCTTGGTCAACTCCGTCAAAATCGCATTCATGTCGTTCACGTGGACGATCACCGTTCGTCGCGCCCGGTCAAAGTCGGACAAGACTCCACGCTCCATGAAGGTATTGCCACCGTCAGCGCCGTACAATCTTGACATCAGCAGAGACACCGCCTGTTCCATCGTCGCTTCCGCGGCCTGCTGCTTGCGCTTTGTGAGTCCCTCGACGCTGACGCTGCGCTGACGCTGACGACGCTGACGCTGACGACGCTGACGCTGACGCCGACGCCGACGCCGACGCCGACATTGGCGCCGATCGTACGGCCATTGCTTCGGCCGCTTGCGATAGCGAGCCCAATCCACTCGACGATACGAGCGCTTGCCTGATGAAACGACTTGAGCGTCGCCTGCGCGTGCTCGTACTCTTGCGCGGGACTCATCTTCACTTCCACGTTCATGTTCATGTATCTTTGCTGATCTTGATCCCATTTGCATTTGCTGTCGTTCTTCGTTGTCTCCTTCTCTTTCTTGTTGTCGCTGCCGTGAGTCGTCGTCTTCCGCTTGGGCGTCGTGAAGTCCGGCCGAAGCCAAAGCCGAAGCAGACGCCGAAGCTGAAGCAGACGCCGAAGCACAAGCAGAAGCTGAAGCCGAAGCCGAAGCAGAAGCGTCGATCGCCGACGATTGCAGTGTCTGGAGCTGCGGCTGTGATTCCAGTGTTTGAACAACCGATCGCGCCTCCGACGACAGCTGCTGGTTGATGAAGGCGAGCATCTGCGCCTGTTGCAGCACGATCTGCGCGTTCATTCGCTCGTCTTCGGTGGCTTCTTGAAGCCGCGCGACTTGTTCCTGAGCAGCGACGACAGCGCTCTCGTACGCCCACAGCTCGTCCAGCATCGGACCGAGCGCCGCCTCGATCGTCGTCGTCAGCAGCAAGACCGACGACAGGATCGTCTCTTCCGACACGACGGCGGTGCCGCTCTCGTCGTCGATCTCCACGAAGACGCCGCCATCGCTGTGGCTCTGGCTGTGGCTCTGGCTGTGGCTGTGGCTATCGAAGCCGCAGTCGATATCACCGCCATCCTGATCGCAGTCCTGGCTGTGGCCGTCGCATTCGCTGCGGCCATACACTTGGCGGTTGAACGTGTCGATGCTCGTGCGCACCGCGTCGCCGACACGGACGATGATCTGCGTCGTGTGCGCGGCGCCCTCCTCGGGGGAGACGTAGTGGTGGTAGTTGTTCATGTGCGTGCTCGTATTCGTCATGTCCATGACGGTCAAAGGTCGTTCGTTGGCTTTGTGTCTTTGTGTCCAAACGCACAGTGAGCATGAAGGTCGCCCCCACTCACTCTGGGCGCCAATGTGCAGTGGTGGGTCGTGACCTCGCGTAATTTACGGAGAACACGCGTGACGACATCCCCGAGACCACCGTCCGCAGCAGCGACGACTCCCAACGAGCGAGAGCGCGAGATCGCGCGTGTGGTCGCTGGCTGTCGTGCTCGCGACGAGCAGCGAGCAGCGCCGGAGAGATGGCGCAGCGGTGGTCATGCGGCATGGCGCGCATTGCCGTCGTTTGGCTCTCCTGTGGGTGAAATGGGTCCGTCGGTCGGAGGGTCGGATGGTCGGTCCAATTGGACGTGTAGATGAAATCTTTCCGGAAAGCTTTCGGAGCAGCGCGTTCAAAAGTTTGGAGCAGCAGGTCGCTCGCGCGAGGTAGATGACGACGCTGCGTTGTGTGGTGTATCTCCGTCTTAGCGACATGAGCAGCAGCGACTCTCTCCAGATACGGTCACGCTGCCTGCCTCTGCCCAAGCGCGGTTAGTCCGTGTTTCAGCTCTCTCCTCTGTCTTATTAGTCCCCGTCGGCAAGTCCCAGTCCCAGTCCAAGTCCAAGTCAACCACAAGTCAAATTCAACCCCAAGTCCAAGCTCGCTTACTCTTAGGTACAGTTTCCCTCCAGGGCGGTCTTGCTGCGGACCTAACCTCGCCCTTGCTGCAACATTCGTCACTTCAACCTCCACATGCACGAGGTGACCCGAAAGTACACTGTGGACCCGAAAGTACACTGTGGACCACATCATTCAGAGTCACCGCCACACCACACGACACGACCAGGAAGAGACGCTCGAACCGACACACACACCCGGCAGTCGGCCAATCCGTCGGTCAATCCGTCAGTCAATCCGTCAGTCAGTCAGTCAGTCAGTCAATCCGTCAATCAGTCAGTCAATTACTCAATCAGACAGTCAATCAGTCAATCCGTTGCTTACTAGCCCGCTTCATGCCGCCTCGTGCATCCTTGACCCAATGCAACGCAAACGAATCGAACCCAAGGACTCGGCATGCACGAGAAGAACACACCACGAGTCGGAGCATAGCAAAGAGCACAAAATCACATTCATGTATTCATTCACTTCTTCTTCACTGCGTGTTCACAGAGCGAATGATCAATGTTGGACGGAATCTGTGGGATGGTGTGGGATAAAAGTTACACTGACCTACGTAATCTCTGTAACCTGTGTGATCGATGTGCGAGTCTGAAGTTGCCGCGCTCGACGGAGCTCGTTGACCACCGTCCTCCAACTCAACTGGCTCAGCCGCCTCGTGGTGAGGCTCGAGTTGACGGAGGCAATGCGATTGGTATCGAACATTTTGCACGCATCCACCACGCCGACTCGACGAACTGTCATCCCAATGGATACCCTTCGATGGTATCGAACATTTTGCATGCATCCACCACGCCGACTCGACGAACTGTCATCCCCTTCGATGCAGCTGCATCCTCAAGCAGCCCCATGAGAAAGCGCAAGTCGCTGAACCGCTTTCTCGTGTTTGGATCAGCGATGTCGCATGACTCCACGAAACGCAATGGTGGTGTACGGTTGTCTTGGCTGCCACACACCCACATCGACCACATTTGGCGTGGTGTACCAGCACCGAGTCTGTACTCTGGGGGCAGTCGGCGAAAGCGTCCCTCCCAGTGGCACAGCATCGTTCGGGATCCATCGTCACTTGCATCGAGGTCTTGCTCTATCTCATCGGTCTGCTGTCGCTGCAGCGTTGCTGCCAGCGCTGGTAGACCAGTGCGCTCAATCGAGGCGACGATTATGCTCTCGAGCATGGAGCGAGAGACTCCACCACGATCAGCGATAGTGTTCTCGACGCCTGCCACGATCTCACTCACGACAGTGCTGCGAAACTGCTTGACCGAGTCTTCGACATTTTGCATCTTGCCCAACAGTGAACAGTGCGGTGGAACCCCTGACGCTGTCATCGTGTTGCAGTCCTTCTCAAGGCCACACCACCTTGCCTTGCAACTGCTCCACGATCCAAACACGACTGAAGAGAGCTGACTGGCGGAGCAGGTGCTTTAGCGGCAGTGTGGCGCGACTTCCTCGACACGGTGTTGGCGCGAATTTGAGCTGCACGCGCTCGCAGAGACTCGAGCGTATCAGCCATATCGAGGGGCTCGGATCCCACAGATTCCACGCCGATCGTGCTTAGCCAACTACTGTCTTGAAGTTTGTATGCATGCTAATCCTAAATTAGTGGAAAAAATGAGGGACTCGTGTCCCTCTTCGTCTCATCAGGTGCGACCCGTGTCCCTCAGAAGTCTGAGAATCAATGTTGGACGGAATCTGTGGGATGGTGTGGGATAACAGTTACACTGACCTACGTAACCTCTGTAACCTGTGTGATCGATGTGCGAGTCTGAAGTTGCCGCGCTCGACGGAGCTCGTTGACCACCGTCCTCCAACTCAAACTGGCTCAGCCGCCTCGCGCTCGACGGAGCTCGTTGACCACCGTCCTCCAACTCAACTGGCTCAGCCGCCTCGTGCGTGAGGCTCGAGTTGACGGAGGCAATGCGATGGCGTCTTCGATGGTATCGAACATTTTGCACGCATCCACCACGCCGACTCGACGAACTGTCATCCCCTTCGATGCAGCTGCATCCTCAAGCAGCCCCATGAGAAAGCGCAAGTCGCTGAACCGCTTTCTCGTGTTTGGATCAGCGATGTCGCATGACTCCACGAAACGCAATGGTGGTGTACGGTTGTCTTGGCTGCCACACACCCACATCGACCACATTTGGCGTGGTGTACCAGCACCGAGTCTGTACTCTGGGGGCAGTCGGCGAAAGCGTCCCTCCCAGTGGCACAGCATCGTTCGGGATCCATCGTCACTTGCATCGAGGTCTTGCTCTATCTCATCGGTCTGCTGTCGCGGCAGCGTTGCTGCCAGCGCTGGTAGACCAGTGCGCTCAATCGAGGCGACGATTATGCTCTCGAGCATGGAGCGAGAGACTCCACCACGATCAGCGATAGTGTTCTCGACGCCTGCCACGATCTCACTCACGACAGTGCTGTGAAACTGCTTGACCGAGTCTTCGACATTTTGCATCTTGCCCAACAGTGAACAGTGCGGTGGAACCCTGACGCTGTCATCGTGTTGCAGTTCCTTCTCAAGGCCACACACCACCTTGGCTTGCAACTGCTCCACGATCCAAACACGACTGAAGAGAGCTGACTGGCGGAGCAGGTGCTTTAGCGGCAGTGTGGCGCGACTTCCTCGACACGGTGTTGGCGCGAATTTGAGCTGCACGCGCTCGCAGAGACTCAAGCGTATCAGCCATATCGAGGGGCTCGGATCCCACAGATTCCACGCCGATCGTGCTTAGCCAACTACTGTCTTGAAGTTTGTATGCATGCTAATCCTAAATTAGTGGAAAAATGAGGGACTCGTGTCCCTCTTCGTCTCATCAGGTGCGACCCGTGTCCCTCAGAAGTCTGAGAATCAATGTTGGACGGAATCTGTGGGATGGTGTGGGATAAAAGTTACACTGACCTACGTAACCTCTGTAACCTGTGTGATCGATGTGCGAGTCTGAAGTTGCCGCGCTCGACGGAGCTCGTTGACCACCGTCCTCCAACTCAACTGGCTCAGCCGCCTCGTGGTGAGGCTCGAGTTGACGGAGGCAATGCGATTGGTATCGAACATTTTGCACGCATCCACCACGCCGACTCGACGAACTGTCATCCCAATGGATACCCTTCGATGGTATCGAACATTTTGCATGCATCCACCACGCCGACTCGACGAACTGTCATCCCCTTCGATGCAGCTGCATCCTCAAGCAGCCCCATGAGAAAGCGCAAGTCGCTGAACCGCTTTCTCGTGTTTGGATCAGCGATGTCGCATGACTCCACGAAACGCAATGGTGGTGTACGGTTGTCTTGGCTGCCACACACCCACATCGACCACATTTGGCGTGGTGTACCAGCACCGAGTCTGTACTCTGGGGGCAGTCGGCGAAAGCGTCCCTCCCAGTGGTACAGCATCGTTCGGATCCATCGTCACTTGCATCGAGGTCTTGCTCTATCTCATCGGTCTGCTGTCGCTGCAGCGTTGCTGCCAGCGCTGGTAGACCAGTGCGCTCAATCGAGGCGACGATTATGCTCTCGAGCATGGAGCGAGAGACTCCACCACGATCAGCGATAGTGTTCTCGACGCCTGCCACGATCTCACTCACGACAGTGCTGCGAAACTGCTTGACCGAGTCTTCGACATTTTGCATCTTGCCCAACAGTGAACAGTGCGGTGGAACCCCTGACGCTGTCATCGTGTTGCAGTCCTTCTCAAGGCCACACACCACCTTGCCTTGCAACTGCTCCACGATCCAAACACGATGAAGAGAGCTGACTGCGGAGAGCAGGTGCTTTAGCGGCAGTGTGGCGCGACTTCCTCGACACGGTGTTGGCGCGAATTTGAGCTGCACGCGCTCGCAGAGACTCGAGCGTATCAGCCATATCGAGGGGCTCGGATCCCACAGATTCCACGCCGATCGTGCTTAGCCAACTACTGTCTTGAAGTTTGTATGCATGCTAATCCTAAATTAGTGGAAAAATGAGGGACTCGTGTCCCTCTTCGTCTCATCAGGTGCGACCCGTGTCCCTCAGAAGTCTGAGAATCACCGTTGTTCTCAGTATATACCTCACATCGTCGTCAGCACCACCATTAGCATCAGCTTCAGCATCCGCATCCGCATCAGCATCGTGTCTTCAGCATTAGCGTCAACACGTCAACGCATCGATGAATCAACGCCGCCATTCGCCACGGTCACCTGCCACACGACCATGCGGTCGACAACCCGCACGCTGGACCTGTTCGCTGTTCACACTAGTAGTACTCGCAGTGACACGGGTGGCGCTGCGACGTCGCGCAAGACTCTCCTCGCGGTGCGCGGCATATCGACTGGACGTCGTGTACTTGAGATACCGAGCCTCCACACGCTCCAGCTTGGATTTGGACGCTGTCCCAGTCCCCGTCCTAGACCCTTGCGTCTCTTGTTGACTTGCATTCTCGTTCTCGTTGTCGCTCTCGTTCGTGTTGGCGTTGGCGTTGGCGTTCGCGCTCGCTTTTGAGACGCCCTTCGGGATCGCAGTCGTGTTTATGTTTCGCCGTATGTCGTTGGTGGTGTCTTGGACTCGGACGCCTTGGCGTCGACTCGCTATATAGCTATCGGCGGTTCGACTGCGACGGCTTGTGTTTGCAGACAGTCTCTCAGGATCCTGACGTGGCGCGAGATCGCGAGAGCCGCGTGCATGTCCTGACACACGTCGGTGGCTTTCTTCACTGCCGGAAACAACGCTAGCACCGACACCAGTACCAGCACCAGCAGAACCACCGACACCTGGACGGACCCGACCACCACCACGACCAGCTGCGCGAGCGTCAGCCACACTGCAAACGCTTGTACCATGCCTCGCCATAGAGCTGTTCCAAGGCCCGGGTCTTCGTGTCACCGTCGTTCTTGGTGGTGCAGGTGTTGTCACCGTCGTTGGTGTTGGTGTCGGCGTTGGCGTTGGTGTTGGTGTCGGCGTCGGCATCGTTGTCGATGGACTGACTGACGACATCAACGTTGGTGCCGCTGCTGGATTGGATCTCGATGTGCGCGTGCAGGGCATTGATGTGCGTGCGCGCGGCATTGTCTGTGTGGACGTCTGCGATGGTGGCTGCGTCCGTGACGGCTTGGGCTTGGGTTTGGGTGTCCGATTGGTCGTTGATTCCTGCGGCTGTGTCGAGCTGAAGGCGGCGGCTGGCTCGACGGCAGGCGCCGGTTGTGGCCCAGAGTCGAGCTCGTGCTCGAGCTCGGGCTCGGGTTCAGACTCGGGCGTGGGCGTGGGCGTGGGCGTGGACTTGGACTTGGACTCAGCAACGTCCGTCGACTTGGACTCAGCAACGTCGGTCACTCGAGCGTGCGGCAGGCGACGTGGGCTGGCCTTCGCTGGCGTTGGGTTCGATCCATCTCGGCGTTCACGACCAAGCATCCGTTGACGCCGCAACTCGGACTGACCATGAGGTTGAGGCTGGGAAGTTGGTTGACGGTGCCGCGGAAGCGGACACGTTGGCTGATATGGACGTGGACTTGGACGTCGAGGCTCTGGCTGCACTTTGGAAGGGTCGGTTGAGCCAGCTTCGACGACAGCACCTTGAGCGCCGACTGAATTGTCCACCTGGACGCTCGCAACAGTAGCAGCATTAGCGTCGGTAGCATCAGCGATGGCATCGGCCGGAGGAGCACTCGCTTCAACATGACCATGCCGCCGAGCGCACGACATCGATCCACAGATGGTTCTTCTTCTGCAACCGTCACTGAAGCCGACTGGACATCGCTCGACGAATTGTCTCCCTCTTGCTTATGAGCCGCAGACAAAGGTGCAGGTTCGTTCGTCTTGTGTACACCACGCTCTCGAATAGTAGGAGATACATGAACTTCAGCTTGTGCCAATGTCAACGGCTCGACACGATCATCCGCCGATGCCACCGATTTCTCGTGCTGACCCTCAGCGCAAGGTGAACATGGAATCGAAATGCGCTCGCATCCGTATTCACGCGTCGGCTCTCGCTCTGGCGTCATCTCCGACCGCTGCTGCGACTGCGGCGGCAGGACAGTCACTGACTCTGCCTGTACCCGTGACTCGGACTCGGGCTCGGACTCTTGCTCTCGCTTCTGCTCTTGTTGTTGTTGCCGCATCTGTTGCCGTAGATTGCGCCTTGGCAGACCGCGTCGTGCGCGCACGCTCGAAGCTGAGCTGAAGCGAAGTCGAAGCCGAAGCCGAGCTCGAAGTCGACATCTCGACCGCTTGCTTCGCGTCCTTGCACTTGGATGCGTTCAACACGTCAAGCCGTGCACTTCCAACGAGTCGGTCTTCCACCAGCGCAGTGAACTCTTCGTCCTATTTGTCAAACGACAACGAACAGCAACGACACAACAAACAAACGACAGGCGTGGGTTGCATGTCAGACCTTCTGTCCGTCCGTCACACATGCCACGTGTGGCATTGTGAATGCACCAACAAGTTGTTGGCAACAACGCAAGTCAGCAACACCACGTACCCCGAGAGCTTGACGCACGAACTGCAGACCTTTTCTTGTGACAGTCTTGCACTCGACGACCTTGCACTTGAGGAATACCGATGCTTGGGCCAGTAGCAGTGACTCCGACGCTTGCACGTACGATCTGATCATCGATGTGTCCATCGCTTCAACACACTTCCAAGTGTACGTGGCGATCTAATGTCACATAGACAGACACCGACACAGACACAGACACACATATTAATACCAGCGACAACAGTGTACATGTGTACATGCACTCCCTCCCTCAACAAATCCATTCCGAACACGACAATACTCACCACTGCGATCGCCTTCGCCTTTTTCTCGCTCCTGCTCCGTGCAATCAACTCTCTCAACACTGCGTCACCAGACCAGCGAGAGACGCATGTGTCCAGTGCGCGGAGCGCCAGCTCCCGAATAAAGTGTTTCTCCGCCGTCGATCGATGAAGCAACAGTCCCACGACCACCGCTAGATGATCCTCCATCGTACTCGGTGGCAGACACGCCACCAGATCCTCGACGCACAGCAACGCATTACGAGCCATCGCGGATCGCAAGTTCGTCGCTGCTGGACATACGAGAACGTCGAGTGCGCGCGCTCTGTTACATTAGACATCATACATCATTCCACATTCACGCAGCACATCCAACGTCAGCGTCAGCCATCTTCTCTATCCGCCCGCAACAAAAAGCAACATGAAGTTGTACAAAGTCGCATGCAACCGGTACGTACATCGATAGTTGTGCTTCCAGTTGCGCTGCATGGTGAATCGCCATGCGTCTCAAACTGTCGATCGCCGCGTACTGGGCGGCCCAGATGGCGCCTTCCTCCTTCGCGTTGTCGAGCGCACACTGCAGCGTTTTCATCTCGCTGTCGGGGTCGGCGGATGGCTGGATCTCTTCCCGGCTCAGCACGGTCACGACATATAGCTCTCCTTCTGGGGCGCCGTCCATGCCTCTCTCGTCTGTCGTGAGGACGAGCTCGGGCACAAGTGCGCCCTGTCCGCCTTCCTTCGTCTCTGTTTCGTTCGACGCATGCACCTGCGTGTCCTTCTGCGTGTCCGTCTGCGTGTCCGTCTGCGGTGTAGTTTGCGGTGTAGTGTGCACCTCCATCTGCGTCTGCATCTCCGTGTGTGCGGACATGTCGTCGTCAGCGATGATCGAGGCGCGAGTTGAGGTGTCCGTCCTGATATCGGTCTCGGCCTCGGTCTTCGTCTCAGTCTCAGCCTCTGTCTTGTAATTGTCCGCTGCGACGTACTCTTCACAGTGGGGTTCGTGCGTCAGGCTTGGAACTCGGATGGCATCGCAGTCGCTGATCTCGCTGCTGTTGATTGCCAACGTTGGCGCAATATCAGCTGGAGTCATCGATGCGAGCGAGCTGGGGTTGACATGCGAGTCCGACTTTGACTCGGACTCTGGTTCGGACTCGGACTCGGACTCGGACTCGGACTGCGAGTTCGACGCCGACGCCGACGCCGACGCCGACTCCGTCTCCGAGTCTGTGGTCAACCGCAAGCGAGATTCCGAATCGTTCTCGAGCTTGGCTTGTGTCATCAGCTCCTCGTTCAGACTGCGTTGCGAATCGAGCTCATGCTGCGCTTGTTGCACACTTGCCTTGGCGTCTTGCAATCTGGCTGCCTCCATGTAAACGTCGTCCATGACGTTCCAAAACAGACTCAGTGTATCACACAGCGCAAACATTGGCGCCTCCAGAGCAAGCGTCAAACCCTTGGTCAACTCCGTCAAAATCGCATTCATGTCGTTCACGTGGACGATCGCCGTTCGTCGCGCCCGGTCGAAGTCGGACAAGACTCCACGCTCCATGAAGGTATTGCCACCGTCAGCGCCGTACAATCTTGACATCAGCAGAGACACCGCCTGTTCCATCGTCGCTTCCGCGGCCTGCTGCTTGCGCTTTGTGACTCCCTCGACGCTGACGCTGACGCTGGCGCTGACGCCGACGCCGACGCCGACGCCGACGCCGACACTGGCGCCGATCGTACGGCCATTGCTTCGGCCGCTTGCGATAGCAAGCCCAATCCACTCGACGATACGAGCGCTTGCCTCATGAAACGACTTGAGCGTCGCCTGCGTGTGCTCGTACTCTTGCGCGGGACTCATCTTCACTTCCACGTTCAAGTTCATGTATCTTTGCTGGTCTTGATCCCATTTGCTGTCGTCTTCTTCGTTGTCTCCTTCTCTTTCTTGTTGTCGCTGCCGTGAGTCGTCGTCTTCCGCTTGGGCGTCGTGAAGTCCGGCCGAAGCCAAAGCCGAAGCAGACGCCGAAGCTGAAGCAGACGCCGAAGCAGAAGCAGAAGCTGAAGCCGAAGCCGAAGCAGAAGCGTCGATCGCCGACGATGGCGGTGTCTGGAGCTGCGGCTGTGATTCCAGTCTTTGAACAACCGATCGCGCCTCCGACGACAGCTGCTGGTTGATGAAGGCGAGCATCTGCGCCTGTTGCAGCACGATCTGCGCGTTCATTCGCTCGTCTTCGGTGGCTTCTTGAAGCCGCGCGACTTGTTCCTGAGCAGCGACGACAGCGCTCTCGTACGCCCACAGCTCGTCCAGCATCGGACCGAGCGCCGCCTCGATCGTCGTCGTCAGCAGCAAGACCGACGACAGGATCGTCTCTTCCGACACGACGGCGGTGCCGCTCTCGTCGTCGATCTCCACGAAGACGCCGCCATCGCTGTGGCTCTGGCTGTGGCTCTGGCTGTGGCTATCGAAGCCGCAGTCGATATCACCGCCATCCTGATCGCAGTCCTGGCTGTGGCCGTCGCATTCGCTGCGGCCATACACTTGGCGGTTGAACGTGTCGATGCTCGCGCACCGCGTCGCCGACACGGACGATGATCTGCGTCGTGTGCGCGGCGCCCTCCTCGGGGGAGACGTAGTGGTGGTAGTTGTTCATGTGCGTGCTCGTATTCGTCATGTCCATGACGGTCAAAGGTCGTTCGTTGGCTTTGTGTCTTTGTGTCCAAACGCACAGTGAGCATGAAGGTCGCCCCCACTCACTCTGGGCGCCAATGTGCAGTGGTGGGTCGTGACCTCGCGTAATTTACGGAGAACACGCGTGACGACATCCCCGAGACCACCGTCCGCAGCAGCGACGACTCCCAACGAGCGAGAGCGCGAGATCGCGCGTGTGGTCGCTGGCTGTCGTGCTCGCGACGAGCAGCGAGCAGCGCCGGAGAGATGGCGCAGCGGTGGTCATGCGGCATGGCGCGCATTGCCGTCGTTTGGCTCTCCTGTGGGTGAAATGGGTCCGTCGGTCGGAGGGTCGGATGGTCGGTCCAATTGGACGTGTAGATGAAATCTTTCCGGAAAGCTTTCGGAGCAGCGCGTTCAAAAGTTTGGAGCAGCAGGTCGCTCGCGCGGGGTAGATGACGACGCTGCGTTGTGTGGTGTATCTCCGTCTTAGCGACATGAGCATCAGCGACTCTCTCCAGATACGGTCACGCTGCCTGCCTCCGCCCAAGCGCGGTTAGTCCGTGTTTCAGCCTCTCTCCTCTGTCTTATTAGTCCCCGTCGGCAAGTCCCAGTCCCAGTCCAAGTCCCAGTCCAAGTCCAAGTCAACCCCAAGTCCAAGCTCGCTTACTGTTAGGTACAGTTTCCCTCCAGGGCGGTCTTGCTGCGGACCTAACCGTGCCCTTGCTGCAACATTCGTCACTTCAACCTCCACATGCAGTAGGTGACCCGAAAGTACACTGTGGACCACATCATTCAGAGTCACCGCCACACCACACCACACGACCAGGAAGAGAAGCTCGAACCGACACACACACCCGGCAGTCGGTCAATCCGTCGGTCAATCCGTCAGTCAATCCGTCAGTCAGTCAGTCAGTCAGTCAATCCGTCAATCAGTCAGTCAATTACTCAATCAGTCAGTCAATTACTCAATCAGACAGTCAATTAGTCAATCCGTTGCTTACTAGCCGCTTCATGCCGCCTCGTGCATCCTTGACCCAATGCAACGCAAACGAATCGAACCCAAGGACTCGGCATGCACGAGAAGAACACACCACGAGTCGGAGCATAGCAAAGAGCACAAAATCACATTCATGTATTCACTCACTTCCTCTTCAACGCGTGTTCACAGAACAAATGATCACCGTTGTTCTCAGTATATATCCTCACATCGTCGTCAGCACCACCATTAGCATCAGCATCGTGTCTTCAGCATCCGCATCAGCATCAGCATCGTGTCTTCAGCATTAGCGTCAACACGTCAACGCATCGATGAATCAACGTTGCCATTCGCCACGGTCACCTGCCACACGGCCATGCGGTCGACAACCCGCACGCTGGACCTGTTCGCTGTTCACACTAGTAGTACTCGCAGTGACACGGGTGGCGCTGCGACGTCGCGCAAGACTCTCCTCGCGGTGCGCGGCATATCGACTGGACGTCGTGTACTTGAGATACCGAGCCTCCACACGCTCCAGCTTGGATTTGGACGCTGTCCCAGTCCCCGTCCTAGACCCTTGCGTCTCTTGTTGACTTGCATTTTCGTTCTCGTTCGCGTTCTCGTTCGTATTGGGGTTGGTGTTGGTGTTGGTGTTGGTGTTGGCGTTCGCGTTGGCGTTGGCATTCGCGCTCGCTTTTGAGTCGCGCTTCGACATCGCGGTCGTGTTTGCGTTTCGCCGTGTGTCGTTGGTGGTGTCTTGGACTCGGACTCCTTGGCGTCGACTCGCTATATCGCTATCGGCGGTTCGACTGCGACGACTTGTGTTTGTAGACAGTCTCTCAGGATCCTGACGTGGCGCGAGATCGCGAGAGCCGCGTGCATGTCCTGACACACGTCGGTGGCTTTCTTCACTGCCGGAAACAACGCTAGCACCGGCAGCGGCATCAGCAGCGGCAGCGGCAGCGGCAGCGGCACCAGCACCAGCACCAGCACCAGTACCAGCACCAGCACCGACACCGACACCTGGACGGACCCGACCACCACCACCACCAGCTGCGCGAGCGTCAGCCACACTGCAAACGCTTGTACCATGCCTCGCCATAGAGCTGTTCCAAGGCCCGGGTCTTCGTGTCACCGTCGTTCTTGGTGGTGCAGGTGTTGTCACCGTCGTTGGTGTTGGTGTCGGCGTTGGCGTTGGTGTTGGTGTCGGCGTCGGCATCGTTGTCGATGGACTGACTGACGACATCAACGTTGGTGCCGCTGCTGGATTGGATCTCGATGTGCGCGTGCAGGGCATTGATGTGCGTGCGCGCGGCATTGTCTGTGTGGACGTCTGCGATGGTGGCTGCGTCCGTGACGGCTTGGGCTTGGGTTTGGGTGTCCGATTGGTCGTCGATTCCTGCGGCTGTGTCGAGCTGAAGGCGGCGGCTGGCTCGACGGCAGGCGCCGGTTGTGGCCCAGAGTCGAGCTCGTGCTCGAGCTCGGGCTCGGGTTCAGACTCGGGCGTGGGCGTGGGCGTGGGCGTGGGCGTGGACTTGGACTTGGACTCAGCAACGTCGGTCACTCGAGCGTGCGGCAGGCGACGTGGGCTGGCCTTCGCTGGCGTTGGGTTCGATCCATCTCGGCGTTCACGACCAAGCATCCGTTGACGCCGCAACTCGGACTGACCATGAGGTTGAGGCTGGGAAGTTGGTTGACGGTGCCGCGGAAGCGGACACGTTGGCTGATATGGACGTGGACTTGGACGTGGAGGCTCTGGCTGCACTTTGGAAGGGTCTTGGCCACTTCGACGACAGCACCTTGAGCGCCGACTGAATTGTCCACCTGGACGCTCGCAACAGTAGCAGCATTAGCGTCGGTAGCATCAGCGATGGCATCGGCCGGAGGAGCACTCGCTTCAACATGACCATGCACGCCGCCGAGCGCACGACATCGATCCACAGATGGTTCTTCTTCTGCAACCGTCACTGAAGCTGACTGGACATCGTTCGACGAATTGTCTCCCTCTTGCTTCTGAGCCGCAGACAAAGGTGCAGGTTCGTTGGTCTTGTGTACACCACGCTCTCGAATAGTAGGAGATACATGAACTTCAGCTTGTGCCAATGTCAACGGCTCGACACGATCATCCGCCGATGCCACCGATTGCTCGTGCTGACCCTCAGCGCAAGGTGAACGTGGAATCGAAATGCGCTCGCATCCGTATTCACGCGTCGGCTCTCGCTCTGGCGTCATCTCCGACCGCTGCTGCGACTGCGGCGGCAGGACAGTCACTGACTCTGCTGTACCCTGACTCGGACTCGGGCTCGGACTCTTGCTCTCGCTTCTGCTCTTGTTGTTGTTGCCGCATCTGTTGCCGTAGATTGCGCCTTGGCAGACCGCGTCGTGCGCGCACGCTCGAAGCTGACGCTGAAGCCGAAGTCGAAGCCGAAGACCGAGCTCGAAGTCGACATCTCGACCGCTTGCTTCGTGTCCTTGCACTTGGATGCGTTCAACACGTCAAGCCGTGCACTTCCAACGAGTCGGTCTTCCACCAGCGCAGTGAACTCTTCGTCCTATTTGTCAAACGACAACGAACAGCAACGACACAACAAACAAACGACAGACGTGGGTTGCATGTCAGACCTTCTGTCCGTCCTTTGTGTTCACACATGCCACGTGTGGCATTGTGAATGCACCAACAAGTTGTTGGCAACAACGCAAGTCAGCAACACCACGTACCCCGAAGCTTGACGCACGAACTGCAGACCTTTTCTTGTGACAGTCTTGCACTCGACGACCTTGCACTTGAGGAATACCGATGCTTGGGCCAGTAGCGTGACTCCGACGCTTGCACGTACGATCTGATCATCGATGTGTCCATCGCTTCAACACACTTCCAAGTGTACGTGGCGATCTAATGTCACATAGACAGACACCGACACCGACACAGACACAGGCATTAATACCAGCGACAACAGTGTACATGTGTACATGCACTCCCTCCCTCAACAAATCCATTTCGAACACGACAATACTCACCACTGCGATCGCCTTCGCCTTTTTCTCGCTCCTGCTCCGTGCAATCAACTCTCTCAACACTGCGTCGCCAGACCAGCGAGAGACGCATGTGTCCAGTGCGCGGAGCGCCAGCTCCCGAATAAAGTGTTTCTCCGCCGTCGATCGATGAAGCAACAGTCCCACGACCACCGCTAGATGATCCTCCATCATACTCGGTGGCAGACACGCCACCAGATCCTCGACGCACAGCAACGCATTACGAGCCATCGCGGATCGCAAGTTCGTCGCTGCTGGACATACGAGAACGTCGAGTGCGCGCGCTCTGTTACATTAGACATCATACACATTTCCACATTCACGCAGCACATCCAACGTCAGCGTCAGCCATCTTCTCTATCCGCCCGCAACATGAAGTTGTACAAAGTCGCATGCAGCCGGTACGTACATCGATAGTTGTGCTTCCAGTTGCGCTGCATGGTGAATCGCCATGCGTCTCAAACTGTCGATCGCCGCGTACTGGGCGGCCCAGATGGCGCCTTCCTCCTTCGCGTTGTCGAGCGCACACTGCAGCGTTTTCATCTCGCTGTCGGGGTCGGCGGATGGCTGGATCTCTTCCCGGCTCAGCACGGTCACGACATACAGCTCTCCTTCTGGGGCGCCGTCCATGCCTCTCTCGTCTGTCGTAAGGACGAGCTCGGGCACAAGTGCGCCCTGTCCGGCTTCCTTCGTCTCTGTTTCGTTCGACGCATGCACCTGCGTGTCCGTCTGCGTGTCCGTCTGCGTGTCCGTCTGCGTGTCCGTCTGCGTGTCAGTGTGCGGTGTAGTGTGCACCTCCGTCTGCGTCTGCATCTCCGTCTGTGCGGACATGTCGTCGTCAGCGATGATCGATGCGCGAGTTGAGGTGTCCGTCCTGATATCGGTCTCGATCTCGGTCTTCGTCTCAGTCTCAGTCTCTGTCTTGTAATTGTCCGCTGCGACGTACTCTTCACAGTGGGGTTCGTGCGTCAGGCTTGGAACTCGGATGGCATCGCAGTCGCTGATCTCGCTGCTGTTGATTGCCAACGTTGGCGCAATATCAGCTGGAGTCATCGATGCGAGCGAGCTGGGGTTGACATGCGAGTCCGACTTTGACTCGGACTCTGGTTCGGACTCGGACTCGGACTCGGACTCGGACTCGGACTGCGAGTTCGACGCCGACGCCGACGCCGACTCCGACTCCGTCTCCGAGTCTGTGGTCAACCGCAAGCGAGATTCCGAATCGTTCTCGAGCTTGGCTTGTGTCATCAGCTCCTCGTTCAGACTGCGTTGCGAATCGAGCTCATGCTGCGCTTGTTGCACACTTGCCTTGGCGTCCTGCAATCTGGCTGCCTCCATGTAAACGTCGTCCATGACGTTCCAAAACAGACTCAGTGTATCACACAGCGCAAGCATTGGCGCCTCCAGAGCAAGCGTCAAACCCTTGGTCAACTCCGTCAAAATCGCACTCATGTCGTTCACATGGACGATCGCCGTTCGTCGCGCCCGGTCAAAGTCGGACAAGACTCCACGCTCCATGAAGGTATTGCCACCGTCCGCGCCGTACAATCTTGACATCAGCAGAGACACCGCCTGTTCCATCGTCGCTTCCGCGGCCTGCTGCTTGCGCTTTGTGACTCCCTCGACGCTGACGCTGACGCTGGCGCTGACGCCGACGCCGACGCCGACGCCGACGCCGACACTGGCGCCGATCGTACGGCCATTGCTTCGGCCGCTTGCGATAGCGAGCCCAATCCACTCGACGATACGATCGCTTGCCTCGTGAAACGTCTTGAGCGTCGCCTGCGCGTGCTCGTACTCTTGCGCGGGACTCATCTTCACTTCCACGTTCATGTTCATGTATCTTTGCTGATCTTGATCCCATTTGCATTTGCTGTCGTCTTCTTCGTTGTCTCCTTCTCTTTCTTGTTGTCGCTGCCGTGAGTCGTCGTCTTCCGCTTGGGCGTCGTGAAGTCCGGCCGAAGCCAAAGCCGAAGCAGACGCCGAAGCTGAAGCAGACGCCGAAGCAGAAGCAGAAGCTGAAGCCGAAGCCGAAGCAGAAGCGTCGATCGCCGACGATGGCGGTGTCTGGAGCTGCGGCTGTGATTCCAGTCTTTGAACAACCGATCGCGCCTCCGACGACAGCTGCTGGTTGATGAAGGCGAGCATCTGCGCCTGTTGCAGCACGATCTGCGCGTTCATTCGCTCGTCTTCGGTGGCTTCTTGAAGCCGCGCGACTTGTTCCTGAGCAGCGACGACAGCGCTCTCGTACGCCCACAGCTCGTCCAGCATCGGACCGAGCGCCGCCTCGATCGTCGTCGTCAGCAGCAAGACCGACGACAGGATCGTCTCTTCCGACACGACGGCGGTGCCGCTCTCGTCGTCGATCTCCACGAAGACGCCGCCATCGCTGTGGCTCTGGCTGTGGCTCTGGCTGTGGCTGTGGCTATCGAAGCCGCAGTCGATATCACCGCCATCCTGATCGCAGTCCTGGCTGTGGCCGTCGCATTCGCTGCGGCCATACACTTGGCGGTTGAACGTGTCGATGCTCGCCGCACCGCGTCGCCGACACGGACGATGATCTGCGTCGTGTGCGCGGCGCCCTCCTCGGGGGAGACGTAGTGGTGGTAGTTGTTCATGTGCGTGCTCGTATTCGTCATGTCCATGACGGTCAAAGGTCGTTCGTTGGCTTTGTGTCTTTGTGTCCAAACGCACAGTGAGCATGAAGGTCGCCCCCACTCACTCTGGGCGCCAATGTGCAGTGGTGGGTCGTGACCTCGCGTAATTTACGGAGAACACGCGTGACGACATCCCCGAGACCACCGTCCGCAGCAGCGACGACTCCCACGAGCGAGAGCGCGAGATCGCGCGTGTGGTCGGTGGCTGTCGTGCTCGCGACGAGCAGCGAGCAGCGCCGGAGAGATGGCGCAGCGGTGGTCATGCGGCATGGCGCGCATTGCCGTCGTTTGGCTCTCCTGTGGGTGAAATGGGTCCGTCGGTCGGAGGGTCGGATGGTCGGTCCAATTGGACGTGTAGATGAAATCTTTCCGGAAAGCTTTCGGAGCAGCGCGTTCAAAAGTTTGGAGCAGCAGGTCGCTCGCGCGGGGTAGATGACGACGCTGCGTTGTGTGGTGTATCTCCGTCTTAGCGACATGAGCATCAGCGACTCTCTCCAGATACGGTCACGCTGCCTGCCTCCGCCCAAGCGCGGTTAGTCCGTGTTTCAGCCTCTCTCCTCTGTCTTATTAGTCCCCGTCGGCAAGTCCCAGTCCCAGTCCAAGTCCCAGTCCAAGTCCAAATCAACCCCAAGTCCAAGCTCGCTTACTGTTAGGTACAGTTTCCCTCCAGGGCGGTCTTGCTGCGGACCTAACCGTGCCCTTGCTGCAACATTCGTCACTTCAACCTCCACATGCAGTAGTGACCCGAAAGTACACTGTGGACCACATCATTCAGAGTCACCGCCACACCACACCACACGACCAGGAAGAGAAGCTCGAACCGACACACACACCCGGCAGTCGGTCAATCCGTCGGTCAATCCGTCAGTCAATCCGTCAGTCAGTCAGTCAGTCAGTCAATCCGTCAATCAGTCAGTCAATTACCAATCATCAGTCAATCTCAATCAGACAGTCAATTAGTCAATCCGTTGCTTACTAGCCGCTTCATGCCGCCTCGTGCATCCTTGACCCAATGCAACGCAAACGAATCGAACCCAAGGACTCGGCATGCACGAGAAGAACACACCACGAGTCGGAGCATAGCAAAGAGCACAAAATCACATTCATGTATTCATTCACTTCTCTTCACTGCGTGTTCACAGAACAAATGATCACCGTTGTTCTCAGTATATATCCTCACATCGTCGTCAGCACCACCATTAGCATCAGCATCGTGTCTTCAGCATCCGCATCAGCATCAGCATCGTGTCTTCAGCATTAGCGTCAACACGTCAACGCATCGATGAATCAACGCCGCCATTCGCCACGGTCACCTGCCACACGGCCATGCGGTCGACAACCCGCACGCTGGACCTGTTCGCTGTTCACACTAGTAGTACTCGCAGTGACACGGGTGGCGCTGCGACGTCGCGCAAGACTCTCCTCGCGGTGCGCGGCATATCGACTGGACGTCGTGTACTTGAGATACCGAGCCTCCACACGCTCCAGCTTGGATTTGGACGCTGTCCCAGTCCCCGTCCTAGACCCTTGCGTCTCTTGTTGACTTGCATTTTCGTTCTCGTTCGCGTTCTCGTTCGTATTGGGGTTGGTGTTGGTGTTGGTATTGGCGTTGGCGTTGGCGTTGGCATTCGCGCTCGCTTTTGAGTCGCGCTTCGACATCGCGGTCGTGTTTATGTTTCGCCGTATGTCGTTGGTGGTGTCTTGGACTCGGACTCCTTGGCGTCGACTCGCTATATCGCTATCGGCGGTTCGACTGCGACGACTTGTGTTTGTAGACAGTCTCTCAGGATCCTGACGTGGCGCGAGATCGCGAGAGCCGCGTGCATGTCCTGACACACGTCGGTGGCTTTCTTCACTGCCGGAAACAACGCTAGCACCGGCAGCGGCATCAGCAGCGGCAGCGGCAGCGGCAGCGGCACCAGCACCAGCACCAGTACCAGCACCAGCACCGACACCGACACCTGGACGGACCCGACCACCACCACGACCAGCTGCGCGAGCGTCAGCCACACTGCAAACGCTTGTACCATGCCTCGCCATAGAGCTGTTCCAAGGCCCAGGTCTTCGTGTCACCGTCGTTGGTGTTGGTGTCGGCGTCGGCATCGTTGTCGATGGACTGACTGACGACATCAACGTTGGTGCCGCTGCTGGATTGGATCTCGATGTGCGCGTGCAGGGCATCGATGTGCGTGCGCGCGGCATTGTCTGTGTGGACGTCTGCGATGGTGGCTGCGTCCGTGACGGCTTGGGCTTGGGTTTGGGTGTCCGAGTGGTCGTTGACTCGTGCGGCTGTGTCGAGCTGAAGGCGGCGGCTTGCTCGACGGCAGGCGTCGGTTGTGGCCCAGAGTCGAGCTCGTGCTCGAGCTCGGGCTCGGGTTCGGACTCGGGCGTGGGCGTGGACTTGGACTTGGACTTGGCCTCAGCAACGTCCGTCGACTTGGACTCAGCAACGTCGGTCACTCGAGCGTGCGGCAGGCGACGTGGGCTGGCCTTCGCTGGCGTTGGGTTCGATCCATCTCGGCGTTCACGACCAAGCATCCGTTGACGCCGCAACTCGGACTGACCATAAGGTTGAGGCTGGGAAGTTGGTTGACGGTGCCGCGGAAGCGGACACGTTGGCTGAAATGGACGTGGACTTGGACGTCGAGGCTCCGGTTGCACTTTGGAAGGGTCGGTTGAGCCAGCTTCGACGACAGCACTTTGAGCGCCGACTGAATTGTCCACATGGACGCTCGCAACAGTAGCAGCATTAGCGTCGGTAGCATCAGCGATGGCATCGGCTGGAGGAGCACTCGCTTCAACATGACCATGCACGCCGTCGAGCGCACGACATCGATCCACAGATGGTTCTTCTTCTGCAACCGTCACTGAAGCTGACTGGACATCGTTCGACGAATTGTCTCCCTCTTGCTTCTGAGCCGCAGACAAAGGTGCAGGTTCGTTCGTCTTGTGTACACCACGCTCTCGAATAGTAGGAGATACATGAACTTCAGCTTGTGCCAATGTCAACGGCTCGACACGATCATCCGCCGATGCCACCGATTGCTCGTGCTCACCCTCAGCGCAAGGTGAACATGGAATCGAAATGCGCTCGCATCCGTATTCACGCGTCGGCTCTCGCTCTGGCGTCATCTCCGACCGCTGCTGCGACTGCGGCGGCAGGACAGTCACTGACTCTGTCTGAGCCCTTGACTCGGACTCGGGCTCGGACTCTTGCTCTCGCTTCTGCTCTTGTTGTTGTTGCCGCATCTGTTGCCGTAGATTGCGCCTTGGCAGACCGCGTCGTGCGCGCACGCTCGAAGCTGACGCTGAAGCCGAAGTCGAAGCCGAAGCCGAGCTCGAAGTCGACATCTCGACCGCTTGCTTTGTGTCCTTGCACTTGGATGCGTTCAACACGTCAAGCCGTGCACTTCCAACGAGTTGGTCTTCCACCAGCGCATTGAACTCTTCGTCCTATTTATCAAACGGTACCGAACAGCAACGACACAACAAACAAACGACAGACGTGGGTTGCATGTCAGACCTTCTGTCCGTCCTTTGTGTTCACACATGCCACGTGTGGCATTGTGAATGCACCAACAAGTTGTTGGCAACAACGCAAGTCAGCAACACCACGTACCCCGAAAGCTTGACGCACGAACTGCAGACCTTTTCTTGTGACAGTCTTGCACTCGACGACCTTGCACTTGAGGAATACCGATGCTTGGGCCAGTAGCGGTGACTCCGACGCTTGCACGTACGATCCGATCATCGATGTGTCCATCGCTTCAACACACTTCCAAGTGTACGTGGCGATCTAATGTCACATAGACAGACACCGACACCGACACCGACACAGACACAGGCATTAATACCAGCGACAACAGTGTACATGTGTACATGCACTCCCTCCCTCAACAAATCCATTCCGAACACGACAATACTCACCACTGCGATCGCCTTCGCCTTTTTCTCGCTCCTGCTCCGTGCAATCAACTCTCTCAACACTGCGTCACCAGACCAGCGAGAGACGCATGTGTCCAGTGCGCGGAGCGCCAGCTCCCGAATAAAATGTTTCTCCGCCGTCGATCGATGAAGCAACAGTCCCACGACCACGGCTAGATGATCCTCCATCATACTCGGTGGCAGACACGCCACCAGATCCTCGACGCACAGCAACGCATTACGAGCCATTGCGGATCGCAAGTTCGTCGCCGCTGGACATACGAGAACGTCGAGTGCGCGTGCTCTGTTACATTAGACATTCCACATTTCCACATTCACGCAGCACATCCAACGCCAGCGTCAGCCATCTTCTCTATCCGCCCGCAACAAAAAAGCAACATGAAGTTGTACAAAGTCGTATGCAACCGGTACGTACATCGATAGTTGTGCTTCCAGTTGCGCTGCATGGTGAATCGCCATGCGTCTCAAACTGTCGATCGCCGCGTACTGGGCGGCCCAGATGGCGCCTTCCTCCTTCGCGTTGTCGAGCGCACCCTGCAGCGTTTTCATCTCGCTGTCGGGGTCGGCGGATGGCTGGATCTCTTCCCGGCACAGCACGGTCACGACATACAGCTCTCCTTCTGGGGCGCCGTCCATGCCTCTCTCGTCTGTCGTGAGGACGAGCTCGGGCACAAGTGCGCCCTGTCCGGCTTCCTTCGTCTCTGTTTCGTTCGACGCATGCACCTGCGTGTCCGTCTGCGTGTCCGTCTGCGTGTCCGTCTGCGTGTCCGTCTGCGGTGTAGTGTGCGGTGTAGTGTGCACCTCCATCTGCGTCTGCGTCTGCGTCTGTGCGGACATGTCGTCGTCAGCGATGATCGATGCGCGAGTTGAGGTGTCCGTCCTGATATCGGTCTCGATCTCGGTCTTCGTCTCAGTCTCAGTCTCTGTCTTGTAATTGTCCGCTCCGACGTACTCTTCAGAGTGGGGTTCGTGCGTCAGGCTTGGAACTCGGATGGCATCGCAGTCGCTGACCTTTCTGCTGTTGATTGCCAACGTTGGCGCAATATCAGCTGGAGTCATCGATGCGAGCGAGCTGGGGTTGACATGCGAGTCCGACTTTGACTCGGACTCTGGTTCGGACTCGGACTCGGACTCGGACTGCGAGTTCGACGCCGACGCCGACGCCGACACTGGCGCCGATCGTACGGCCATTGCTTCGGCCGCTTGCGATAGCAAGCCCAATCCACTCGACGATACGATCGCTTGCCTCGTGAAACGTCTTGAGCGTCGCCTGCGCGTGCTCGTACTCTTGCGCGGGACTCATCTTCACTTCCACGTTCATGTTCATGTATCTTTGCTGATCTTGATCCCATTTGCATTTGCTGTCGTCTTCTTCGTTGTCTCCTTCTCTTTCTTGTTGTCGCTGCCGTGGGTCGTCGTCTTCCGCTTGGGAGTCGTGAAGTCCGGCCGAAGCCAAAGCCGAAGCAGACGCCGAAGCTGAAGCAGACGCCGAAGCACAAGCAGAAGCTGAAGCCGAAGCCGAAGCAGAAGCGTCGATCGCCGACGATGGCGGTGTCTGGAGCTGCGGCTGTGATTCCAGGCTTTGAACAACCGATCGCGCCTCCGACGACAGCTGCTGGTTAATGAAGGCGAGCATCTGCGCCTGTTGCAGCACGATCTGCGCGTTCATTCGCTCGTCTTCGGTGGCTTCTTGAAGCCGCGCGACTTGTTCCTGAGCAGCGACGACAGCGCTCTCGTACGCCCACAGCTCGTCCAGCATCGGACCGAGCGCCGCCTCGATCGTCGTCGTCAGCAGCAAGACTGACGACAGGATCGTCTCTTCCGACACGACGGCGGTGCCGCTCTCGTCGTCGATCTCCACGAAGACGCCGCCATCGCTGTGGCTCTGGCTGTCGACCGCTCGCAGGCTGTGGCTATCGAAGCCGCAGTCGATATCACCGCCATCCTGATCGCAGTCCTGGCTGTGGCCGTCGCATTCGCTGCGGCCATACACTTGGCGGTTGAACGTGTCGATGCTCGCGCGCACCGCGTCGCCGACACGGACGATGATCTGCGTCGTGTGCGCGGCGCCCTCCTCGGGGAGACGTAGTGGTGGTAGTTGTTCATGTGCGTGCTCGTATTCGTCATGTCCATGACGGTCAAAGGTCGTTCGTTGGCTTTGTGTCTTTGTGTCCAAACGCACAGTGAGCATGAAGGTCGCCCCCACTCACTCTGGGCGCCAATGTGCAGTGGTGGGTCGTGACCTCGCGTAATTTACGGAGAACACGCGTGACGACATCCCCGAGACCACCGTCCGCAGCAGCGACGACTCCCAACGAGCGAGAGCGCGAGATCGCGCGTGTGGTCGGTGGCTGTCGTGCTCGCGACGAGCAGCGAGCAGCGCCGGAGAGATGGCGCAGCGGTGGTCATGCGGCATGGCGCGCATTGCCGTCGTTTGGCTCTCCTGTGGGTGAAATGGGTCCGTCGGTCGGAGGGTCGGATGGTCGGTCCAATTGGACGTGTAGATGAAATCTTTCCGGAAAGCTTTCGGAGCAGCGCGTTCAAAAGTTTGGAGGAGCAGGTCGCTCGCGCGAGGTAGATGACGACGCTGCGTTGTGTGGTGTATCTCCGTCTTAGCGACATGAGCATCAGCGGCTCTCTCCAGATACGGTCACGCTGCCTGCCTCTGCCCAAGCGCGGTTAGTCCGTGTTTCAGCCTCTCTCCTCTGTCTTATTAGTCCCCGTCGGCAAGTCCCAGTCCCAGTCCAAGTCCAAGTCCAAGTCAACCACAAGTCAAATTCAACCCCAAGTCCAAGCTCGCTTACTGTTAGGTACAGTTTCCCTCCAGGGCGGTCTTGCTGCGGACCTAACCTCGCCCTTGCTGCAACATTCGTCACTTCAACCTCCACATCCACGAGGTGACCCGAAAGTACACTGTGGACCCGAAAGTACACTGTGGACCACATCATTCAGAGTCACCGCCACACGACACGACACGACCAGGAAGAGACGCTCGAACCGATACACACACCCGGCAGTCGGTCAATCTGTCCGTCGGTCAATCAGTCGTTCAGTCTCAGTCATTCAGTCTCAGTCAATCAATCAGTCAGTCAGTCCGTCAATCAGTCAGTCAATCCGTCAATCAGTCATTCAATCAGTCCGTCAATCAGTCATTCAAAGCAACGCAAACGAATCGAACCGAAGGACTCGGCATGCACGAGAAGAACACACCACGACTCGGAGCATAGCAAAGAGCACAAAATCACATTCATGTATTCATTCATTTACTCTTCACTGCGTGTTCACAGAACAAATGGTCACCGTTGTTCTCAGTATATACCTCACATCGTCGTCAGCACCACCATTAGCATCAGCTTCAGCATCCGCATCCGCATCAGCATCGTGTCTTCAGCATTAGCGTCAACACGTCAACGCATCGATGAATCAACGCCGCCATTCGCCACGGTCACCTGCCACACGACCATGCGGTCGACAACCCGCACGCTGGACCTGTTCGCTGTTCACACTACTCGCAGTGACACGGGTGGCGCTGCGACGTCGCGCAAGACTCTCCTCGCGGTGCGCGGCATATCGACTGGACGTCGTGTACTTGAGATACCGAGCCTCCACACGCTCCAGCTTGGATTTGGACGCAGTCCCAGTCCCCGTCCTAGACCCTTGCGTCTCTTGTTGACTTGCATTCTCGTTGTCGCTCTCGTTCGTGTTGGCGTTGGCGTTGGCGTTCGCGCTCGCTTTTGAGTCGCCTTCGGATCGCGGTCGTGTTTTGTTTCGCCGTATGTCGTTGGTGGTGTCTTGGACTCGCACTCCTTGGCGTCGACTCGCTATATAGCTATCGGCGGTTCGACTGCGACGACTTGTGTTTGTAGACAGTCTCTCAGGATCCTGACGTGGCGCGAGATCGCGAGAGCCGCGTGCATGTCCTGACACACGTCGGTGGCTTTCTTCACTGCCGGAAACAACGCTAGCACAGACACCAGCACCGCACCAGCAGAACCACCGACACCTGGACGGACCCGACCACCACCACGACCAGCTGCGCGAGCGTCAGCCACACTGCAAACGCTTGTACCATGCCTCGCCATAGAGCTGTTCCAAGGCCCGGGTCTTCGTGTCACCGTCGTTCTTGGTGGTGCAGGTGTTGTCACCGTCGTTGGTGTTGGTGTCGGCGTTGGCGTTGGTGTTGGTGTCGGCGTCGGCATCGTTGTCGATGGACTGACTGACGACATCAACGTTGGTGCCGCTGCTGGATTGGATCTCGATGTGCGCGTGCAGGGCATTGATGTGCGTGCGCGCGGCATTGTCTGTGTGGACGTCTGCGATGGTGGCTGCGTCCGTGACGGCTTGGGCTTGGGTTTGGGTGTCCGATTGGTCGTTGATTCCTGCGGCTGTGTCGAGCTGAAGGCGGCGGCTGGCTCGACGGCAGGCGCCGGTTGTGGCCCAGAGTCGAGCTCGTGCTCGAGCTCGGGCTCGGGTTCAGACTCGGGCGTGGGCGTGGGCGTGGGCGTGGGCGTGGGCGTGGACTTGGACTTGGACTCAGCAACGTCCGTCGACTTGGACTCAGCAACGTCGGTCACTCGAGCGTGCGGCAGGCGACGTGGGCTGGCCTTCGCTGGCGTTGGGTTCGATCCATCTCGGCGTTCACGACCAAGCATCCGTTGACGCCGCAACTCGGACTGACCATGAGGTTGAGGCTGGGAAGTTGGTTGACGGTGCCGCGGAAGCGGACACGTTGGCTGATATGGACGTGGACTTGGACGTCGAGGCTCTGGCTGCACTTTGGAAGGGTCGGTTGAGCCAGCTTCGACGACAGCACCTTGAGCGCCGACTGAATTGTCCACCTGGACGCTCGCAACAGTAGCAGCATTAGCGTCGGTAGCATCAGCGATGGCATCGGCCGGAGGAGCACTCGCTTCAACATGACCATGCACGCCGCCGAGCGCACGACATCGATCCACAGATGGTTCTTCTTCTGCAACCGTCACTGAAGCCGACTGGACATCGCTCGACGAATTGTCTCCCTCTTGCTTATGAGCCGCAGACAAAGGTGCAGGTTCGTTCGTCTTGTGTACACCACGCTCTCGAATAGTAGGAGATACATGAACTTCAGCTTGTGCCAATGTCAACGGCTCGACACGATCATCCGCCGATGCCACCGATTGCTCGTGCTCACCCTCAGCGCAAGGTGAACGTGGATCGAAATGCGCTCGCATCCGTATTCACGCGTCGGCTCTCGCTCGGCGTCATCTCCGACCGCTGCTGCGACTGCGGCGGCAGGACAGTCACTGACTCTGCCTGTACCCGTGAGGTTCGGGCTGGGCTCGACTTGGACTCTTGCTCTCGCTTCTGCTTCTGCTGTTGTTGTTGCCGCATCTGTTGCCGTAGATTGCGCCTTGGCAGACCGCGTCGTGCGCGCACGCTCGAAGCTGAAGTCGAAGCTGAGCTCGAAGTCGACATCTCGACCGCTTGCTTCGCGTCCTTGCACTTGGATGCGTTCAACACGTCAAGCCGTGCACTTCCAACGAGTCGGTCTTCCACCAGCGCAGTGAACTCTTCGTCCTATTTGTCAAACGACAACGAACAGCAACGACACAACAAACAAACGACAGACGTGGGTTGCATGTCAGACCTTCTGTCCGTCCTTTGTGTTCACACATGCCACGTGTGGCATTGTGAATGCACCAACAAGTTGTTGGCAACAACGCAAGTCAGCAACACCACGTACCCCGAGAGCTTGACGCACGAACTGCAGACCTTTTCTTGTGACAGTCTTGCACTCGACGACCTTGCACTTGAGGAATACCGATGCTTGGGCCAGTAGGTGACTCCGACGCTTGCACGTACGATCTGATCATCGATGTGTCCATCGCTTCAACACACTTCCAAGTGTACGTGGCGATCTAATGTCACATAGACAGACACCGACACGACACAGACACAGGCATTAATACCAGCGACAACAGTGTACATGTGTACATGCACTCCCTCCCTCAACAAATCCATTCCGAACACGACAATACTCACCACTGCGATCGCCTTCGCCTTTTTCTCGCTCCTGCTCCGTGCAATCAACTCTCTCAACACTGCGTCGCCAGACCAGCGAGAGACGCATGTGTCCAGTGCGCGGAGCGCCAGCTCCCGAATAAAGTGTTTCTCCGCCGTCGATCGATGAAGCAACAGTCCCACGACCACCGCTAGATGATCCTCCATCGTACTCGGTGGCAGACACGCCACCAGATCCTCGACGCACAGCAACGCATTACGAGCCATCGCGGATCGCAAGTTCGTCGCTGCTGGACATACGAGAACGTCGAGTGCGCGCGCTCTGTTACATTAGTCATTCCACATTTCCACATTCACGCAGCACATCCAACGTCAGCGTCAGCCATCTTCTCTATCCGCGCAACGCAACATGAAGTTGTACAAAGTCGCATGCAACCGGTACGTACATCGATAGTTGTGCTTCCAGTTGCGCTGCATGGTGAATCGCCATGCGTCTCAAACTGTCGATCGCCGCGTACTGGGCGGCCCAGATGGCGCCTTCCTCCTTCGCGTTGTCGAGCGCACACTGCAGCGTTTTCATCTCGCTGTCGGGGTCGGCGGATGGCTGGATCTCTTCCCGGCTCAGCACGGTCACGACATATAGCTCTCCTTCTGGGCGCCGTCCATGCCTCTCTCGTCTGTCGTGAGGACGAGCTCGGGCACAAGTGCGCCCTGTCCGCTTCCTTCGTCTCTGTTTCGTTCGACGCATGCACCTGCGTGTCCTTCTGCGTGTCCTTCTGCGTGTCCGTCTGCGTGTCCGTCTGCGGTGTAGTTGCGGTGTAGTGTGCACCTCCGTCTGCGTCTGCATCTCCGTCTGTGCGGACATGTCGTCGTCAGCGATGATCGATGCGCGAGTTGAGGTGTCCGTCCTGATATCGGTCTCGATCTCGGTCTTCGTCTCAGTCTCAGTCTCAGTCTTGTAATTGTCCGCTGCGACGTACTCTTCACAGTGGGGTTCGTGCGTCAGGCTTGGAACTCGGATGGCATCGCAGTCGCTGATCTCGCTGCTGTTGATTGCCAACGTTGGCGCAATATCAGCTGGAGTCATCGATGCGAGCGAGCTGGGGTTGACATGCGAGTCCGACTTTGACTCGGACTCTGGTTCGGACTCGGACGACTCGACGACTGCGAGTTCGACGCGACGCGACGCCGACGCCGACGCGACCGACGCCGACGCCGACCGACTCCGACTCCGTCTCCGAGTCTGTGGTCAACCGCAAGCTGATTCCGAATCGTTCTCGAGCTTGGCTTGTGTCATCAGCCTCGTTCAGACTGCGTTGCGAATCGAGCTCATGCTGCGCTTGTTGCACACTTGCCTTGGCGTCCTGCAATCTGGCTGCCTCCATGTAAACGTCGTCCATGACGTTCCAAAACAGACTCAGTGTATCACACAGCGCAAACATTGGCGCCTCCAGAGCAAGCGTCAAACCCTTGGTCAACTCCGTCAAAATCGCATTCATGTCGTTCACATGGACGATCGCCGTTCGTCGCGCCCGGTCAAAGTCGGACAAGACTCCACGCTCCATGAAGGTATTGCCACCGTCGCGCCGTACAATCTTGACATCAGCAGAGACACCGCCTGTTCCATCGTCGCTTCCGCGGCCTGCTGCTTGCGCTTTGTGAGTCCCTCGACGCTGACGCTGGCGCTGACGCTGACGCCGACGCCGACGCCGACGCCGACGCCGACATTGGCGCCGATCGTACGGCCATTGCTTCGGCCGCTTGCGATAGCAAGCCCAATCCACTCGACGATACGAGCGCTTGCCTCATGAAACGACTTGAGCGTCGCCTGCGTGTGCTCGTACTCTTGCGCGGGACTCATCTTCACTTCCACGTTCATGTTCATGTATCTTTGCTGATCTTGATCCCATTTGCATTTGCTGTCGTCTTCTTCGTTGTCTCCTTCTCTTTCTTGTTGTCGCTGCCGTGAGTCGTCGTCTTCCGCTTGGGCGTCGTGAAGTCCGGCCGAAGCCAAAGCCGAAGCAGACGCCGAAGCTGAAGCAGACGCCGAAGCAAGCAGAAGCTGAAGCCGAAGCCGAAGCAGAAGCGTCGATCGCCGACGATGGCGGTGTCTGGAGCTGCGGCTGTGATTCCAGTCTTTGAACAACCGATCGCGCCTCCGACGACAGCTGCTGGTTGATGAAGGCGAGCATCTGCGCCTGTTGCAGCACGATCTGCGCGTTCATTCGCTCGTCTTCGGTGGCTTCTTGAAGCCGCGCGACTTGTTCCTGAGCAGCGACGACAGCGCTCTCGTACGCCCACAGCTCGTCCAGCATCGGACCGAGCGCCGCCTCGATCGTCGTCGTCAGCAGCAAGACCGACGACAGGATCGTCTCTTCCGACACGACGGCGGTGCCGCTCTCGTCGTCGATCTCCACGAAGACGCCGCCATCGCTGTGGCTCTGGCTGTGGCTCTGGCTGTGGCTATCGAAGCCGCAGTCGATATCACCGCCATCCTGATCGCAGTCCTGGCTGTGGCCGTCGCATTCGCTGCGGCCATACACTTGGCGGTTGAACGTGTCGATGCTCGCCCGCACCGCGTCGCCGACACGGACGATGATCTGCGTCGTGTGCGCGGCGCCCTCCTCGGGGGAGACGTAGTGGTGGTAGTTGTTCATGTGCGTGCTCGTATTCGTCATGTCCATGACGGTCAAAGGTCGTTCGTTGGCTTTGTGTCTTTGTGTCCAAACGCACAGTGAGCATGAAGGTCGCCCCCACTCACTCTGGGCGCCAATGTGCAGTGGTGGGTCGTGACCTCGCGTAATTTACGGAGAACACGCGTGACGACATCCCCGAGACCACCGTCCGCAGCAGCGACGACTCCCAACGAGCGAGAGCGCGAGATCGCGCGTGTGGTCGCTGGCTGTCGTGCTCGCGACGAGCAGCGAGCAGCGCCGGAGAGATGGCGCAGCGGTGGTCATGCGGCATGGCGCGCATTGCCGTCATTTGGCTCTCCTGTGGGTGAAATGGGTCCGTCGGTCGGAGGGTCGGATGGTCGGTCCAATTGGACGTGTAGATGAAATCTTTCCGGAAAGCTTTCGGAGCAGCGCGTTCAAAAGTTTGGAGCAGCAGGTCGCTCGCGCGAGGTAGATGACGACGCTGCGTTGTGTGGTGTATCTCCGTCTTAGCGACATGAGCATCAGGCTCTCTCCAGATACGGTCACGCTGCCTGCCTCTGCCCAAGCGCGGTTAGTCCGTGTTTCAGCCTCTCTCCTCTGTCTTATTAGTCCCCGTCGGCAAGTCCCAGTCCCAGTCCAAGTCCAAGTCCAAGTCAACCACAAGTCAAATTCAACCCCAAGTCCAAGCTCGCTTACTGTTAGGTACAGTTTCCCTCCAGGGCGGTCTTGCTGCGGACCTAACCTCGCCCTTGCTGCAACATTCGTCACTTCAACCTCCACATCCACGAGGTGACCCGAAAGTACACTGTGGACCCGAAAGTACACTGTGGACCACATCATTCAGAGTCACCGCCACACCACACGACACGACCAGGAAGAGACGCTCGAACCGACACACACACCCGGCAGTCGGCCAATCTGTCCGTCGGTCAATCAGTCAGTCAATCCGTCAATCAGTCAGTCAATCAGTCCGTTGCTTACTAGCCGCTTCATGCCGCCTCGTGCATCCTTGACCCAATGCAACGCAAACGAATCGAACCCAAGGACTCGGCATGCACGAGAAGAACACACCACGAGTCGGAGCATAGCAAAGAGCACAAAATCACATTCATGTATTCATTCACTTCCTCTTCACTGCGTGTTCACAGAACAAATGATCACCGTTGTTCTCAGTATATATCCTCACATCGTCGTCAGCACCACCATTAGCATCAGCATCGTGTCTTCAGCATCCGCATCAGCATCAGCATCGTGTCTTCAGCATTAGCGTCAACACGTCAACGCATCGATGAATCAACGCCGCCATTCGCCACGGTCACCTGCCACACAACCATGCGGTCGACAACCCGCACGCTGGACCTGTTCGCTGTTCACACTACTCGCAGTGACACGGGTGGCGCTGCGACGTCGCGCAAGACTCTCCTCGCGGTGCGCGGCATATCGACTGGACGTCGTGTACTTGAGATACCGAGCCTCCACACGCTCCAGCTTGGATTTGGACGCAGTCCCAGTCCCCGTCCTAGACCCTTGCGTCTCTTGTTGACTTGCATTCTCGTTGTCGCTCTCGTTCGTGTTGGCGTTGGCGTTGGCGTTCGCGCTCGCTTTTGAGTCGCCCTTCGGGATCGCAGTCGTGTTTATGTTTCGCCGTATGTCGTTGGTGGTGTCTTGGACTCGCACTCCTTGGCGTCGACTCGCTATATAGCTATCGGCGGTTCGACTGCGACGGCTTGTGTTTGCAGACAGTCTCTCAGGATCCTGACGTGGCGCGAGATCGCGAGAGCCGCGTGCATGTCCTGACACACGTCGGTGGCTTTCTTCACTGCCGGAAACAACGCTAGCACCGGCAGCGGCACCGGCAGCGGCCGGCAGCCGCAGCACCAGCACCAGCACCAGCAGAACACCGACACCTGGACGGACCCGACCACCACCACGACCAGCTGCGCGAGCGTCAGCCACACTGCAAACGCTTGTACCATGCCTCGCCATAGAGCTGTTCCAAGGCCCGGGTCTTCGTGTCACCGTCGTTCTTGGTGGTGCAGGTGTTGTCACCGTCGTTGGTGTTGGTGTCGGCGTTGGCGTTGGTGTTGGTGTCGGCGTCGGCATCGTTGTCGATGGACTGGCTGACGACATCAACGTTGGTGCCGCTGCTGGATTGGATCTCGATGTGCGCGTGCAGGGCATTGATGTGCGTGCGCGCGGCATTGTCTGTGTGGACGTCTGCGATGGTGGCTGCGTCCGTGACGGCTTGGGCTTGGGTTTGGGTGTCCGATTGGTCGTTGATTCCTGCGGCTGTGTCGAGCTGAAGGCGGCGGCTGGCTCGACGGCAGGCGCCGGTTGTGGCCCAGAGTCGAGCTCGTGCTCGAGCTCGGGCTCGGGTTCAGACTCGGGCGTGGGCGTGGGCGTGGGCGTGGGCGTGGGCGTGGACTTGGACTTGGACTTGGACTCAGCAACGTCCGTCGACTTGGACTCAGCAACGTCGGTCACTCGAGCGTGCGGCAGGCGACGTGGGCTGGCCTTCGCTGGCGTTGGGTTCGATCCATCTCGGCGTTCACGACCAAGCATCCGTTGACGCCGCAACTCGGACTGACCATGAGGTTGAGGCTGGGAAGTTGGTTGACGGTGCCGCGGAAGCGGACACGTTGGCTGATATGGACGTGGACTTGGACGTCGAGGCTCTGGCTGCACTTTGGAAGGGTCGGTTGAGCCAGCTTCGACGACAGCACCTTGAGCGCCGACTGAATTGTCCACCTGGACGCTCGCAACAGTAGCAGCATTAGCGTCGGTAGCATCAGCGATGGCATCGGCCGGAGGAGCACTCGCTTCAACATGACCATGCACGCCGCCGAGCGCACGACATCGATCCACAGATGGTTCTTCTTCTGCAACCGTCACTGAAGCCGACTGGACATCGCTCGACGAATTGTCTCCCTCTTGCTTATGAGCCGCAGACAAAGGTGCAGGTTCGTTCGTCTTGTGTACACCACGCTCTCGAATAGTAGGAGATACATGAACTTCAGCTTGTGCCAATGTCAACGGCTCGACACGATCATCCGCCGATGCCACCGATTGCTCGTGCTCACCCTCAGCGCAAGGTGAACGTGGAGTCGAAATGCGCTCGCATCCGTATTCACGCGTCGGCTCTCGCTCTGGCGTCATCTCCGACCGCTGCTGCGACTGCGGCGGCAGGACAGTCACTGACTCTGCCTGTACCCGTAACTCGGACTCGGGCTCGGGCTCGGACTCTTGCTCTCGCTTCTGCTCTTGTTGTTGTTGCCGCATCTGTTGCCGTAGATTGCGCCTTGGCAGACCGCGTCGTGCGCGCACGCTCGAAGCTGAAGTCGAAGCTGAGCTCGAAGTCGACAGCTCGACCGCTTGCTTCGCGTCCTTGCACTTGGATGCGTTCAACACGTCAAGCCGTGCACTTCCAACGAGTCGGTCTTCCACCAGCGCAGTGAACTCTTCGTCCTATTTGCCAAACGACAACGAACAGCAACGACACAACAAACAAACGACAGACGTGGGTTGCATGTCAGACCTTCTGTCCGTCCTTTGTGTTCACACATGCCACGTGTGGCATTGTGAATGCACCAACAAGTTGTTGGCAACAACGCAAGTCAGCAACACCACGTACCCCGAGAGCTTGACGCACGAACTGCAGACCTTTTCTTGTGACAGTCTTGCACTCGACGACCTTGCACTTGAGGAATACCGATGCTTGGGCCAGTAGCGGTGACTCCGACGCTTGCACGTACGATCTGATCATCGATGTGTCCATCGCTTCAACACACTTCCAAGTGTACGTGGCGATCTAATGTCACATAGACAGACACCGACACCGACACAGACACAGGCATTAATACCAGCGACAACAGTGTACATGTGTACATGCACTCCCTCCCTCAACAAATCCATTCCGAACACGACAATACTCACCACTGCGATCGCCTTCGCCTTTTTCTCGCTCCTGCTCCGTGCAATCAACTCTCTCAACACTGCGTCGCCAGACCAGCGAGAGACGCATGTGTCCAGTGCGCGGAGCGCGGTGTAGTGTGCACCTCCGTCTGCGTCTGCATCTCCGTCTGTGCGGACATGTCGTCGTCAGCGATGATCGATGCGCGAGTTGAGGTGTCCGTCCTGATATCGGTCTCGATCTCGGTCTTCGTCTCAGTCTCAGTCTCAGTCTTGTAATTGTCCGCTGCGACGTACTCTTCACAGTGGGGTTCGTGCGTCAGGCTTGGAACTCGGATGGCATCGCAGTCGCTGATCTCGCTGCTGTTGATTGCCAACGTTGGCGCAATATCAGCTGGAGTCATCGATGCGAGCGAGCTGGGGTTGACATGCGAGTCCGACTTTGACTGGGACTCTGGTTCGGACTCGGACTCTGACTCTGACTCTGACTGCGAGTTCGACGCCGACGCCGACGCCGACGCCGACGCCGACGCCGACGCCGACGCCGACGCCGACTTCGACTCCGTCTCCGTCTCCGAGTCTGTGGTCAACCGCAAGCCTGATTCCGAATCGTTCTCGAGCTTGGCTTGTGTCATCAGCTCCTCGTTCAGACTGCGTTGCGAATCGAGCTCATGCTGCGCTTGTTGCACACTTGCCTTGGCGTCCTGCAATCTGGCTGCCTCCATGTAAACGTCGTCCATGACGTTCCAAAACAGACTCAGTGTATCACACAGCGCAAACATTGGCGCCTCCAGAGCAAGCGTCAAACCCTTGGTCAACTCCGTCAAAATCGCATTCATGTCGTTCACATGGACGATCGCCGTTCGTCGCGCCCGGTCGAAGTCGGACAAGACTCCACGCTCCATGAAGGTATTGCCACCGTCCGCGCCGTACAATCTTGACATCAGCAGAGACACCGCCTGTTCCATCGTCGCTTCCGCGGCCTGCTGCTTGCGCTTTGTGAGTCCCTCGACGCTGACGCTGGCGCTGACGCCGACGCCGACGCCGACGCCGACGCCGACGCCGACATTGGCGCCGATCGTACGGCCATTGCTTCGGCCGCTTGCGATAGCAAGCCCAATCCACTCGACGATACGAGCGCTTGCCTCATGAAACGACTTGAGCGTCGCCTGCGTGTGCTCGTACTCTTGCGCGGGACTCATCTTCACTTCCACGTTCATGTTCATGTATCTTTGCTGATCTTGATCCCATTTGCATTTGCTGTCGTCTTCTTCGTTGTCTCCTTCTCTTTCTTGTTGTCGCTGCCGTGAGTCGTCGTCTTCCGCTTGGGCGTCGTGAAGTCCGGCCGAAGCCAAAGCCGAAGCAGACGCCGAAGCTGAAGCAGACGCCGAAGCAGAAGCAGAAGCTGAAGCACAAGCAGAAGCGTCGATCGCCGACGATTGCAGTGTCTGGAGCTGCGGCTGTGATTCCATTGTTTGAACAAGCGATCGCGCCTCCGACGACAGCTGCTGGTTGATGAAGGCGAGCATCTGCGCCTGTTGCAGCAGGATCTGCGCGTTCATTCGCTCGTCTTCGGTGGCTTCTTGAAGCCGCGCGACTTGTTCCTGAGCAGCGACGACAGCGCTCTCGTACGCCCACAGCTCGTCCAGCATCGGACCGAGCGCCGCCTCGATCGTCGTCGTCAGCAGCAAGACCGACGACAGGATCGTCTCTTCCGACACGACGGCGGTGCCGCTCTCGTCGTCGATCTCCACGAAGACGCCGCCATCGCTGTGGCTCTGGCTGTGGCTCTGGCTGTGGCTATCGAAGCCGCAGTCGATATCACCGCCATCCTGATCGCAGTCCTGGCTGTGGCCGTCGCATTCGCTGCGGCCATACACTTGGCGGTTGAACGTGTCGATGCTCGCCCGCACCGCGTCGCCGACACGGACGATGATCTGCGTCGTGTGCGCGGCGCCCTCCTCGGGGGAGACGTAGTGGTGGTAGTTGTTCATGTGCGTGCTCGTATTCGTCATGTCCATGACGGTCGTTCGTTGGCTTTGTGTCTTTGTGTCCAAACGCTCAGTGAGCATGAAGGTCGCCCCCACTCACTCTGGGCGCCAATGTGCAGTGGTGGGTCGTGACCTCGCGTAATTTACGGAGAACACGCGTGACGACATCCCCGAGACCACCGTCCGCAGCAGCGACGACTCCCAACGAGCGAGAGCGCGAGATCGCGCGTGTGGTCGGTGGCTGTCGTGCTCGCGACGAGCAGCGAGCAGCGCCGGAGAGATGGCGCAGCGGTGGTCATGCGGCATGGCGCGCATTGCCGTCATTTGGCTCTCCGCTGGGTGAAATGGGTCCGTCGGTCGGAGGGTCGGATGGTCGGTCCAATTGGACGTGTAGATGAAATCTTTCCGGAAAGCTTTCGGAGCAGCGCGTTCAAAAGTTTGGAGGAGCAGGTCGCTCGCGCGAGGTAGATGACGACGCTGCGTTGTGTGGTGTATCTCCGTCTTAGCGACATGAGCATCAGCGGCTCTCTCCAGATACGGTCACGCTGCCTGCCTCTGCCCAAGCGCGGTTAGTCCGTGTTTCAGTCTCTCTCTCCTCTGTCTTATTAGTCCCCGTCGGCAAGTCCCAGTCCCAGTCCAAGTCCAAGTCCAAGTCAACCACAAGTCAAATTCAACCCCAAGTCCAAGCTCGCTTACTGTTAGGTACAGTTTCCCTCCAGGGCGGTCTTGCTGCGGACCTAACCTCGCCCTTGCTGCAACATTCGTCACTTCAACCTCCACATCCACGAGGTGACCCGAAAGTACACTGTGGACCCGAAAGTACACTGTGGACCACATCATTCAGAGTCACCGCCACACGACACGACACGACCAGGAAGAGACGCTCGAACCGACACACACACGAGGCAGTCGGTCAATCTGTCCGTCGGTCAATCAGTCAGTCAATCCGTCAGTCAGTCTCAGTCATTCAGTCTCAGTCAATCAATCAGTCAGTCAGTCCGTCAATCAGTCAGTCAATCCGTCAATCAGTCATTCAATCAGTCCGTCAATCAGTCATTCAAAGCAACGCAAACGAATCGAACCGAAGGACTCGGCATGCACGAGAAGAACACACCACGACTCGGAGCATAGCAAAGAGCACAAAATCACATTCATGTATTCATTCATTTACTCTTCAACGCGTGTTCACAGAACAAATGATCACCGTTGTTCTCAGTATATACCTCACATCGTCGTCAGCACCACCATTAGCATCAGCTTCAGCATCCGCATCCGCATCAGCATCGTGTCTTCAGCATTAGCGTCAACACGTCAACGCATCGATGAATCAACGCCGCCATTCGCCACGGTCACCTGCCACACGACCATGCGGTCGACAACCCGCACGCTGGACCTGTTCGCTGTTCACACTACTCGCAGTGACACGGGTGGCGCTGCGACGTCGCGCAAGACTCTCCTCGCGGTGCGCGGCATATCGACTGGACGTCGTGTACTTGAGATACCGAGCCTCCACACGCTCCAGCTTGGATTTGGACGCAGTCCCAGTCCCCGTCCTAGACCCTTGCGCCTCTTGTTGACTTGCATTCTCGTTGTCGCTCTCGTTCGTGTTGGCGTTGGCGTTGGCGTTCGCGCTCGCTTTTGAGTCGCCCTTCGGGATCGCAGTCGTGTTTATGTTTCGCCGTATGTCGTTGGTGGTGTCTTGGACTCGCACTCCTTGGCGTCGACTCGCTATATAGCTATCGGCGGTTCGACTGCGACGGCTTGTGTTTGCAGACAGTCTCTCAGGATCCTGACGTGGCGCGAGATCGCGAGAGCCGCGTGCATGTCCTGACACACGTCGGTGGCTTTCTTCACTGCCGGAAACAACGCTAGCACCGACACCAGCACCAGCACCAGCAGAACCACCGACACCTGGACGGACCCGACCACCACCACGACCAGCTGCGCGAGCGTCAGCCACACTGCAAACGCTTGTACCATGCCTCGCCATAGAGCTGTTCCAAGGCCCGGGTCTTCGTGTCACCGTCGTTCTTGGTGGTGCAGGTGTTGTCACCGTCGTTGGTGTTGGTGTCGGCGTTGGCGTTGGTGTTGGTGTCGGCGTCGGCATCGTTGTCGATGGACTGGCTGACGACATCAACGTTGGTGCCGCTGCTGGATTGGATCTCGATGTGCGCGTGCAGGGCATTGATGTGCGTGCGCGCGGCATTGTCTGTGTGGACGTCTGCGATGGTGGCTGCGTCCGTGACGGCTTGGGCTTGGGTTTGGGTGTCCGATTGGTCGTTGATTCCTGCGGCTGTGTCGAGCTGAAGGCGGCGGCTGGCTCGACGGCAGGCGCCGGTTGTGGCCCAGAGTCGAGCTCGTGCTCGAGCTCGGGCTCGGGTTCAGACTCGGGCGTGGGCGTGGGCGTGGGCGTGGGCGTGGACTTGGACTTGGACTCAGCAACGTCCGTCGACTTGGACTCAGCAACGTCGGTCACTCGAGCGTGCGGCAGGCGACGTGGGCTGGCCTTCGCTGGCGTTGGGTTCGATCCATCTCGGCGTTCACGACCAAGCATCCGTTGACGCCGCAACTCGGACTGACCATGAGGTTGAGGCTGGGAAGTTGGTTGACGGTGCCGCGGAAGCGGACACGTTGGCTGATATGGACGTGGACTTGGACGTCGAGGCTCTGGCTGCACTTTGGAAGGGTCGGTTGAGCCAGCTTCGACGACAGCACCTTGAGCGCCGACTGAATTGTCCACCTGGACGCTCGCAACAGTAGCAGCATTAGCGTCGGTAGCATCAGCGATGGCATCGGCCGGAGGAGCACTCGCTTCAACATGACCATGCACGCCGCCGAGCGCACGACATCGATCCACAGATGGTTCTTCTTCTGCAACCGTCACTGAAGCCGACTGGACATCGCTCGACGAATTGTCTCCCTCTTGCTTATGAGCCGCAGACAAAGGTGCAGGTTCGTTCGTCTTGTGTACACCACGCTCTCGAATAGTAGGAGATACATGAACTTCAGCTTGTGCCAATGTCAACGGCTCGACACGATCATCCGCCGATGCCACCGATTGCTCGTGCTCACCCTCAGCGCAAGGTGAACGTGGATCGAAATGCGCTCGCATCCGTATTCACGCGTCGGCTCTCGCTCTGGCGTCATCTCCGACCGCTGCTGCGACTGCGGCGGCAGGACAGTCACTGACTCTGCCTGTACCCGTGACTCGGTTCGGGCTCGGGCTCGGACTCTTGCTCTCGCTTCTGCTCTTGTTGTTGTTGCCGCATCTGTTGCCGTAGATTGCGCCTTGGCAGACCGCGTCGTGCGCGCACGCTCGAAGCTGAAGTCGAAGCTGAGCTCGAAGTCGACATCTCGACCGCTTGCTTCGCGTCCTTGCACTTGGATGCGTTCAACACGTCAAGCCGTGCACTTCCAACGAGTCGGTCTTCCACCAGCGCAGTGAACTCTTCGTCCTATTTGTCAAACGACAACGAACAGCAACGACACAACAAACAAACGACAGACGTGGGTTGCATGTCAGACCTTCTGTCCGTCCTTTGTGTTCACACATGCCACGTGTGGCATTGTGAATGCACCAACAAGTTGTTGGCAACAACGCAAGTCAGCAACACCACGTACCCCGAGAGCTTGACGCACGAACTGCAGACCTTTTCTTGTGACAGTCTTGCACTCGACGACCTTGCACTTGAGGAATACCGATGCTTGGGCCAGTAGCAGTGACTCCGACGCTTGCACGTACGATCTGATCATCGATGTGTCCATCGCTTCAACACACTTCCAAGTGTACGTGGCGATCTAATGTCACATAGACAGACACCGACACCGACACAGACACAGGCATTAATACCAGCGACAACAGTGTACATGTGTACATGCACTCCCTCCCTCAACAAATCCATTCCGAACACGACAATACTCACCACTGCGATCGCCTTCGCCTTTTTCTCGCTCCTGCTCCGTGCAATCAACTCTCTCAACACTGCGTCGCCAGACCAGCGAGAGACGCATGTGTCCAGTGCGCGGAGCGCCAGCTCCCGAATAAAGTGTTTCTCCGCCGTCGATCGATGAAGCAACAGTCCCACGACCACCGCTAGATGATCCTCCATCGTACTCGGTGGCAGACACGCCACCAGATCCTCGACGCACAGCAACGCATTACGAGCCATCGCGGATCGCAAGTTCGTCGCTGCTGGACATACGAGAACGTCGAGTGCGCGCGCTCTGTTACATTAGTCATTCCACATTTCCACATTCACGCAGCACATCCAACGTCAGCGTCAGCCATCTTCTCTATCCGCCCGCAACAAAAAAGCAACATGAAGTTGTACAAAGTCGTATGCAACCGGTACGTACATCGATAGTTGTGCTTCCAGTTGCGCTGCATGGTGAATCGCCATGCGTCTCAAACTGTCGATCGCCGCGTACTGGGCGGCCCAGATGGCGCCTTCCTCCTTCGCGTTGTCGAGCGCACACTGCAGCGTTTTCATCTCGCTGTCGGGGTCGGCGGATGGCTGGATCTCTTCCCGGCTCAGCACGGTCACGACATATAGCTCTCCTTCTGGCGCGCCGTCCATGCCTCTCTCGTCTGTCGTGAGGACGAGCTCGGGCACAAGTGCGCCCTGTCCGCCTTCCTTCGTCTCTGTTTCGTTCGACGCATGCACCTGCGTGTCCTTCTGCGTGTCCTTCTGCGTGTCCGTCTGCGTGTCCGTCTGCGGTGTAGTTTGCGGTGTAGTGTGCACCTCCGTCTGCGTCTGCATCTCCGTCTGTGCGGACATGTCGTCGTCAGCGATGATCGATGCGCGAGTTGAGGTGTCCGTCCTGATATCGGTCTCGATCTCGGTCTTCGTCTCAGTCTCAGTCTCAGTCTTGTAATTGTCCGCTGCGACGTACTCTTCACAGTGGGGTTCGTGCGTCAGGCTTGGAACTCGGATGGCATCGCAGTCGCTGATCTCGCTGCTGTTGATTGCCAACGTTGGCGCAATATCAGCTGGAGTCATCGATGCGAGCGAGCTGGGGTTGACATGCGAGTCCGACTTTGACTCGGACTCTGGTTCGGACTCGGACTCGGACTCGGACTCTGACTGCGAGTTCGACGCCGACGCCGACGCCGACGCCGACGCCGACTCCGACTCCGTTTCCGAGTCTGTGGTCAACCGCAAGCGAGATTCCGAATCGTTCTCGAGTTTGGCTTGTGTCATCAGCTCCTCGTTCAGACTGCGTTGCGAATCGAGCTCATGCTGCGCTTGTTGCACACTTGCCTTGGCGTCCTGCAATCTGGCTGCCTCCATGTAAACGTCGTCCATGACGTTCCAAAACAGACTCAGTGTATCACACAGCGCAAACATTGGCGCCTCCAGAGCAAGCGTCAAACCCTTGGTCAACTCCGTCAAAATCGCATTCATGTCGTTCACATGGACGATCGCCGTTCGTCGCGCCCGGTCGAAGTCGGACAAGACTCCACGCTCCATGAAGGTATTGCCACCGTCCGCGCCGTACAATCTTGACATCAGCAGAGACACCGCCTGTTCCATCGTCGCTTCCGCGGCCTGCTGCTTGCGCTTTGTGAGTCCCTCGACGCTGACGCTGGCGCTGACGCGACGCTGACGCCGACGCCGACGCCGACGCCGACATTGGCGCCGATCGTACGGCCATTGCTTCGGCCGCTTGCGATAGCAAGCCCAATCCACTCGACGATACGAGCGCTTGCCTCATGAAACGACTTGAGCGTCGCCTGCGTGTGCTCGTACTCTTGCGCGGGACTCATCTTCACTTCCACGTTCATGTTCATGTATCTTTGCTGATCTTGATCCCATTTGCATTTGCTGTCGTCTTCTTCGTTGTCTCCTTCTCTTTCTTGTTGTCGCTGCCGTGAGTCGTCGTCTTCCGCTTGGGCGTCGTGAAGTCCGGCCGAAGCCAAAGCCGAAGCAGACGCCGAAGCTGAAGCAGACGCCGAAGCAGAAGCAGAAGCTGAAGCCGAAGCCGAAGCAGAAGCGTCGATCGCCGACGATGGCGGTGTCTGGAGCTGCGGCTGTGATTCCAGTCTTTGAACAACCGATCGCGCCTCCGACGACAGCTGCTGGTTGATGAAGGCGAGCATCTGCGCCTGTTGCAGCACGATCTGCGCGTTCATTCGCTCGTCTTCGGTGGCTTCTTGAAGCCGCGCGACTTGTTCCTGAGCAGCGACGACAGCGCTCTCGTACGCCCACAGCTCGTCCAGCATCGGACCGAGCGCCGCCTCGATCGTCGTCGTCAGCAGCAAGACCGACGACAGGATCGTCTCTTCCGACACGACGGCGGTGCCGCTCTCGTCGTCGATCTCCACGAAGACGCCGCCATCGCTGTGGCTCTGGCTGTGGCTCTGGCTGTGGCTATCGAAGCCGCAGTCGATATCACCGCCATCCTGATCGCAGTCCTGGCTGTGGCCGTCGCATTCGCTGCGGCCATACACTTGGCGGTTGAACGTGTCGATGCTCGCCCGCACCGCGTCGCCGACACGGACGATGATCTGCGTCGTGTGCGCGGCGCCCTCCTCGGGGGAGACGTAGTGGTGGTAGTTGTTCATGTGCGTGCTCGTATTCGTCATGTCCATGACGGTCGTTCGTTGGCTTTGTGTCTTTGTGTCCAAACGCACAGTGAGCATGAAGGTCGCCCCCACTCACTCTGGGCGCCAATGTGCAGTGGTGGGTCGTGACCTCGCGTAATTTACGGAGAACACGCGTGACGACATCCCCGAGACCACCGTCCGCAGCAGCGACGACTCCCAACGAGCGAGAGCGCGAGATCGCGCGTGTCGCTGGCTGTCGTGCTCGCGACGAGCAGCGAGCAGCGCCGGAGAGATGGCGCAGCGGTGGTCATGCGGCATGGCGCGCATTGCCGTCATTTGGCTCTCCTGCGGGTGAAATGGGTCCGTCGGTCGGAGGGTCGGATGGTCGGTCCAATTGGACGTGTAGATGAAATCTTTCCGGAAATCTTTCGGAGCAGCGCGTTCAAAAGTTTGGAGGAGCAGGTCGCTCGCGCGAGGTAGATGACGACGCTGCGTTGTGTGGTGTATCTCCGTCTTAGCGACATGAGCATCAGCGGCTCTCTCCAGATACGGTCACGCTGCCTGCCTCTGCCCAAGCGCGGTTAGTCCGTGTTTCAGCCTCTCTCCTCTGTCTTATTAGTCCCCGTCGGCAAGTCCCAGTCCCAGTCCAAGTCCAAGTCCAAGTCAACCACAAGTCAAATTCAACCCCAAGTCCAAGCTCGCTTACTGTTAGGTACAGTTTCCCTCCAGGGCGGTCTTGCTGCGGACCTAACCGTGCCCTTGCTGCAACATTCGTCACTTCAACCTCCACATCCACGAGGTGACCCGAAAGTACACTGTGGACCCGAAAGTACACTGTGGACCACATCATTCAGAGTCACCGCCACACCACACGACACGACCAGGAAGAGACGCTCGAACCGACACACACACAGTCGGCAATCTGTCCGTCGGTCAATCAGTCAGTCAATCCGTCAAGTCAGTCATCAATCAGTCAATCATCAGTCATCAGTCCGTCAATCACAGTTCCGTCATCCGCTTCATCAGCCGTCTCGATTGAAATGCAACGCAAACGAATCGAACCCAAGGACTCGGCATGCACGAGAAGAACACACCACGAGTCGGAGCATAGCAAAGAGCACAAAATCACATTCATGTATTCATTCACTTCTCTTCACTGCGTGTTCACAGAACAAATGATCACCGTTGTTCTCAGTATATACCTCACATCGTCGTCAGCACCACCATTAGCATCAGCTTCAGCATCTTCAGCATTAGCGTCAACACGTCAACACATCATCGATGAATCAACGCCGCCATTCGCCACGGTCACCTGCCACACGGCCATGCGGTCGACAACCCGCACGCTGGACCTGTTCGCTGTTCACACTAGTAGTACTCGCAGTGACACGGGTGGCGCTGCGACGTCGCGCAAGACTCTCCTCGCGGTGCGCGGCATATCGACTGGACGTCGTGTACTTGAGATACCGAGCCTCCACACGCTCCAGCTTGGATTTGGACGCAGTCCCAGTCCCCGTCCTAGACCCTTGCGTCTCTTGTTGACTTGCATTTTCGTTCTCGTTCGCGTTCTCGTTCGTATTGGGGTGGTGTTGGTGTTGGTGTTGGTATTGGCGTTCGCGTTGGCGTTGGCATTCGCGCTCGCTTTTGAGTCGCGCTTCGACATCGCGGTCGTGTTTGCGTTTCGCCGTGTGTCGTTGGTGGTGTCTTGGACTCGGACTCCTTGGCGTCGACTCGCTATATCGCTATCGGCGGTTCGACTGCGACGACTTGTGTTTGTAGACAGTCTCTCAGGATCCTGACGTGGCGCGAGATCGCGAGAGCCGCGTGCATGTCCTGACACACGTCGGTGGCTTTCTTCACTGCCGGAAACAACGCTAGCACCGGCAGCGCATCAGCAGCGGCAGCGGCCGCGGCAGCGGCACCAGCACCAGCACCAGCACCGACACACACCTGGACGGACCCGACCACCACCACGACCAGCTGCGCGAGCGTCAGCCACACTGCAAACGCTTGTACCATGCCTCGCCATAGAGCTGTTCCAAGGCCCGGGTCTTCGTGTCACCGTCGTTCTTGGTGGTGCAGGTGTTGTCACCGTCGTTGGTGTTGGTGTCGGCGTTGGCGTTGGTGTTGGTGTCGGCGTCGGCATCGTTGTCGATGGACTGACTGACGACATCAACGTTGGTGCCGCTGCTGGATTGGATCTCGATGTGCGCGTGCAGGGCATTGATGTGCGTGCGCGCGGCATTGTCTGTGTGGACGTCTGCGATGGTGGCTGCGTCCGTGACGGCTTGGGCTTGGGTTTGGGTGTCCGATTGGTCGTCGATTCCTGCGGCTGTGTCGAGCTGAAGGCGGCGGCTGGCTCGACGGCAGGCGCCGGTTGTGGCCCAGAGTCGAGCTCGTGCTCGAGCTCGGGCTCGGGTTCAGACTCGGGCGTGGGCGTGGGCGTGGGCGTGGGCGTGGGCGTGGACTTGGACTTGGACTCAGCAACGTCCGTCGACTTGGACTCAGCAACGTCGGTCACTCGAGCGTGCGGCAGGCGACGTGGGCTGGCCTTCGCTGGCGTTGGGTTCGATCCATCTCGGCGTTCACGACCAAGCATCCGTTGACGCCGCAACTCAGACTGACCATGAGGTTGAGGCTGGGAAGTTGGTTGACGGTGCCGCGGAAGCGGACACGTTGGCTGATATGGACGTGGACGTCGAGGCTCTGGCTGCACTTTGGAAGGGTCGGTTGAGCCAGCTTCGACGACAGCACCTTGAGCGCCGACTGAAGCGCCGACTGAATTGTCCACCTGGACGCTCGCAACAGTAGCAGCATTAGCGTCGGTAGCATCAGCGATGGCATCGGCCGGAGGAGCACTCGCTTCAACATGACCATGCACGCCGCCGAGCGCACGACATCGATCCACAGATGGTTCTTCTTCTGCAACCGTCACTGAAGCCGACTGGACATCGCTCGACGAATTGTCTCCCTCTTGCTTATGAGCCGCAGACAAAGGTGCAGGTTCGTTCGTCTTGTGTACACCACGCTCTCGAATAGTAGGAGATACATGAACTTCAGCTTGTGCCAATGTCAACGGCTCGACACGATCATCCGCCGATGCCACCGATTGCTCGTGCTCACCCTCAGCACAAGCTGAACGTGGAATCGAAATGCGCTCGCATCCGTATTCACGCATCGGCTCTCGCTCCGGCGTCATCTCCGACCGCTGCTGCGACTGCGGCGGCGGGACGGTCACTGACTCTGCCTGTACCCGTGACTCGGACTCGGGCTCGGACTCTTGCTCTCGCTTCTGCTTCTGCTCTTGTTGTTGTTGCCGCATCTGTTGCTGTAGATTGCGCCTAGGCAGACCGCGTCGTGCGCGCACGCTCGAAGCTGAAGCCGACGCTGAAGCTGAAGCCGAAACCGAGCTCGAAGTCGACATCTCGACCGCTTGCTTCGCGTCCTTGCACTTGGATGCGTTCAACACGTCAAGCCGTGCACTTCCAACGAGTCGGTCTTCCACCAGCGCAGTGAACTCTTCGTCCTATTTGTCAAACGACAACGAACAGCAACGACACAACAAACAAACGACAGACGTGGGTTGCATGTCAGACCTTCTGTCCGTCCGTCACACATGCCACGTGTGGCATTGTGAATGCACCAACAAGTTGTTGGCAACAACGCAAGTCAGCAACACCACGTACCCCGAAAGCTTGACGCACGAACTGCAGACCTTTTCTTGTGACAGTCTTGCACTCGACGACCTTGCACTTGAGGAATACCGATGCTTGGGCCAGTAGCAGTGACTCCGACGCTTGCACGTACGATCTGATCATCGATGTGTCCATCGCTTCAACACACTTCCAAGTGTACGTGGCGATCTAATGTCACATAGACAGACACCGACACCGACACAGACACAGACACAGGCATTAATACCAGCGACAACAGTGTACATGTGTACATGCACTCCCTCCCTCAACAAATCCATTTCGAACACGACAATACTCACCACTGCGATCGCCTTCGCCTTTTTCTCGCTCCTGCTCCGTGCAATCAACTCTCTCAACACTGCGTCGCCAGACCAGCGAGAGACGCATGTGTCCAGTGCGCGGAGCGCCAGCTCCCGAATAAAGTGTTTCTCCGCCGTCGATCGATGAAGCAACAGTCCCACGACCACCGCTAGATGATCCTCCATCGTACTCGGTGGCAGACACGCCACCAGATCCTCGACGCACAGCAACGCATTACGAGCCATCGCGGATCGCAAGTTCGTCGCTGCTGGACATACGAGAACGTCGAGTGCGCGCGCTCTGTTACATTAGTCATTCCACATTTCCACATTCACGCAGCACATCCAACGTCAGCGTCAGCCATCTTCTCTATCCGCCCGCAACAAAAAGCAACATGAAGTTGTACAAAGTCGCATGCAACCGGTACGTACATCGATAGTTGTGCTTCCAGTTGCGCTGCATGGTGAATCGCCATGCGTCTCAAACTGTCGATCGCCGCGTACTGGGCGGCCCAGATGGCGCCTTCCTCCTTCGCGTTGTCGAGCGCACACTGCAGCGTTTTCATCTCGCTGTCGGGGTCGGCGGATGGCTGGATCTCTTCCCGGCTCAGCACGGTCACGACATATAGCTCTCCTTCTGGGCGCCGTCCATGCCTCTCTCGTCTGTCGTGAGGACGAGCTCGGGCACAAGTGCGCCCTGTCCGCCTTCCTTCGTCTCTGTTTCGTTCGACGCATGCACCTGCGTGTCCTCTGCGTGTCCTGCGTGTCCGTCTGCGTGTCCGTCTGCGGTGTAGTGTGCGGTGTAGTGTGCACCTCCGTCTGCGTCTGCATCTCCGTCTGTGCGGACATGTCGTCGTCAGCGATGATCGATGCGCGAGTTGAGGTGTCCGTCCTGATATCGGTCTCGATCTCGGTCTTCGTCTCAGTCTCAGTCTCTGTCTTGTAATTGTCCGCTGCGACGTACTCTTCACAGTGGGGTTCGTGCGTCAGGCTTGGAACTCGGATGGCATCGCAGTCGCTGATCTCGCTGCTGTTGATTGCCAACGTTGGCGCAATATCAGCTGGAGTCATCGATGCGAGCGAGCTGAGGTTGACATGCGAGTCCGACTTTGACTGGGACTCTGGTTCGGACTCGGACTCGGACTCGGACTCGGACTCGGACTGCGAGTTCGACGCCGACGCCGATGCCGATGCCGACTCCGACTCCGACTCCGTCTCCGAGTCTGTGGTCAACCGCAAGCCTGATTCCGAATCGTTCTCGAGCTTGGCTTGTGTCATCAGCTGCTCGTTCAGACTGCGTTGCGAATCGAGCTCATGCTGCGCTTGTTGCACACTTGCCTTGGCGTCTTGCAATCTGGCTGCCTCCATGTAAACGTCGTCCATGACGTTCCAAAACAGACTCAGTGTATCACACAGCGCAAACATTGGCGCCTCCAGAGCAAGCGTCAAACCCTTGGTCAACTCCGTCAAAATCGCATTCATGTCGTTCACATGGACGATCGCCGTTCGTCGCGCCCGGTCAAAGTCGGACAAGACTCCACGCTCCATGAAGGTATTGCCACCGTCAGCGCCGTACAATCTTGACATCAGCAGAGACACCGCCTGTTCCATCGTCGCTTCCGCGGCCTGCTGCTTGCGCTTTGTGAGTCCCTCGACGCTGACGCTGGCGCTGACGCTGACGCGCGACGCCGACGCCGACGCCGACGCGCGATCGTACGGCCATTGCTTCGGCCGCTTGCGATAGCAAGCCCAATCCACTCGACGATACGAGCGCTTGCCTCATGAAACGACTTGAGCGTCGCCTGCGCGTGCTCGTACTCTTGCGCGGGACTCATCTTCACTTCCACGTTCATGTTCATGTATCTTTGCTGATCTTGATCCCATTTGCATTTGCTGTCGTCTTCTTCGTTGTCTCCTTCTCTTTCTTGTTGTCGCTGCCGTGAGTCGTCGTCTTCCGCTTGGGCGTCGTGAAGTCCGGCCGAAGCCAAAGCCGAAGCAGACGCGAAGCCGAAGCAGAAGCAGAAGCAGAAGCCGAAGCCGAAGCAGCTGAAGCAGAAGCCAAGCAGAAGCGTCGATCGCCGACGATGGCGGTGTCTGGAGCTGCGGCTGTGATTCCAGTTTTGAACAACCGATCGCGCCTCCGACGACAGCTGCTGGTTGATGAAGGCGAGCATCTGCGCCTGTTGCAGCACGATCTGCGCGTTCATTCGCTCGTCTTCGGTGGCTTCTTGAAGCCGCGCGACTTGTTCCTGAGCAGCGACGACAGCGCTCTCGTACGCCCACAGCTCGTCCAGCATCGGACCGAGCGCCGCCTCGATCGTCGTCGTCAGCAGCAAGACCGACGACAGGATCGTCTCTTCCGACACGACGGCGGTGCCGCTCTCGTCGTCGATCTCCACGAAGACGCCGCCATCGCTGTGGCTCTGGCTGTGGCTGTGGCTGTGGCTATCGAAGCCGCAGTCGATATCACCGCCATCCTGATCGCAGTCCTGGCTGTGGCCGTCGCATTCGCTGCGGCCATACACTTGGCGGTTGAACGTGTCGATGCTCGCCCGCACCGCGTCGCCGACACGGACGATGATCTGCGTCGTGTGCGCGGCGCCCTCCTCGGGGGAGACGTAGTGGTGGTAGTTGTTCATGTGCGTGCTCGTATTCGTCATGTCCATGACGGTCGTTCGTTGGCTTTGTGTCTTTGTGTCCAAACGCACAGTGAGCATGAAGGTCGCCCCCACTCACTCTGGGCGCCAATGTGCAGTGGTGGGTCGTGACCTCGCGTAATTTACGGAGAACACGCGTGACGACATCCCCGAGACCACCGTCCGCAGCAGCGACGACTCCCAGAGCGAGAGCGCGAGATCGCGCGTGTGGTCGGTGGCTGTCGTGCTCGCGACGAGCAGCGAGCAGCGCCGGAGAGATGGCGCAGCGGTGGTCATGCGGCATGGCGCGCATTGCCGTCGTTTGGCTCTCCTGTGGGTGAAATGGGTCCGTCGGTCGGAGGGTCGGATGGTCGGTCCAATTGGACGTGTAGATGAAATCTTTCCGGAAAGCTTTCGGAGCAGCGCGTTCAAAAGTTTGGAGCAGCAGGTCGCTCGCGCGAGGTAGATGACGACGCTGCGTTGTGTGGTGTATCTCCGTCTTAGCGACATGAGCAGCAGCGACTCTCTCCAGATACGGTCACGCTGCCTGCCTCTGCCCAAGCGCGGTTAGTCCGTGTTTCAGCCTCTCTCCTCTGTCTTATTAGTCCCCGTCGGCAAGTCCCAGTCCCAGTCCAAGTCCAAGTCCAAGTCAACCACAAGTCAAGTTCAACCCCAAGTCCAAGCTCGATTACTGTTAGGTACAGTTTCCCTCCAGGGCGGTCTTGCTGCGGACCTAACCGTGCCCTTGCTGCAACATTCGTCACTTCAACCTCCACATGCAGCAGGTGACCCGAAAGTACGCTGTGGACCACATCATTCAGAGTCACCGCCACACGACACGACACGACCAGGAAGAGAAGCTCGAACCGACACACACACCCGACAGTCAGTCAGTCAGTCGGTCAATCCGTCGGCCAATCCGTCAGTCAGTCAGTCAGTCAGTCAATCCGTCAATCAGTCAGTCAATTACTCAATCAGTCAATCAGTCCGTTGCTTACTAGCCGCTTCATGCCGCCTCGTGCATCCTTGACCCAATGCAACGCAAACGAATCGAACCCAAGGACTCGGCATGCACGAGAAGAACACACCACGAGTCGGAGCATAGCAAAGAGCACAAAATCACATTCATGTATTCATTCACTTCTTCTTCACTGCGTGTTCACAGAACAAATGGTCACCGTTGTTCTCAGTATATATCCTCACATCGTCTTCAGCACCACCATTAGCATCAGCATCGTGTCTTCAGCATTAGCGTCAACACGTCAACACATCAATCGATGAATCAACGCCGCCATTCGCCACGGTCACCTGCCACACGGCCATGCGGTCGACAACCCGCACGCTGGACCTGTTCGCTGTTCACACTAGTAGTACTCGCAGTGACACGGGTGGCGCTGCGACGTCGCGCAAGACTCTCCTCGCGGTGCGCGGCATATCGACTGGACGTCGTGTACTTGAGATACCGAGCCTCCACACGCTCCAGCTTGGATTTGGACGCAGTCCCAGTCCCCGTCCTAGACCCTTGCGTCTCTTGTTGACTTGCATTTTCGTTCTCGTTCGCGTTCTCGTTCGTATTGGGGTTGGTGTTGGTGTTGGTGTTGGTATTGGCGTTCGCGTTGGCGTTGGCATTCGCGCTCGCTTTTGAGTCGCGCTTCGACATCGCGGTCGTGTTTGCGTTTCGCCGTGTGTCGTTGGTGGTGTCTTGGACTCGGACTCCTTGGCGTCGACTCGCTATATCGCTATCGGCGGTTCGACTGCGACGACTTGTGTTTGTAGACAGTCTCTCAGGATCCTGACGTGGCGCGAGATCGCGAGAGCCGCGTGCATGTCCTGACACACGTCGGTGGCTTTCTTCACTGCCGGAAACAACGCTAGCACCGGCAGCGGCATCAGCAGCGGCAGCGGCCGCGGCAGCGGCACCAGCACCAGCACCAGCACCGACACCGACACCTGGACGGACCCGACCACCACCACGACCAGCTGCGCGAGCGTCAGCCACACTGCAAACGCTTGTACCATGCCTCGCCATAGAGCTGTTCCAAGGCCCAGGTCTTCGTGTCACCGTCGTTCTAGGTGGTGTAGGTGTTGTCGCCGTCGGTGTTGGTGTCGGCGTTGGCGTTGGCGTTGGCGTCGGCATCGTTGTCGATAGACTGACTGACGACATCAACGTTGGTGCCGCTGCTGGATTGGATCTCGATGTGCGCGTGCAGGGCATTGATGTGCGTGCGCGCGGCATCGCCTGTGTGGACGTCTGCGATGGTGCCTGCGTTCGTGACGGCTTGGGCTTGGGTTTGGGTGTCCGATTGGTCGTTGATTCCTGCGGCTGTGTCGAGCTGAAGGCGGCGGCTGGCTCGACGGCAGGCGTCGGTTGTGGCCCAGAGTCGAGCTCGTGCTCGAGCTCGGGCTCGGGCTCGGGTTCGGACTCGGGCGTGGGCGTGGGCGTGGACTTGGACTTGGCCTCAGCAACGTCCGTCGACTTGGACTCAGCAACGTCGGTCACTCGAGCGTGCGGCAGGCGACGTGGGCTGGCCTTCGCTGGCGTTGGGTTCGATCCATCTCGGCGTTCACGACCAAGCATCCGTTGACGCCGCAACTGGGACTGACCATAAGGTTGAAGCTGGGAAGTTGGTTGACGGTGCCGCGGAAGCGGACACGTTGGCTGATATGGACGTGGACTTGGACGTGGAGGCTCCGGTTGCACTTTGGAAGGGTTGGTTGAGCCAGCTTCGACGACAGCACCTTGAGCGCCGACTGAATTGTCCACCTGGACGCTCGCAACAGTAGCAGCATTAGCGTCGGTAGCATCAGCGATGGTATCGGCCGGAGGAGCACTCGCTTCAACATGGCCATGCACGCCGCCGAGCGCACGACATCGATCCACAGATGGTTCTTCTTCTGCAACCGTCACTGAAGCCGACTGGACATCGCTCGACGAATTGTCTCCCTCTTGCTTATGAGCCGCAGACAAAGGTGCAGGTTCGTTCGTCTTGTGTACACCACGCTCTCGAATAGTAGGAGATACATGAACTTCAGCTTGTGCCAATGTCAACGGCTCGACACGATCATCCGCCGATGCCACCGATTGCTCGTGCTCACCCTCAGCGCAAGGTGAACGTGGAGTCGAAATGCGCTCGCATCCGTATTCACGCGTCGGCTCTCGCTCTGGCGTCATCTCCGACCGCTGCTGCGACTGCGGCGGCAGGACAGTCACTGACTCTGTCTGAGCCCTTGACTCGGACTCGGGCTCGGACTCTTGCTCTCGCTTCTGCTCTTGTTGTTGTTGCCGCATCTGTTGCCGTAGATTGCGCCTTGGCAGACCGCGTCGTGCGCGCACGCTCGAAGCTGAAGTCGAAGCTGAGCTCGAAGTCGACATCTCGACCGCTTGCTTCGTGTCCTTGCACTTGGATGCGTTCAACACGTCAAGCCGTGCACTTCCACCGAGTCGGTCTTCCACCAGCGCAGTGAACTCTTCGTCCTATTTGTCAAACGGTAACGAACAGCAACGACACAACAAACAAACGACAGACGTGGGTTGCATGTCAGACCTTCTGTCCGTCCTTTGTGTTCACACATGCCACGTGTGGCATTGTGAATGCACCAACAAGTTGTTGGCAACAACGCAAGTCAGCAACACCACGTACCCCGAGGACTTGACGCACGAACTGCAGACCTTTTCTTGTGACAGTCTTGCACTCGACGACCTTGCACTTGAGGAATACCGATGCTTGGGCCAGTAGCGGTGACTCCGACGCTTGCACGTACGATCTGATCATCGATGTGTCCATCGCTTCAACACACTTCCAAGTGTACGTGGCGATCTAATGTCACATAGACAGACACCGACACAGACACAGACACAGGCATTAATACCAGCGACAACAGTGTACATGTGTACATGCACTCCCTCCCTCAACAAATCCATTCCGAACACGACAATACTCACCACTGCGATCGCCTTCGCCTTTTTCTCGCTCCTGCTCCGTGCAATCAACTCTCTCAACACTGCGTCGCCAGACCAGCGAGAGACGCATGTGTCCAGTGCGCGGAGCGCCAGCTCCCGAATAAAGTGTTTCTCCGCCGTCGATCGATGAAGCAACAGTCCCACGACCACCGCTAGATGATCCTCCATCGTACTCGGTGGCAGACACGCCACCAGATCCTCGACGCACAGCAACGCATTACGAGCCATCGCGGATCGCAAGTTCGTCGCTGCTGGACATACGAGAACGTCGAGTGCGCGCGCTCTGTTACATTAGACATTCCACATTTCCACATTCACGCAGCACATCCAACGTCAGCGTCAGCCATCTTCTCTATCCGCCCGCAACAAAAAAGCAACATGAAGTTGTACAAAGTCGCATGCAACCGGTACGTACATCGATAGTTGTGCTTCCAGTTGCGCTGCATGGTGAATCGCCATGCGTCTCAAACTGTCGATCGCCGCGTACTGGGCGGCCCAGATGGCGCCTTCCTCCTTCGCGTTGTCGAGCGCACCCTGCAGCGTTTTCATCTCGCTGTCGGGGTCGGCGGATGGCTGGATCTCTTCCCGGCTCAGCACGGTCACGACATACAGCTCTCCTTCTGGGGCGCCGTCCATGCCTCTCTCGTCTGTCGTGAGGACGAGCTCGGGCACAAGTGCGGCCTGTCCGCCTTCCTTCGTCTCTGTTTCGTTCGACGCATGCACCTGCGTGTCCGTCTGCGTGTCCGTCTGCGTGTCCGTCTGCGTGTCCGTCTGCGGTGTAGTGTGCGGTGTAGTGTGCACCTCCATCTGCGTCTGCATCTGCGTATGTGCGGACATGTCGTCGTCAGCGATGATCGATGCGCGAGTTGAGGTGTCCGTCCTGATATCGGTCTCGATCTCGGTCTTCGTGTCAGTCTCAGTCTCTGTCTTGTAATTGTCCGCTCCGACGTACTCTTCAGAGTGGGGTTCGTGCGTCAGGCTTGGACCTCGGATGGCATCGCAGTCGCTGATCTCGCTGCTGTTGTTTGCCAACGTTGTCGCAATATCAGCTGGAGTCATCGATGCGAGCGAGCTGGGGTTGACATGCGAGTCCGACTTTGACTAGGACTCTCGTTCGGACTCGGACTCGGACTCGGACTCGGACTGCGAGTTCGACGCCGACGCCGATGCCGACTCCGACTCCGACTCCGTCTCCGAGTCTGTGGTCAACCGCAAGCGAGATTCCGAATCGTTCTCGAGCTTGGCTTGTGTCATCAGCTGCTCGTTCAGACTGCGTTGCGAATCGAGCTCATGCTGCGCTTGTTGCACACTTGCCTTGGCGTCTTGCAATCTGGCTGCCTCCATGTAAACGTCGTCCATGACGTTCCAAAACAGACTCAGTGTATCACACAGCGCAAACATTGGCGCCTCCAGAGCAAGCGTCAAACCCTTGGTCAACTCCGTCAAAATCGCATTCATGTCGTTCACATGGACGATCGCCGTTCGTCGCGCCCGGTCAAAGTCGGACAAGACTCCACGCTCCATGAAGGTATTGCCACCGTCAGCGCCGTACAATCTTGACATCAGCAGAGACACCGCCTGTTCCATCGTCGCTTCCGCGGCCTGCTGCTTGCGCTTTGTGAGTCCCTCGACGCTGACGCTGACGCTGGCGCTGACGCTGACGCCGACGCCGACGCCGACACTGGCGCCGATCGTACGGCCATTGCTTCGGCCGCTTGCGATAACAAGCCCAATCCACTCGACGATACGAGCGCTTGCCTCGTGAAACGTCTTGAGCGTCGCCTGCGCGTGCTCGTACTCTTGCGCGGGACTCATCTTCACTTCCACGTTCATGTTCATGTATCTTTGCTGATCTTGATCCCATTTGCATTTGCTGTCGTCTTCTTCGTTGTCTCCTTCTCTTTCTTGTTGTCGCTGTCGTGGGTCGTCGTCTTCCGCTTGGGCGTCGTGAGGTCCGGCCGAAGCCGACGCCAAAGTCAAAGCCGAAGCAGAAGCAGAAGCAGAAGCCGAAGCAGAAGCAGAAGCAGAAGCCGAAGCCGAAGCAGCAGCTGAAGCAGAAGCACAAGCACACACAGAAGCGTCGATCGCCGACGATGGCGGTGTCTGGAGCTGCGGCTGTGATTCCATTGTTTGAACAAGCGATCGCGCCTCCGACGACAGCTGCTGGTTGATGAAGGCGAGCATCTGCGCCTGTTGCAGCACGATCTGCGCGTTCATTCGCTCGTCTTCGGTGGCTTCTTGAAGCCGCGCGACTTGTTCCTGAGCAGCGACGACAGCGCTCTCGTACGCCCACAGCTCGTCCAGCATCGGACCGAGCGCCGCCTCGATCGTCGTCGTCAGCAGCAAGACTGACGACAGGATCGTCTCTTCCGACACAACGGCGGTGCCGCTCTCGTCGTCGATCTCCACGAAGACGCCGCCATCGCCTCGTGGCTCGCTGTGGCTGTGTTTATCGAAGCCGCAGTCGATATCACCGCCATCCTGATCGCAGTCCTGGCTGTGGCCGTCGCATTCGCTGCGGCCATACACTTGGCGGTTGAACGTGTCGATGCTCGCGCGCACCGCGTCGCCGACACGGACGATGATCTGCGTCGTGTGCGCGGCGCCCTCCTCGGGGGAGACGTAGTGGTGGTAGTTGTTCATGTGCGTGCTCGTATTCGTCATGTCCATGACGGTCAAAGGTCGTTCGTTGGCTTTGTGTCTTTGTGTCCAAACGCACAGTGAGCATGAAGGTCGCCCCCACTCACTCTGGGCGCCAATGTGCAGTGGTGGGTCGTGACCTCGCGTAATTTACGGAGAACACGCGTGACGACATCCCCGAGACCACCGTCCGCAGCAGCGACGACTCCCAACGAGCGAGAGCGCGAGATCGCGCGTGTGGTCGGTGGCTGTCGTGCTCGCGACGAGCAGCGAGCAGCGCCGGAGAGATGGCGCAGCGGTGGTCATGCGGCATGGCGCGCATTGCCGTCGTTTGGCTCTCCTGTGGGTGAAATGGGTCCGTCGGTCGGAGGGTCGGATGGTCGGTCCAATTGGACGTGTAGATGAAATCTTTCCGGAAAGCTTTCGGAGCAGCGCGTTCAAAAGTTTGGAGCAGCAGGTCGCTCGCGCGAGGTAGATGACGACGCTGCGTTGTGTGGTGTATCTCCGTCTTAGCGACATGAGCAGCAGCGACTCTCTCCAGATACGGTCACGCTGCCTGCCTCCGCCCAAGCGCGGTTAGTCCGTGTTTCAGTCTCTCTCCTCTGTCTTCGTCCCCGTCGGCAAGTCCAAGTCCAAGTCCAAGTCCAAGTCCAAGTCCAAGTCAACCACAAGTCAAGTTCAACCCCAAGTCCAAGCTCGATTACTGTTAGGTACAGTTTCCCTCCAGGGCGGTCTTGCTGCGGACCTAACCGTGCCCTTGCTGCAACATTCGTCACTTCAACCTCCACATGCAGCAGGTGACCCGAAAGTACGCTGTGGACCACATCATTCAGAGTCACCGCCACACGACACGACACGACCAGGAAGAGAAGCTCGAACCGACACACACACCCGACAGTCAGTCAGTCAGTCGGTCAATCCGTCGGCCAATCCGTCAGTCAGTCAGTCAGTCAGTCAATCCGTCAATCAGTCAGTCAATTACTCAATCAGTCAATCAGTCCGTTGCTTACTAGCCGCTTCATGCCGCCTCGTGCATCCTTGACCCAATGCAACGCAAACGAATCGAACCCAAGGACTCGGCATGCACGAGAAGAACACACCACGAGTCGGAGCATAGCAAAGAGCACAAAATCACATTCATGTATTCATTCACTTCTCTTCACTGCGTGTTCACAGAACAAATGTCACCGTTGCTCAGTATATATCCTCACATCGTCTTCAGCACCACCATTAGCATCAGCATCGTGTCTTCAGCATCCGCATCGCATCAGCATCAGCATCGTGTCTTCAGCATTAGCGTCAACACGTCAACACGCATCGATGAATCAACGCCGCCATTCGCCACGGTCACCTGCCACACGGCCATGCGGTCGACAACCCGCACGCTGGACCTGTTCGCTGTTCACACTAGTAGTACTCGCAGTGACACGGGTGGCGCTGCGACGTCGCGCAAGACTCTCCTCGCGGTGCGCGGCATATCGACTGGACGTCGTGTACTTGAGATACCGAGCCTCCACACGCTCCAGCTTGGATTTGGACGCTGTCCCAGTCCCCGTCCTAGACCCTTGCGTCTCTTGTTGACTTGCATTTTCGTTCTCGTTCGCGTTCTCGTTCGTATTGGGGTTGGTGTTGGTGTTGGTGTTGGTATTGGCGTTCGCGTTGGCGTTGGCATTCGCGCTCGCTTTTGAGTCGCGCTTCGACATCGCGGTCGTGTTTGCGTTTCGCCGTGTGTCGTTGGTGGTGTCTTGGACTCGGACTCCTTGGCGTCGACTCGCTATATCGCTATCGGCGGTTCGACTGCGACGGCTTGTGTTTGCAGACAGTCTCTCAGGATCCTGACGTGGCGCGAGATCGCGAGAGCCGCGTGCATGTCCTGACACACGTCGGTGGCTTTCTTCACTGCCGGAAACAACGCTAGCACCGGCAGCGGCATCAGCAGCGGCAGCGGCAGCGGCACCAGCACCAGCACCAGCACCGACACCGACACCTGGACGGACCCGACCACCACCACGACCAGCTGCGCGAGCGTCAGCCACACTGCAAACGCTTGTACCATGCCTCGCCATAGAGCTGTTCCAAGGCCCAGGTCTTCGTGTCACCGTCGTTCTAGGTGGTGCAGGTGTTGTCACCGTCGTTGGTGTTGGTGTCGGCGTTGGCGTTGGCGTTGGCGTCGGCATCGTTGTCGATGGACTGACTGACGACATCAACGTTGGTGCCGCTGCTGGATTGGATCTCGATGTACGCGTGCAGGGCATTGATGTGCGTGCGCGCGGCATTGTCTGTGTGGACGTCTGCGATGGTGGCTGCGTCCGTGACGGCTTGGGCTTGGGTTTGGGTGTCCGATTGGTCGTTGATTCCTGCGGCTGTGTCGAGCTGAAGGCGGCGGCTGGCTCGACGGCAGGCGCCGGTTGTGGCCCAGAGTCGAGCTCGTGCTCGAGCTCGGGCTCGGGTTCAGACTCGGCGTCGGGCGTGGCGTGGGCGTGGGCGTGGGCGTGGGCGTGGGCGTGGACTTGGACTTGGCCTCAGCAACGTCCGTCGACTTGGACTCAGCAACGTCGGTCACTCGAGCGTGCGGCAGGCGACGTGGGCTGGCCTTCGCTGGCGTTGGGTTCGATCCATCTCGGCGTTCACGACCAAGCATCCGTTGACGCCGCAACTCGGACTGACCATAAGGTTGAGGCTGGGAAGTTGGTTGACGGTGCCGCGGAAGCGGACACGTTGGCTGATATGGACGTGGACTTGGACGTCGAGGCTCTGGCTGCACTTTGGAAGGGTCGGTTGAGCCAGCTTCGACGACAGCACTTTGAGCGCCGACTGAATTGTCCACATGGACGCTCGCAACAGTAGCAGCATTAGCGTCGGTAGCATCAGCGATGGCATCGGCTGGAGGAGCACTCGCTTCAACATGACCATGCACGCCGCCGAGCGCACGACATCGATCCACAGATGGTTCTTCTTCTGCAACCGTCACTGAAGCGACTGGACATCGCTCGACGAATTGTCTCCCTCTTGCTTATGAGCCGCAGACAAAGGTGCAGGTTCGTTCGTCTTGTGTACACCACGCTCTCGAATAGTAGGAGATACATGAACTTCAGCTTGTGCCAATGTCAACGGCTCGACACGATCATCCGCCGATGCCACCGATTGCTCGTGCTGACCCTCAGCGCAAGGTGAACATGGAATCGAAATGCGCTCGCATCCGTATTCACGCGTCGGCTCTCGCTCTGGCGTCATCTCCGACCGCTGCTGCGACTGCGGCGGCAGGACAGTCACTGACTCTGTCTGAGCCCTTGACTCGGACTCGGGCTCGGACTCTTGCTCTCGCTTCTGCTCTTGTTGTTGTTGCCGCATCTGTTGCCGTAGATTGCGCCTTGGCAGACCGCGTCGTGCGCGCACGCTCGAAGCTGACGCTGAAGCCGAAGCCGAAGCCGAAGCCGAGCTCGAAGTCGACATCTCGACCGCTTGCTTTGTGTCCTTGCACTTGGATGCGTTCAACACGTCAAGCCGTGCACTTCCAACGAGTCGGTCTTCCACCAGCGCATTGAACTCTTCGTCCTATTTGTCAAACGACAACGAACAGCAACGACACAACAAACAAACGACAGACGTGGGTTGCATGTCAGACCTTCTGTCCGTCCTTTGTGTTCACACATGCCACGTGTGGCATTGTGAATGCACCAACAAGTTGTTGGCAACAACGCAAGTCAACAACACCACGTACCCCGAGGACTTGATGCACGAACTGCAGACCTTTTCTTGTGACAGTCTTGCACTCGACGACCTTGCACTTGAGGAATACCGATGCTTGGGCCAGTAGCAGTGACTCCGACGCTTGCACGTACGATCTGATCATCGATGTGTCCATCGCTTCAACACACTTCCAAGTGTACGTGGCGATCTAATGTCACATAGACAGACACCGACACAGACACCGACACAGGCATTAATACCAGCGACAACAGTGTACATGTGTACATGCACTCCCTCCCTCAAAAATCCATTCCGAACACGACAATACTCACCACTGCGATCGCCTTCGCCTTTTTCTCGCTCCTGCTCCGTGCAATCAACTCTCTCAACACTGCGTCGCCAGACCAGCGAGAGACGCATGTGTCCAGTGCGCGGAGCGCCAGCTCCCGAATAAAGTGTTTCTCCGCCGTCGATCGATGAAGCAACAGTCCCACGACCACCGCTAGATGATCCTCCATCGTACTCGGTGGCAGACACGCCACCAGATCCTCGACGCACAGCAACGCATTACGAGCCATCGCGGATCGCAAGTTCGTCGCTGCTGGACATACGAGAACGTCGAGTGCGCGCGCTCTGTTACATTAGTCATTCCACATTTCCACATTCACGCAGCACATCCAACGTCAGCGTCAGCCATCTTCTCTATCCGCCCGCAACAAAAAGCAACATGAAGTTGTACAAAGTCGCATGCAGCCGGTACGTACATCGATAGTTGTGCTTCCAGTTGCGCTGCATGGTGAATCGCCATGCGTCTCAAACTGTCGATCGCCGCGTACTGGGCGGCCCAGATGGCGCCTTCCTCCTTCGCGTTGTCGAGCGGACTCGGACTCGGACTCGGACTCGGACTCGGACTCGGACTCGGACTCGGACTGCGAGTTCGACGCCGACGCCGACGCCGACGCCGACGCCGACTCCGTCTCCGAGTCTGTGGTCAACCGCAAGCGAGATTCCGAATCGTTCTCGAGCTTGGCTTGTGTCATCAGCTCCTCGTTCAGACTGCGTTGCGAATCGAGCTCATGCTGCGCTTGTTGCACACTTGCCTTGGCGTCCTGCAATCTGGCTGCCTCCATGTAAACGTCGTCCATGACGTTCCAAAACAGACTCAGTGTATCACACAGCGCAAACATTGGCGCCTCCAGAGCAAGCGTCAAACCCTTGGTCAACTCCGTCAAAATCGCATTCATGTCGTTCACGTGGACGATCACCGTTCGTCGCGCCCGGTCGAAGTCGGACAAGACTCCACGCTCCATGAAGGTATTGCCACCGTCAGCGCCGTACAATCTTGACATCAGCAGAGACACCGCCTGTTCCATCGTCGCTTCCGCGGCCTGCTGCTTGCGCTTTGTGAGTCCCTCGACGCTGACGCTGGCGCTGACGCTGGCGCTGACGCTGACGCCGACGCCGACGCCGACGCCGACACTGGCGCCGATCGTACGGCCATTGCTTCGGCCGCTTGCGATAGCGAGCCCAATCCACTCGACGATACGAGCGCTTGCCTCATGAAACGACTTGAGCGTCTCATGCGCGTGCTCGTACTCTTGCGCGGGACTCATCTTCACTTCCACGTTCATGTTCATGTATCTTTGCTGGTCTTGATCCCATTTGCATTTGCTGTCGTCTTCTTCGTTGTCTCCTTCTCTTTCTTGTTGTCGCTGCCGTGAGTCGTCGTCTTCCGCTTGGGCGTCGTGAAGTCCGGCCGAAGCCAAAGCAGAAGCAGACGCCGAAGCAGAAGCAGAAGCTGAAGCCGAAGCCGAAGCAGAAGCGTCGATCGCCGACGATGGCGGTGTCTGGAGCTGCGGCTGTGATTCCAGGCTTTGAACAACCGATCGCGCCTCCGACGACAGCTGCTGGTTAATGAAGGCGAGCATCTGCGCCTGTTGCAGCACGATCTGCGCGTTCATTCGCTCGTCTTCGGTGGCTTCTTGAAGCCGCGCGACTTGTTCCTGAGCAGCGACGACAGCGCTCTCGTACGCCCACAGCTCGTCCAGCATCGGACCGAGCGCCGCCTCGATCGTCGTCGTCAGCAGCAAGACTGACGACAGGATCGTCTCTTCCGACACAACGGCGGTGCCGCTCTCGTCGTCGATCTCCACGAAGACGCCGCCATCGCTGTGGCTCTGGCTGTGGCTCTGGCTGTGGCTATCGAAGCCGCAGTCGATATCACCGCCATCCTGATCGCAGTCCTGGCTGTGGCCGTCGCATTCGCTGCGGCCATACACTTGGCGGTTGAACGTGTCGATGCTCGCCCGCACCGCGTCGCCGACACGGACGATGATCTGCGTCGTGTGCGCGGCGCCCTCCTCGGGGGAGACGTAGTGGTGGTAGTTGTTCATGTGCGTGCTCGTATTCGTCATGTCCATGACGGTCGTTCGTTGGCTTTGTGTCTTTGTGTCCAAACGCACAGTGAGCATGAAGGTCGCCCCCACTCACTCTGGGCGCCAATGTGCAGTGGTGGGTCGTGACCTCGCGTAATTTACGGAGAACACGCGTGACGACATCCCCGAGACCACCGTCCGCAGCAGCGACGACTCCCAGCGAGCGAGAGCGCGAGATCGCGCGTGTGGTCGCTGGCTGTCGTGCTCGCGACGAGCAGCGAGCAGCGCCGGAGAGATGGCGCAGCGGTGGTCATGCGGCATGGCGCGCATTGCCGTCGTTTGGCTCTCCTGTGGGTGAAATGGGTCCGTCGGTCGGAGGGTCGGATGGTCGGTCCAATTGGACGTGTAGATGAAATCTTTCCGGAAAGCTTTCGGAGCAGCGCGTTCAAAAGTTTGGAGCAGCAGGTCGCTCGCGCGAGGTAGATGACGACGCTGCGTTGTGTGGTGTATCTCCGTCTTAGCGACATGAGCATCAGCGGCTCTCTCCAGATACGGTCACGCTGCCTGCCTCTGCCCAAGCGCGGTTAGTCCGTGTTTCAGCCTCTCTCCTCTGTCTTATTAGTCCCCGTCGGCAAGTCCCAGTCCCAGTCCAAGTCCAAGTCCAAGTCAACCACAAGTCAAATTCAACCCCAAGTCCAAGCTCGCTTACTGTTAGGTACAGTTTCCCTCCAGGGCGGTCTTGCTGCGGACCTAACCTCGCCCTTGCTGCAACATTCGTCACTTCAACCTCCACATCCACGAGGTGACCCGAAAGTACACTGTGGACACTGTGGACCACATCATTCAGAGTCACCGCCACACCACACGACACGACCAGGAAGAGACGCTCGAACCGACACACACACCCGGCAGTCGGCCAATCTGTCCGTCGGTCAATCAGTCAGTCAATCCGTCAGTCAGTCAATCCGTCAATCAGTCATGCAATCAGTCCGTTGCTTACTAGCCGCTTCATGCCGCCTCGTGCATCCTTGACCCAATGCAACGCAAACGAATCGAACCCAAGGACTCGGCATGCACGAGAAGAACACACCACGAGTCGGAGCATAGCAAAGAGCACAAAATCACATTCATGTATTCATTCACTTCTTCTTCACTGCGTGTTCACAGAACAAATGATCACCGTTGTCCTCAGTATATATCATCACATCGTCGTCAGCACCACCATTAGCATCAGCTTCAGCATCCGCATCCGCATCAGCATCGTGTCTTCAGCATTAGCGTCAACACGTCAACGCATCGATGAATGATCAACGCCGCCATTCGCCACGGTCACCTGCCACACGACCATGCGGTCGACAACCCGCACGCTGGACCTGTTCGCTGTTCACACTACTCGCAGTGACACGGGTGGCGCTGCGACGTCGCGCAAGACTCTCCTCGCGGTGCGCGGCATATCGACTGGACGTCGTGTACTTGAGATACCGAGCCTCCACACGCTCCAGCGTGGATTTGGACGCAGTCCCAGTCCCCGTCCTAGACCCTTGCGTCTCTTGTTGACTTGCATTCTCGTTGTCGCTCTCGTTCGTGTTGGCGTTGGCGTTGGCGTTCGCGCTCGCTTTTGAGTCGCCTTCGGGATCGCAGTCGTGTTTATGTTTCGCCGTATGTCGTTGGTGGTGTCTTGGACTCGGACTCCTTGGCGTCGACTCGCTATATAGCTATCGGCGGTTCGACTGCGACGGCTTGTGTTTGCAGACAGTCTCTCAGGATCCTGACGTGGCGCGAGATCGCGAGAGCCGCGTGCATGTCCTGACACACGTCGGTGGCTTTCTTCACTGCCGGAAACAACGCTAGCACCGACACCAGTACCAGCACCAGCAGAACCACCGACACCTGGACGGACCCGACCACCACCACGACCAGCTGCGCGAGCGTCAGCCACACTGCAAACGCTTGTACCATGCCTCGCCATAGAGCTGTTCCAAGGCCCGGGTCTTCGTGTCACCGTCGTTCTTGGTGGTGCAGGTGTTGTCACCGTCGTTGGTGTTGGTGTCGGCGTTGGCGTTGGTGTTGGTGTTGGCGTCGGCATCGTTGTCGATGGACTGACTGACGACATCAACGTTGGTGCCGCTGCTGGATTGGATCTCGATGTACGCGTGCAGGGCATTGATGTGCGTGCGCGCGGCATTGTCTGTGTGGACGTCTGCGATGGTGGCTGCGTCCGTGACGGCTTGGGCTTGGGTTTGGGTGTCCGATTGGTCGTTGATTCCTGCGGCTGTGTCGAGCTGAAGGCGGCGGCTGGCTCGACGGCAGGCGCCGGTTGTGGCCCAGAGTCGAGCTCGTGCTCGAGCTCGGGCTCGGGTTCAGACTCGGGCGTGGGCGTGGGCGTGGGCGTGGGCGTGGGCGTGGGCGTGGGCGTGGACTTGGACTTGGACTCAGCAACGTCCGTCGACTTGGACTCAGCAACGTCGGTCACTCGAGCGTGCGGCAGGCGACGTGGGCTGGCCTTCGCTGGCGTTGGGTTCGATCCATCTCGGCGTTCACGACCAAGCATCCGTTGACGCCGCAACTCGGACTGACCATGAGGTTGAGGCTGGGAAGTTGGTTGACGGTGCCGCGGAAGCGGACACGTTGGCTGATATGGACGTGGACTTGGACGTCGAGGCTCTGGCTGCACTTTGGAAGGGTCGGTTGAGCCAGCTTCGACGACAGCACCTTGAGCGCCGACTGAATTGTCCACCTGGACGCTCGCAACAGTAGCAGCATTAGCGTCGGTAGCATCAGCGATGGCATCGGCCGGAGGAGCACTCGCTTCAACATGACCATGCACGCCGCCGAGCGCACGACATCGATCCACAGATGGTTCTTCTTCTGCAACCGTCACTGAAGCCGACTGGACATCGCTCGACGAATTGTCTCCCTCTTGCTTATGAGCCGCAGACAAAGGTGCAGGTTCGTTCGTCTTGTGTACACCACGCTCTCGAATAGTAGGAGATACATGAACTTCAGCTTGTGCCAATGTCAACGGCTCGACACGATCACCCGCCGATGCCACCGATTGCTCGTGCTCACCCTCAGCGCAAGCTGAACGTGGAGTCGAAATGCGCTCGCATCCGTATTCACGCGTCGGCTCTCGCTCTGGCGTCATCTCCGACCGCTGCTGCGACTGCGGCGGCAGGACAGTCACTGACTCTGTCTGAGCCCTTGACTCGGACTCGGGCTCGGACTCTTGCTCTCGCTTCTGCTCTTGTTGTTGTTGCCGCATCTGTTGCCGTAGATTGCGCCTTGGCAGACCGCGTCGTGCGCGCACGCTCGAAGCTGAAGCTGAAGCTGAAGCTGAAGCCGAAGCTGAAGCCGAAGTCGACATCTCGACCGCTTGCTTTGTGTCCTTGCACTTGGATGCGTTCAACACGTCAAGCCGTGCACTTCCAACGAGTCGGTCTTCCACCAGCGCATTGAACTCTTCGTCCTATTTATCAAACGACAACGAACAGCAACGACACAACAAACAAACGACAGACGTGGGTTGCATGTCAGACCTTCTGTCCGTCCTTTGTGTTCACACATGCCACGTGTGGCATTGTGAATGCACCAACAAGTTGTTGGCAACAACGCAAGTCAGCAACACCACGTACCCCGAGGACTTGACGCACGAACTGCAGACCTTTTCTTGTGACAGTCTTGCACTCGACGACCTTGCACTTGAGGAATACCGATGCTTGGGCCAGTAGCAGTGACTCCGACGCTTGCACGTACGATCTGATCATCGATGTGTCCATCGCTTCAACACACTTCCAAGTGTACGTGGCGATCTAATGTCACATAGACAGACACCGACACAGACACCGACACAGGCATTAATACCAGCGACAACAGTGTACATGTGTACATGCACTCCCTCCCTCAAAAAATCCATTCCGAACACGACAATACTCACCACTGCGATCGCCTTCGCCTTTTTCTCGCTCCTGCTCCGTGCAATCAACTCTCTCAACACTGCGTCGCCAGACCAGCGAGAGACGCATGTGTCCAGTGCGCGGAGCGCCAGCTCCCGAATAAAGTGTTTCTCCGCCGTCGATCGATGAAGCAACAGTCCCACGACCACGGCTAGATGATCCTCCATCGTACTCGGTGGCAGACACGCCACCAGATCCTCGACGCACAGCAACGCATTACGAGCCATCGCGGATCGCAAGTTCGTCGCTGCTGGACATACGAGAACGTCGAGTGCGCGCGCTCTGTTACATTAGTCATTCCACATTTCCACATTCACGCAGCACATCCAACGTCAGCGTCAGCCATCTTCTCTATCCGCCCGCAACAAAAAGCAACATGAAGTTGTACAAAGTCGCATGCAGCCGGTACGTACATCGATAGTTGTGCTTCCAGTTGCGCTGCATGGTGAATCGCCATGCGTCTCAAACTGTCGATCGCCGCGTACTGGGCGGCCCAGATGGCGCCTTCCTCCTTCGCGTTGTCGAGCGGACTCGGACTCGGACTCGGACTCGGACTCGGACTCGGACTCGGACTCGGACTCGGACTCGGACTGCGAGTTCGACGCCGACGCCGACGCCGACGCCGACGCCGACTCCGTCTCCGAGTCTGTGGTCAACCGCAAGCGAGATTCCGAATCGTTCTCGAGCTTGGCTTGTGTCATCAGCTCCTCGTTCAGACTGCGTTGCGAATCGAGCTCATGCTGCGCTTGTTGCACACTTGCCTTGGCGTCCTGCAATCTGGCTGCCTCCATGTAAACGTCGTCCATGACGTTCCAAAACAGACTCAGTGTATCACACAGCGCAAACATTGGCGCCTCCAGAGCAAGCGTCAAACCCTTGGTCAACTCCGTCAAAATCGCATTCATGTCGTTCACGTGGACGATCACCGTTCGTCGCGCCCGGTCGAAGTCGGACAAGACTCCACGCTCCATGAAGGTATTGCCACCGTCAGCGCCGTACAATCTTGACATCAGCAGAGACACCGCCTGTTCCATCGTCGCTTCCGCGGCCTGCTGCTTGCGCTTTGTGAGTCCCTCGACGCTGACGCTGACGCTGGCGCTGACGCTGACGCCGACGCCGACGCCGACACTGGCGCCGATCGTACGGCCATTGCTTCGGCCGCTTGCGATAGCGAGCCCAATCCACTCGACGATACGAGCGCTTGCCTCATGAAACGACTTGAGCGTCGCCTGCGTGTGCTCGTACTCTTGCGCGGGACTCATCTTCACTTCCACGTTCATGTTCATGTATCTTTGCTGATCTTGATCCCATTTGCATTTGCTGTCGTCTTCTTCGTTGTCTCCTTCTCTTTCTTGTTGTCGCTGCCGTGAGTCGTCGTCTTCCGCTTGGGCGTCGTGAAGTCCGGCCGAAGCCAAAGCAGAAGCAGACGCCGAAGCAGAAGCAGAAGCTGAAGCCGAAGCCGAAGCAGAAGCGTCGATCGCCGACGATGGCGGTGTCTGGAGCTGCGGCTGTGATTCCAGGCTTTGAACAACCGATCGCGCCTCCGACGACAGCTGCTGGTTAATGAAGGCGAGCATCTGCGCCTGTTGCAGCACGATCTGCGCGTTCATTCGCTCGTCTTCGGTGGCTTCTTGAAGCCGCGCGACTTGTTCCTGAGCAGCGACGACAGCGCTCTCGTACGCCCACAGCTCGTCCAGCATCGGACCGAGCGCCGCCTCGATCGTCGTCGTCAGCAGCAAGACTGACGACAGGATCGTCTCTTCCGACACAACGGCGGTGCCGCTCTCGTCGTCGATCTCCACGAAGACGCCGCCATCGCTGTGGCTCTGGCTGTGGCTGTGGCTGTGGCTATCGAAGCCGCAGTCGATATCACCGCCATCCTGATCGCAGTCCTGGCTGTGGCCGTCGCATTCGCTGCGGCCATACACTTGGCGGTTGAACGTGTCGATGCTCGCCCGCACCGCGTCGCCGACACGGACGATGATCTGCGTCGTGTGCGCGGCGCCCCCTCGGGGGAACGTAGTGGTGGTAGTTGTTCATGTGCGTGCTCGTATTCGTCATGTCCATGACGGTCGTTCGTTGGCTTTGTGTCTTTGTGTCCAAACGCACAGTGAGCATGAAGGTCGCCCCCACTCACTCTGGGCGCCAATGTGCAGTGGTGGGTCGTGACCTCGCGTAATTTACGGAGAACACGCGTGACGACATCCCCGAGACCACCGTCCGCAGCAGCGACGACTCCCAGCGAGCGAGAGCGCGAGATCGCGCGTGTGGTCGCTGGCTGTCGTGCTCGCGACGAGCAGCGAGCAGCGCCGGAGAGATGGCGCAGCGGTGGTCATGCGGCATGGCGCGCATTGCCGTCGTTTGGCTCTCCTGTGGGTGAAATGGGTCCGTCAGTCGGAGGGTCGGATGGTCGGTCCAATTGGACGTGTAGATGAAATCTTTCCGGAAAGCTTTCGGAGCAGCGCGTTCAAAAGTTTGGAGCAGCAGGTCGCTCGCGCGAGGTAGATGACGACGCTGCGTTGTGTGGTGTATCTCCGTCTTAGCGACATGAGCATCAGCGGCTCTCTCCAGATACGGTCACGCTGCCTGCCTCCGCCCAAGCGCGGTTAGTCCGTGTTTCAGTCTCTCTCCTCTGTCTTCGTCCCCGTCGGCAAGTCCCAGTCCCAGTCCAAGTCCAAGTCCAAGTCCAAGTCAACCACAAGTCAAATTCAACCCCAAGTCCAAGCTCGCTTACTGTTAGGTACAGTTTCCCTCCAGGGCGGTCTTGCTGCGGACCTAACCTCGCCCTTGCTGCAACATTCGTCACTTCAACCTCCACATCCACGAGGTGACCCGAAAGTACACTGTGGACACTGTGGACCACATCATTCAGAGTCACCGCCACACCACACGACACGACCAGGAAGAGAAGCTCGAACCGACACACACACCCGGCAGTCGGCCAATCTGTCCGTCGGTCAATCAGTCAGTCAATCCGTCAGTCAGTCAATCCGTCAATCAGTCATGCAATCAGTCCGTTGCTTACTAGCCGCTTCATGCCGCCTCGTGCATCCTTGACCCAATGCAACGCAAACGAATCGAACCCAAGGACTCGGCATGCACGAGAAGAACACACCACGAGTCGGAGCATAGCAAAGAGCACAAAATCACATTCATGTATTCATTCACTTCTTCTTCACTGCGTGTTCACAGAACAAATGATCACCGTTGTCCTCAGTATATATCATCACATCGTCGTCAGCACCACCATTAGCATCAGCTTCAGCATCCGCATCCGCATCAGCATCGTGTCTTCAGCATTAGCGTCAACACGTCAACGCATCGATGAATGATCAACGCCGCCATTCGCCACGGTCACCTGCCACACGACCATGCGGTCGACAACCCGCACGCTGGACCTGTTCGCTGTTCACACTACTCGCAGTGACACGGGTGGCGCTGCGACGTCGCGCAAGACTCTCCTCGCGGTGCGCGGCATATCGACTGGACGTCGTGTACTTGAGATACCGAGCCTCCACACGCTCCAGCTTGGATTTGGACGCAGTCCCAGTCCCCGTCCTAGACCCTTGCGTCTCTTGTTGACTTGCATTCTCGTTGTCGCTCTCGTTCGTGTTGGCGTTGGCGTTGGCGTTCGCGCTCGCTTTTGAGTCGCCCTTCGGGATCGCAGTCGTGTTTATGTTTCGCCGTATGTCGTTGGTGGTGTCTTGGACTCGCACTCCTTGGCGTCGACTCGCTATATAGCTATCGGCGGTTCGACTGCGACGGCTTGTGTTTGCAGACAGTCTCTCAGGATCCTGACGTGGCGCGAGATCGCGAGAGCCGCGTGCATGTCCTGACACACGTCGGTGGCTTTCTTCACTGCCGGAAACAACGCTAGCACCGACACCAGTACCAGCACCAGCAGAACCACCGACACCTGGACGGACCCGACCACCACCACGACCAGCTGCGCGAGCGTCAGCCACACTGCAAACGCTTGTACCATGCCTCGCCATAGAGCTGTTCCAAGGCCCGGGTCTTCGTGTCACCGTCGTTCTTGGTGGTGCAGGTGTTGTCACCGTCGTTGGTGTTGGTGTCGGCGTTGGCGTTGGTGTTGGTGTCGGCGTCGGCATCGTTGTCGATGGACTGACTGACGACATCAACGTTGGTGCCGCTGCTGGATTGGATCTCGATGTGCGCGTGCAGGGCATTGATGTGCGTGCGCGCGGCATTGTCTGTGTGGACGTCTGCGATGGTGGCTGCGTCCGTGACGGCTTGGGCTTGGGTTTGGGTGTCCGATTGGTCGTTGATTCCTGCGGCTGTGTCGAGCTGAAGGCGGCGGCTGGCTCGACGGCAGGCGCCGGTTGTGGCCCAGAGTCGAGCTCGTGCTCGAGCTCGGGCTCGGGTTCAGACTCGGGCGTGGGCGTGGGCGTGGGCGTGGGCGTGGGCGTGGGCGTGGGCGTGGGCGTGGGCGTGGACTTGGACTTGGACTCAGCAACGTCCGTCGACTTGGACTCAGCAACGTCGGTCACTCGAGCGTGCGGCAGGCGACGTGGGCTGGCCTTCGCTGGCGTTGGGTTCGATCCATCTCGGCGTTCACGACCAAGCATCCGTTGACGCCGCAACTCGGACTGACCATGAGGTTGAGGCTGGGAAGTTGGTTGACGGTGCCGCGGAAGCGGACACGTTGGCTGATATGGACGTGGACTTGGACGTCGAGGCTCTGGCTGCACTTTGGAAGGGTCGGTTGAGCCAGCTTCGACGACAGCACCTTGAGCGCCGACTGAATTGTCCACCTGGACGCTCGCAACAGTAGCAGCATTAGCGTCGGTAGCATCAGCGATGGCATCGGCCGGAGGAGCACTCGCTTCAACATGACCATGCACGCCGCCGAGCGCACGACATCGATCCACAGATGGTTCTTCTTCTGCAACCGTCACTGAAGCCGACTGGACATCGCTCGACGAATTGTCTCCCTCTTGCTTATGAGCCGCAGACAAAGGTGCAGGTTCGTTCGTCTTGTGTACACCACGCTCTCGAATAGTAGGAGATACATGAACTTCAGCTTGTGCCAATGTCAACGGCTCGACACGATCATCCGCCGATGCCACCGATTGCTCGTGCTCACCCTCAGCGCAAGTGAACGTGGAGTCGAAATGCGCTCGCATCCGTATTCACGCGTCGGCTCTCGCTCTGGCGTCATCTCCGACCGCTGCTGCGACTGCGGCGGCAGGACAGTCACTGACTCTGCCTGTACCCGTGACTCGGACTCGGGCTCGGACTCTTGCTCTCGCTTCTGCTCTTGTTGTTGTTGCCGCATCTGTTGCCGTAGATTGCGCCTTGGCAGACCGCGTCGTGCGCGCACGCTCGAAGCTGAAGTCGAAGCTGAGCTCGAAGTCGACATCTCGACCGCTTGCTTCGCGTCCTTGCACTTGGATGCGTTCAACACGTCAAGCCGTGCACTTCCAACGAGTCGGTCTTCCACCAGCGCAGTGAACTCTTCGTCCTATTTGTCAAACGACAACGAACAGCAACGACACAACAAACAAACGACAGACGTGGGTTGCATGTCAGACCTTCTGTCCGTCCTTTGTGTTCACACATGCCACGTGTGGCATTGTGAATGCACCAACAAGTTGTTGGCAACAACGCAAGTCAGCAACACCACGTACCCCGAGACTTGACGCACGAACTGCAGACCTTTTCTTGTGACAGTCTTGCACTCGACGACCTTGCACTTGAGGAATACCGATGCTTGGGCCAGTAGCAGTGACTCCGACGCTTGCACGTACGATCTGATCATCGATGTGTCCATCGCTTCAACACACTTCCAAGTGTACGTGGCGATCTAATGTCACATAGACAGACACCGACACGACACAGACACAGGCATTAATACCAGCGACAACAGTGTACATGTGTACATGCACTCCCTCCCTCAACAAATCCATTCCGAACACGACAATACTCACCACTGCGATCGCCTTCGCCTTTTTCTCGCTCCTGCTCCGTGCAATCAACTCTCTCAACACTGCGTCGCCAGACCAGCGAGAGACGCATGTGTCCAGTGCGCGGAGCGCCAGCTCCCGAATAAAGTGTTTCTCCGCCGTCGATCGATGAAGCAACAGTCCCACGACCACGCTAGATGATCCTCCATCGTACTCGGTGGCAGACACGCCACCAGATCCTCGACGCACAGCAACGCATTACGAGCCATCGCGGATCGCAAGTTCGTCGCTGCTGGACATACGAGAACGTCGAGTGCGCGCGCTCTGTTACATTAGTCATTCCACATTTCCACATTCACGCAGCACATCCAACGTCAGCGTCAGCCATCTTCTCTATCCGCCCGCAACAAAAAGCAACATGAAGTTGTACAAAGTCGCATGCAACCGGTACGTACATCGATAGTTGTGCTTCCAGTTGCGCTGCATGGTGAATCGCCATGCGTCTCAAACTGTCGATCGCCGCGTACTGGGCGGCCCAGATGGCGCCTTCCTCCTTCGCGTTGTCGAGCGCACACTGCAGCGTTTTCATCTCGCTGTCGGGGTCGGCGGATGGCTGGATCTCTTCCCGGCTCAGCACGGTCACGACATATAGCTCTCCTTCTGGCGCGCCGTCCATGCCTCTCTCGTCTGTCGTGAGGGCGAGCTCGGGCACAAGTGCGCCCTGTCCGCCTTCCTTCGTCTCTGTTTCGTTCGACGCATGCACCTGCGTGTCCTTCTGCGTGTCCGTCTGCGGTGTAGTTTGCGCTGTAGTGTGCACCTTCGTCTGCGTCTGCATCTCCGTGTGTGCGGACATGTCGTCGTCAGCGATGATCGATGCGCGAGTTGAGGTGTCCGTCCTGATATCGGTCTCGATCTCGGTCTTCGTCTCAGTCTCAGTCTCAGTCTTGTAATTGTCCGCTGCGACGTACTCTTCACAGTGGGGTTCGTGCGTCAGGCTTGGAACTCGGATGGCATCGCAGTCGCTGATCTCGCTGCTGTTGATTGCCAACGTTGGCGCAATATCAGCTGGAGTCATCGATGCGAGCGAGCTGGGGTTGACATGCGAGTCCGACTTTGACTCGGACTCTGGTTCGGACTCGGACTCGGACTCGGACTCGGACTCGGACTGCGAGTTCGACGCCGACGCCGACGCCGACTCCGTCTCCGAGTCTGTGGTCAACCGCAAGCGAGATTCCGAATCGTTCTCGAGCTTGGCTTGTGTCATCAGCCCCTCGTTCAGACTGCGTTGCGAATCGAGCTCATGCTGCGCTTGTTGCACACTTGCCTTGGCGTCTTGCAATCTGGCTGCCTCCATGTAAACGTCGTCCATGACGTTCCAAAACAGACTCAGTGTATCACACAGCGCAAACATTGGCGCCTCCAGAGCAAGCGTCAAACCCTTGGTCAACTCCGTCAAAATCGCATTCATGTCGTTCACATGGACGATCGCCGTTCGTCGTGCCCGGTCAAAGTCGGACAAGACTCCACGCTCCATGAAGGTATTGCCACCGTCAGCGCCGTACAATCTTGACATCAGCAGAGACACCGCCTGTTCCATCGTCGCTTCCGCGGCCTGCTGCTTGCGCTTTGTGAGTCCCTCGACGCTGACGCTGGCGCTGACGCTGACGCCGACGCCGACGCCGACACTGGCGCCGATCGTACGGCCATTGCTTCGGCCGCTTGCGATAGCAAGCCCAATCCACTCGACGATACGAGCGCTTGCCTCATGAAACGACTTGAGCGTCGCCTGCGTGTGCTCGTACTCTTGCGCGGGACTCATCTTCACTTCCACGTTCATGTTCATGTATCTTTGCTGATCTTGATCCCATTTGCATTTGCTGTCGTCTTCTTCGTTGTCTCCTTCTCTTTCTTGTTGTCGCTGCCGTGAGTCGTCGTCTTCCGCTTGGGCGTCGTGAGGTCCGGCCGAAGCCGACGCCAAGCAAAGCCGAAGCAGAAGCAGAGCGCCGAAGCAGAAGCAGAAGCAGAAGCCGAAGCGAAGCAGCAGCTGAAGCGAAGCCAAGAAGCAGAAGCGTCGATCGCCGACGATGGCGGTGTCTGGAGCTGCGGCTGTGATTCCAGTCTTTGAACAACCGATCGCGCCTCCGACGACAGCTGCTGGTTGATGAAGGCGAGCATCTGCGCCTGTTGCAGCACGATCTGCGCGTTCATTCGCTCGTCTTCGGTGGCTTCTTGAAGCCGCGCGACTTGTTCCTGAGCAGCGACGACAGCGCTCTCGTACGCCCACAGCTCGTCCAGCATCGGACCGAGCGCCGCCTCGATCGTCGTCGTCAGCAGCAAGACCGACGACAGGATCGTCTCTTCCGACACGACGGCGGTGCCGCTCTCGTCGTCGATCTCCACGAAGACGCCGCCATCGCTGTGGCTCTGGCTGTGGCTCTGGCTGTGGCTATCGAAGCCGCAGTCGATATCACCGCCATCCTGATCGCAGTCCTGGCTGTGGCCGTCGCATTCGCTGCGGCCATACACTTGGCGGTTGAACGTGTCGATGCTCGCCCGCACCGCGTCGCCGACACGGACGATGATCTGCGTCGTGTGCGCGGCGCCCTCCTCGGGGGAGACGTAGTGGTGGTAGTTGTTCATGTGCGTGCTCGTATTCGTCATGTCCATGACGGTCGTTCGTTGGCTTTGTGTCTTTGTGTCCAAACGCACAGTGAGCATGAAGGTCGCCCCCACTCACTCTGGGCGCCAATGTGCAGTGGTGGGTCGTGACCTCGCGTAATTTACGGAGAACACGCGTGACGACATCCCCGAGACCACCGTCCGCAGCAGCGACGACTCCCAACGAGCGAGAGCGCGAGATCGCGCGTGTGGTCGCTGGCTGTCGTGCTCGCGACGAGCAGCGAGCAGCGCCGGAGAGATGGCGCAGCGGTGGTCATGCGGCATGGCGCGCATTGCCGTCATTTGGCTCTCCGTGGGTGAAATGGGTCCGTCGGTCGGAGGGTCGGATGGTCGGTCCAATTGGACGTGTAGATGAAATCTTTCCGGAAAGCTTTCGGAGCAGCGCGTTCAAAAGTTTGGAGCAGCAGGTCGCTCGCGCGAGGTAGATGACGACGCTGCGTTGTGTGGTGTATCTCCGTCTTAGCGACATGAGCATCAGCGGCTCTCTCCAGATACGGTCACGCTGCCTGCCTCTGCCCAAGCGCGGTTAGTCCGTGTTTCAGCCTCTCTCCTCTGTATTAGTCCCCGTCGGCAAGTCCCAGTCCCAGTCCAAGTCCAAGTCCAAGTCAACCACAAGTCAAATTCAACCCCAAGTCCAAGCTCGCTTACTGTTAGGTACAGTTTCCCTCCAGGGCGGTCTTGCTGCGGACCTAACCTCGCCCTTGCTGCAACATTCGTCACTTCAACCTCCACATCCACGAGGTGACCCGAAAGTACACTGTGAAAGTACACTGTGGACCACATCATTCAGAGTCACCGCCACACCACACGACACGACCAGGAAGAGACGCTCGAACCGACACACACACCCGGCAGTGGTCAATCTGTCCGTCGGTCAATCAGTCAGTCAATCCGTCAGTCAGTCAATCGTCAATCAGTCATGTCAATCAGTCCGTTGCTTACTAGCCGCTTCATGCCGCCTCGTGCATCCTTGACCCAATGCAACGCAAACAAATCGAATCGAAGGACTCGGCATGCACGAGAAGAACACACCACAAGTCGGAGCTTAGCAAAGAGCATAAAATCACATTCATGTATTCATTCACTTCTTCTTCACTGCGTGTTCACAGAGCAAATGATCACCGTTGTTCTCAGTATATACCTCACATCGTCGTCAGCACCACCATTAGCATCAGCTTCAGCATCCGCATCCGCATCAGCATCGTGTCTTCAGCATTAGCGTCAACACGTCAACGCATCGATGAATGATCAACGCCGCCATTCGCCACGGTCACCTGCCACACGGCCATGCGGTCGACAACCCGCACGCTGGACCTGTTCGCTGTTCACACTACTCGCAGTGACACGGGTGGCGCTGCGACGTCCATCACGCTCGAGACCAGTGACCAGTGAGCTCCCGCACACAGCACCGTCGGCACCAGCATCAGCATCATGACCAGCGTGAGTACCCGTATGTCATTGAATTACTGCATAACACCACAGAGATGGCGACAGTATGGCGATGACGAGCAGCTAGCTGTGGAGCCAGCTCCGGCCATCGCTCGACAGCCTGTGATTTCGAGACAGGGTCATCCCGTTGTTTGATCTGTCGTCGCCGTTGCCGTCGCTAGCATCAGATTCCTTCGTCGAACGTATTCCTTTAACGACACGAACGGCCACTAACGACCGACGCAGGCACAACTGGTGAGCCGTCGTTGACGACGACGACGACGAAGAATGATTGACGTTATCTCTTGTCTGTAGCATCGTCAGTGTCCTCCTCATGAGTTGGGACTGCCACTTGCTCAAGCGGCACCTGTGTCATGAACGCGAACGTCGTCCACAACATTACTATCGCGATTCCGAGCTTCGGACGACCTCCAAGAGCACAGCAACGCACTCACGTCGCCCAACTTTGACGGAAGAAAGCAAACGGTGAAATTTGGTACAAGTGGCAAGGCACAGTCGCAGGGCTGGCACACAGTATCGCAAGGTGCTCGTGAACAACAGTAGACACGCCAAGCAGATGATTTTGGCTTGTCACGAATACTTTGGCAACAGTTGGCATGAACGCAAACGCAAACTCATGTGTCAATCGATAGCCAAGCGAAATGTGCGTGTAGAAGTGGAGACCAAGAGGTCCCATCATCAACGAAAAGCTCTTGCAAAGGCTCTTGCGCCTGCCGTTGCCACGATACTGACACTGGTAATCAACAGCACACGTTCCAAACCCCAGTACTGAATCTGACCGCTTGCGCAGTATGACGCTTCCGGCTCTGTCGCTTGCAACGCGCTCCATTGCGCTCGACAATCAGCGAGCATGTAATCGTACATGAGCACTGTTGCTACGCAAACGAAGCACATGACTTTCAGCGCGGTTAGTCGTGTTGAACCTGTTGTCTCTGTCAACGACGCGAAAGTGTCTCACCGTTGGGAGCGATGCTGGCCACCATCACCGCCACGTGCGATGGAAACACGGTCTTGGTGGTCATGGCAATGTGCTACTCGTGTTCTTTTCGAGTGGTGGTTGGTCTTGTGGTTGTTGCTTGAGCGCGCGAAAACGAAAGTGATCTCTTTATTGCGATCTACTCGCGCGCTTGCGGAAGGGAAACCAGCGATAACTTCAACTTGCAAAGACCATCATTCTGCGAGAAGAATCTTGGGCCACAAAGCGCTTTTCAAGGCTGCCGTGTATTGGCCTCCACCTCGAGTGATCCAAAGCATTCCAGGCTCACTTACAAACACTGTCATTGTATTTCTTTGACAATCAAAATTCAAGCCTCATTTGTAGTGGCAGAGCCAAGAATGGATGGCACCGTGGGTCTGGAGACGAGGTCGGGGATGAGCCTAATCCAAGCCAATGACGTTCTCCAGCAAGAAGACGAGGCCGATCGACATCGGGTACAGCATCAAGACAATGAGGCCGTGAAACAGGCGCTGCGTCTTCTTCATCGCGAAGTAGCCCATGACCAACTCCACAAGGAGAATTGCAATCGTCTCCGCCGAGAACTGCCACACAAGGCCGCCCTTGAAGTACAGCAGCGCTGCAAAGATGCCGAGACAGAAGGTGTTGTTCATGCAAGCGGCGCCAAGAAGCGCCGAGATCGAGATCGACATCGTCTTGGATGTCTTCTTTGCAGCATAGTTGTAGGCCGCAATCAGCTCACTCGCGTTCGATGCCAGAGGAGCGACAACGAACGACACATAGAATGCTGGAATGCCAGTGCGGCGACCAACCTCCGAGAGGACATCCACCATGGGGTCGGAGAAGAGCAAGACGAGCGCAGTACCGATAAACATCATGTACGCCGCGCGGATCTTGATCTTGCGCTGCTGCTCATGGATCGAGAGATGAGCTAGATCCTCTGGCATTTCCTCTTCCTCCTCCTCTTCCATACCAGCGTATTCGTCGTGAATAACCGAGAGATCGATCTCAGGCTCCTCGATATGAATACCACGCATCGATACCGCGCGGCCCTTCTCTTCTGCCTCATATTTGGCGACAAGGTACTTGAGAGTGGCTTCCGCCAGCTCACGGAACTCGATGAAGCCGCTGCGATCCTTATCGGCATCCTTCATCCAACGCTGGGCTTCCTCTGCAGTAATAGGCTCGTTCATATCCTTGAAGAAAGCTTGGATCTCCTCGACATCCATGCGGTTGTCCTTGTTCTTGTCGTAGACGTGGAAGAAAGGCCGAATGATCTCCTCAACGCGCTGAAGTTGCACAAGAGGGTTGAGCGCCGACTTTTCACCCTTGGTTGCCCGCTTCATGGACACAATCTCCTCAGCGAGGACACCCGAGAGACTAACTTCACCCTTACGGATAGCCGCGACTCGGACCTCATCAATGGCGTTCTCTGCAACCTTGGACGTGCGCTTGACGTTCCAGTAGAGGTAGCCGACGAACGCCGCCATGGACACGAGGAATGCCACAAATGCGAACGGGCGTTCGGCCGCGGCAACGACCGAGTGGTCCGCGGTCGCATCACGGTCGACTGTACCAGTGTACTGCAGGGCGGGAATTTGGAGAATGAGATAAATCAAACTTGTCGCGATCATCGTGCGAGCGTTGGAGCGGATCTCATCGAAGACCACGACGCCCGTGCTCCAAAGATTCATGTTTCCAGGAGGCGTGAGCTTGGCCCAACCTTCGGGGGCGTTCCTTGGTCGGACATAGTTTCCTTGGCCCTTCTCATTGAGATTCACTCGGCCAGCAAACACGCTCAGTGCCCACGGGATCGTGAGAAGCATAATCGTGGAGCCAGCGAGCGCTCCGACACCGACAGAGACCTGCTCTTGCGCGTCAGGGCCCATACCAGAGAACAGAACAATTGCGCCGTCAGGCACAGCGCCAAGCACCGGCAAGACGACACTGCCGACAATCCCAGCCATGGCTGCAATGGTACACGAGATCTGTGAATCAATCGGCTACATAGAGACGGTTCACCACCAGGAAACGCTTACATGGCACGAGGAGCAGCAGCTCACTGCCGTCGGAGATCAGGTTACTCGCATTGAACAGCACGTAGCCGTAGACGGCGCCGAGGAAGAGCACCTGGCCGAGACCGTAGCCCGTCTCGGGGAGATCCTTGGGGTCGATGAAAAAGCTCGACATGGTCGAGCAGAGCGTTCGGGCTTACTGCAGCCGAGAGATTCTCCGTGTTGGTCGCGAGGCCGCAAGACGAGAAGTGAGCCACGCGCTGTGCAGCGCAACGCAGCGGAGCAGAGCCGAGCAGAGCAGAGCGCAACAGCGGCTGCGTGCCACACAGACTGTACCAGTAGACCGACTGACGCTTGTGCGTGCTGTTGCTGCAGAGGGTTCTCACTCAAGTTGGTTGGCATCATCACGCGCGTGGATTCTGTCTGTGTTGAACCATGGAAGGGAGACTGATCGGGTGGGCGACGTCCCGCGTTTTGCGTTGGATCGCGGAAAGGGGTTGGATGCTGCTCCCCCGCGGTCGCCGGATAACTCTGCTCCAACAGTTGGTGTAGCTGGATCGAGCAATCGAGCAAACTGGGGGAGGGCACCGAAATCTGTGGAGGCGGGCAATACACGAGACGCCCACAGCGCTGATGCTGGAGCCCGTGGACACTGCGTACGATACTCTACAGTGTGCGCAATGTGCAGTGGAGACTTGTTCTTTGATGATGGGAATCGTCACTCGAGTGGTGGCTTGTCAGGGGAATGGATTGACGACGCGAAACAGATCGTTGGTGTGTTTGTTGTGCAGCTTTTCTGGCTGCATCTGGACTGTCGCTGACCCGAGCGCTGCAGCGATCCGGATAAATGCACCAGATCCAGTATACATGAACCCATTCCTCCGTCTGCCCACACTTCGAACCCACCACCATGCTGACTGTGAATGCGGTCAACGGCAACATGATGCCAGCAACTGAACCGCGACGTTCTTTCCTTCCACGCATCATGGACCACTCATTTGTACTGGAATACATGTGTGAATTTCGCAATTACAGTATGGACGCTCGAGCTTCCGTCTAAGGTACTGTACTTCTGAACGATGATGCGACTGCAAAGGGCTTCAAGGCGCTGTCAATTGGAAGCGAAACGAAAGGTTGGGCGCGTGTGACGCATGGCCACATGCCACACACTTTGCCAGAACTGTGCAGATGACCACAGCATTCGCTCATCAGTCATCAATCAAGACTTCCGCATCCAGACATACTTGAAGTATCAGGCTTGTACCCCGTTAATCGTGCCAGGAGAGTCTCTGGTCACGACGGCGACACCAAGACGTGCAGACGCCAATGTGACTGCAAGCTAAGCAGCAGCTTGAGCTTCGATATCGATAGACTACGAGTGTACTGAGCCTTGGTGCATCAGTTGAGGTGTCTCCCGGTTGCAAGTCTCATGAGTGCGAAGCAAACTCTATCAGAACTGCGTTAATGGCTGATCAAGAGTCCCAGAGGATGCAACCCTCTCCTTGTGTATTTCACTCTTGCTGCTGAGGAGAAGGCTGTCGACGCGAGAATGGCTGCAGCCATGCAGTCGACAAGAAGCACACATCGGCAAGTTGAACGTTCACTCACCCAGAGAAGAAAAAACTCGATTGCCTTTCATCCATTGTCGGCCAAAGAGCACGAAGTAACTGTGAAGAGTCTACAGGTATTGCATGACGAGGGGCACAATTTTTGTGCGCTCATCAAGCCCGTATTGTATACAGATCATTGCTTCACGATGGTTTTGCGTCAGCACGTTTCGTGGCAAAAAGACCAAGTGATTTGCGTCGTGGTTGGGTTTCGCTCTTGTACATCTGAATTCTGGCCATCCATGGCTTCACGTCGTTACGTCACTTTCCACTGAAAGATACTACGATCATTTCCGCCGAGCGAGATGAGAAACTTGTCGTCATGGCTGAAGCGGACATTTGTGACGTGCGACGAGTGGCCTCGCGCTTCCAGCCATTTTGCCTGTCAAGTATTCCGATGTCAGTATGCGCTTGTCGGCTTCACGACACACAACGCAATCCACGTACCCCTTTGATCGTGCAAGGATACCGAAACATCTTGACGCGTCCAGAGTCATCGCCCGTCGCGAGCAGCGTCCGCGATGCCGAGGCACACACCGCGTTGACGTCGGTGCCGTCGGCACACTCTGGCCAAATGCCCTGCACGGGCCACCCGAGCGTGCAAGTCCATGTGGCCCACGCGACGTCCTTGAGTGCCGACGCTGAGCGTAGCTGCTCGCCACTGCTCACGTCGCAAAACAGCAGTTCGTACGCTCCGCAGTTGGACTGCAGCTGCTTACTGTCGCTGGAGAAATCGAAGTGCGTAATGTAGCTGTTGTGCTTGGTAAAGGGCTTTCGCTTCTTGAAGTCACCACCCGAGGAGCTCGAGTAAAGATGGATGGCGTTGTCGTGCGAGCCGACAGCAAGCGTCGCGCCGTTGGGCGAGAACTTGATGTCGCTGATCCACTCCTTGGCTGGGCGGTCCTCAAACACGGGCTTCCCGTCGTCGGCCCGTAGCACGACAATCGCGCCTTCCTTGGTGTTGGGTTTGCCTTTGCGTCGCACGCCGTTATCTCCACCGAGACCGACGGCGAGCATCGCGCCGTCTGGAGAGTAGGCACACGCACGAGCCTTGTGCGGCAGCTTGGACACAGCGAGCAGGCGACGAGAGTTCATGTCCCACGTCCGAAGAGTGCCGTCATCGCCAGTAGACGTGAACACGCGCTGCGTTGGGTGGCAAGCGAGGCCCCACAGCTCCATCGTGAAATGGCCCGAGACAAGTGGTGTCGCGCCGTGCAGCACAGCGCCGCTGACCGCGTCCATCTCCAAGATGTCACTCGACGCTGTTCCAATCAACAGTGTCTTGGTGTCGGCGCTCATGGAGGCGCTGCAGATCGCTGGGCGCAGGCATGTTGAGCAAAGCGCACCGACGTCGAACGTCTTCATCGACTGGTACGAGCTGTTCCAAAGGATGATCTTGCCGTCCTTGCCGCCGCTGATCAAAACACCACCACCACCACCTCCGCCTCCGCTGGTGTCAGGGCCTCCTGCTGCTGCACTCACGATCGAACTCTCACCGTCGTGGGCTTTGACCACCCGCGAGACTTCGTCTCCCGTCCACACGTATAGCTCACCGCTCGCCGTTCCAGTGACAAGGTCGTTGCCAAAGAAGCAGCCTGATGGGAAAAGCTGCAGTGTGCCACGCTTGCTCACCTTACCCTTGCGGCTCCCCAGCGTCTTGCCCTCGATCCGCCAGAAGAGCACATGTTTGGCGCCTCCACTGACGACGCTGTCGCCGTCGCGACCAAAGCAGACGAACCGGTTCACGCCCTTGTCGCCCTTGCTGGTCGCCACCACCTTGGGCTGCCGCCATGACCCGTGGCTTTGGTCTTCCCAGAGCGCGAGCGAGTGATCGTCGTCGTCGCCGACGCTCACGATGCGCTTGCCGTCGGACGAGAACGCGAGCGACAGCACGCCCCGCGAATGCGTCCCCTTGAGCTCACAGCGGAGCTCGCCAGTGTGGGCGTCCCAGAGCCGCACAACGGGCTTCTTACCGCGCTCCCCAGTCGCGACGACGTCCCGTGCGGGCGACATCGCGAAGCTCATGATGTCATCGTTGTGAGACACGTGATGCTTCTGCAGGTGATTCACGCGGTCGTAGATCACACCGACGGCCGCCGTGTGGTACACGATCTCGCCGCACGCGTTGTACAGGACGTTCTGCTTGGACAGCTCTGTCTGGTAGCCATATACCCAGTCAAGCTCGAGGTGCACGTCGGGCTCTCGCGCGTTGGACGTCGGCGCGTTGCTGGGCGGCACGATCGCGCCGAGCCACGGCTTGACTGCCATAAACTCGTCGCCTCCGGGCTCTTCGTAGATCGCTTCCTCGATCTCGTCGCTAATCTCGATCTCCTCCTTGATCTCGTCGGCCGCAGTTGTCTCCATCGCGTCTCCATCGCTCACGAGTCGCCACTCCATCACTGCGCGATCGTTGCCACCGACGCTGACGACGTGTGAGTCGCCGCGTGTCCAGCGCACGTTTGTTACGTGCGACGCATGGCCGCGGTGCTCGACAGCGCCCGCGTTCTTGGTGATACACGGGTACCGGAAGAGCTTGACGAGCCCAAAGTCATCGGACGTCACGAGCAGATCCCCTTTGGCGTTGCGTGCGACCGCGTTAACGTCTGTGCCGTCTGAACACGGCGGCCAGATGCCCTGAACAGGCCATCCAAGTACGCACGTCCACGAGTGCCACACGACGTCGCGCGTGCTGGACGCCGACGTGATGTGTTTTCCCGTCGATGCGTCGCTGAACAGGAGCTCGTACGCACCGCAGTTGCTTTGCAAAACGCGGCCGTCACTAGAGAAATCAAGGTGCGTAATGTAGCTCTGGTGCTTGTTGAATGTCGCGGTGCGCACGATCTTCTTGAAGCCATCGCTGATCTTGTAGACGTAGATACAGTGGTCGTGCGCGCCGACAGCGAGTGCTGAGCCATTGGGTGCGAACTTGAGGTCGCTGATCGGCTGCTTGGACGGTTTGTCGTCGAACAGTGGCTTGGCGACGTCGCAATCAGCATACGACAGCAGCAGAATCGCGCCCGATCTCGCTTGTGCTGCCGCATTGCGAGCTGAGCCGGCATGGCGACCGCCAAGACCGACAGCGATCACGTCCGTCGTGCCAGTCGTGCTCGCGTGGATCGCACACGCTCTCGCCATTGCATCGAGCTTGCGGGCGCGCAGCATCGACTTCTTCGTGAGCTCCCACACGCGCAGCAGTTGATCGTCGCCGACCGTCGCGTACTCGGGCCGTGAGGGGTGGCACGCGAGCCCCCACACTTCCAGCTGAGCGTGTCCTCGCGTGATGACAGCGCATGATGGAGGCGTTCGACTTGCATCGATCTCCACGAGGTCGCTTCCCTGTGTGCCAAGCAGCAGGCAGCGCGCGGATCGACCGCTTGCAGGCGACACACTACGAACCGCTGTGTCGAAGATGCCGAATGCTGATGCGTGTTGCTGCAGACTGAATTGAAACGTGCAGCGAAAGCTTGCGTCCCATATCATCACGACGCCGTCTTTGCCGCCGCTGAGGAGCTCGTCGCCGTTGGCTGTCGCGAACAAGGCGTACACGTGCGCGGTGTGCGCTGTCACGATTCGGGAGAGCTCGTTCGAGGATGCGTCAAAGACGTACAGGTCGCCGTTGCTTGCGCCGACGACCGCGTGTGTGCCGAACGACACGACACAGTGGAAGACCGCCGGTGGGGAGTCGTTCTTGTGCTTGGCTTTGCCGAATACGGCTTTCTTGGACGTCAGGTTCTTGCCTTGCTCCCGCCAGAACCGGACGTGCTTGTCGCCACACGTGATCCACTGCCCTGCGTGAAATGCGATCGCTGAGACGTTCGCTCGCTCACCCTTGGCAGATGCCACGAGAATGCCATTGTGCCATGAGTAGATCGCGATCGAGTGGTCATCGTCGCCGCCGACTGTGCCGAGCTTCTTGCCGTCGGACGAGAACGCGACCGCGAGAACGACACGCTGGTGGAACCCTTCGAGACACGACAGCATCTTGCTCGGATCGCTCGCGTCCCACGTGTAGATCTTCGGACGCTTGCCCATCTGCGCCGTCGCGAAGGTCGAGCCATTCGGATGACCACAGAGCGCGACAATGTCGTCGTCATGCTGCCGGAAGAACTGTTGCCGCTGGGTCGAGCGGTCGTACACGACACCGATGGCTGCCGTGTGATAGACAACGCGGCCCTGATTGTCGTATCGTGCGTTGTTCTTGGCGTTACCCTGTGCCTGGTAGCCATGGATGCGCTCGAGCACGAGTCTCGCGTCAGGCGACGCACTATTAGGCTTGAGCGACTTGCCGTCGGTCGGCGCGACGATGGCTCCGAGCCACGGCTTGACCGCCATGAACTCGTCGCCGACGTCATCCGATGATGCAGTGAAAGCATCACTATCGTCGTCATCGGCATCATCGACAATGCCCACGCGTTCAGACTGTCGCCCACGAGCCACGAGAGCGTTCTTCGGGTTGATTCTCAGGTCCTCCGCACTCGTTGCCTTGTCGTGCCGCCACACAAACACACACCGGTCGTTACCGCCCGTGGACACGAGGCTCACGTCACGATACGCCCATCGTACATTCGTCACGTGCGACGCATGGCCACGCAGCTCGACCGCCGACGCTCGCTCCAACGCACAAGGGTAGCGGAAGACTTTGACCTTGCCGAAGTCGTCGCCAGTCGCGAGGAACGAGCCGTCGTGCGAGCGGTCGATTGCGTTCACGTCTGTGCCGTCGCTGCCTTCCTCCCAGATCCCCTGCACAGCCCAACCGAGCGTACAGGTCATCGTATGCCACCGCTCGTCCCGTAGTGAGGATGCGTTGGTCACGTGTCGCGCCGTCTTGACCTCCGAAAACAGCAACTCGTAGGCACCACAGGTGCTTTGGAGATGCTGTCCATCGCTGGAAAAATCGATGTGCGTCAAATAACTCGCGTGCTTCCTGAAGACGTGCCGCTTGGCGAAGCCGTGCAACACGTCGTAGAGATACACGCTCGTGTCGTGGCTCGCGACCGCCAGCACTTTGCCATCGGGCGAGAACTTGACGTCGCTGACCCACTTCTTTGGGTCATAGCATGCCTCCTTGAGCTTACCTAGCTCTGTCGCACTCAGCACCAGAAATCCACCGGCAGGCAGACGCGCTTTCGACGCGCCTTTAGAGGAGCCCGCGGCTGCACCGTCCGCGCCGAGACCGACGGCGATCATCTTGCCATCAGGCGAATATGCACACGCTCTCGCTGCCAAGGGGAGACTCGCTGAGCGAATCTCTCGTCGGGTCTCGAGGTTCCAGAGACGCAGTGTCTGGTCATCACCGACGGAGCAGCACTCAGGCTTGCTTGGGTGCGTCGCGAGGCCCCAGGTTTCGCCTCTAAAGTGGCCCGTAACCAGCGCATACTCACCGACAGAGCGACCCGTCTTGGCGTCGATCTCGTAGATCTCGGACGCGAGCGTACCGACGAGAATGGACGATTTGTCCCTCGACAGACAGCAGCTTCTTACAGCAAAGTACGCGGGCAGCGTCGCGGTCGTGAGCTCTTTGATCTGGAATGGCCCAGCGACCAGCTTGAGCTTGTCGTCCCACACAGAGACTTGACCGTCCTTGCTTCCCGAGACGAGCGAGCCGTTATGGTAATGCAGCGCGAACACGGCTGCGCTGTGTGCCTTGATCACGCTAGAGAGTTCGTTTCCTGCGAAACGGTAGAGCGATCCATCGTTTGTTCCGACCAGAACGTCAGAGCCGATCGTCTCGGCCACCGGAAACGGCTGCGGCGATCCTTTTTTCCCGAGAATCGCCTTCTTCGACGCCAACTTTTTGCCGCTGCAGCTCCAAAACTCGACGTACTTCTCCCCACAGCTCGCGAACGCAATGTCGCTTTGGCTGAGAGGCGCGAGATGCAGTGGCGTCGCCTTGTTGCCCTTGGTGTGCGCAAGCAGAGACGCAGTGCGCCATCCGTCTTTCGTTTCATAGACGCCAATGCTGTGGTCATCGTCCCCACCGATAGACAACAGCACTGTGGCGCTTTGAAACGCGAGCTGCAGCACGCCGCGTTGGTGAAATCCCTGCAGTACGCACAGCGTCTCGAGCGACGTGAGATCCCACACAAGAATCTTGGGTTTCTTGCCGATCTCTCCGCTGGCCACGATCGGTTGCTTCGGGTGCAGACACAGCGTCAAGACATCGTCAGTGTGCGCCAAGAAATGTCGCTGCGTGTTGCTTTTGATGTTGAGCACGACGCATGCGGCTGCGGCGGGGTACACGATCTCGTCGGCTTTTCCATTCGAATTGCTGGGACAATAGCGTACGTTGTTCTTGGACTCCTGAGCACTATAGCCAAAGATCCACGACAAACCGATGGAGATATCCGGCGCTGCTTTGCACAGTGGCGGCGCTTTGCTTGGCGCCACGATCGCACCTTTCCACGGTTTGACCGCGAGAAACTCGTCGCCTTGATCAAGTTTCGAGGCTGCGGCCTCGAGCGTGGCATCACCCACAGACTCGTGTATCTGTGACACCTCGATGCGTCCATCGACCTTGGCGAGCGCCGCCTTGATCATGCTACTGTCGCTGCCAAACTCTGCGAAGAGCGCATCGTCCTCGGGGTCGACGTCATCATCTGCTGTGTGGCTGTCAGCGTGGTCGAAAAGCTCAAACAAAGCACGAGCGGCTTTGTTTTCGACGCAATACGCTCGAAACTGGTCACAGGTGATCGTCGTCTGGTTGAGACTTGTGGAAGACGACGACACCTTCGCGATCTCGCGAAAGAGTCGCTCGGCCAGCACTTCGATCTCGTCATCGTCGAGAAACGCGAGCCTCGAGTTCTCCTTCGGGCCCTGCGAGTGGTTCTGGGGCTTTACTTGGCGCAGCACTTTGGTGAGTCCCAGCAGCGTCGACTTCAGAGAGATCGTAAACTCGTCGAGATCCAGCGCACCGTCCTCCGACATATCCCATGAGTCAAAGATGAGGTCAACCTTGTCCTCAAGCGGCTCTGCAGCGATGAATACGATGGCCGAGAGGAACTCGAGCGCGTCCAGAACGCTGTCGTTTCTGCTATCGTTGGAAGCGCTCGCAAACACTCGGAAGACTTGGTCAGCGTGTTCGATCGCGCGTTGGGTCGCAGCGTGAGGGTCGAGCAGACGCGCCGCGTGACTGCAGATGGCGCGCAGCTGTGTGTTGGTAAGCGCGAAGGACGTTGCGTGGTCATAGAACACACGCCAGTACGCCTCTATCTGGCGAATATGTAGGTTATCGAACGGCGCGATGGCCTCTACGAGCGCGAACGCTGTGGGTTCGCGAAGCGCGGCATTGATCGTGTTGCCCATGATCGTGCCGATCTGAGCAGACTCGCGGCAACCTGTTCGACTGGCGTCGTTTCGTGTTTTATCCAATGATATCGAAAGCTTCAAATTTTTACCAATGATACAGAGTGAGTCGAGGTTAGTTTCCATTTGAGAGGGATATTGCCGACATTCCCATTGGGACAGTTGTGCTAGTTGCGGGATGGGAGAGAGCTTGGTGATTTGTTGGTGTTTCGAGAAGGGTGTGGGAGGAACCAACAAAGCGCCAAGCCCAACAAATCAAGGACCAACCAAGAGCCTCCGCTTCCTCCACGAAAATGGCCGATATCCCGACCTTCCAGACCTTCGGTGCGTGCTTGCGTGCATGATTTTCAACGATGCAGTGACGTAAGGGGTATCGCAAGATGCATGAACATTTCTGACTCATGATAACGTGCATCAGACGCGTTCGCCGACGCGAAGGATGACTCCGGCCTCGGCGGTGGCAAGGTCCACGTCCGTGTGCAGCAGCGCAACGGCCGCAAGTGTCTGACGACCGTGCAGGGTCTCGCCGATGATCTCGACATCAAGCGCATCCTGAAGGCGTTCAAGAAGAACTTCAGCTGCAACGGTGCTATCGTCAAGGATGACGAGCTGGGCGAGATTATCCAGCTCTCTGGTGACCAGCGAAACAACATTAAGGACTTCCTCGTGGACCAGGAGATCTGCTCGGACTCGCAGGTCGTGCTGCACGGTTTCTAAGTGTGGTGACTCGTGCCGCGATTCCCCAATTGTTTTGGACATTTATGCTGCAGTAGATGGGAAAAGAGGCAGGCTGGTGACCCTGACTAGAGTAGCCATCAACGGACTGCACAGATAACCCTCCAGGATTCTCTTGTGCATTCTCCGCCTGTGTGAAAAAATGAAGATATGTTTATGCGATTGACGCGTTGCTTGACTGTCATTCTTTCATGATCTTCGGCCAGAAGTGACGCCGCGGTCGTGGTCATGCATGGAGCCATATCGGAACGAGTTGCTTGCCGCTCACTGCACGCACGTGGCGACATGACAAAAGGGAAATACGATGGTTGCGCTTCTCATACATTGAGCTCCTCTACTTGCTCTCGTTTTCGCTTACAGACGATGCTCGATCTTGAACTCGGGGAACTCGAGGTCGGGCTGCCAGATGCCCTGAATCGTTGGGCGCTTCGAGATGACCGGTCGCTTCATCGCCGTCATCTTGCGACCGCTCGTGTTGCGCAGACGCTCAAGCTAGAAGCAGCAATGAACATATTAGTTGGTACTCGTTGGTGGACGTGCCGTCACTCGAACCAACGCACCATGGCCATGACATCGGGGATCTTCTTGTTCTTGACATCAACGACCTTGCGCTCATCCGTGACTAGCAGACGTCAAAACACAATAAGTCAGACGTCGATCGAGGAAGCGCATGCAAGACCGTGCAAATTTGACGCACTGTAGTCGCCGATCAGGATCGGGTGACGCGCACCCTTGATCTCGGTCTCAAAGGTAACCTGCGGGTTCTCCTTCACGAACTGCAGGAAGCGCGGGTCCTTGAACATCTCGCTGTTGTGTATCGGTTAGAGACCCTGCTGACCAAACGCTACGACAAGTCGGGACGTACCGCACGTGCTTGCTGCTACCGCCATGCTGGCAGTAGCGAATCGTCACCTTCTGGAGCTGCCACACACCGCGCGTCGCCATCGTGCCTCCGTTTTGCTCGTTCGGACTCCTGTGGGTCTGCACCACTCGCCACTCTTTCGGTCACTTGGCCGGCCACGAGGCACACTACAATACCTCGCTAAGTACGAACGATTATTGGTGTTAACTTAGTAGGTTACGATCATGGTTGTTGGTTATGATCGAACGCTTTAGCTTAGCACATCCTTGCAAGAGTGATGGTCTGCCGCCTCCGATGCCGAGCGGCAACACCGCATGGCGGGGAAACGCGGTGACATCAACCGCGTCGCCATCTTCAACGAACGAAAGGAAGCGATCCCTGCGCCTGGCGCGATAACGCGTCGTACGAGACCGAAGTGCAGCGTTACAGCATGCCAAACGACGTCACGAGCGTGCTTGAGCTCGTCAAGTCGCATCGGCAACAGCACCATATTCAGCAACATCACGATGACGCGCGAGACAGCACAGCACGGTGTCGAGCCGTGATGAGCAAACTGAAGAAACTGTACCCGAAGCTCATGCGAGCCATTGCGACAGCGCCGACCGAGCTCGCACTGAGCATGCTTGTTGATCTCTGTGAGATGACGGAATTGCTGGTCGCTGGAGACGTCTGCCCGCACTCGATGGCGTTCTTCCTCGAAGACGACGCAGCTGGTCGGAACGCATCGGCTCGTGTCACCAGCGGGTCATCCGGCTTTCCGACAATCGCTACGATGTTGTTCTACATGGTATCGTTCTATTCGAATGAGACGCTTGGGGACGCACACCCAGTGGTGCTGCAAACGATTGTCCATGTTGTGTTTCTGCTCCAACGAAGCGACATCCACGGCTTCAGGCACATTATTCAAGACAGCGTTTTGTTGCTCGAAGATTGCTTTCTTCTGGAAGAGGCTTTGCGGGATCGCTCATTCGACGCAACTGAGGGTGGAGGAAGCGCGACGATTGCATGCTACCTTGACACTGCCATTCACGCTTTCCATGGTGTTGACGGACCACTTGGGGACAAGTCAAGACTGCCACTCTGTGGATGTGTACCCACCGAGGATATGCACAGCATGGTTCAAGAGAGAAAAGAGCACTTGAAGCGTCTTCTGCCGTCGATTCATGTACATTCGTATGGCTCTGCGATCTCATTGCGCCGATCGATCCAGGTTATGATTGGCGAATTCTTCCAGCATGGCAGTATCGAGGTATTCGTTGATCATCCAACAATTTTGTTTGTCTCCGACATCGTGAGTTTGATTACTGCAAAAGATGCCACGCTACTGGGTGAAAAAATGGGCGTTCGTGGCCCCGGAGGTCCAACCACTCAGGACTGCGAGGACGTTGCAGCGGCAACGTGTGATCTCGTTGCGATGATTTTCCGTGTGGCTTGCCCATGTGAACGAGCGCTTCTTCGCGCAGCAAGAGGATTCTTTTCCAGTGTATTGCCGTTTTGGGTGGCACCGAAGGTTACTGGCGCGGCCGCACGCCTGCTTGAGGCGTTTGCTACCATTGTGAAGCATTTGTCTGCTGTTGGAAAAGAAGAAGTATGGGCTTTTGTTTCGGAGTGGTTCCGTGCATTGACCTCGAGGGATGACAAGCAGCTGACTTCAGCCCTTCGTGTCATGACATCATCAGTTTCTCAATTGTTGTCATCGTTCTTCGATATTGCAGCGATTCCAGCGATGTCAGTTTTGTTGAGGATAGCGAGCGGGGTCGGAGTGCTTGAATGTGATAGTGCATCGCAGAACAGCCTAATCAAGTCTTGCCACGCGTTTCTTGTCGAGAAGAACCACATGATAGCGTTTGTACAAGCTTTATCACGACTGATGGTCACACGAGGGAAGCAAGAACTTGGCTCAACTGGTGAGCTTAAACGTCGGCGTGTCGTGACGCCTCCATTTCGCCATTCGGATGAGCGTTCTCGATCTGCTCTTGCAATATCCTGTGAGCATTTTGCTACATGGGTCCTCAACCTCGTCTTTCATCAAGATTCGCAGTACTCTGTCCACCTTCAAGCGTTTGCTCTATCAGTTCGGATATTGTTACCACTGCGTGGTTTGGGAGATCAAGTTTGTCGAGTCGAGAACCAAGCGTTCTTTCGCACGCTTAATCAGCGAATTGACGAAGTCTTTCGGTTCGTTGAACAAGCGGACGATCTGAGGCGGTCTCCAGCGTTCTCATCAGCCATGATAGTTATGCTTATGTTCCTTCAGGATCATGAAGTTGCCCGCTTGAGAACTCAGATCGAAAGCATCTGCATATGGACTGCAAGTGATCTCCAGTCTGGAGCTGAAAAGGCCGAGCTAAAAAGCGATACACGACTGATGTCGCGGGATCTGTTGGGTTGGTTGGAGGCTACGTTTACTTCATCACATCTTGATTCGCTATCCAAGTTAGACCGCGTTAATAATTTGGTCGATCGCATTTCCGCTGAAGATGCCGTTGTTTTGCGGGTACTCGTCGTTGTATTCCTGTTCAATCGAGTGAAGGCGTTCAGGTTCAGCTCAGGCCATTGGGACCAATCGTTTATGTGGACTTCTATGAAGCATTTGAGTGCTGCCGACCATTCTCGTTCAAATTTGCAAGCAACTTGCGTGAAGTTCTTCCCGCTAGTATGCTTATTTTTGATTTCAAGGACGCAGGCGAAGCCTTCAACTGTGATTCCAGTGCTTGCGGAAGCTATCGATTCACTCCTAGTTGACAACACTTCGACATTATTTCGGGAAACGTGCACAGCAGTTGTGCGTGATCTCATCTGTCTCAGTTCGACAGCGTCATCGCTGAAAACAGGGAGTCACGGTTTCAGTTTTTGGTCGTCGAGTGGTGGTTTGAATTGTATGAAGGATGACAACGGTGAAATAATGCAATTACAAGGAATCCAGAAGGTCATCTTAAGACTCATGGGTGACGAACCAACCAGTTACCAACTACAGCTCGCGTCTTGCGCAACCGAGCATTGTAGCTGGGAGCTAGGTAACCCATTCGCGATTTCTCTTCTCCGCCGAGTTGTTGAATGCATCGTCTCGGCGGACGAGTACCTTCGTCGGTCATCTCTCGGTATAGTTCGGAACTTACTATGCTGTGCCGGACGGGTCACCAAGGAAGTTATCTCACCCTCAACAGGGAAATCCGTGATGCAGCTGCTTACGGAATTGCTTGCCGAATCAGTAAAGAAAGCGGACTTCTTTCCGATAGCTTTCTGTATGGATGCGATTGGCGCAGTGTGCTGTTCGAAATCTATCCTCAGAAATGACGATCCAGACGTTGTTGTGTGGGGACTTCTGCAGCTCCTCTTTCTATGGATAAATTCACGCATCTCACGAAGGGATATTGCCAGCGTGGCTTATGGCCACATTCGTGGTATCTTGTCTGCGCATCACACCTCCTGGCGTCGTCTTTGTATCGAGCTTCCGGAGGCGGTGTACTTTCCGGTTGTCGACAGTCTCCTCAGAGCTAACGCTGTGAAAGACTTTATTCACTCTTTTATGGACTCAAGTGTCAACGTCACAGCCTTTCTTGAGGCAAGCACAGCGTGTGTGCTCCCGGTCTACGTTGTAAATCAAGATGATGACATGATGCTACGCTTCGTAGCCGAGTTCAATGGATCTGCTGATGATGACGAGGCTATGGGTGATGATGGGTCCGAAGGCGATGTGTTCCGGCGTACAACGATTGCAGACCTTCTTCTCAACCGAATGGAATATGTTCTAAAAGAGCTCATCATCCACCAAGTCGAGGCAGACAACAACGAGAATCGGATCAAAGAGTGGGAATTTCTCTTTCGATTTTTACCAGAGAATTCAACAATTCGCGATGTGATCTCTCACTCCCCGTTGCGATTACTAAACTTACTTGCCTGGGAGCTTGGCGGTGATCGCTACTCACTCGCAAAACGTGCTTTTCGAGAAATTTCACAGTATCTCAACCAAGATAAAAGCCGTGGAAATGAGCTAGAGGCTGATTTAATGATGCCAAGACAGTACGTATTGGCACTCATGACGGATCTCGGAAATCGCGCCAGCAAAAAGACTTCAAGTGTGACAAATCGAGTTCGAGCAATCCGAAGCATACATCGACTGTTTGGGGTTTTTCATCGCAGTTCAAGTGTGAATCAAGCAAGCCAAACGGGGGCATTCGATTCATTTGTTCCGAAGGTCATGGCGATTTTGAAAATCGGCTTAACTGAACCTGAGCTCCGTTTTGATGCTATACAAGCATGGAGCTCTTTTGTGAGAATGTTGACCGCGAAGGCACTGGAGTCGAACTTTGTTTCGATTGTTGTTAGCGTTCTTCCATGCATCAAGCACGACGGTTTATTTGGCCGGCCGAGTTCGTCTGAAGAAAAACCTTGGTGCATAGACGTTGCAGTACGGGAGGAGTCTCACCAAACAGCATCGTTGACCTCGACTGAGGCACACGACTGCGCACTGGGTATCCTACGGTATCTCTACATCGACCGAAGAGATGATCTGAAAAATGCGTTCCCAAGAATACTTCTCTTCCCAGCTGTGCCTGCACTTGACGATGTCTATGCCTCTCTCATATCTGAGATTGGAGACCCCGCTAAAGCGAGTTTATCAGATTACTTGAGCAGTTGTGCGTCACTGATCGAGCACTGGGATATGGCAGTGAGAGAAGTGGTTTTGGATCAACTTCATCGCGCCCTGGTGTGTCGTGCCACCGAGCTCCAGGATCTTATGCACTCTGAAGGTGACATGTACGTCGACCCGACCGTTGCTACAGTGCTTGCATCGATATTACGCGTGGCTGGAACAGATACAAACGAGAATATCCGTCTTCTGTGTGCAAAGTCTTTGGGCGCCATCGGGGCGCTGGATGGTGCTCGGATCCCTGGTGGTGGGGTGCAGTTGTCCAGAGGGCTCATTGACGCTGGAGAGGCAAAAAACGAGTTGCCGACGAAAGACCTGGCATGCGTGCTGATCGAAGTTTGGCTTGTGAAGGAGTTACGTGCTGCCCCCGAAAACACTGACTCGATTGCTTTTGCTATCCAAGAGTTGCTGAAGTTTCTTGCTGAACTGACTGCCGATCCCCAGCATAGTGGCCAAAACCTGGATGAAAGCAAGGCCGGACGTCATGCAAAATTGGCATCGTTGCCAATGCCGGAATGGATGAAGCGACGATTCGAGCGACATGAGGTGCTGCAGTTCGTGGAGCCCTACTGGTCAACGAATTACACTGTGGCAAGCAATAAGTCAAAAAAAGGCGCAAACACTGACAAGCAAGACTGGGGCCTACATCCAGCTGTTGATGACATCACGTTTTATGAGAAGTTTGGGTCGTCATACGAAGATTGGCTTCATAGCTGGTGCCGAAGACTCATTCATCTGTCCCAGCCTCCAGAACGCAAAATATTCTGGGCTTGCAGAACCATTCTGCCGTCTTCACCTCAAATCGCCCGCTTCCTCCTCCCGTATTTGATCCAAAATGTTCTGCGCTCGGGTCGTCCTGAAGTTTACGCAGAGGTGAAAAAAGAAGTCATGGCTGTGCTAACAGATGATGGCGTAATGGATGATGCTGCTGCTGCTCATGTACCAGGGTCGGGGAGTGTTGACGACTCTCACGAGCGAGCGTTTGGTGAATACGCTAGTCGACACCACCAATGTGCACAAACAATTTTCGCCACGATTGACGAGTTGAACGAGTGGATATGGAATAGCGACAAGAAGCGGCTGGCACTGAGCAACAGCTCTGCAAAGTCAACGGCCGGTCAGAATCGAAGTGGCGAGATACCGTCTGACCTTGATGATCAAGAAAAGGAAAATTTGGAAGAATTCCTGAAGGATATACCGAGTGAAGTCCTATCTCGAGCCGCATTCCGTATTAAAGCATACGCCAGAGCACTCCAGTACTTCGAAGTGTACCTCAGACAGAATTGCAGCTCGATCCACACCGACTCTCCTGCTGCTAGTGTATCCGGATCTCCTGTGGACTTGAAGCTTGTTGGAAAGCATGCATCATATCTTCAGCAATTGTTCAGTAGTACTGATGAGCCTGACGCACTCACAGGCTTGGCAACACTTCGAAGACTTCACGAAGCATACAAGCAAGGCGCATCGTCCAGTGACCGCGCTGGTGACAACGAGGATGCTTTTTCAGGACTAACTTTCCTGCTTCACCAAGTCGTCGACCACGAGCAACTCGCACAATGGGAAGATGCACTCGCTTGTTATGAGCAAGCAATTCAAGAAGTTCAAACTATCTTCTCACAAGGAGCATTCTACTCAGGTGATTTTGGAGAAAGCCACAATGACGCCCATGGTGGCTTCCGGTTTGGATTTTCCTCGGATCCTCGATCCATAAAACCAGAATTGTACTCGGGGGTCGTTCGCTGCCTGCTTCAGTTGGGACGGCTAGAAAGTGCACTCCAGCACATCAATGGAATCGTGTCACAAGAGCCTCAGTATGTTGGCACCTTATATCCTCATGCGCTTGAATGTGCATGGAGACTCTCACGATGGGATCTGGTTTCTGATCTGCTCAACGCCGAACGCCAAAATTCTATTCTGACGAATAGTCTTGTACAAGGCAGCATGTCATCAAGACTTCGAAACCTTGAAGTATCCCAGTTATCACTCGTTCGAGTGTTGCACAGCTTTCACGAAGGAGATCTTGGAGCAATGCTGAAGAGTCTACGAGAAGCAAGACTAGAAATCATGGGACCCCTAGCTGCGGCATCAGCTGAGTCGTATCAACGTGCATACCCATTATTGCACAAACTGCATTTTTTACACGAAGCGGAGCAAGGCTTCATCAGTCTGAGACTGAGTGCACCCGGAGATTCCTCTTCCGTGTGTCAACGATGGAAGACACAATGTCCATGGGACTCTCGCTACGACGTAATGGCTGCATCATTAAAGTTTCGCGACCCCATATTGGCGCTACGACGGCTGATGCTGCAAGAAGCGGAGCTCAGCCAAGAAGTCTCACAAAACTGGTTATTGTATGCAAAGATGGCTAGAAAAGAAGGGTACATTCGGACAGCGAATAGTGCCGTCATGCAAGCGGAAGCGCTCGACAATCCGTACGCGTCACTTGAAAAGGCGAAGCAGATGGTTGCACAAGATCGAATGTACGAGGCACTGCAGATCTTGGAGCCTGTCGATATTGATGCTGCGAAACTTGACTTCAGTGTTGAAGACCCACATTATTGTGCCAAGAACCTATTGCTTGCGACGAATTGGATGCAAGAGTCTGGCCAGCGTCAAGGAAGGAAAGTTATTGAGCGATACGAAGCAGTGATCAAGTTTGATCCAAAATGGGAGAGAGGCTACTTCTACTTGGCAAGGTATTATGAGTACTTGCTTAGTGCGAGCCACCCGGAGACACAGCAAAACAACGGATCATCAAGCTCGCGTGGCGATGAAGGTGTCGTCGTCGACTCATTGCTCCATTCCCACCTGATCAATTTGATGAAGAACTATATCTGTGCATTGACGCATGGCACAAAGCATGTTTTCCAGTCAATGCCCCGCTTGCTGACGCTTTGGTTCGAGTATGGGGAGCTGTTGCAGTGCAATGTCAAGGTGAATCGAGTGAACAAGGCCATGCGCAGCGTAGCAATTGATGTCAGCCAGTCAAGTGAAGAGCATCAGATTCTGGCGGATATTCACGAACTTATCCACGCAGCTGCGGAAACACTACCTGCATACGAATGGTTGGTGTGTTTTCCACAAGTCATTTCACGCATTTGCCATCCCAACCCGGTTGTCGTTGAAGGTGTGAAGAAGATAATGCTTCGCGTTCTCTTGACATACCCAACACAAGCTATGTGGCCTCTATTGGGCCTTTCTCAATCACTGAATACCCAACGGAGAAAGCAGGCTCAAGAAATTATCACAACAACACAGAGGCAATTCGTGGCGGTGGGACGAACAGATGTTGCTACCGGCTTTGCGGAAGGTGTACGCCTCGCGGAGGAATTGATCAGCCTTGCCAGTCATGATCCGGCAAATCAACGGAAGATCCACATCCGACTCACTCGAATCCGGACACGAATTCTTGTTCCCATCCAGTCTGCTTTGAACACAGTTCTTCCAGCGTCAGGTCTGGCTCCATCAGACGACAATCACGCAGCGTTCTCCCCTCACTCTCAAGTTCACATTAAGGCGTTCAGTGATAAGGCCGAGGTCATGATGACAAAGGAAAAGCCAAAGCGCATCGAGGTTCTCGGCAGTGACGGTAAGCTGTATCCGTTCTTGTGCAAACGAGAAAAAACTGGGGACTTGCGAAAGGATGCCCGAATGATGGAGTTCAACACCATGATCAACAAGCTTCTCCAAAAAGATCGTGAAGGGCGGAAGCGCAAACTCAGACTTCGAACGTACGCTGTGGTGTGCCTGAATGAAGAAAGTGGCTTGATGGAGTGGGTGCGAAACACCAAGGCGATGCGACAGTTAGTTGGTCAAATTCACAAGACAGAGAGGGGCTTCATTCAACCAGTTAGACTCACGCATGAGATCAAGGAGCGATTCCTGGGTATGCAGAAGAAATATGCGGACAACATTCCGACGATGGCGTTATACTATCGTAAGCGAATCCTCAGCCTACCCCAATTCACACCAAGATTTCACCAGTGGTTTAACAACAACTTCCCAGATCCAACTGCTTGGCTCGAGGCTCGATTGGTGTTCACTCGATCTGCTGCGGTGTGGTCTATGGTGGGTCACATTATCGGACTCGGTGATCGACATGGAGAGAATATCCTTATTGACTGCACGAATGGGGAGTGTGTCCACGTAGACTTCGATTGTCTATTTGACAAGGGCTTGAAACTTGCGAAGCCCGAGATTGTTCCCTTCCGACTGACGCCCAACATGATCGATGCATTCGGAGTCACAGGATATGAGGGTGTTTTCCGTCGAGTGTGCGAGGTTACGATGAAGCTGTTGCGGGAAAACAACGAGACACTCCGAAGTGTGCTCGAGTCTTTCATCCACGACCCCCTGGTGGAATGGGGCCGCCGTGGCAAAAATGCCCAGACGTCGTCCGCACGCGGCATCGCTGAAATCTCGAGCGATCGAGGCAAAGAGGAAACGCGCATCATCCTGAAGACAATTGATGACCGACTTCGGGGTGTGTACAACCTTGGGGACGCTATTCGACCTCTGGTGTCATCGGCCCATCGAAGCCTTCTGCCTGAGAACGAAACACTCCCGTTATCAGTGCAAGGCCAGGTCGACAAGCTCATTCATGAGGCGACCTCCCACGAGAATCTAGCGCAGATGTACATCGGCTGGATGCCGTTCCTGTAGGCGAGCAAGTTAACTTGCATGCTGGCATGGATCGACAACAGCGTAGACACTATGAACGGCAAGAAAATTACGTCTATGCGGAGCAACCACGGTATTCCTCACAATGCGCTGTCGTGACCTAAAATCCCTGATGCTCCATGAAACTCGCGAGCGTCTACTGGTTCTCTGGTGCCTTGTTGCGCGAGAGAAGCTTCTTCACGTGCGGGATAGTCGCCAGCGCGAACGGGAATCGAATGGGCTCGACAATCTCATTGACAATGATCGCGAGCGCCAGGTTGCCGTGCGTAGGGTTCAGGCGATCAGCGTCGACAAAGCGATCCAGCCCGAGTGACATGACCACGTCGATCACTTCGCCACCGTTGAGCAGACCCGAGTCGAACGCCGCGTAGAAGCCCACGCCCGTAGCGAGGTACAGCCCCGTCCACCAGAAGAAGAACGGCATTCCATACTCCTTGATCGTGCCCATGAGTCCTGGCTTCTGTGCCTTCTTCTTGAGCTCCGCGACCTCCTTCTTGAGCGCCTCGTTCTCCGCGATCAGCTCTTCGACCGTCTTGAGCATCGGCTCGTCGCGGTCATCGGGCTTGTTCGTCGTCGAGAACGCATGCAGCTGCACGTTGAAGACGGCGGCGCGAGCGCTCGAGCGGTGGAACGCCGAGCGGCGAGCCACCTGCTGCAGCGTCGTCTTGGACAGGAGCACACGGGCCAGCATCCTTGTCTTGAGCTTCGAGTCGAGAGCTCGTTGACCGATGGTGAATGGTGCATCGCATCAGTCAGTCAATCATCGTCGCCGCCATTGCGCCCTGTGACATCGGGCCTGCAATCCAACAGCACCTCAGCCATGAGGAATGTTGGTACAGAGTGCTGGTTGGCCCATTTCCTACAACCGGTATCTCGCCGGTACCTCTGTGGAAACAGAACGAGAAAACACCAGCGAAAAACAGAAGAATGGGATGGGAAAGGAAGCCGCGCGCGCAAAGGGGCGCCAGCATGCTCGCTCCTCATTCGTCCACAGCCACCAACGAACGCCGCCGTCTGATCGTCTCGTCATGAGCGGAGGCTGCGCCGTCTCCTCCAGGGGCAACGCTCCGCTGGACTGCGCCACGGTCGACGCCGTGCACTGCTACTCCGCGACGACCGCCGCTGCCGCGCTCGCTGCGGGTCCCGCGCCACCATCGCATCTGTCGTCGCCACCGACGCTGCCCACGCCGCGCAAGCGCCCCTTCACGACCGTCACGCCACCAGCACCGTCTCTCACCGACGTGACGGCGTCGAATGCTGCGACAGGCACAAGTGCCTCCTCCTCCTCGTCCTCCTCCCCCTCGTCTGCTACTGCGACCCCATCCGCGGCAGCGCCCACGTCGTGCGCGCGCTCTGTGGTTACGGCCATCGAGCGATCTGTGCTGCGCACGCTGGCGTTCGTGCTGTACCATCTCGATCGCGACCAGGCGCGTCAGTGCGTGACGTCGCTGCTGCAATGGTACTCGCAGCTGCATACGCAGCTCCCGCTGTTCGCCGCCGACTCGCTGGACCAGGTCGCGACGTCGCTCGTCGCGCTTTCGGACGCTGAGTTCACCAAGTTTTGGCTGTCGCTCGCTGCATCGTCGTCTTCCGCGGACGACACCTCTGCCTCTGACGCAAGTGCTCCTAGCTCTACCGACGCTGCTCAAGATGGAGACGTCGTGGTGTCAGTCGCCAACGACGTTCTTGACGGGGACCAGCAGAGTCGAGAATCCGACGCCACGCTGGTGCGACGTCTGTACGAGCACATCTTCTACCGCATTCAGCGCCTCTTTGGGCTTCCAAGCGCCCGGCGGTCGCGACACGACGGTCCGTGGCACACGCAGACACCGCTCACGTCGCCAGACGACAAATTCGACGACAGCCATTTCCGACGACGGAAAAGCCGCAGCTACGGCGCGACACACTCGCCGAATCATATCGCGTTGCCAATTATCGCTGATGACTCCTCGATCAATGCGTCCGCGGATGACGTACAAGCGAATCAAGACGACTCCGAGTCGACGCTCGAGTCGCGTGGTTGCAGCTTTGTCGGGGGTGAACCTGGCTGGGCGGTCGAGTACATGGAACAGGAGTCGCGGATGCCCCTGGAGATGACGCGACGCATGCACAAGATGATGCATACCGCGATTCCGCTAAATCTCTTCCGCGTGGCGGTGGTGTACCGCCACGACGGTGGCGATTCAGATGACGATGACGACGCAGAACGTATTGGGTTTGTGGGCGTCATCTCGCCTGAATCGTTTCCACCGACGCCGATCACGCGGGATCTGCAGACGCGTCGCATGCAGCACTACACGATCACAGTGCTGGACCACGCGACGCTGGCACTGAGGTTATTGGAGGCAAATTATGCCGCATAGTAACACGCCACAAGCGAGAATGTACTGTGGATTGTCGAGTGTATATCTCTAGCTCACACCCACACCGGTCATTATGTCAATCCGACTTGGGTCTGTAGTGTGCGACACGGTCGTCGCTGCGCTTGTGTCGAGACGACGTCGCAACAACCATGAGCACTAGCGCTCCGAGCATCGTGACAGCGAGTGTCGCTGTGCTCACGATGGCGCCATCGGGAATGAAGCCAACGGGGACCTGCACTGGCGTTGATGGAGCGCGTAATGGGGACGCAAGGATGACAGGTCGCCAAGACGACGACGACGTCTTTGTCGTTAGAGACCACTGGGAAGACGGCACGCGTCAGTGTCGAGACGTCATGACATACTCTTGAGGGGAAGAGACTGACTGACCTGGTGCAAGAGCGTAGCAAGTTCATCGTTCGCGTTTTCTGTGCCCAAGTCGTCACCACACGAGTAGAGAATCTCGGGGGGAAGCACAGTTGCTGTCGCATAGTGATCTGCAGTCGATGGCGATTGGTAGCGGAAGTGGACGGGGAACTCCATGTTGAAATGCTCTACGTTTGATCCCCTGGTGACATCAACCACAAACATATTCAGTGCGACGATGGCCATCAACATCTATGCTTCAGTGGCTCCTACGTACAGCTCAAACTCGAGTGCGACTACGTGTTGCTTCGACACAGCGGAGGGTCGTTCAATTTCGATATGCTTGGTCGTGGAATGAACGCGGAATGCTCCGAATCGCTCGCGGCGCTGTACATCACAACGTTCAGATCCTTTCATCATGGCTTCGACGGTGTCAACCAATATCTCACGTACGCGTAGCTCGTCCAGATCCATGTACATGTGCTTCGACAATGGCACCACAAGCAGCACTCGTGCATTGGCTCTGGATGGACAGGACGGAGGCGACGACAGGAAGACCCGAACGGTGCGATGAAATCCGTCGCCGAGGACCTCCATTGCAGCAGACGACGCGGGCGCCAGCGCGAAAGGTGAGAGGAGGTGGCTTCCGATCACAATCTCTCGCGATTCCTTAGGCTGCGGAGAGAGTTGTGACACAGAGAGCAAGCCACGTGCAGTATCCACTGCGTGGACAACATGCACGCCCGACGTCTTGGGGACTTGATCCTGCGTCACCTGCGGCGTCGAAGTCTCCGTGACTGCGAGCGATACAACTCTTGCACTCAACTCGCGAGACGACGGGCGCACGGTCAGCGCGACGACTCGATGGGAGCCACCAAGATTCGAGGCTGACGGGAAGAAGTCTTCGAATAAAGCGGTCACTGAAGCAGACTCATTTGCTGGAAGTAGCGTCGACGAAAAGCAGAGGACGCCGGATGGAGACGGCGACGGCATGGCATAGTTGTCGTGAGAACAGACCGTCTGGGCGAGGAACCCATCGGAGGTTGGACGCGTCCATTCTCGCAACAGCTCGGAGCTGCTGCTGCTCCTGCTGCTGCTGCTGCTGCTACCGGGAAACACGCTCTGAAGCAGCGCTCGGATACTTTGCTCGAGATCCTCAACGGCTGCTGGGTGCTGCTTGGATGACGACGCTGTCAACTGCAAGTGGAGCCCCTCTGCGTAGCGTCTGGCCAGTCGTATTGTGGATGACGATCCAAAGATGACGTCCGACGTCGAGGGATGTCCAGAGGTTTCTTGAGGCTCTGACGGTGGTGTCCATGTGAGCTGCTCGGAGTTACGATCGGGTAAACAACGACGACTACTGTTCGCAAGATGTCGCATTCATGGACGACGGACGCACCTCCACGCTGGCGATCGCAGGATGCAGAGCTTGACGCAGCTGGATACTGCGCTGGGTGACGGTAGAGATCAGCAAGCCGTCGTCACTCGAGGAGGCGACACGCCATTTCTCTGTGTCAGCGCTTTGGGTGTCAGCCACACAAGCAATCGTCGAGAGCGTGACACGGGCCGCACCTCCATCAGTCGATCGCGCGAGCGTCGCGTCGAGTGTGCGAGGCCAAAGAGTCAGCAGCATGGAGCGATCCCATGCTTGCTGATCTTCTGTTGTAGCGGCGGCAGCGAGGGAGATCACCGCCGACAGCACAATCGCCACTATGCCGCGCAGGGCTCGTTGTGGGGCCATCCGCATGATCACAGTCGACGTGGTGTGATCCCTTCCTGCGTCAAATCGTACCTGTATATCTGGTACATTTTCCATGTACCAGTATATCAGGTACACCGGTACACAACCAACAACAACAAACCTTGAAGTTGCTTCGTCCAATGTGATGCTGTCGTTCCATCCGCCAGCAACAACACCCCCTTTGTATGGGCGGGGCAGCTTCATAAATTTTTTGAGACGTCAGCGACACTTGTTCCGACAGAACAGTGTGCTCGCCAGCCACTTGTCATGGGAGGCTTTCAAGATCTATCGACATTCGTTGACGTGAGTTTTTCGAGGCACGTGCGATGGCGACAGACCACGTCGACCGCCACCACGGCTCTCTCGCGTTGGCAACAGGCAGCGTTAGCGTTGTCGCGCGTCTGGGAACCGACAACGCGGGACGAGACTCTCTCGTCTCGCTCTGATCCCTCTGCTCACCAAGCATCGCATTCGCTTCGCGAGTCCAACTGCCTGCCTGCACCACGCACCACGCACCATGCGCGGCAGTACCTTTCGATTTTTTTTTCCAACCTCCAAGTTGAACAGTCCATGGATTCGGCTTCCGGACACTGGATCGCTGAACGTTCCCGGAAGCCGAACAGAACGTGTTGTCAAAACCAGGTGGCACGTACCTCCCGTTTTCGCCCTGCGAAAACGTAACCTGGTCTCGTCGCCGATGACGAGACAGCGGTGACGCTTTCCATCACAGGCAGCAAGCAGCGCTGAGGCTGACGCTGAGACGCTGAGACGCGCAGTCTGTGACGTGACGCAGCAGCGAGGGAGAGAGAGCAACGCAGAGCGCGCACGCCGCCCACATGGCATCGCGGACCTCGTCGCCAGTGCATCTGTGTGCGTGATCCAGCAGCAGGTTCGTGGGTCAGCGAAGCGGCCGCGCCAGATGCGATGGGCGGCAGCTCCATCTGCGCTCGCGGCACCAACCGTCGTCGTCGGGTCGAAACGTGCCCAAAGTCCGCGGCCGGTCGCCGGTCGCGGTCGCCGTCGCGGGCGGCAGCTCATTCGGCGAACAGAGTGCAACGCGCAGCGAACGCGGCGCTTTCTGTTGATCAGTCAAGCCGTCGACTGCGCGGCGACTCTCAGCGCAACGCAACGCCTCGTCCATCCATCGCATCGCATCGCATCGCATCCCATCGCATCGCGGGACTGACGCGTCGTCGACAGCTCGATCGCTGCCAATCCCTGCGCTCCTTTTTATAGAGGGACGGTCGCTACCCACTGCAACACGCTCACAACGCCATGCAGGTCGTCGCCTCTCAGTACTCAAACCACCGACCACCGAGCAGCAGCAGCGCGAACGCGCGGCGCCGTGCGGCCTCCCGACCGATGCTCCGGCGCATCGACTCGCTGCACGACCTTCCACTGAATTTGGAGCGCCAGCGCTCACAGAGCGACATGCCACGTCTTCATGCGTTCGAAGACGCCGTGCGCAAGGAGATCACAGCCATCGATGGCCGCGAGGAGCTCTTTCTACGCACGACATCGGAGCTCACGACGCTGCTCCGTGATCTGAGCCACGAGCACGGCCGTGCGTACTTCCGCTACGTCCTCCGCGACGTCTTCGGGGAGACGTCTGTGTTGTACGACGGCAACCGTCTACCACAGAGCCAGGTGCTCACGCTTGCCGAGGGCATTCTCAAGCGCATGGTCCGGGCGATCCACTACGCGCCGATCGTGCTGCGGGCGTGCACGCAGATCATGCTGCGTGCCTTCCGAGACGCATTTCCCAGCAGCTCCGACGCCAACGCCGTGAAGATCGTCGTCGGCGGTGTGCTTTTCCTGCGTGTGGTCTGTCCAGCGCTGATCAAGCCCGAGTCCTTTGGTTTCCGCCCGCACACGGCGGCGTCTCTGCCAGTCGGTGTTCAGCTCGCGAAGCTGCTTCAAAGCGCGCTTCGAGGCCACTCGACGCAGCCCGAAGACGCAGAGTTTATCGCGACGTTCCATCCGTTCCTCGAGTCGTTCCTCACGCGCTTCCCACAGCTCTCCGAGTCGACCGGCAGCCCCTTGAAGGAGGCGAGTCAGCGATCAGCGCGGTTCCCGCGCGGCGCCTCATGGGAGGACGCGCCCTTGACGCGCGCACCGATGGGGTCTACAGGCGCCTGGCAGGTCGTCGAGGACGCCAGTCGCCTGCGTGGCGTCTCCATGTCGACGCCCGAGGACATGACGCAGCGCAAGCGCAAGTTCTCGCTCAAGTTCTGGTAGCTTTGTACCAGTTTTCCTATTTATTGACAACATAAAACATTGTGAAATTTACGAATTGATGCCCTTGTGATTCGGTGTCTGATGCATTTTCTGAGTCCGCCAGCGCCACCTTCTCTCATGGTCAACATGGCGACGCTCGATGGCGGTGTGCTGCAATGCGCGGCTACGTGTGACGACTGGCTGTACGTCGGCGACAGCGATGGCGCTTTGCGTGCGTTCCATTGCGTCGGCGCACCAGAGGACCGCGCCATCGATCTCTCCAGTGCGAATTGGACGGCGCAGGTCTCGGATGCCGTGTACGCTCTGCTGGTGGGTCCCTCTCTCTGTCTGCGTCGATCTTTGACTTTGCCACTTACTTCTAGTGACGGATCGGTTTACAGTGTCTGTGTGCTGTGCGTGACCCGCGGGCGAATGCGAGCCACGCTCTGATCGCCGCTGGCTGCGCGGATGGCGCGGTCGTCTTCTACCGCAATCACACCGTGCGTCTCTTTTCCTTTCATCTCTCTACTTTCAGCTCCTTTCGTCGATAAATCGTTTTCACGCATGCGATATCAACGCAGGAAACTCGGCGTTTGCGACTTCCGCATGCAGTCACGAGCCTGCTTGCCATCGGGGATCTGCAGTTTGTCGCGACGGACGCCTTTGGACATCTCTACGGCCTCACGCTCTACGACGTGACCTGGCAGTTGGCGGTCACCGACAGCGAAGGATTCTATGGTAACCACCTCACTTTCCACAGAACCAACAACCTCTGCGTCTACTCTGGGGACTTCGGACTGACTGACGGACTGACTGACACTGGTAGCTCGAACGACGGCGACTGTGCGATTGCTGGACATCGAAGGCACGTTGTCGACCTACGTGCTCGTCGCGCTTTGGGATCGTCCGCTGCTGCTCGTGACGCAGCGTGATCGAGTGGTAGCGACGATCGCGACATCGACGCCGATCCGATCGATACTCTCAGTGCCGAGCGCTCAAGGAGAAGATGTCGTGCTTGTCGCTGGACACGACGGGTTCGTGGAGAGGACGACGTTGGAGTTATGGTCATTGACTGTCTGATGCTCTCGTTTCAATTGTAGCTCTGTGTCTCGTGTTCGCACCGTGCGTTCTCCAAAGACGACAAGTTCCCCTTCACAAGAAGACAAGTTTGAGATCATCATCGAGCTCGTCACCAGGGTCGACATCGCGATTCGCAAGATCGTTGCTGTTCAGGCGGCCAACTCGCTGCCGTCAGCGACGCCAAGTGAACGAGTCTCGTGGCTCGTTCTCGGAGAAGACGGTCAGATCGTTGGCTTTGAAGGCGGCGAACAAGTCGAAAAATGGTCGACACTCTTGCCTCTCGCTGCAGAGCGAGAAGAGAGCATCTGTGATACCGTGATCCTTCGGCGAAACGAGGCTGTGGACGTTTGTGTTCTGCGTGGTCGTCAGATCCATCGTTACTCGATGTCGGCGCAGTCCTCCGCACAGTAAACGAAAGAGAGATTCAGCAGTTGCCTCTATTTCGCTCCATCTCATTGTTCATCCTGCGCTTCGGCTCCTTCCTTTCGGAAGAGCACGAGGTTCTTTCCATCGAAACTCAAGTAGTCCCGCTGGACGCTGCTGTGCTTGTGTTCCAAGTACTCGACGAGATCGTCAAATGACACGACTTTGCTGACGCCATCGGGGCGTCGGCGGTCCGGAAACGCGTGACCAAAGACACAGCATGGCACCAGCGCAAACGGCTTGTTGTAGCGTAGCGCGACGTCGATGATCGCGTCTGTGGCCTCGTCCGGGTGCATCCCAATGAGCACCGACGCCTCTTGAATGAGCTGCTCGTTCGCAGGATCCTCCAGGAACGTCGTCGCATTGAACAGTGCTGTTCTCTATCCATGTACAAACTGATGAGGAGAGCGCACAATTATTCTGACGAGGCACCAACGATGATGCGCGCGTACCTGTGGCGCGAGCGCCTCTGGAATCGCTGGCTTCTCAATCTTTTGCTTCTTGAAGAACTTGTACTGCACTCGTGAGAGCCGCATCGGTCGCTGGTATCCATCAGACCAGACGTCATTCGTGTGTCATGTTGAGATTACTCAATAGCATGGGAGACGCACCGGATCGATGAGTGTGCAACGGATGCCGCGCTTGTTCCACAGCTCAAACGATACGTTACCGCGACCGCCAGCGATGTCCACGACGCCAGCGCCGCTCGAAAGAAGCGCTTCGCCGAACGTCTGCACGAGCCACTCGACGAAGACGCTCGCGCGCTGTACCTTGTTGGTCTTGCCGTGGGGGTCCAGCGGATCCTCGCTGAGCTGGGCGCGTTCGCGCTTGAGCTGAAGGCGGTTCTCGAGCCACGCGGCACGTGCCTCGCGCATCTCATCAGCAGCCGCGTGGTAGAACTCGCACTTGTCGCCGAACTGACACACTCGCGTGTTGATCCAGAACTTGCAGTGCTGTCTGGTGGAGGAGACCGCAGTGGGCGACGACGAGACACCGTCGAGTTCTGCTTTGTTGCTGGCAGCATTGCTCTCACGGTCCGAATGCACGGTGGGTACAGGTACAAATGTCACGCCTGTGTCGTAAGATGCTGTTAGCAATGAATGGAGAGAGAGGTAGAGAAAGACAAAAAGCTGGAGAGTGAGTTATAGATGACCTGGATGCTCCTCTCGCCACGTTCGGACCGGACGAATGTCGCGAGCGTGCAACAGGATGCGCTTCACCTCTGGGAGTCGCTCGACAAAGCCGTGAATGTGGACGACATCCCCGAGGTTGACGCGGTGGCGAATACTGTCGACCTCTTCGATCGAGAGCTCGTCGTCAATGATCTTGAGGATCACCTCAAGGCGCTCGTCGCTCTCGCCAGTCGCGACGGATGCGAGATCGTAGAACAGACACTTGCGTCTACATCAGTGACAGCGTGCAGTCAGAGGTAATGAAAGTCCCCCACCAATACGCAATGGTGTGAACCGGAGTGTAACGCACGAGACTCGGCGCATGTGCATCAAGCGCCCTTCGACCACAAGCTCCTGCTCTTTCTCCTCCTGCTCCACACTCTCCCGTCGTCACACGACGCCAATGAACCAGATGCGTCCAGACCATCGGTACCTCCGTCGTAGACGCATCAGCTACGCTGCTGTAGAGCTCACGTAGCTCAACGAAGCGCTGCCAACATCGTTTCGGCGCTGCATGCTCCGTCGTCGCCGCCATCCGTCCTTGCGAGATGTGGCGTCACAAAATGGGTTAAATTCGGGCTTATGTTGTTCCAACGTTGCTTCAAGTTCCCTAATGGTGCTCGTTGGTTGGTGAAGAGCTACAGTGTGAGTGCCGCATCACCATCAGCTCATTGATTATCTCTCAATCGATCGATCGATCATGGACGACGGCGGCTTCCAGCTCAATATCGCGTCCTCGAGCGGCGCTGCGGCCGTGAAAAAGAAGAAGGCGACGACCTTTCGCGCCAAGAGCCGCAAGGCCAAGCAGCAGAAGCAAAAGGCCAAGCAGCAACACCAGCAGGCGCCAGCCAGCACTCGCGATAGCAAGAAAGTGACGGCGGACAGCGCAAAAGCGCGATCGACGACGCGTCCTCCGCAGCAGCACAAGCAGCAGCAACAACAACAACAACAACATGAGCGACGAAGCAAGGTGGTTCACATGGGACGAGAGCGAAAAGAAGCGGTACCCAGTGCTGTTGCCGAGAAGGAACACGAGGCTGGGATCAAGGATAGCACCAACACGGAGTCGCCCGCCGCAGCAGCGAGCTCCGTGTCGGACGAGAGCGATGATGAACTGACCACAGACGCATCAGAGCCCGCCGTTGCCGAGGCCACAACAAAGCCAGAGGAGCCCCGAAAGACACTCGCGACCGCTGTAGCAGCGGCGACGCCTGCAGCCGAGAAACCCGCTTCGAGCGACTCTAGCAACGCTGACGCGGCGAAGAAGGCGTTTGGCACGCGCAAGAACCCCAACAAGGCGGCGTACGAGCCAGAGAAGTTTACGACCGTGCGCACGACGATCGACAACGTGCTGGACAAACCGCTTGAGTCGACGTCGAGCGAGAAGATCTTTGCGCACACGACGTTCGAGACGATGCAGCTGCACCCGCGACTGGTCGATGTGCTGCAGAAGGACAGCAGCGCCGGTGGCTTCGCGTTCGCGCGCCCAACGAATGTGCAGGTGAAGACGATTCCCCACGTGCTTGCGGGTCGCGACGTGCTCGTCAAGAGTGAGACGGGCTCTGGCAAGACGCTGTCGTATCTGCTGCCCATCGTGCAAAAGCTGCAGTCGGTCGAGCCCCGCTTGACGCGCGACGATGGCTGTCTCGCGCTCATCCTCGCGCCGACTCGAGAGCTTTGTCTTCAGATCCAGGAGACGGCAGTCAAGCTGACCAAGGCGTTCGTCTTCCTCGTGCCGGGCGTCGTCGTCGGTGGCGAAAAGAAAAAGTCGGAGAAAGCGCGACTGCGCAAGGGCATCAGCATTCTCATCGCGACGCCTGGTCGACTTGCGGACCATCTCGTGAACACACAGTCGTTCACGTACTCGCGATTGCAGTTCCTCGTACTCGACGAAGCCGATCGCCTGCTAGACATGGGCTTCCAGAAGCAGATCACGCAGATCCTCGAGATCATCGACGCCACGACCAAGCGCAACCCGTTCACTGGCGGCCGCCGCCAGAACCTTCTGGTCTCAGCGACGATTAACAGCGGCGTCCAGGAGCTCGCCAAGATGAGTCTGAGCGAACCCGTGCTCGTGGACGCCGACAAGGACCAGCAGCCGCAGTCAAGCGAGTCAAGCGACGGCACTGCGCGCGAGACGTTTTCGACGCCGCATCAGCTCACGCAGCATTTCATGATCGTTCCAGCAAAGACGCGACTCTGCGCGCTGTCATGCTTCCTGCGACAGGAGCTCACGAGCCGCAAGGCCTGCAAGGTCGTCGTCTTCATGTCGACATGTGACGCCGTCGACTTTCATTTTGGCCTCTTCCAGAAGTGCGCGTGGCCGTCTCGAAATGGCTCCAACGACACCAACGACACAGCAGCGGCGGCGGCCGGCAAAACCGGCGCAGCGTCGCCATTGCTCGGTGCGTCCGGACAGTTGTTCCGCCTACACGGCAATATTCCGCAGCAGGAGCGCATGTCGACGTTCAAGAACTTTTGCGCGACGTCGAGCGGCGTGCTCATCTGCACGGACGTCGCAGCGCGAGGTCTAAACTTGCCGACTGTGCAGTGGATCGTGCAGTACGATCCGCCGACCGAGACGCGCGACTACGTGCATCGTGTCGGCCGAACGGCGCGTAGCGGTAACCAGGGCAGCAGTCTGCTTTTCCTGTTGCCGTCGGAGTCGGCGTACCTGGAGTACCTGCAAAAGCACAATCTCACGCTCAACGCACTCAGTCTCGAGAAGACCATCACGCGCGTGGCGACAAGTCGCGACGCCAACAATGGCGGGCGCCCAGCGTTCATGGCGTCGCGCAAGAAGCTGCTGCACGAGGTCGTGCAAAGCGACCTGCAGTACCTCTTCGAGGAGACGCTCCTGGGCGACAAGGAGCTCTTCGAGCTCGCGTGCCAGGGCTTCCACTCGTTCGTGCGCAGTTACGCGACGCACTCAGCAGACACGCGACAGATCTTCCACGTGCGAGGGCTGCACTTTGGCCACATCGCCAAGAGCTTTGCGCTGCGTGAACCGCCGGCGTCGACCAAGGTGCGGGACTCGGGCAAGAGTGCCAAGAAAGGCACGCTGTCCAAGCGCAAGGAGCGCGAGGAAAAGGAGCAGCAGCGCAACGCCAAGCGAGAGAAAGTGGTGCGCCAGGAGAAGCGCAAGTTCGCGCAGCAGGTCTCCGAGTTTGCCGACTGATCCGCTCGGCTTGTCTTCTTCATCGCCACCGCCGTCGTTTCGATATTCAAATATAGAGGCTGTAATGTTGCAATTCGCTTTCTTCATGAACATGAAATAGCCATCGTATCACGTTTAAAGGGTCGTTCGACCGATCTTGAGCGGTCTTTTTGCGACCGTCACTTGGGGATTCTCTGATCCATCGAACAACGAGAGTGAAAATGCCGTCGCTCACGGAAAGCGACCGAGCGTTCGTGCAGCACGTCCCGCGGCAGCGCGTGACGACGTATGACGGCAACACGTGGGAGTACTTTGACTGCGGGAAGCACAGCGCCAAGAACGCAGGACTGCCGCCGCTCGTGTGTCTCCCCGGCACGAGCGGCTCCCCTCGCTGCTTCCATCTGCAGCTCACGGCGCTCGCCACCAAAGGGTATCGTGTACTCGCGGTGCAGCATCCAGTCGTGTGGACGCACGAGGAGTGGATCCACAGCTTTGACCGCTTTCTGGACGCGCTGGGACTCGAGACGGTCCACCTCTATGGCGTCTCGCTCGGCGCGTACCTCGCGCAACGCTATGCGTCGCTGTATCCGCATCGCGTTACGTCGCTCGTCATGACACAGGGCTTCTGCGACACCAGCGTGTTTGGCGCCAACGCTCCATGGATCAAGATGTACGACGGACCCGATGGGTCATCACGATGGCTACTCACTATCTCTCTCTCGTCCTCATGAACAGGCTCCCGTACATGCCCGACTTCTATGTGCGCAAGTGCGTCTTGCAGTAGTAGTGGGACACGGAGCTCGGCATTGAGTACTCAAATTGAACCGACGCTTGTGTGGAAACAGACTCATGTTGGAGCGATTCCCGAAGGAAGCCGTTCGCGACCCGACGCATCTTGCAGCGATCGATTACATGGTCGACCAGGTCTCTCTTTCCATATTCCATTCCACCGAACACGCTCCAGTCCTGTACGTTGCCTTCTGACGAGCGTGTCGTGTGCTGCAGATGCAGAAGCTCACGCAACAAGAGATCGCGTCAAGACTGACGCTCAACACACAGAGTTGCGATCTCGCGAGCTGGAGTCTCGCGCTGCCGGACGACAAGATCACGTTCATTGATGTACGCAGCGCTCGCGTTCATCCTGTTGCAAGTTCAAGCAGAAGTCCACTAAACGGTTTTTGTTTTGAGCAGAGCCACGCGGCCACCAGTCTGCCAGACAGTCTGCGTGAGCAGTTGTACAGCCGACACCCGAACGCCAAGCAGGTGCGTCGACGCAGGAGATGACGGATTGCTGCGATCGATTATCCGCTGGGGCGTTGACTTGGTGCTCATATCAAAGGCGATGATCAAGAGCGGTGGCGACTTTCCGTTTCTGTCACGTCACGATGAGGTGACGATGTACCTTCAGGTGCACCTCCGAGCCAACGGCGCGTTCATTGTGTCCTAAAGGTGAAGAAGAAGAAGAAGAAGAAGAAGAAGAAGCAACGGCAGTTGTTCTCATTTAAGTTAGCGAAACAAAAGGATGATGTGCACTCTCCTTCTCTCTATCTCAGTCTCAGTTTCCGTCTATTGGCGCTGGCGCTTCTTGTTGTTCTTGTGTTTCTTCGCTTTCTTGTCACCCGCAGACGATGGCGCAGCCGCCGCGCGAGGATACAGCAGCGCGAGCACTCGTTCCACGTCTGCGACCTCGCGCACTTCGACTGCAGTGCCACGCACAGCGATTTGCGGCTTGGGAAACGCACGCAACAGCGTCTGCAGCGCAAACGCAGCGTTGAAACACTGCTGGGCAGTCATGATGTCGTCTGCCGCGTGGCCATTGACTTGGAGAAAGTGTGCGACCGTGTCACTCGCCTACACAGACCAAGTACAGCAGGTTGTCAACAACGAAAGATGGAGGGCGGGTGAATATCATCATAATGACAACGTACCTTCTCGGGCGACTCCAACTGCAGTTCAATGAATCGAGGAAACTGGTGAATCAGCGCGTCCACCTCTTCCAACCACTGTACGCTCTCGATAGAGAAGACCTTCTTCTCGACGTCGAGTGTTCCGATGACAAACGGAGACGCGTCTGTGGAGCTGTTGTTCGCCGGGCGGTGCTTCTGCAGTCCGTCGCGCAGCGCCTGACGCAGCTCATCGGACGCGCAAAGGCTCAACAGCAGGTCTAAGCCGTAGCCCGTGCCCTTCGGCAGCACTTGAGGGCGCACCGCCGGCGCGAGCTTGGCGACGAGGCGCTGCAGCTCTGCGACAGCGTCGAGCGGCGTCGTGGTGACCATTGTTGCTGCGATTGATGAGCTCTTCCCAAGCGTTGGTGGCCTTTCAAGCCCAGAACGGGTCGGACCCGTCCTTGCAAGCCAAACCCACGGGTTGTCCATTGTGCTTTTCATGACACCCAAAACCCACCCGTTTTCGTTGACAAGCAGGCCCGCCCACCTGTGAGATGAAACGTGAAGAGCCACGAGATCGCACCAAGAAGAAGAGGAAGCGAGAGTCGACGCTGCAGCAAGATGATGGCCGCAGCGCTGCCCGTAGACGACGAGAGCGTGGACGTCGAAGCGATTCTGCAGCGTATGAAGCAGGGAATTCCGCCAGCCGATGTCCAAGAGTATCTGTGGCGTGTGCGTCTTGAAGCCGAAGGCATTCCCGACGTCGTCGTCGCCACCAACGTGGATCCTCGTCAGTATGACGTCAAGCAGACGGCGAACATGCCAGCCATCGATGCATTCGAAGCGGTTGTCGATCCTGCGATGGAACCCGCGGACGAGTGGAGACAGAACCTGCTGGCGGAGTTCGCTGAGCTCCGCCAGTTGATCGCGCGATGGCAAGAAATTGGACCTCCGAACGTCGAGTCGGACGCCACAGATCCATCGCAGGCAGTTCCGCTGCGCACCAATGTGCCCCGCATGAACGACCAGGATGGATGGCACACGTTTTTCTTTGTAAGAACCCCCAATGATTCGGAGCCGACAGATAGTGCCCCGTTGGACCACGGCACGCCACCGCATCTCCGACTGCTGCTGCAGTTTGATCAGGTGCTGACGCGTCGCTTGCTTGCGTATCACACGAACTGGCTCGAGGACATGAGCGCGCTGTCACGAGCGCGTGCTGTCTGGATCTACGCGTTGCTTGCTCGGCTGGACAAACCCGTGCATGCTGATGTCGCAGCGATGCTTCGCCAACTTCTACGACGGTGCTGGCACTTGCGCAACGCGCTTCCGTCTGCCACGGACGCGCGCGTCAAGCCTCTCAATATCCTCATCGTCATCACGGGCGAGTTCTTCGGGCAGCTCGAGGAGATGATTGGGGCAGCGACATGAGGCTCCTCCATATCTTGTCGCTATCTACCCGTATCTAATCCGACATCGTTTTGTGTTTTGTCCAATGAATGTCCACAATATCCTCCGCATCCACATATGATTGGCCAAAACGCTGACCGCAGATGTCCTGTGGTGAGCTCTTCCCCAACTTTCCATCGAGTCGCAAGGAAACCACAGGACGCACACGCGCAGAGACACACAGACAGACAGACAGCAGCACCATGGCCAAGTCGATGGGATACAACGTGGCCGGAGGGCTCTCGGGGCTCCTCAAGGACGGACACAAGCACTTTGAGGGCGTCGACGAGGCCGTCGCCAAGAACATCGATGCGGTCAAGCAGCTCGCGGCCATCACGCGCTCGTCGCTCGGCCCGAACGGCATGAACAAGCTCGTGATCAACCACCTCGAGAAGATCTTTGTCACGAGCGACACCGCGACGATCGTGCGCGAGCTCGAGGTCGTGCACCCGGCTGCCAAGATGGTCGCGATGGCCGCCAAGATGCAGGAGAACGACTTTGGTGATGGCACGTGTCTCGTCGTGTCGCTCGCCGGTGAGCTGCTCATGGAGGCGGCGAGCCTGCTGCGCATGGGACTGCACGCCAGCGAGATCGTCACGGGCTACCAGAAGGCCTACGAGAAGTGTATCTCCGCGCTCGAGTCGCTCGAGTCGACGACGGTCACGGATCTCCGCGACGTCGCCCAGCTCGAGAAGGCGATCAAGACCTCGCTGGCGTCCAAGCAGTTTGGCTACGAGGACCTGCTCGCCAAGCTCGTGGCCGAGGCCTGCCTCAATGTGATGCCGTCGGCCCCCAAGAAGCCGAGCATCAACGTCGACAACATTCGTGTGTGCAAGATCCGCGGTGGTAACCTCTACGACTCGACCGTGATCAAGGGTATGGTCATCCAGCGTGACGCCGAGGGTGTCGTGAAGAAGGCCATGGGCGCCAAGGTTGCGGTCTTTGGCTGTGGCATCGAGATCTCGTCGACGGAGGCAAAGAGCACTGTGCTCATCAAGGACGCCGACGAGCTCATGAACTACAACAAGAGCGAGGAGAAGCACCTCGAGGAGGCGATCCGCGCGATCGCTGAGAGCGGCGCCAAGGTCGTTGTCTCGGGTGGATCGATCAGCGAAATGGCGATGCACTTCCTTGAGAAGTACCAGCTTATGGCGATCAAGATCCAGTCCAAGTGGGAGCTGCGCCGTCTTTGCCGAGCCGTGAACGCCAACGCGCTGGTTCGTCTTGGCGCCCCGACGCCCGATGAGATGGGCTTCTGTGACAGCGTCATGGTCAAGGAGATTGGTGGCAAGAAGGTCACGATCTTCCGACAAGAGAAGGAGGACGCCAAGATGTCGACGATTGTGCTGCGTGCCAGCACGGAGAACGTGCTCAACGATATCGAGCGCGCTATCGGTACGTGATGCCCTGCCATTGTTTTGTGGATTGGTCGTTGATGGTTTTCTCATTTATCTTCCTGCTTTTTTCCTCTCTAGACGACGGCGTTAACTGTGTGAAGGCGACGTGCAAGGACGCGCGTTTCGTCGCTGGTGCTGGTGCCACTGAGCTCGAGCTGTCGCGCCAGATCAAGAGCTTTGGCGAAGCGACGCCCGGCCTTGATCAGTACGCGATCAAGAAGTTTGGTGATGCCCTCGAGATCGTGCCCCGAATCCTCGCGGAGAACGCCGGTCAAATGGCGACGGAGGTGATTTCGAGCCTGTACGCCGCGCACGCGACGGGCAACCTGAACGCTGGTGTGGACGTCGAAGACGAGACCGAGTCGCACGTTGTGAGCAACGCGCTGAGCAAGGGCATCTGGGACCATCTCGAGACCAAGAAGTCGGCGATCCGACTGGGAGTGGACGCTGCCGTCACGGTGCTCCGTGTCGATCAGATCATTATGGCCAAGCCGGCGGGTGGCCCCAAGCCGCGCGGTGCATAGGCATTCGAAGCAACGAGCAGCGGTCGCAGACGATGACTAGGATATTGTGCGAAAAACAAATCTACGAAAAACATGATGATTGGCATTGCGTTCATGGTGTCTTGGACACGTTAAATGTGGAAAGAAGGCGAAGACAACGACTGAAGAAATCGAGGATACATCGAAGAACTGACGAGTTCGATGGGAACGCTGGGATTGGGTACCGTACTGTAGTGAGGTGTACACAGTGCTGCGAATACCACGTGAGGTGATCGCTGCTCCCGGTAACACGATAGATACTTAAAAACGCATGAAAGCACGAGTAAAGAGCAAAGCGCTAAAGAGATCGCGATGGGAAATGCTCACAGCGGCCGCATCCCGGAGGCTGCTTCGAGCTCCGCTATTCTCCGCTTCAGTGCATCATTTTCATCCATCAGACTGCGAATCGTCGCCTCAAACTTGCGCGTCTTCTCCTTGTTGCGCGTCGCCATCTTGATGATTCGCTCGCGCAACTGCTGCTCCATCGACGTGCTTTTGCCGCCAGGGTTGTGCCACAATCGAATGTGCTTCTTCAAGCTTTTCGGGCTACAGAACGTCTTGGAGCACGACGGATGCTCGACAGCGTACGGGTTGCCTTCCGCGTGGATCTTGAGGTGGAACTCGAGGTAATCTTTGCCCTTGAAGCTCTTCGTGCAGCCAGGATACGTGCACTTGTACGGCTTGTCCCGTGAATGCGTCTGCAAGTGCCTGAGATCAAGTCCCCCAACCTGTCAGTTCTTGCTGTTCTCAAGCAGCAGCGCCAGCGACAGTGAGGCACCACGTACCGAGTCATCGCGGACTTCTCGGCGAACGACTTGTCGCAGTCAGGAAACGTACAAGGGAACGGCTTTTCCCCCGTGTGCACGCGGATATGGCTGTGCGTCGAGTCACCCAAAGCGTTACCCAAGCGTGAGCAGACCATGACAACAGCAGTCCGACAAGTGCTTCCCCACTCACCGAATCAGCGCCCACTTGGAGTCAAAGCTCTTGCCACAGTCGGGGACGTCGCACACATGGCGCTTGTGCCACTTCTCCTTGCCGCTTTGCTCGTCGCTGCCCATGTCTTCGGCGCTGCCGTCATCTCCCGCGACGGACGCTGCTTGCATGGACAGCGTAGCTGACGGCGACGGAGCTGCAGACGATGCCGCCGAGGTCGCGCCGTCGTCCACGTTCAGCAGCAAATGGCTCGCGCTGTCGAGCGTCGCGGCCGCGTGATGCAACGTCGCGACGTGCGCCGCCATCGCCAGTGGCGTGTCAAACGTCGCCTGCAGCGGATGATGATACGCCGCCTTCGCGTCGAGCGCGAGTCCCGCCGTGGCCGACGCCGACGCCTCCATGTCCATCATATCCATCGTGGAGTTGCGGGGTGTGGGTCGAAAGAAGAACGCGGAGAAGACGCCGATCCGACAGACTCGGACTGAGCAAACTGGGAGGAGGCGTGGGAGGCACCGACGAACGCAGCAGCAGCAGCAGCGATCGTGAACGCGAACGCGGACGCGCGAGAACGGAGACTCCTCAAGGCTCAAGGCTGAAGCAGCAAGAGCAGCAGCATCTGTGGGGTCACCACCCACACACTGATGCCGTCGGCCCAGCTTATGTGCGCATACACCATGTGATGAATCGTCGCGGTCATCCGGCCAACTTGAATTGCGGGCGGCGAGGAATGATGGTCTTTCGATGCCTGTTCGCGGCACTCATTGGTGGAAATGCTGACCACCGCCCCCTCTCTCTCTCGAAGCGTGGTGTTTCGCAGTCAACAAGTGGTGCATCTGGTGGTGGCGGATCAGGCTGACGCAGTCCACATGCTGATCTGGAGCGTTCCATTTGGTGTTCTAAATAAACGTGTGGGTCATATAGTGGATCATTCTACATGTGGAACGTTCTAGATGGATGGGACGTCATGTGGGTCTGTTCCAGACTGGAAGAGCTCCTCTTTGGTGTGCAAGCACCAAGCTCAAGCGAACCGGCAACGTAACCAAGCAAGCAAGCAAGGAAGGACCGACGCGAGGGACGATGGAGAAGCTGCAGGAGCTGAGTCTGATCTCCAAGGTCTGCACGGAGCTGGAGAACCACCTCGGCATGAGCGACAAGGACCTCGCCGAGTTCATCATCCACCTCGTGCGCGAGAGCGCCAGTAGCGCCAAGTTCCTTCAGACCATTCAGGCGCGCGACCTGCCGCTGCCCGCGGGGCTCGCGGAAAACCTGTTCCGCATCGTCAACACGATGGCGCCTCGAAAGCCCCTGGCGAACAAGGCGGTCGCGGGTGGCAAGAGCGGTGCCGCGGGCGCCTCGGAGCGCGAGCGCCGCCGACAGAAGTATGCCATCGGCGACGACGAGCAGCTCACGGCGGCCGACATTGCTGGCGCAGACGTGCCAGACACGTCGACTCGCAAGACGACCGAAAAGCCATTGAAGCACAGCGAAGACAGCGTCACAGGCGATCGATCCCCACGAGATCGACGTCGTCGGCGCTCTCCAGAACGCTCGCGCAGTCGGGACCAACGCGACTCGAGTCGCCGTCGATCGACTCGCAGTCGGAGCCGTGACCGAGATCGTGACCGTGAAAGAGACCGAGACCGAGACCGTGATCGCTCTCGAGGCCGCGATCGTGATCGTCGTCGGTCCCGAAGTCGCGACCGTCGTCGGCAGCTGCAGCCAATTGAGCTGTACGGCATCTACGACGCCCGTGTCACCAAGACGATGGACTTTGGCGTCTTCGTGGAGCTCGAGAACGTCCTGAGCGACGACGCGCAGAGCCGCAAGGAAGGTCTCGTGCACGTCTCGAACCTTTCAAGCACGCGCGTGACAAACGCGAAGGAGTTCGTGCGACGTGGGCAGCGCGTCAAGGTCAAGATCATCTCCATTTCAGCCGGAAAGCTGTCGATGTCGATGCGTGACGTCGATCAGCAGACTGGAGAAGACCTCATGCCGTCGCGATCGATGGACGGCGCACAGCGAGCTCGACAGGACGCCAGTAGCAGCTCCGATCACCGCTCGTGGATCAATCCGTCCGCACCGGGAATGCATCGCCTCGATGACGACGACGCTGAAAACTCTGGAAAGCCTCTCCGCGCGGCGAAGCGCATGTCGTCTCCCGAGCGATGGGAGGCGCAGCAGCTCATCAACTCGGGCGTGCTCTCCGTCGAGGATTACCCGACGTTCGACGAGGATCATGGTCTGCTTGATGTGGACGGCACCGAGGAAAACTTTGAAGTCGAGTTGAACGACGAAGAACCGACGTTCCTGCGCGGTCAGACAAATCAGAGCCGTGAGCTGTCGCCTGTCAAGATCGTGCGCAATCCCGATGGCTCCATGCAACGCGCAGCGATGACGCAGTCCAGTCTGGCGAAAGAGCGGCGGGAGTTGCGTCAAACGCAGGCCAATCAATTGATTGACTCGATTCCCAAGGATCTCAATCGACCGTGGGAGGATCCGATGCCCGACGACGGTGAGCGTCATTTCGCGCAGGAGCTACGTGGCATCAATATGGGATCGACGTTTGAGATGCCCGAGTGGAAGCAAAAGTCTGTCGGGAAGAACCTCTCGTACGGCATTGTGTCGAACAAATCGATCAAGGAGCAGCGCGAAAGTCTGCCGGTGTTCAAGCTCAAGCGCCAGCTCATGAAAGCAATCGCAGATAACCAAGTGCTTGTCGTCATCGGCGAGACTGGCTCGGGCAAGACCACACAGATGACGCAGTACATGGCCGAGATGGGGCTGACGTCGCGTGGCATTATCGGCTGCACACAGCCGCGTCGAGTCGCCGCGTCGTCCGTGGCCAAGCGCGTGGCTGAGGAATTTGGCTGTGAACTCGGTCAGGAAGTCGGGTACTCGATGCGTTTCGAGGACTGCACGTCGCCTGAGACAGTGATTAAGTACATGACCGAAGGTATGTTGCTGCGCGAGTACCTCGCTGACAACAAGCTGTCCAAGTATTCGGCGTTGATGCTCGATGAGGCGCACGAGCGCACGATCAACACGGACGTGCTCTTTGGTCTTCTAAAAGAGCTGCTCAAGAAGCGTCGCGATCTCAAGCTCATCGTGACATCGGCGACGCTAGACGCCGAAAAGTTTAGTCGGTATTTCTTTGATTGTCCGATCTTCACGATCCCGGGGCGTACATTCCCGGTCGAGATTCTCTACACGAAGGAGCCAGAAGTCGATTACCTCGACGCCGCGTTGCTCTGCGTGATGCAGATCCATCTCACGGAACCCGAAGGCGACATCCTGTTGTTCCTGACAGGTCAAGAGGAGATTGACACTGCATGTGAAGTGCTCTATCAACGCATCAAGTCGCTGCAAGAACGAGCGCTGGCGCCCGAGCTCATCATTCTTCCAGTGTATGGCGCGCTTCCGTCGGAGATGCAGTCACGCATTTTCGAGCCCGCGCCCAAGGGGTCGCGCAAGTGCGTCGTCGCGACCAACATCGCGGAGGCGTCGCTCACGATTGATGGCATCTATTACGTCGTGGACCCAGGATTCTGCAAGCAGAAGGCGTTCAACGCCAAGATTGGAATGGATTCGCTGGTCGTCGTGCCTTGCTCACAGGCGTCCGCTCGACAGCGAGCCGGACGTGCGGGCCGCACTGGGCCTGGCAAGTGCTACCGGTTGTACACTGAGAATGCATACAAGAACGAGATGCTGCCGACAACGATTCCCGAGATCCAGCGCGCCGATCTCAACTCGACCGTGCTGCAGCTCAAGGCGATGGGCATCGACGACCTGCTGCACTTTGACTTTATGGATCCTCCAGCGCAGCAGTCGCTGATCCTTGCGCTTGAGAGCCTCTACGGGCTTGGCGCGCTCGACGACGAGGGGCTCCTCACGCGACTTGGCAAGAAGATGGCCGAGTTTCCTGTCGAGCCCAAGAACGCCAAGGTACTGCTCACGTCGGTTGTACTCGGGTGCGCGGAGGAGGTCTTGACGATCGTCGCGATGATGTCGGTCGAGACGGTCTTCTTCCGACCGAAAGAGAAGCAGGCGCAGGCGGATCAGAAGAAAGCCAAGTTCCACCAGCCCGAAGGCGACCACCTGACGTTGCTGGCGGTGTACGAAGCGTGGAAGAACTCCAAGTTCTCGAATCCGTGGTGCTACGAGAACTTTATCCAGGCGCGCGCTATCCGCCGCGCACAAGACGTGCGCAAGCAGCTGCTCTCGATTCTCGATCGCTACAAGATGGACGTCGTGTCGTGCGGCCGCAACCTCAACAAGGTGCGACGCGCGATCGTCGCGGGTTACTTTGCCAACACCGCGAAGAAGGATCCACAGGAAGGCTACCGCACGATGGTTGAAGGTCAGCCCGTGTACATCCATCCGTCGAGCGCGCTCTTCAACAAGAACCCCGAGTGGGTATTGTACCACGAGCTCGTGCTCACGACCAAGGAGTACATGCGCAACGTGATGATGATTGAGCCCAAGTGGCTGGTCGAGCTCGCACCCGCGTTCTTCAAGAAGGGCGACCCGACGAAGCTGTCCAAGCGCAAGCGCAACGAGAAGATCGAACCGCTCTACGATCGCTTCAACCCGCCGGACGCCTGGCGACTCAGCAAGCGACGGTGGTAAGTCATGTACAAGCGAGGACTTGTGCCGAAGAAGCAGTCAGCCAGTAGACACAGACAGACAGACAGATATACAAACATACAAGCATATGAATCGAATCCCATTCGTTACGGTACTGCATGATGAATGAGATTATAGTTGCTCATACTCATACTCGTTGGGCTCCTTAGTTGACCTTTGCCTTCTTCGCGCGCTTCTTCGCCGACTGCGTGACGACATTGTCCATGAACAAGCCGAATCCGATCTGAATGAGCACCGCGATAGGGAACAGCAGCACCTCCAGCGGCGTGTTGTTGCGCGGCGCGACGCCGTTCGAGATGAGGCGCAAGACGTTGATGATCGAGTCGTTTGTAATCGAGAACTGGCCGTCGCGCAGACCCGCGATCAAGCTGTCGGCGACGGCGTCGGGCGCGACAAGCGCGCTTGTTCCCTCGATCTCCTTCGTCTCCTCCGGTTTGAACTTGTTCTCCTCCACGTAACCGGGCGAGTCGATGTTGCCAGGGTAGAACATGGAGACGCGGATGTTGTACAGCTTGAGCTCGTTGCGCAGCGCCTCGGCGAGACCACGGAGCGCGTACTTGGAACTCGAGTACTGCGTGTAGCCGATGAACGCCAGCATAGAGCAGCCCGATCCGGTGATCACGATGTCGCCTTGGTTCTGCGCGTCGATCATCGCTGGCAGCGCGGCCTTCACCGTGTGCACGACGCCAAAGTAGTTGAGGTCCATCATCTTGCGGAACACTGACACATCCTGCTCGATGAAGTAGCCCGGAGCTGCCAGACCAGCGCAGCAAAAGACCTTGTCGGTCACGCGCTGGTGGAACGCGTTGGCGGCGGCGATGGCGCTCTTGACGGACTCGAAATCGGTCACATCGGTCGACTGAATGAACACGGGGCTCTTGCTCACAGCCTGGGCAGCACACGAACTGTGAGTGAGCAGGCTGAAGCGACCGGTGATTCCAGGCAAAAAGAAATTGCAGCGCACCTCAATAATCTTCTTCGCTGCCTCGAGCTTCTCCGCCGAACGCGCGACGATCGAGACCTGGCCGTAGTCAAGGATATCAGAACAGAGTCGATGTCGAGTATCGGGACTTCCTTGGTCTCACCTTGGCACCGGCCTTGGCGAGTTTGGTCGCAAGCGAGAGACCAAGACCAGAGCTTCCGCCTGAAGCAAGACACACGAGAGAGAGCAAGAAAGATAGAGAGAGTTAAGCGCGGCTCGATCCTCTGCGACCAGTCAGTCGCACGCAGCTACGCACCCGTGATGAAGACGTGCTTGCCGTCGACGTGAAAGCCCGGCGCTCGGAGCTTCGTGTACAGGAACGACTGCCGCGGCCAAGGGACGTCGTCAGATGCACGTCGCCATACAAGAAAGACTGTGGTCATTCACGCACCAATGCGCAGAGCGCGACGTAACCCACAGGGTAAATCCACCACGTGCTCGTCATCTCAAGTTCCCACAAGATGAAAGAGAAACTGAGTCAAGTGAGAGAGAGAGAGAGAGAGAGAGAGAGAGAACGAGAGTTGAGGGCCAAGAGGGTCAACATAAAAAGCGTTTTTCTCGAAAAGGATAAAACGTGTCATTACATGCAGATCCGCCCAGTCTTTGCGACACATTCAACACGAGACGGGAAATCGGTCAGGATCGTTTTGTTGAATATCAACAAAAGCGATTCCTAAACTATGACTGAGCGGAGCGTATGAGAGAGCTCGCATCAAGCTCAGACATTTTGCCCTGCGTTCTGAAGACGCTGTAGGAACTCGCGCGGTGGTCGACTCGTGACAAGCTCGAAAAGTGTTTGCGCCACGGCGAGAAGCGGCAACACCAAGAACTCGAATGGCGTATTCTTTCGTGGGCTGACGCCATTCCCGAGCATTCGAGTGAGATACCCCGATGGACTGCAGGTGATGGCGAAGTATCGAGCCCAGAGGCCATTCATCAACGCATTTGCTTGCTTCTCCAGATCGCTGAGTAGAACATAGTGCGATGTCAATCATTCAATAAGGTGAAGAGTTTCTACAAACAAACCACTGACCTGTTTGAAGCAATTTCACCGTCCTTCGTGTAGCTGGTTACAGAAGAATCATCACCAACAGGCGGACTAAGGCCAATGGTTCAAGGATTCAGTGAGCTACTGGAGAAAAATTGAGAAGCAAGCACGCAACGTACGTGAGGAGGTTGGCAGTCTCGTTCATCGCTGTCTTGCGTGGGTACGGCGATGAATAGCTACCAGGATAGAAGATGCAGACCTGGATACCGTAGAGAATCATCTCATTCCTGTGAAGGAATAGATTACCATGAAAATTGCCTGCTAGAGACAACGCGCATAGTGCATGTAAACATACCGAAGGGCCTCAGCAAGCCCGCGCAATGCAAACTTCGACCCCGTGAAGAGCGCCGAGTCAACAGTCGGCGCCAGCCCATCCACCGAGCTCACCAGCACGATACGACCGCGCACTCCTTTCTCCACCATCACAGGCAGCGCTGCCTATAGCAACTCATCTTGCGATGAGTAACCATTCACAGCAAATAATAGGCAAGCTAACGCATACCTTCAGCACATTGATAACGCCGTAGTAGTTGAGCTCCATCACGGCATGCATCGCTGCAGGCTCCACCTCCGTGAAAAGTGCCTTTGGCGACGTCTGAGCAGCGCAAACAATGTGGTCGGTAACGCGGGAGTGATACGCGTTCGCTTCGCTGATGACGCGATGCATATCATCTGCGTTGGTGATATCCGCCACGATCGTGCAAATTGAGTCCACGTTGGCGACCTCACGCTAAGGAATCATCCAGAACATCTCCGTGAAGCTCGAGGAAAGCACAGAGAGTGAGAGGACTTCACAACTTACCTCGATGGCAAGGCGCGCAGCGTCGAGGCGCTCCTGTGATCGCCCCACGAGAGTCAGCTACAATGACAAACGGACACATCAGTGAGCGCGTTCAATACAGGATGCATCAACACAATCGGAGACAGAGGAGTCCCACCATTGCACCGCGTCGCGCGTATTGCTTCGCGATCGCGAGTCCGAGCCCTTTTGTCGCTCCTACACATCGGCACAAATGAGACCACAGGAGAGACAGAGGCTCGCACGCCACAACGCCTGGTCGAACCTGTGATGAGGACATGGTGGCCGTGGAGCTTAAGGCCACGCGCGGTCATCAGCGTCCACAGCGCCGACAGCACGCAGAGCCCGACGAGCACGCCAAGCGCAATCCATCCACCGACGTCGGCGCTGCTGGTCATCGTCACTTGGGTGTCGTAGAAAGAATTGGAAGGAGCCTCAACGCGACGGAGAAGAGCTCGACCGCTTTGCCTCAATGCAGGTTCGTGGTGGGGTCAGCTGGAGTTCCGGCCACCTGTGTGTTAGATGAGGTCCATAAGTCAAGAGAGTACTCACTGTTATATCTCAAAGGCGACTAGATCTCAAAGGCGACGTCCCTCTATTCGGGTGTATTATCCAGGTGCGGAAGCGAGGTCCGACGATATTATCCTAAAATCCTTGACCTGTAGATATTTATATATACGGGCTGAAATGACCAAATTGAGAGAACATGCCATGTCTTAGACCTTCATTATGTGATACCTCTGTTTATATGATTCGAAGATTTTGCTCATTTTTCTTGAATCGCGCCTAGTTTTGTAATTTGGATTTCTTACATCTCAAAGGCGACACGCCCTTATTAGGGTAGTTTTTGACCGGGGTGCATGTCGCCTTTGAGATATAACAGTGTAGTGGTGGACAGGAGACAGGACACGTGGGACTAAAATGAGGTTTAAACATGCCAGATATGGCCTGGCTCACCACGAATCCGAGATTTCACGAAATCAAAAGACACAATGGCTGTACTACAAGATTCAAAAATGGATGGAAGCACCACAATGCACACTACTGCACCACTTGCTCGTGCGCCGTCACGAACGGCTCACGTCGACATTGCAAGAGGAGAGCGACCCTCATATCTATAGATCCGCTCTCGCGCCTCCTGCTTGGTACATGCACACACGCGATTTACAGGTCGGCAGACTGGGGCTTGGCGAATGCGCGGTTGGACGGCGCTCGCGACACGGTCGGGGCCGGAGCAGCAGTCGCCGCAGCACTCGAGGGTGCAGCAGCCGGCGTCACTGGCTTGGCAATCGGCATCGGAGGACGGGCACGTTGAGAAGGCGACTGCGACGAGTCCGACTTCACAGCTTCATCGCTGCTGCTGCGGAGGATGGAGCCATTCTCAGAGTCAGATCGGCGGGTGGATCCCTTACCGGTTGCACGCACAGCCTTCGCCTCCTCTTGGTCGATGAAGCGAATGCCGTTCAGGATCTCTTCCTTCGCAGCCTTCATCTTCTGAAGCGTGGACATCACCTTCTTCTCTTCTTCAAGGGCAGTTTCCGCCATGAGGGTCGACGTCTTGATCACGTTCGTGTCAATGTCGAAGATGTTCTTCTTCAAGGTGATCAGATCAGCAATCCACTTCTCCGACGGGTGCAACGCGTTCGTGTCGTGGTCGCTTCCTCGTCGATCAGAGGATGCCGACGACTGAGAGCGGGACAGCTTCTTCTGGATCTCCTTCAACGCAGGAATACGGGCGAGTGTATCCTTATCCCAGTCAACCTCCATGCCCTTCACCTTGACGGCCTCCATCTGCTTGCGCTCCTTGCGGCTGGCGTCAAGCCACTTCTCCATCTTCTTCACGTCACGCTCAAGTCCAAGCTTCAACCACTCGAACACATCGCGGACCTCCTTCAGCTCAGTGTCAATCTTGAACTTCTTCTGGAACTCGGCACACGCCTTGCGATCGTAGTAGTTGCGAGATTTCAGCAACTTCTTGGCGGCTTCGATCTCGGATTCACGAAGAGCGACCGGGCGGTCACGCTCGTTGCGTCGGCTCTTGATCTTGTCAAGTTCCACAGGGTACTTGGCATGATCCGTCTGCATCTGCTTGTAGCTGTCGATGAGGGCGCGCGCACGCTGCTCGATCAGATCCGCCTCAGATCGGCGAACCTGACTTTCCTTTGCAAGCGAAGCCTTCTCAGTGTTGCAGAGAGCATTCTCCTCGCTCTCCATTCGCTGCATGAAGGCGTTGATAGACTCAACTTCACCCTCGAGCTGAGTTGATGCGTGCTGCAGGCTTTCATCTTCCTCAAGCAGGCGGTTGGCGAGCATCTCAAATGCCTCACCAAGCTGCTGGAGAAGACTGCGGATCTGAGAGGTCATCATCATGTCTTCATCCTTCTCTTGGGGCTTCTGGAGGCTGTACACATCCTCGACCTGGGCCCAGATGGCACGCTTCTCTTCCTTCTCCTTGCCGTAGCGTCGGCTAGTGGAGAGCTCACTCAGAACCGACTTCATGTCGCCTTCGTCGTCCTTCTGCAACCGCGACGCGTCCTTGAGATCCTCGACGCGTTCAACCTTGCAAGTTTCGAGAAGCTTGGCGTCCTTCTTTCCGAGGTCGGGGCTGTATCCAGTGACATACTGAAACCAGTTCTCCGACGACTTCAGCATCTCCACCTTGTGCTCGCCATTGAGGATGCGTTGCTTCTGACGCATGATGCGCTCCTCCTGTTCGATAACACGGTGCGTGAAATGCTGGACGAGCTTCTGAAGATCGGCGGCGCGGACAGCCTGCTTGACAAGACGATCGGCCTCCTTCTTCTTGCGCTTCGAGTGCTCATGGAGCGCATCCAACACCCAGTTACCGGCGTTGTTCATCAGATCAGTAATCATGGCCTTCTTCTCTTCGCGCTTAGCCTCCTCATCGGCAAGCAGCTTCAACTCGGTCTCGATTTGGGAAGAGAACTCACTGATGAGGGTCTCCTCGTGAGCAGCATTTGCAATCTCCTCATCAAGCTTCGTGATGTGTTCCTCCATGCGCTTCAGGAGGGACTCGCACAATGCCTTCTCAGCCTCAAGCTGGGCCTTCTGGTCATCGAGCTGCTTCTGGAACTCGGCACGACGACGACGAACATCATTCATGAACTCATCACGCTCATCGATCTCAGCGTCACCGCCCTCAAAGACCGTACGCTGGTTGCTATCAAGCACGGCTTGGTACTCATCGGCGCGAATCTTCATGTCAGCCTGGATTCGAGCAATATACTCGGGAGTGAGTGCACGCGAGTTGCGGGACTCCTCCAGTGCATTGCGACAATCCTCCTTGTGCTCATCGAACAGAGTCCTATCCTTGCGACGTTCCTCCGTCAAGGCAGCACGCTTGAAAAGAAGCATACGCTGAGACTTCGACTGTCGAGCAAGCTGATCCGTGAAAATCTCATTGCGCTTCTTTCCGCGGGTGATGCGGGCACCATGCTCCTCAATACGAGCCTTCGTCGTCGCGCTACGGTCGGCCTGGCTCACTCGCCACTCAGTTTCGAATTCCTTGTCGAGACCTTGATGACGGAATCGGCGGTGCGCGATACATGCACCACGAGACGTGATCTCGGTCTTCAGCGTCAACAAGTCAGCTTCAATCGCCTTCACCTTCTTCATTCTCGCCTCAGCGGCCAGACGAACAAACTCATGTTCCTGCTCGTAGCGGTTGTCCTCATCAGCGCACATCTCATCCTCACGCTTCATGTTAGCACGATCATTCGTCCAGTGCTCGCGCTCCTTAGCAAGCTTCATCCACTCATCATCGACAAGGTTACCTTCCTCCTCCAGGAAGGCTGGTTCCTTCTCTTGCATCTTGACAAGGGTGGCGTGCAGCTCAATGAGGTCACGAGGAACCTCGTTTCCTTGGTTCGACGTGTTCGAGAAATAGATGCCGTACGACTTCACAATCCACTCACTCGCAATATCCTTCGAGATCGGAGGGTTGTGGGCTTCCGACCAGTTCGCGCGATGCTTGCTCCACTGGGCCATGTCACGATTCCATTGCACTGTATCGGCTTGGAAGGCATCCTTCGACTTGGTGAACTCAACCTTCTCCTTCTGACGAGTCTCCTCCTCCGTCTTGCGGACAGATTCATCTGGAATGGTGTCGAAGAAGAGGATGTGGGTGGCGGCAGCTTGCTTCTCGAAGCGGTCCTTCTCTCGAGCCATGCGTTCCGTTTGCGTGATCTTGCGCGCTTCAAGGGCCTTGAAGCGCGTAATCGCCTGTTCGCGACGAACGTTTTGGGCGGCTTCACGCTTCATGTGTGCGTCGGCACGGGCCTTGTGTTCAGCCATGCGCTCCTTGTGGGCCTTCTCACGAGCAACAAGCTCGTCCACCTTGCTGCGGATTTGGGCCTTCTCGAGCTCCAAGCGCAGCGCTACGACGAGACTGTTATACTTGTCATTGTCGTACATCTTCTTCGAGCCTCCACGCTTGTACTTATTGAACTCTTCAGATGGGAGAGCCAGGAAAGCCTTCAGACAGTCCGCATCACGGAGCAGAGGGTGGATCATGCAGCCATGGACAAATGTCTGGAGCATAGACGCACGGGTGTTGCGCGCTTGGCGCTTGTCTGGGAAGTTCGGAAGCGCCTTCGAGTTCGTGCAATCTCCAAGAGCAACAAACAGCCACTCGAAGTCAGCAAACGAACGCTTGTGCTTGATGCAGTACTCGTTCGCTACCTGGCGGTCGGCATCGGAAAGTGCGTACTGCACGCTGCTGACCGCCGCCTTGTTCGGCTCACAGTAGGTCTTCACCTCGAATGTCTCGTCATCGTTGGAAGCGGACTGCACAGAGAGGTGGATGTCAAGCTTCGACAGATACTCAAATCCCGGAGGTGGCTTGGAAACCGGTTCCATGACGGGCAGCACGAACTTCGGGGGATTGTCCATACATGCACTGCAGTGACGGACGGGCGTCGGAAAGCCGAGCTCAGGAATCGCTTTCTGTCCTTCAGAGCACGTGTTACACACACTACGCGTGCAGCGACGGCAGTGGTGCTGACGACGGCCCAGCTTAAATGGACGGAAGCACACCTGACACTCGGTCTGATCGCTTCGAGCGGTCTCCGCAACGAATGAATCGTTCTGCTGCTCGCTGATGCTCGAGTCGCGGACCTCCGAGTCGTGGCGGAGACGCGCAGCAGGATCCTGAAGCGTGCGGTACGCATCCATGATTTTCTCAAGCTGTTCCTGATCTTCCTTGGAGGATGGATCCATCGTGCGCGCCATCGCATTGTACTGGCGCGTAATCTCCTCTGGAGTCGCGTCCTTCGTAAGACCAAGCAACTCGTAGTGGCTCTCCTTGCTCGAGTGCGACTTCTTTCCGCCACGGCGAAGAGCGAACACATCCGCTGGGGCGGTGATGGCCTTCAGCTGAAGAGCAGTCACGCAGCTGCGGCAGCAACGCTGAGCCGAGTTGCCGTAACCGAACGAGGCGGGGATTTGCATCTTGTTGCGCACGCAGTCACGGCAGAACAAAAGACCACAGACGCGGCAATGGTGACGACGCTTGCCGAAGCCAAACGTAGCCTTGCAATCCATGCACTCGCTTGAGAAGGTGTCCGGCACCCACAGCTTTTCGAGACCCGCTACTTCGGTGGGAAGCGAATCCATCGAGGCACGGCCGCTGTCATCGTGAAGGCTACCGCGGTGCTGCGTGCGAGACGCTGGGCGACCAGCGGAGTGCTGAGGGGGACGGGAGTTGCCAGGAGTCGATCGCGGGGCCTCCGCGACAGGGGCCGCAGCAGGGCGGGTCGACGGGGCCGGAGCAGACGCTGGCGCCTTCGCAACCGGCTTGCTCTCCTTCTCCTTCTCCGCGGATGCGGCAGCGGCAGGAGGAGCCGCTGCGGCAGGGGCCTTGGCGCGTGTCTGCTGCTCTTCCTTCAGAGCCTGCGCAGAGACGACCTTGGATGACGAGGCCGATCGGGTCGTCTGCGTTTCAGTCACGTTCTGACGGCTGCCCGAACGCGCTGGCGGCGGCACAGGGGCCTTGCGCTCTTCCTCACTATTGTTGTTCGAGGTCGGCGATGGCGCCTTGCTTTCCTTCTTGGCTACAGGCACCTCGGGGTCCTGCAGCGTCTGCTTGAGCTGGGCAAGCGTGACGCTCACCTTGGTACCGCAGTAGATGCAGAACGCATCCGACTCGGAGATCTCGCGGCCGCACTTGACGCAGCCGAGACCGTTGTTGGTCGCGGCCTCGGGAGCGGCCGGCGCGGCGCCCGCACTCGGCGCTCGCTGCACACTCTTCTCGACGGCGGGTGCCATGGCGATGTCGCTTGCTTCGAGCGTGGTGGTCTCGTCCCCAGGTCGACGCAGTCGTGAGGCGTGCGTTGAATGGGGAGGGAGCAAGTGTGGGTGACTGCGGGCCAGCGAGAGAGACCGGGGCGCGTGGTGGAAACGCAGGAGGAGGAGGAGGGTGGCGTGGCAGGGGAGGCGGAGGAGGAGCAAGAGGAGGGGGAAGGGAGACAGACAGACAGACCGAAGGAACAGCAGGACATTGGGAGAGTCAGGAGGTCAGACCAGACGACCCGCGCCAACAACCAGACGACCGCTGGAACTGCTCGTTCGTTCATCGCATCTCGAGTCTTCACAAGCGACCGACAACAGCAAACGCCTGATACTGTACCACGCTTCGGGGTTGGTGTTGTTCCACATCAATCGGTCACTGCCAGTTTCAGTCGAGGGCTCGAGGGCGGACGATATGGAAGAAAAGCCACCTCGTCCTCGTCCCCCTAGCCCGCTCCACGGATCCACCGAGGTGATCCGCTGTTTTGTGGGTAGGGCATCCGCCGAATCCAAACGGATATTCGTCTTCAAAGGTCCGCGGCTTGCGCGGCGACGCAACCAACCGCGCCATCCTCCCAAAGGACCTCCGGAGGCTCCGGGGGATTCCTCGTCCGCTCTGGAGTGGACGATCAGGTTTCGCAGGGACCGGCTGGATCTGGCGCGCGACTCTCTCTGCTGACAGCAAGCGCGTTCTCGGCGCACGCGCTGACGTGTTGGAGCGCGCGCACCTGCTGCAGGTGCCAAACAGCTGACAGTGACGAGAGGCACATGAGCCATGTGGAATGGTGTGTGATGACTTCCGTCAAACCAGCCACGCGTGACGCAGGCACATGCATGCATGTCGGTCAATCTCTCTCTCTCTCTTTGTCTCTGTGTATTGATCGACTGATTGATGGGTGCGAGCGAGTGGAGGTCGAGGTGGGGAAGAGGGAGACGGAGGATTAAGCGCTGCTGCTTGCGGGCTCCGGTGTCCGCAGCGACACCTCGCGCGTGACCGTCACGACGCCCGCACGACTCTCTTGCGGTTGATGAGAGTACCCCTGCAGTTGGGCACGAGGGGATGGTCGCGTCGGCTTGATCTGCGAGCCAAGATCATCCGCACATGGCCCGTCGTCAGTCGTAGGCTTCGGACCTCGTCACCATCATCATTCAGCACAACATCAGCGGACGTACCATCGTGCCTTTCGCCTTCACGTTGTGCGACACGGTCGCGAACGACGACCGCGGGTCGCCATAGGAGCCAGGTCCAGGTGCGACGTCGCCTGTGCGCATGAGCACGGTCTCCACACCATCCATCTTGCGCACATTCCCCGCCAGCCAACTGCTGCGGCTGCTGAGGTTCGCATGCGGGTTCTTGGTCTCGCGTGGACTCCCAGGCGGCGGCTCGCGCCGTGTGACTCGAGGCGATGGGGCCAGTCGCCCGCCAGGGCACTCGGGGTTGTACGGCGCGTAGATCGGACCGGGCGAGAACTCGCCCATGTTCTCGCGGGTGTGTCGCGCCGAGACGAACTGCACCCGCTGTCCAACGCCTGCGGGCTGCTGCGGTATCCGAGCCTTGTCCTGGCGTAGACCAAATCGGTGCTCGGACCCGAAAACGGACCCTGTGCGCCCGAGGCGACTCGACCGCGACGGCGAGTTGTTGCTGCCTCCTGGGTCCTCTCCAGCTCCTGCAGCCCGTTGAGCCTCGGCGTCCGTGCGTGGGCTGGTGAGCGTGGCGGCAGCTGGCGTCCTCGGAGGTGATGCTGGCATGATCAAGACACCGTTGCGGTTGATCACGGAAAGCCAGGACTCGCGATGGCCTCGGCGCGGGCTGTCGACATTCGGTAATCGTGTCTTGGTCTCTGGAGAGGGTGGGGCAAACGAGTAGCCTCGAGGCGGCGCACGGCCGCCGTTCGCTGCGAGCTCGCCGACGTTGTATTTGGGTCCAGGGCTCTCCGACGCCATGAGCTCGCGCTCGTGGTTTCGATCCGTCATATTCACTGGTGTGCGTGGGAGATGGCACTTGTTAGCTCGAAGGACAACCAGTTGGTCCTTGACCAGGGAGGGACTGCACCTTTCTGGGAGAGGAAGCGACTGGACTTGGGAAACGAGACCTTGGGTGCCTTGGACTTGACTGCATCCACATTGGTGTCATACTGACCCGGTGCACGATTGCTTTCTGAGAGAGTGTCCAGAAAATGTGAAGCCCATGTGAGTGCACAAACTCAGAGCCTCAAGCAAGCGTGAAGTACCTTTTGGAACGACGGGCATGTGAGGAGAATACGAGCCTGGACGGCAGAACAACTCGATCGATAAGTGGTGCGATTCCGTTGTCAGCAACGATATCTGTCACTGACCGCCGATCCAGCTTTCGCGCTTTCCCCACTTGCGAGACTCGTCGACGGGATGCGAGTCCGCCTTCATGACGACGACATGTCCACGGGAGCGGACCTCGACGCGACCATAGACTGGTCCCGGCGAACGTGCTAGGGAACCAAACGTGTTCAGATATGCCCCAAGGAAGCAGCAGTCGACCAGACGCCAGATATCTCACCGGGTTCATCGGGAAAGCGCTCAGATCCACCGAAAATGGACATAGTGGGGCTGGATGTGAGTGGCTCAATGCAGCATGCCGTGGTCCGATGCGATGGCGCTCTTCAATACCACAGCACCACGACGACAGCAGCACACTACAAGAGAGAGAGCGACAGAGACAGAGAAAAGAGACAGAGAGCGTGTCGATGACCAGTGAAGACCTCCGTGGTGGACCAGGTGACTGCCACGATCTCCACAGCCAAAATAAATCCCACGGGCTCAGAAGCACATGAAGAGCTGCGCTCCTGACCGATCGTGATAATGGAGCGAGATATCAATAGGGTAGTTGAAGTTGATATGGTGCGGATATGTTTCAATGTTGCGCAACATAACCTACCGCTACCACACCACACCCTCCGTTTCTTTGGTCGCTCGCCGTTGACGACGACAGCGACAGCATCACCCACCACTGCCCTGCTGTATGCGTATTGACGCCATGGCGCTGCCACTTCGCAAGCTCTGTGGACTGCGCGCGGCGCTTCGACTGCAACGACAGCGCCCGCATGTCGCTGGTGTCGACTGCTGCCGCTCGTTCTGCGCCAGCGGTGGTGACGCTGGCGGCCACAGCAGGGGCTCGATGGACGCGACGACCAAGCAGCAGCAGGCGCCGCCCAAGAAGACGTCTGCTGCGCCTGGTGTGACGCAGCCGAGTGCGACCAAACCCATTCAGAACTTTCGCGACGTGATGGAGGCGCTGGACATCATGATCGACGAGGCCGAGAAGAAGATGGTCAAGAAGTACCGGCCCAACATGTTTGCCGAGTTCAAGCAGCTCAACGACACCGACGGCAAGGTACTGGAGGGTCCCGAGGAGCTGATCACGGTGGACAAGGCGCTCAAGATTCCGTCGCTTTCCGTGCGTACGCTGACACGCACGGAGACAGACGTAGCGACGCTTTGCACGGCCTCCAGTACGGAAGCCGCGGGCAAACAGCCAACGCAAGAAGGCGTCGAGGCGACGCTGCTGCTGACGTCGTTCAAGAACTTTGGTCTGAACATGCTTCCTGCGTGGCGCGATCCTTTCCAGCAAGCCATGGCTGGTCGCAACGTGCAGGTCCTCACGCTGAACATTATCGAGGACTGGTACATGAAGCTGGTGCAGGCGTCCATCATGCGCGGACTCGAGTCTCAGACGCCGGACGCGCTTCGCGATGCGACGCTTGTCCACTTTGGCCGCTGCGATGACTTCCGCACGACGCTCGATTTGTACAACAGCTTTGTCGGATACGCGCACCTCATCGATCGCCAAGGCCGTATTCGATGGATGTACGTGGCGTTGGTTTGTTGGTGCGATTTTTTATGGAGTGTGAACTCACTCTGAATTGTTGTTTGTGCAGCGCGGGAGGACCTGCGACCCCGAAGGAGCTGGACCGATTGGTCCAGGTCACAAACCAACTGCTGGCTCAGCAGAAGCAGGCAGACCAGGCCCGTCGACGATGAACGCATGGCCCACCTACAGAGCTAATTCGAACGACAGACTTCTGATCTGCTGTGCTTGCTTTCCAATAGATTAAGTTGCTTTTTTGCCATTGCGCTGTAACATCTCCTGTGGGTCTATGATCGTCGACTGAATCGCATCGGCAGCACGACGGCTCCACCCCGCAATGAAGGAAGTCGACCAGACACGCTCGTCGCGGGGGCGCTCGCTGGTGCTGTCGTTGCGGCCGCTCCGGTACCTGCAGTGTCCGCATTTGTGCTGGGTGTAGCAGTCGGAATGCTGACATTCACGTCGACGATCTCCAAATCCAAATTGTTCTTGCACATTGGACACGTCTGCATGTCCAACATCATTAGATATGTCGGTATCGGATGGGCGAAGGAATACAGTTAGCTCTCACCGTGTTGCGACCGAGCCATTCATCAATGCACGCAACGTGGAAGAGATGATGACATGGCAAGTTCCGTACGTCCTCATCTTCCTCGAATTCGACCTTCACACATATTGTGCAAAAATGGTTGGCCTTCGAGGAGGTCCACGGTAAGCAGAGCAAGAACGCGGCACGTACCAGACAAATTGGGCAGACATCTTCAGTGGTGCTCGGCTCGTTCGGAGAACCGTCTTGCTTGTCCTCCGTGTTTGTCGGCACCGGTTTCACAAGTTTCTTGTACTTCGTGATTTCGAGCTGCTCCAGTCGCTCCTTTGTGATGCCCCGCATGGCGGTGACACCTCTCGCGCGCGCAAGCTCGAGGTTGCGGCGGTCAATACGGCGCCAACGGACCACGAGTGCTACGAGTAATAGCATAATCGCGAGCACGAGTGCACCTAGCACGTACACCAGCGTGTCGACGTCCAGGTGCAGGCTTGTAGCCACGTCGTCCCGCAGCGTAGCAGTCGTCAGGTTGTACATCCAGATATCACCGCGCTGGGTCTGATAACTACCTCCATGAATAATCATGCCGTCTCTCCAAAGCACGGCGCGGTGGTTGTAGCGCAGCGGTGGTGAGAACTCGCTACGCCCAACAAGCGCGTGGTAGAGCTTCATGCTCCCTTTCGACAGCGCTCCGTCGACTCGCCCGATGTCTCGTTGCAGCGAGAGCTGGCCATTGACAACATCGTCGTAGACGTAGCCGTTTGCTCCTTGCACGGGTTTGTAGTACCCGCCGAAAAACCACATCTGCGTAGCGATGTCGTTGACACCGGGCGTCATCACGAGAGAGGTGTACGCGCGCTGGATTCGAGCAGATAGCTCCACGGCCGTCCACCGCTGCGTGCGTAACGAGAACACCCAGACGTCACCCAGCAGTGCCCATGACTTGGCCACGAGGTATCGACCGCTAAACACCAGCAAAAAGACCTCGCCGTTCTTGTCCGTAAACGTGGACATCGAGTGTGAGAACCTTGCGGGAGGGGCACTTCCGTCCCTGCTGACGACCGGTTGCCACGAGTAGTTGCCGAGATTGTAGCTCCACAGATCATTGAAGTCGACTGGTGATTTGTTTGACCCCGAGCCGTCGTCGTACGATATCCCACCGAAGACGAAAAGGTGGTCGTTCACGACGACACCCGCGGCTTCGGACCGAGGCGCCGGTCGTGGTGCTCCGTTTGTGGGTTCTGGGTCTTGTGTCCAGCGTTCTGCACCGTCCGTCAGAGTCAGTCGCCAGACATCATTGAACTGAGTGATCTTGAGGTCATTCTGCGCCATTCCAGAAGCGCCACTTGCCGAGATCGACAAGCCACCAAAGACTACCATCTCGGCGGAGCTGGAGTTCTCATGGAGTGATGTCGCATGGTGAAATCGATGCGGTGGCTTTGTCGCATTGTCTACGATGGCCTTGGTCCATGCTCTGGTTTGCAAGTCAAACTGTGGATCGGAATCAAGTGAGTCAACGAGATTCAAAGTGTAGGCTGAGCGTCTTTGCAGATTTTCCCACACCTTCCACGTGTCATTGAACTCGTGATCTTCCTCAAGAGCAGTGTCGCCGATGCCCCCAAAGATGTAAAGTCGATTCTCGAATGCGATGAGGCTGTGCGCAGACCGTTTGGACGGCTGGAGAGTCCCGATACCTGCTTCAAGATTGTTGTATTCCCACAGGCGCTGCCACTGCCCACAGGACGAAGGCACCATCAATGCCATCGCAGTCAACGCCCACCAGACTAGTCGACACCGTCAGTGACTGGACATGTACGCACAAATATCAAAGCAAAGCCACTTACCGCGAGTCGGCATTCGTCCAACCATCATGTTGGCGCCTCAGACTTGCGTCTCTTAGCTTCGGGTCTTCACTAGACTTCCCTTCTACCAGCTTTGGCAAACTTCGCAGCTCAGCGTGACGCGTTGTCAACGCCGCTGGGAGTGAAGCAACTGCGGCTTCAGACCACGTCCAAGGACGAGGTCAGCAGCTGGAGAGCTGATCGCAATCTCTGCGTGGACTTCAACGACAACTAATAACTAAAAATACGACTGGCTCCAGACGTCGATCTTCACCAGCAGCGAACGATCTTGGGGGAGATCTTCAACATCGCACCCTGTCACCCGCCATCATGAACGATATCGTTTTTCCTGACACGGTTTCTTACGGCGAGAGCCTTATGCTTGCAGGGTGTTGATCTACAATAGGTATAGAATGCCCCTTGGCGTCTTCCAGAGCCGGCAATTGCATCGATGTGTGTCTGGAGTTCGGAGCTGTGGACAGCGTCGGAAGCTCCTCTGTTGACGGCTGGAGTGATCGCAGCGACGGAGTATCAAAAGATTGTTCTGCCTCCAAGTTCGCGAGCTTGTACCGCGGAGACACTGGCGATCCGGGGTCTTCACCACTTGCCGCAGCTGCCGCGGCGGCGGCGGCAGCAGCAGCGGCTGCACGAGACGTTTTCCTACTCAAGCCACTTGAGTTGCTGCCGTTGCTATTCGCTCGACGAAGTGACCTCGAACTTGGTGTTCGCCGCCTTGGAGCGGGCTCGTCACTCGTCCCAAGCGACTTGTTCGATCGAGTCGAACGGGTTGTCGAGTCGGTGAATCCAAGGAACCCCTCGAGACGTTGTATACACTGTTGACCACGTCACGCTACAATCAGCCTACGACCAGAAACAGATCAATAGCACCAAACGCACCTCTTTCAGGTGGTCTCTTGCCTTCAGTTCATTGTCTGTGAGCGGAGGATACTCCCAATCACCGACCTCGTGTCGCAGTCTGAGAAATGATAGCAACGCGAGTGGTGTGAGACTTGATCGTGAGATCAACAGCGCCGAGTTTAGTGATATATCGGCGAGGTGCTTGAGCTCCATCTCGCCAAACACGCTGTGTGCCTGCCATACCGAGCGCTCGTCCTGCCAGACATGTGTACGGCGTTGAGTGCGAAGAAGGGCACAGAAGCTAGGCAACTGTGGATCCCACATACCTCGTCCAGAAACAACGTGCTCAAAGTCGAGCGGTGCATTGCGGTACCGGCGTGCAAGGCATTCATGTGGGCATTCAGTTCGGTGATTGTGTCAACCTGTGGCAGCACAGCCATCACAGCAGGTGCTGCATGACTGGTCCCATCGATGGCGGAGTTGTCGCTCTGCTGTGGCATTTGTTGCTCTTGTTGCTGCTGCTGTTGCTGTTGGCGCACAAGCTCAACGCGGGCATCTAGCTCCTTAATCACGACGTCCGCTGGTCCTGTCCGTACGGCGAGGCAAGTGAGCAACCGAAGACATGTCTCCCGGATAACTGTCGTCGCTGTCACTCACGACAACCCCGACAGAGTTAGTCACACAAGTAGCGCGTCTTCCGATGTCTTTCGATGGCGATGGAGACGTACGTCGTTTGGTTCCCCGCTGGGTAAAGTCGGGTGGCGGGCTCTTGGGCGCCAGCATTTTGTCAAGCACTTTGAGGATGCGATGCAACCCTGCGACAAGATACAACACATCCATCTTCCACTGCGTCGCGCGTGCCCGTGATGTGACCATCTGCTCGTACGCCGCCGCAATGCACGCCACAGCGTCCACGACAAGCCACCCAGAGAGCTCGTACAACCGCTCGTGGACACCAAGGGCCCGCTCGAAGTGCTCGAGTACACCCAGCACCACACCGTCCAGTAGCGATTCGATGCGAAAAATGAGGAACTGCACACCATACGTGCATCGAGAGTTGCTGAACCAGGGCTTGTTGGCTCGCCAGTCCTGTTCATAGACACTTGGCAAGATGTACGCTGTACACTCATGGAAAAGCGCACGATGGAGGTACTGTGCTTGCAGCTGCAGCATAGCGGCGATCATGTCTTCCATACGGTCGAACGTTCGATCGACCCACTCGGCGTGCAAGTTGGTGCCGCCATTTGGGGGTCGCACCCGCCGTTGGCGAGCCACGGCGTCTAGTTCGTGGCGCGTGAGTCGCCAAACGTAAGCGAGTCGACTGGCCTGTGCGTATTCCACAAGCGTGAGGTCGAGCCCGCTGGTATCATCCTGATCGAGTCGGCTTTGCAGCGTGCGGACGAGCTTCGTGAGCCTCTCTTGCAGTACCTGAGCGAACGCTCGACTAATCGCTAGAATGTTGGCTTGCATGCAAGGTCCGATCATCTCGCTCTCCTCCAGAAGGTGGTGCGCCAGCTTCTCGAATGTGGATAACACCAGCGCTCCACCGTCACCGGACGAGCTGCCGCCGACAGCGATTCCTCCCGCCACAGCTGCGGTCATCGGGGCTGCAGCGCTGCTAGACGTTCCTGACCCGTTTGGGTTGGGCGCCAAATCAATAGCCACCGACTGGTGATGGTACGCGCCTTTTTCGTCAAAATACGGCATGTTCGCTCCGAAACGTGCTAGCTGTCGAGCGGCCAGCGAGATCGTCATTGAGCTGCGTCGTCCTGCTGTCGGCATCACTTGGATCTGGACAGCGCTCTCCGCTCGGCGGCCGACAGACCTCACGCTCATCTTTGCAGACGGTCGATTTGCTACGACTGGCGCTGTCAGATTGTGCGTCGATGTGTTGTTGATCGTGGACGTCGAGTGCTCCAACGCAGCCACGAGATTCCGCATGGACGTGGCACCAAGCACGAGCGACGGCGAGCGCTCAACGGAGCCGTGACGTCGACCGAGGGGCGTGTTGTTCGTCGTCGCACTGATCGCCGTGTCCTGATTCAGTGCAGAACGCAGGTATCGCGCGTAGATGTGCTCGCCCCGAGCGACGTGGGGCTCGAGACTTTGCCACAACGCTGTTGTCACGCGGCGCTCCAGTGTCTCGTTGGGAAAGATCGAACTGATCTCGAGGACTAGCGTCTGAATCACGTCCAGCATCGTCCGTAGCTTGACGCCCATGTGCACGCGAAAGTTCGGGTTCACAGGGACGAGCGTGACTCGAAGGTCGCGAAGATTGATCCATTCGCCATTGCGCAACACGTCGCGCCACGCTGCTGCCTCAGCTACTGACTCCAGCGAACGCTTGAGTTGCAGTTTGCACTTGCGCTGCTCCTCAACGTCCGTGATGGTAGCCTCCACCCATAGCGAGTCCTTACCGTTGTTGACAAGCACGCGGTGGCCGCGCCACTTCGCGAGCCCGCCGTGGGGCTTGACGTGCCGCCGATAGAAGTCGTGGCTTGACTCGTTGATCAGCGGCACAAACAGTTGTCCGTCGAGGGACTCACTCGCGCCCTTGATATGCCGCGTGTCGTCCGTGTGCGTCGTGAGGATATCACGATCAGTCGCAGAGAAGATCGTCTTCTGCCACCATAGTCCGACGTGGTCTGCATCTGCGACAAGCACCCGCAAGTTTGGCGTCGCCACCGATGAGGACGAGGCGCCGCCAGTGGCTCCAAGCGATGCAGCCCCGGACGACGAGAGCAGCACGTTGCGCTCGTCAACGACACTCGTGAGCCGCCGCGGAAAGACAGACATCTTGGAACGGAACTTGCGTGGCCGGACGTAGATTTGCGTGAGCGGGGCGTCAGCGGTCAGCGGGGACGCCATGAGCGCCGCCATGTCATGCTGCCACTGATCCGAGAGACGCACGAGCTGCTCCATCTTGGCGCTGATGATCGCGCCGAGAAACGGTGCGTAGACCTCGGTGACCAACAGGTCGAAGCGATCGGCGACACTGTCGAGGTCCGAGTTGATGTCATCGCCAAAGATCGTGGCCATGGTGCCGTCGGGCGAGAAGAGACAAACCGTGTCGACGTCGCGCCGAATCTGGACTTTCACGAACTCGGCGTTGAGCCGAAGCTGCCGAAGTGGCGCGTCGCTGCCGCCGACGAGATCCGTGAGGCGCGTCGTCATCAAGACGCTCGTGCGCGGCGATCCGACTGAAGCGGGCGGTGACTTGAACGCAGTCTGCACTTCTTCCTGCCGCTTCTCCAGGTACGCGGTCCACTGCGCAGCCGGAGGCAGAAACCGCACGTAATGCAGCACGTTTTGGAGCGAGAGATGGCGCTGCCGAAGCTCGTCGAGAATCGCACGGCCCAACGTTTCGCCCAGCTGGCGAAACATGTCTTGGATGCGATCGAGCAACGCCTCGCTTGTATCGTCGAGCGCCGTCGGTTGCCGCGGAGACAGCGACTGCTCCAAGTCGAGTTGCGGTGATAGGCTCGAGGTGCTCGCTGTGCCGTCCGGCGCCTCCTGGCTGATGCTGTTGGGCTGCTGCTGCGGGGCGTCGGTCGCATCCGTCGCGTCTCGCGGTGTCGTCGACAGGATGCCTCGGCGCGTGCTGAGCTTCCGAAGAAACTTGGGGCGGTCCTGATGCACGTGGCTTTCGACCGTGAGCTCGGTGGCCTCGAAGGCGTCCCGCGTGTCGAGATAGAGCTTGGCGGCGGCGCGCAACCGCGGCGCCGACGGCACGACGCCGGCAGATGCGACGAGCTGGTGGATCTCCTCGAGAAGCTGGAGGACGACACGGGCATCGTGAGCTGTTGGAGGCGTTGGAGGGTCCGGAGGAGCCATGTCGTTCGGGTTAGCGGCGTTCGTGTCGGCGCTGGGTGAAGCCGCCGCGTGCCAGCATCGAGCGTCCTCCAGCGACGTGGAAGGCGACGACAGAGCGCGGACGCTGGGCTGGTGAAGCAAGGGCAGCGTACGACTGCATGCAGCGAGACCGGCCGTTGTGAAGCTCGACAGGCATGTGGGACAAACGCCGCGATGCCAAGTTTAGACCGCCCTGCGTCTTGCTTGTGCTCGCAGACAATCTGAATCGGTGGGGCGGGCGCCGCGATAACAAATCACGGTGAAGTGAACCGGCCAGTCGTTAGACCCGAGTTGCGTTCAGTTCGCCGCTCCCTCGGATGGCGCGAGACCCGAACGACCGCCTCCATGGCGTGCACGATTGTGCCATGATGCCCCGAAACCGGATGGCACGATCTTTGCTCGCGTGTCCAAGTCGCATGACGCCACAGAGCGCGCAGGAAGCGTGAAGCACCGTCATGCGCTGAGCCCCCCACGCGCTCAGCGCGTGGAGAGCAGCTCGCCTCGCTCGCTCGCTTCGCCTGCATCACGAGGGGGCGTGTCCTGCCGCCAGGTCTCGTTTGCCACATTGGTATTCTTCATTTTGCAGATCCGACGCAAGGAGCAGCAACAGCAGCAGCAGCACGAGCGATTCATCGGCTCGGCAAACTTGCAAGCTCGTTGGTTCAACGGCGATCAACATGCGACGACGAAAGCTGCTCGTGCTTCTACTTGCAGTCATTCTTCCTTTATCCGAACCGTCTGGTACGCGACCAAACAGCGTTACTCTTTGTGCAGACAGAAATGCTAATGGAATCCTCCAAAGGAACGGAGAGAGCGTTGACGGCCAGGCCGATGCGGACAACCAGCGTTCCTCTGGCGAGTAGCAGTCCTCCGAGCACAACGAATCCTGACGAATCTGGGTCGTCGGACGCCTCGTCATCCAGCGTCCCCGAGCCAGGAACGGTGCAACCATTTATTGTGGTTCCCCCGCAAATTCCCACGCAGCCGCCGATGACAGCGAAGCCAACTCAAGCACCGATGTCGCCACCTCCACCTCGACCGACAGCGATCCCTCAGCCTGTTGTCACCCCGGTACCAACTAGGGCCCCTGCACCTACAGTTATCACTGCAGTCCCGCCAATTACGTCACCAGCCAACGCCTCGACGCCCTCTCCGAGGTCGTTGATGAGTCCGACTGCTGCACCATCTACTCCAGCAACACTGTTCCCAACCAAAACTCCGAACTCGTCGCGTGAGATCATGACGCCGTCCCTTACCCCCAATCAAACGATTGACACCGCCAAGGACAAGCAGCAGGACTCGCTCAATTCCGAGCGTCCCGAACGGCAGAAAGTCGAGATCAAGTCGACCGACTCGCAGTTTCTCGACAACGGAAGCATCGTGGTCGTCGTGTGTGTGGCTTGCTTCTCGATTCTCGCGGTTGTTGCAATGTGGCGTACGACGCGGTGGCAGAAACCGAAGCTGTCGGCTCATCCGCAAAGCGATTTCAGCGAAAGCAAGCGAGACGTGAGGTCAGCCATCGACTGGCACCGTACCCCAACGATATCATCGTTGGCGCTAAGCAGCGATCTATTCATGGGAAAGAAACACGACGTGAAGGGTTTCGACGCGTCCATCGGTGCCAGCTCCAGCAGCGGCATGTCCACGACCCGGCAGTTCTTGGACGCATCTGGCATCAGCTTACCGACCACGCGGTCGGAGCTGAGTGAACGCAGCCAGAGGCGCACAAGGAGAGTCTTGACTCGAGTGAACGAAGAGTCAAGTTCAGTGCCAAGACAGTCAGGGTTGACGCTCCAGCAAGTGACGATGCACGATTCGACACATTTTGCACCTCCGTCAGGGCGTCGCCATCATCACCACCAGCGACGACCGATGGGTGCGCGGCGAGCGAGTCCTCGAGACACGTCCCAAAGCTTTCGTGTCGTGGAGCTCAAGAACGACAACGAGAGCGATATCCCCATCGTCGATCTACCGCAATGCATCAACTCGACGTCACCGACATCAGCAGTGCACGGCAGCGATTCGCAGGCGTCATCACCGACCACCTCGAGACTCTCCAATGACATTGTCTTGTACGCGAACGACACCGAGGACGACGTCGCTCGCCTTTCACAGTGCTGTCGCTCCTTCGATCGCCAGACGTGGCTCTCGCGACAGTCAGAGCGGCCACCAGGGGAGCTCACATCCTTCCAAAGTGACCTGGTGGACTTCGAGCTCACGTCGTTGGGCGTTCAGCCCGAGAGGAAGGTCTCCTCTGCGTCTGCGTTTTCCATTTCGCCCACGTACTCCAGCGGAAGAGGACGCTCGCGATGCGACTCATCGATGAGCTTCATGACAACGTCGACCACAGAGAGCGACTGCGGATAGACCCCGCGGTGTCACCACATCGCTTTAGTCGCCATGTTCATGCAGACTTCCTAACCGAACTTTGATGCAACAGTCCAACCTTGCTCCACGGCTTTTCTATACACTTCGAGCAACATCGATTTGTTAATCGCGCCTATATTTATGTGGTGCACACCACGACGTGCTTGAAAATGGTGAGGTGTGTGGGCTTGGTGTCTTGGGGCTCGGTTTGTTGGGGCTGTTTGTCTCTCGAGTCTGTCTGTCTGTGTTGGAGAAGAACGCGCGACACAACGTCTGCCGGGAAACAAACGTCGCCGACGTCGCCGAACGACTGCCATCGAGCTGGGGACCGACCGCCATGAGTGACGCATACCACGGTCTAAACCTCGAGTTTAACCTTCCGGTGGAAACGGTCGCGGTTGTGGATGTGGATGAACCGCAGCTCCACGCCGCCATCCGGCAGATCCTGCAGGGCGCCGACCTGGAGCACCTGTCGCGGCGGATGATCCGCACGCAGTTGGAAGCGCAGTTCCACACAGATCTGTCGGCGTGGAAAGAGAAGATCAACGAGCTCATTCTCCGAGTGATCGAGGAGCAGCAGCAAGGAGAAGAGGAGGAGGAGGCGGACGAACCGGAGCCGAGCGAAGAGGAACACGATGACGATGACGACGACGACGAGCCGAAGAGGCAGGCATTGAAAATGAAGAAGGCGAAGGCTGCTCCAAAGAAGAAAGCTGCTACGAAGCGGCAGCGAGGAGCTGATGGCGGGTCTTCGAGTGGCGGGGCCTTCAACATGAAGCTGTCATTGTCGCCTGAGCTTGCGGAAGTCGTCGGTGCCGATATGATGGCCCGGCCTCAAATCGTCAAGGCGCTGTGGGAGTACATCCGAGAGCACGACTTACAAGATCCACAAAACAAGCGTGTGATTCGCCTAGATGAGCGCTTGCGAAACGTGTTTCAGCGTGACACCGTCACGATGTTTTCAGTGAACAAATATGTCAAGCGCCATGTCCGCAAGCCCGAGGAGCTACCACCGGGTGGATGGGATGACATTCATCGAGATGGTCTATCCAGTGATGAAGACGATGAGGATAAAGCGGCCAAGAAGAAGGCGGCAGCGACCAAGAAGAAGAAGAAAGCGACCAAAACAGAGGACGATGGTGATGAGAAGAAGCCCAAGCGGAACCCGTTCAATGCTGAGCTGGCTTTGTCACCTGAACTCGCAGCGGTTGTCGGTGCGGATCGATTAGCCCGACCGCAGATCGTGAAGCACATCTGGGAGTACATTCGGGCCCATAATCTGCAAGATCCGGAGGACAAGCGAACCATCCTTCTCGACGATACGTTGAAGCGAGTCTTCCAACGTGACACGGTGACCATGTTTTCCATCAACAAGTATATCAAGCGCCACGCTATGAAACCCGAAAATCTGCCGCCCGGAGGTTGGGACGATGTCCAGCGCAACGGAGAGTCCAGCGACGAGGACGAAAGCAGCAAGCCGAAGAAGCGGGCAAAGAAATGAGCCTCAACTGTGGAGTATATGGAGACACCTTAGACCACCACATTGACTGCAAATCCCCTTTCAACATACATGTACGACTTCATCGTGATCCCATCTACTCGGTCCTTTTCAGATCGTCAAGTGAAGCGGATGGGGAATTCCTCCTCATGTTCATTTTTTTCCGTGCCGATTTGGACACACGGTCTCTTTGTCCAGGTGATGACATCATCTGTCTGTTCGCGGGGCAGTCTGCACCGAACATTCGTTTGTGGAGGTTTTTCAAAGCCCTGCGTTCCGGTTTGTTCTTGGGTTTTGTGCCTTGCACCGTCCAAGGCAGGGTGATCAAACCAAACGAACGAAAGCGGCACGAACACACACAAGAAGCCTGGGGTTGTTTGTTTGCCTGCGCCCCTTTCGCTCCGAGACTAACCCGAAGAGAAGACGCCGTCGCCGCCGCCACCACCACCATCACCTCCTCTCTGGAAAGGAACCAAGGAAGGAGCGGACTGCATTTCCTCTCTGTATATCACTTTCTCTGTCGAGACGACCAGCACGCATGGAGCACCTCGCGGGAGAAGCCGTCGCGATCGACGGCCGTCCGCTCGTCGGTCCACCTGTCGCCGCCGCGCAGTCGGACGACCTCGTGGCGCGCGAGCGACTCGATGTCCCGTCGGATGTAGACGACGAGCAGCGCGGTGACGAGGAGGAGGAGGAGGACGCAGAGTGCCGTGTCTGCCGCGGAGAAGCCGTACGTGACCGGCCTCAGTTCATGCATGGTTACATCTTGATGGTGCGCCTAACGATCGCTCAATGCACAGGAGCCCGACCGCCGTCTCGTGGCGCCGTGTCGATGCAGTGGCAGCATTCGGTTCACGCACTCAGATTGTCTCGAGCAATGGCTCGAGCACTCTGGCAAGACGTTCTGTGAATTGTGCGGCTACACGTTCGTGTTCACGCCGCTGTACGACGCCAATGCCCCGGCTGTGCTGCCGTGGTCTGAGCTCGTCAGTACCGTGCTTCGTCTCACAGCGGCGCGGTGGATCCCGTTCGCGCTACGTCTCGTCCTCGTGGCTGTGCTCTGGCTCGGTGTCGCGCCTTGGTGTACAAGCTGGCTGTACCGCATGTGGCTGCTTCGCGCGGCTGCGATGGGGAACATCAACGTGTCGGACCGATTCTCGCGCGCGCCCGTGATCGCCGATGTGCTCGCAGGTCTCGTGCTCATTATCGTCATCATTTTCTCGTTTCTGGCGCTCATGTCGTTCGCCGACTTTTTGCGCTTCCACCAAATGGATGATGTGGTGGAAGAGGTGGTGCCGCCAGTTGGTGGTGCCGCTGGTCCCGTGCGTCCACGTCAGCCGAATGGCGCTGGTGCGCAACGAAATGCTCCACCCGAGCATCGTGGACGACCAGATGAGGAGATCGCCGCTGAGGAATTGTTTCCTGGTGTACACGAACGCCATGATCTCGGACTTCCTCCTCAGCAACGTCGACAAGAAGTTGACGATGGCAATGGTGAGAACGAGAATGAACCGAGGCAACCGGTGCAAGAGCTTCGACAACGACGGCCGCTTCGAGAACCGCCTGTGATGGATGCCGACGCTCCTGTTGACGATGAAGATCGACCCGTGCGAGACGATGCCCCCGCGCCGCCACCAGTGATCAATAACAACCCTCCACGAAATCCACCGATGAACAACAACAACAATAACCGTGATGCGTGGGATGATGATTTCGAGCACATGGAGATCAACATCGCTATGGAAGACTTGATCGGTTTGCGTGGCGACATTGTTGTGCTCTTCCGCAATGTGTCTTGGTTGTTGGCGTTCAACGGGGCCTACCTCGGCCTGTTTGCGTTTATCCCGTATACTCTTGGAAGCACCATTCTCTCTGCTAGTTGGAAGATCGCGTCAGCATTACCTTTTTCATCCACTCTCACGTCTCTGGCTGCGAATGATCCCAACATTCCAGTGGATCAATTGGATATGGCTGCTTTCATCGTCCGCCAGCTTACTCTAGCGATCGATAATGCGCGCTCCAACGGTGACTGTTTGCAGCTTGTGGATCTGTGCACATGTGCCGTGGGTTATCTCTCGATTTGTTTCACGATTGTGTTGTGGCGCTGGATGGTGACAACGGCATCATCATACATTCATCGTCCATTGGTTGGTGGTTTGTTATGGGCGTTGCGGTGCCTCACCGCGATTGTCAAGGTGTCTACTCTGTTGCTGCTCAAGATGGTTGTGCTTCCCATCGTTTTGGGTCTTGGAATCGACTTCTTCTCACTGCGCCTTTTCAACGTGACGGCCCAAGAGCGAATTGTGTTCTGCATGCACAATATGGTCGGCGCACTTCTCGTCCACTGGGTTCTTGGTATCACATTCATGTTGTTTGTCACAGTGTCTGTGCTACAACTGCGTGAAGTGATGCATCCGGATATTCTCGCAAACGTTATTCGTCCGCAGGAGGCGCACCCCGATTTGTTGCGGTCTCTACTGAGTGAAAACTCGATGAAGCACGCTCGTCGGATGGTTGCATCGCTTGTCATCTACACAGGGTTGCTGATCATGCTGGTCCATCTGCCGATTCGCCTTGCCCAAGCAGTGGCTCCTCAACTGTTTCCAGTCGTTCTCCGCTTTCAGCACTACAGCCCAGAGGTTCAGGTTCCAATCGAATTGCTCATCGTCCACCTGGTCGTCCTCGCGGTGCTTGAGCATTCCAAGAACGAGATTGGCCGCCTACAGCATGTTGGTCTCGTTGCTGCCTGCCGTTATTTGGGGCTGTCGGAAATGCTTCTTCCTCGCGTCCAGGACACTTGGAACGCTCGTCCAAACGGTGCTGATGCGGCTGAGGAAGTGCACATTCTCCCCCCACCCCCGCTGCATTTTCACCCTCATGCTGAATTGCCGCCAGAGCGTCTGCGTGTGAACGGACATCGGTACCTGCCGTGGCCTGAGGAAGGTGTTTACGATGTCGATCCACCCGAGTATGAACTCCTGCCCCGTGCAACGCCGTCCAACGTTCATGTTCGATTGTGCGGTCTCGTGTGTGTCAGTTGGTTTGCTTTGGTGGCGACAGTTGCTGGGATGCTTTTTGGTACATTCTACCTCGGCCGCATTTGCATCGGCCCTCTTGAACGGTTGACGGGAATTCAACACGATCCACTCGCAATGGCAGCTGGCGTGCAGATCGTGTGGTACATAGCTCACGGATTGAATGCGCTGAACATGGTGACACTCCCTGAAGACAAGATCGAGAGGCAGCTCATGGAGCGCGGCTATTGTGTCAAGAACATGAGTCCCGAGAACGCAATCATCAGTGTGGTTGGTTGGGCTTTTATTTGCCCTCTCCTAGTCGGCTACTTGCTTGCGTCATGCATTCCTTCCGCGCATCCGTCTTGGTTTGAGGTATGTGCCAATGCTATGCTTAGGCGACGAATCACCCCTTGTTAATGGTTGTTTGTTTTGCAGAGCTTTTGGATGGGGTACCTGATCTTCAATCTGTTCGCGTGGTTTGTATGCTGCTTCCCGACACGCCGTCGTATCCGTCGTCGCCGTCCGGGCGCAGTGGATCCGATCGACGACTTCGAAGACGATCTCATGGGTGAGGAAGACGAGCTCGGAATGGGAATGGTTTTTGATATGGACGATCATGACCATGACCATGACCATGACCATGATTTCGATGATGATGATGACGAAGATGACGACGGCATCGACAGAGAGGGCGATGGCAATCAAGATGCCGGTGATGGCGATGGGGCTCCGGCTGCTGTCGAAGGTTTTATTGGTGCAATGCGCAAGTCCTACAAGGAGTTGATGTTCAATGTTCACGTCCACGATAACGATGGCGTCCGTCTTGGTACACACAACATTCGGGCGCAGTGTTTTGACGTCAACTTCTTCGTCGACGAGGTGTTGCTTGTGGCCGTCATCACACTGCTGAAAATTGTTGCGATGTGCACAATCCAGTCGTTTGCACTGGTGACAATCTGGTCGTACTTGGAAGCCGAGCTGCCACAAGCGACGTTTGCAATCTCAGTGTTCACGACGGCAATCTCGGCGTTTCTACTTCAGTCGCACGCTTACATTTTCCAGTGGCTCGCAGCATTTGCCGAATCCATTCGTAACGAACGGTACCTCATTGGACGCGAACTTCAAGATATGGTGCGATAAAGCCGTCTGTGCTGACCAGACGTAGGACCCTAGTTGGTTCGGATCTCGCTCGCTTATCTCGTGATGGGATGGCGAACTCGCCAAGGTTCAGCATGTCCCAGGATGTGTCGACGACAGCTCCCATTCACAGCGTTCGTGGCGAGCTCAAGAGCACATGTTGGATTTTTAGCATCTCGCTGATCAATCACCCAGACCGACCCCCTCGGTGCAATAGTGTCATCTCTCCGACTTGACCTCGGACAGTATGAGCGAAAGAACGGATCTCTTCACTTGTCTCGACGTTGCATTTACATTTTTATTGAAATTCAGAAATCTACTTCCTGATGTTTGCCTCTGAACAAGTTTCTACTTATGTCTGGGAGAGCTCGAGTGAGTGGTTTTTGGCTTTCGAGTTGAAGCCGTTCGGAATTCGGTGCGTTTCGAAACCCAAACGGAAGCGCCACCCGATCGACCGACCGACTTGCACCCGACCTGACCAGCATCTTTAGACCCATCCATCGACTCGACAGCTGCAGCCGAGGAGAACTGTCCGACCATGCGACGTGTGCTCGAGTCATGTGCGGCGTTCAAGTTGCCGAGTGGCATGCAGACAGAGCGAATTCGTTGGTTATATGACGGGCTGGCGACAGCGTCGAGCCCAACGTCGGCAACGCAACGGTACCTCTTGTACTGGATGCAGACATCCGTCCGCTCCAAGTACAACTACTCGCTCGAGTATGCGATCGCAGCCGCGAACGCGCTGGAGCTTCCGCTGCATGTCGTGTACATGCTTTCCGATCGTTCGGTCGTGGACGGCAGCTATGCGCCACGCGACCTGAACGCGTTCGGTTTCGCAACCGAACGGCATGCCAAGTTTGCGCTCGAGGGCCTCGCGTGCGTGCAGAAGCGACTGGCGTCACGTGGACTAAGCGTTCAGGTGCTCCACCACCGACACGAACACGGACCCGAATTCTCGGGGATTCCGTTCTGGTCGGATACGGATTCCGACGACGAGCAGCTCAGAGCGTCCCCTCGGGACCCGAAGGCGAGGCCTTCGAGGAGCGATCTCCTTGATATCTGCGCGCGGAACGCAGCGCTCGTGATCACCGATCGCCCGTATCTTCGTCCGTGGCGCGATGCGCTAGCGGAGTGCGTCAACGCCGCCAAGGCCAAGCGGCGGACGTGGGGCCTCGTTCAGGTCGAGAGCGATGTCGTCGTGCCGGCCGAGACAGCGAGTCCCAAGGAGGAGTACGCCGCGAGGACGATTCGTCCCAAGATCCACGCGCAGTTGAAGAAGTTTCTCGTGGAGCTCACGCCTCAGGAAGTGACGGAGGCGGTGCAGACACGGGAGTGTCCGCTGCAGTTTGAGGACCCTTCGGTGCATGTGCTGGACGTGAGTGACCCAGACGACGTGCTGGGTCGACTCGATCTCGACCGCTCGGTGCCTGGTACCAACGCGTTTCGAGGTGGCGAAGACGTCGCAGTAGAGCTTGCCAAGTCGTTTCTCGAGACGAAGCTCGTGCGCTACGCGACCGACCGCAATGAACCAAGCGGCGATGGCGGTAGCAACCTCAGTTTGTACCTGCGTTTCGGTCACATCAGTCCCGTTCGACTTGCGCTGAACGCAAACAAAGTGAAGAACGCGAAGGAAGGCAAGGACTCGTTTCTGGAAGAGCTCATTGTGCGGCGGGAGCTCGCGGTGAACATGTGCGTCTACAATGATCAGTACGACACGATGGCGTGTCTCCCCGAGTATGCGACGATCACGTTGGAGGTGCACGCAAAGGACAAACGAGAGCACTTGTACACCGTGGAGCAGCTCGAAGCTGGGAAAACGTACGACGTGTACTGGAACGCGGCGCAGTTAGAGATGGTGTACACTGGCAAGATGCACGGCTACATGCGCATGTATTGGGCCAAGAAGATTCTCGAGTGGACCAAGACGCCAGAACTCGGATTCCGCATTGCGCTGTATCTGAATAACAAGTATGCGCTGGACGCACCCGATCCAAACTCGTACACGGGCATCGCGTGGTCCTTTGGGTACGTCACCATAGCGTCGACTGGATGCTGCTACCGAGAGACTGAGGGCTTTTTGATTTTTGTTTTTGTATGTGGCGCAGTAAACATGATCAGGGATGGAAAGAGCGACCGATCTTTGGCAAGGTGCGCTATATGAACGAGGCTGGACTGAAGCGCAAGTTCCGAATGGATGCCTACGTCGCCAAGGTCAAGCGACTGCAAGCAAGCGCGGGTTGGACTGTTGGCGATGGCAATGACACGAATCAAGCGAAGAACCTCGATGCACCAGTCGCGCGAAAGAAAAACAAGAGTATTGGAGAAGAAAATGCTCGTGAGGACATCGACGTCACGGCGCCGCCCAAGAAGAGAAAGACTGCGACCAACAGTGGTGGCAAGAAGAAATTGTAGGACCAACGTACTGAACAGGCAAGCGAGCGCACATATACAAAATCTTTGTCTACCGTGTGGGTCTGTATTTATAGTGGCGAAGCGCGATATGCAGCACGAAAACACTATTTGTCATCGCCAGCGTCATGGATCAACGAGCGAGCAAGCGACCCACGACGCTGGTCGTCCCGACTGACCCGTCATCCCCCAAATCTCCTTCTTCTCGATCTGTGTCGTCGCCATCAACAACCACACGCTCAGGGTATCGTGGTTGCTCCTCTCCACGGTGTTCATCGCCGGTCTCCCCCCGAAGTGCGTGGCTACCAAGCCCTTCTGCATCCGAACAAACTGCCACCAAACCGATCAGTCATGAGGCGTATTTCCGCCTACTCAAGAAGAGCAACGTGCTTGACCAGTTGCTTGAGCTGAGCGCGCAGATGCAGGCACAGGATCAAGAGCTTGCACGCCTCGAAACGGAGCGCGCCAAGCACGAGACCGTCCAAGAGCGCATTTATCGAGAGTTGGAGCTGTACAAGGGCCTGTTTCTCGAGGCTCAGAAGGCGCTGCTGGCTGTCGTCGAAGCGATGACGACGCTGTGCATCACCGAGGAGCAGCTTCAGCAAGGCTCCAGCTCGAAAGACGCCGTTGTCCAAGCTGGTCACTTGACGGAAGAGCGAGTAATCACGGACCTTCAGCGCCTCGCTCAGCGCACAGGAGCGAAAACGGCCACGACAACGGTACCAAACGCCTTGGGTCATTGCCTCGAAACACGAGCGTTGCAGGAGCTCGGACTGCAACGCGTGGGTCAGCTGCAGCAGATCTGTGCACGGTATGAAGGCCAATTACTCCGAAGCGAAGTGGAGCTCAGTCGAGCACTTCACTCAACGTATGTGATATGTCTTGGCGTCGTTCGCTGTCTATCAATGGGAATGGATCGAATGACCCCATTGCTTCTATGTTGTCAGGCTCTTGAGTGATGCACTCGCCAACTCGAAGCGCCTCGAAGAGCTTACGCAGTCACAAGCGGCGCAAATCGTAAGGAGCATTATCGTTTTCCCCGTTTGCTGAGCCGCTCTCACGACTTTGGGCAAAGGAAACACTGAACCGTCGAGTCGATAGCCTGCACCAGCAGAACACAGAGCTACAGCAGCTTCTGGCAACAAAATGCGACGATCTGGCTTTGCTTCAAGAGGTAAGTCACTGAGCTCAACGTCGACGCGCACCAAAACTTTTCATGCGCGTGTCTTGCTCCAATAACGAATGTGTATGTCTTGGTGTACTAGACCAAATTGAGTCTGGAAGCTCAAGCAGAGAGACAAGCGCTGGCAGTCGATCAGGTACACCCATTACGCTCGCCTCTTTCCAGGTGTCATTACTAACTGTTCAACGATTTCTCAGCTTCGAGCAGAGCTGGAGAGTGAACTAAAGCGTCGATATGGGTAGGATCGACAAGGAGCGCTTGCATTCTTTCTGAACCAGATGGGCTCATGGCGATTCTCGGACTGATGGTGACAGCATGGTGCCCAGTGTCCTCGATAATCGCTGGCAGGATTACGTGAATGCAGTCAATGATGGCGGAAAGCGCCAGTGAAGGGGACCACTCGATTCACGAGACGAGATGAAAACGAAGAAGACAGCATTTTTCTCGCATTGTGACCTATATTTTGACCCACGCTGCACAACAACTAGTGAGACGGTTCCCAGCACGGCACCACCCACCCTTGATACGATGATGTAACCCACGCCCATGTGTTCTCATCGTGCTTCATCTTTGCTCATTCGATCCTGATGTACCTGCATCACGACACTGTCCTGCTCTATTTTTTCAATCCCTTCAGCATTTTCTGACGTCGGCCCGTCGACAGCTTGTTCTGCACGAGGAATGGCGCCTGGATACTGCTGAACTTTTCTTCATTGCCCGCAGCCACGTCCAACGCCCGCTCCGACGTCTGTGTCACGAAGCTTCGGCTCATTGCTCCATTCGGTCGAAGTGCAGAAGACGCAAACACACTACCAGGGGTCGGCAATGATGATGATTGCTGTGGAGGCATCGGCGATGGGGCCGGGTGCCCCATGTCACCCCCTCGTTGTTGCCGCCAGGCCTGCGACGTCTGGTTCTGCAGCGCACGAGGGTCGTGGTGTCCAGCACCGCCAGAGCCACCTCTCTGCGTCTCCCCCGCTCGAGACTGGAATCGCAAAGTCACAGGCTTCGGCATGTTCTTCAGCATGGACATGACCTCATCGAACGTCTTGTCACGAACATGAACGCTTCGACCGTCGACGGACACGAGGCAATCGCCGACAACAGAGCTCGGCAAATGGGCAGCGCTACCAGATCCAGTAACGCGAGTGATGTACGGGTAGTCACACGTCGAATCGGCTCCGCGAAGTGAGAGTCCAAGCGGGCTACCTTCCTGCCACACAACATTGTAGTACTGGAGACCGTTTTCCTCCGGTCGTCGAGTCTGAACTGGGGCCTCGGAGTGACGATTGCGCTGTGCGGCCGCTGACGAAGATGACGACCCAGAGGACGAAGACACAGCTGATGATGACTGGGAGAGAAGTCTTCGTTCAGAGCCCGAACGCCGACGGAAGAACAGCGTCACGGGACGAGGGGCACTCTTCAGATGAGACACGATGTCTTGGAATGCAATTCGGCCGACATCAAGATCATTGATGTGTGTAAGGAGATCGCCGATGCAATCTTGTGAAAGCCTCGCAGCGGCACCTTGCGTCGCGATGCGCTTGATGTACGCGCCAGTATTGCCTGGAAGAGCATCAATTGTAAGACCTAACGGCCCATCGCCCCACACAATCTTGTAGTTATCTCGGGCATCTGGCTGAATAACAGGAGGCGAAGGAGGCGGTGCAGGTGCCGCAACCGGCTTGGGAGGCGATGGTGCCGGAGAAGGAATTGGGGACTGTCGGGGTGGTGGCGCAACTTTGAGTTCGGCGCTCGGGGCTCGCGCAATCTCAATCACACGTTGCGGAGGTGCGGCAGGCGCTGCGACCGCTGCAACAACAGCGACTTCCTCGGCTTCAGCCGCACGGAAACGAAGCAACACCGGCTTTGGTGCCGACTTCAGATAAGATACGACCTGCTCGAATGGCATTCCTGCAGTCGAGAGGTCGTTCATACTCTCCAAGAAGTCTCCGACCTGAGCTTTCTCGATGCCCTCGCTCGTTCCAGTTCCCGTTACCTTCTTGATCACTGGTAGATCGCTTGTCTCCATGCCGGGGATTATGGTGAGACCCAATGGACCCTCACCCCAGTTTACGGTGTACACTGCAGGCCGAGACATACTGGAGGAAGTGGTGTTGACGCTGTCTTTCCGAGCTTCGCCATCATCGTTGGCCGTGCTTCCGCTGGCTGGGCCGCCGACACCTCGGAATCGCAGCTTCGCGGGAAGTTGGACCTTCTTGAGAATGGACATGGATAGCGAGCACCCAAGTTGAATTGTATCGATGTTGTTGATGGCCACGAGAATATCACCGATCGCAATGTTCTGCTTAACAGCGACGGATCCCGCCTTCTTTGTGAGTCGGTTAACAATCGGAACCTTTTGGCTTGACGCATCATCCTTCAGAGTGACACCAAGTGGGCCATTCGACCACGTAACCGTGTAATCATGGACCTTGTCGTTATGCGGATTTGCCGCCTCAAACTTCAGGATCAGAGGCGATGCAAACGCAGCAAACACATCCTGGAGGTCCTCTTCAGTCTGCACGCTCGAGTCAATTGTACGGCCATTGATAGAGATCAGCGCGTCCCCTTCGGCGACGTGAGAAAATGACTCGTCACCATCGATTTCCTTGATAGCATTCCAAATGCCCGTTGCCGGGTGGCGCTCGAATGACATGCGTGGCAAGAAGCTGTGCTTCCACACAACCACGCGAAGAGCCAAAAACGCGTCACAAGCGTTGTTCCATGATGATTCCTTCGATACGCTGCGTGCTCGCGGATCTGACATTGCCATTGCGTCAACACCACTTGCAGCACCATCCGTGGCAGCCTCGAGGGGACCCATCGAAAGGTTTGCCGCTGACTTCTCCTCCGCCTGCGGGTTACCGCCATCGGCAGATGGGGGCATCGTTGGCGCCACGGTCATCGCCATTGCCGCCGACTGGAGCGACTTCAGCATCTCCGCGCTCTGGGAATCCGTGTTCACACCGCTTTTCTGCAACAAATTCGTGAACAGCGCCGAGCTCGCGAGCTCCTTCTGGAACCGCTCGCGCATTTCCATGATGATACGATTCATCTCATCGTCGCGCCAGTTCGCCTTCTCTTCGCGCATGCGTTGCTCGATCGCCTGCGCGATGCGGTTCTCTTCCTGTTTCTTCAATCGGCGAAGGATCTTTTCTTCAATGCGGCGCTCGATTTCAGAATCCACCATGACGCGCTACAAAACACAATCCAAAAACACTTAGACGTCTGTACCAACGATTTAGACCAAACGCGAGCAGATCACGTACAGCTCCGCCACCACCACCGTCGTCATCACGGGCACTCATCTTGCGCTTGGACTTGGCTTTGCCTTTGCCCTTCTTGCCGCCCTTCTTGGGCTTGACCTCTTCCTCTTCTTCTTCCTCGTCGTCGTCGTCGTCATCATCGGTTTCGTATTCATCCGAGTCATCGGAGAATGATTCATACGATTCGGCATCTGAATCAGCTGCTCACATCGCCCCAACACACAGAAGAACCGTTAAAACGCCCGTCCAACGCGATTCCCCATAGACTCCAGCCACGTACAGTCCGAGTCGTTGAACTTGGAGCAGCGGAGGTTACGGCAGCGCAGTCGATGGGCTTGAGCATGGTGCATACCACATTCCTAGGCAGGCAAAAGGCGTGAGCTCGGACTCATTTTTCCACACAACGAGACGAAGAGCACTTCACGAACCCTGGAGCAGTAATACACCTCGCCGCACCCGCTCATACATGGGAGCTTGGCGCCGTCGGCACCACAGTTGGCGCACGGCTCCATGCTTTGGAGCGCCATAAAAATCTCGTCGTCGTCATCGTCGTAGTTATGCCGCGGCATGTTGTGAAAGGCTGCGAGCTGGAGTTTGCCGCCGTTCGTGTCGAGTTCGGGTTGAGATAGACGACTTCCCCTTCGATCGGTCGGTCTATCCGTGTGTCAGTCGGTCAGTCGCAGCCGACGGATCGGGTCGCTTCGGCTAGCGATGTAGACACTGCGTGTGCGTCGCGTTCTCCTGCGCTGATGGCCGATGGGACCCCTCCGGTGATGCGCGTCGTTCCTCTCCTTCGCAGGCTCGCGTGATGGCCCACCGAACACGAGGACCAAGAATGCTTCTGCACTTATCTCGCGATTGCAGTGAAGTGCCCAGAGTCGAACGCGCTCCACAACACACTCACACTCACACACACACAACGCTCACACCAGAAGGGCACTCACACTCGAACTGACACAGGTGACGGTGAAAGAGAATACAAACTATCAACTCTCACAGTTCAACAAGGGATCGCTCGCCGAACAAAAGGCGAGCACAGTCGAGGGTTAGGGAGGTCCGGGTATTGCTCCGAGATTTTATTCAGAACTGTGCGATCGTGAGCTGTAAAGGTGCAAGCCAACGAACCCGCTGACCTCGGAAACTTCGTGAGATATTTGACGCACCAGTGGGTGCGTCGCTGCGACGAGGTCTATCTCCCCATTCCGTCCGGAGTCCGGCACGCCGGATGCAGCCATCGTGCAGTGGATTGATTGAACCAGAAGACCAATGCGAACCAATGCACAGCGGTGGCCACGGCGCACACCACGACTGGTGCACTCCACTGCCTGCTCGTGCTCTGTGTCTGTCTGTGGGACCAACACTGTCGTCAGAGGGTACAGCATGCATCGCTTGACGCAATCACGTTTCGTCGTTTCCCCCACCAGTTCGCTGGTTCGCGAGCGAGAGAGTGCAATCGTCCAGTCGACGAATGTCGTGTTGCGGATCGAACATTTAGGGTACTGTAGATCTCCTACTAAGTACGGTTACGAAGCGCGTAACCCATGCGATGGATCGGAGAAAACCTTGAGTGACGAAAGCAACTTGACCAGCAATCGCGAGGTCACGAGCAGCTCTGAGCACGACATGGATTCGCAGCGTGACGCCGACGACGCCCTCGTGGAAGCCGAAGAGCTCATCGCTCTCATCAAAGCCATCAAGTTCGCGTACGAGGACTATGGCGCGAAGCGAGTGCACGACGAGATCAAGACGCACGGCGGCAAATACGCGCGCGTGCCGCTGAAGCGCGTCAAGAAGTACATGCAGAAACTCGGAATGACGCAGACAAACTCCGAGAGCCAGCCATCAGAAGAAGCAACTGCCTCAGAACAGCCGCGCCAAGGCGGCGACGATCGACCCAAGGCCGCGTCGGAAGACATGGAACGGAAAGCGAAGGCGGCTGCGAAGGCGGGCGCCATCCAGCTCATGACCGTCGGAGGCAAGTCCAAGTCTGAGCGCCCGGATGCCGAAGCCACACAAGCGGCAGATGCGAATGAACATGCAGACAGCGATGATGTATGGCTACCGGTGAAGCTCGACGAGCCAGCCACCAAGCTGAGCAAGTTCCCGTACCAAGCGGTGATTCGGATGACAAACAGCGATGAAGGCGATGCGACCGGCGCGATGGGCGAGATCTACAAGATTCAGGTCGCCATGAGTGAAGATGGCACGCTCAGTGATGTGCACCCTATGCTGGTGTACAACAAGGCGCGGAACCGCAAGACTTTTCTTCATCCCGACTCCCCGGCGTACGCCCCTGTGCTGCGGCTCATTGCAGCCCGTGGATTCAATGGCGTCGTCGGCGGAGCGAAGGCGTTCTTTTGGGGACGCTATCGACAAGAGGACGACATGCTGTACGTGCACACGCAGAAACTAGCTCCATTCCAAAAGTGGTGAACGCCACGCTTTGGGGTCCATCCAAATTCCGATCGAATGTGACGAGGATACTCAATTCTGTTTTCCTTCCGCGCTTTGTCTGATACCCTTCATGCTGGTGGCTTGAGCAACCCATTTTATCGAGACGTCGGGAGCCCGGTACCGAACAATCCACCTTCATCATCGCTTTCGTCGCTGTCATCGTCGTCAGCGCCAAACAGAGAGGTATACTGTTGTGGCGGTCGAACGACAGGCGCGGCGCTTGTCGCTGCCGCTGCACCAAACAAACTGCCGGACGATGCGGCATGAGCCACCGTGGGAGGATTCGCTGGAGCTGGGGCAGCGACAGGCGTCACCGATGTCGGAGGCCCAAACAGCCCGGAGGAGCCACCGAACAGACTCTCGGTTGGCGCTGGAGATGCAGCTGAAGGAGCCGCAACTGGAGTCACAGATTTAGTCGTCTCGGTAGCCGACGGTCGGGGAACAGGAGCGCCAAATAGAGTTGGCTGCGTATTGCCCTTTGCCTTGCTTCCCTCATCATCTGACCACTCATCGTCGTCGCTGTCGCTGTCCATCGCAGCTGACGCAGCACCAAAGAGACTCGGTTGCTTCGGGAGAGCAGGCGATGAGGTTGCGGCAGGTACTGGCTCTGGTGTCACGAGTGTCGCTGCTGGAGCGCTCCATTGCGCGGCAACTGGCTCCGGAGTGACGAGCGTTGCCACCGACGGGCTCCATTGTTGGGCAACCGGAGCTGGAGGCGACACACTAAGCTGGGGAGTGGCGATTTGAGGCTCGTCCTTCAGTGAGAGGCTGTGAATTGGAAGGGCTTCCGGGGCTGGAGTCGACGGCATCGCCGGAGCCGGAGAAGCCGAAGAAGGCGCCCCGAACAAACTAGGTGTGGTAGCTGGAGTGTTGATAGCTGGAGCCGGAGGATCAACGTTCGAAGTCGTCGAGCTTGCGTCGCCAAACAGAGCACTAGTTGTAGAGGGTTGTTCAGAAGTGGATGCAAACAATGACGACGATTCGATCGCTGGAGCTGTTGTTGCTGCTGCCAGCGGTTCCGACACCACTGGCTCCGGTGCCACGCCCTGCAGATCACGCCATGCACTTCAACGTTAGGCACCGTGCGCACACGAAGACTACGCAAGCACACACAAACGTACGGGCATGCGGAAAGCGCCTGGCGGTGGACGCGTCGGGGCACGGCGCTTCGGTCCTGTAGCACGCGTCATTGTCGCCTGTGTCATGCATTGCAAAACCGTGAGAGAACGCGAACGACAAGGAGAGAACCGCCAAGTTCCGGTCACGTACGTGGGACGCTTCCAGCGACGCAGCCGCAGCCACCTCTTCCTCTTGCTTTTGTGCCTCGTCAGTGACCGCCATACCAGGGATACGCATGCCTGCCTTCGCCAGTCCAGGCATCGGAATCGCTGCCCCCATGCCGGGCATCGGTACGCCCATGTGATGGTGCTCGTACTGATCCCCCGTGGTCATGATCGAGCTGCCGCCACCTGAGCTCGGCTTGCGGAAACCGCCACTGTCATGAGCAGCTCCAGTCAGCGTACAATCAATCGACTAGAGATTCCATGATCATCGACTTGCGACTTACGGTGGGCCACCGGTGCGGAACGGGTTCACGTTGATGCCGAGGCTGCCTTGGAGCTGCTGGATGCGACCCGACGTTCGCCGCGCACCATTCGCACCTGCGTCATCACTCGGAGTTGACGGCTCTTCGGTCGATGGCGTTGCGAGGGAAGCATCAGACTCGGGAGCCACTGGCGTCGCCGACGGTGTTGGCCACGCAGTCGTCGGTGCAGGTGCAGGAGGGGGCGACGACCGACCAGCAGCCGAGTGTCCCGTATGGATTGGGATAGGCACAGGCGTCGGCGCAGGTCCTGCAGCTGCACTCTGCTGCTGCAGGCGTGCGATGCGCTCAGCGATCGAGGTGCGTGGCGCGGGACTCGGCGTCGAGGCTGCAGCCGCAGCTGGAGGCGTCCCCGGACTTGGGGTCTCGGGCGTGCTGCGCTCGATGGCCGGCGCCGAGTTGTTGCTCTCCGCGTCGCCAGCTTTGGCGCGGCGTCTCGCCAGAATCGCAGCGAGCTCACTCGTCGCCATGATCGATCAACAGAGAGAGAGAGAGAGAGAGAGAGAGAGAGAGAGAGGTGAGGGAGTGTAGTGTAACTCGTGGATTGAAGATGATGATGTGGGAGGGGAGACAAAGAAGTCAGGATCGATGTACCACGTTTGCGGTACAACGAGAGGGCCGATGAGTGTAGCCATTCACGCAGTGAAATGCACCAGTGGCCATTCGCTCACCACACGCGCTGGACTATTGACATCACCACGATCATTACGCCTGCAAAACACTGTGACGCCGTCAAAACACATCTCGATTCTCGCCATCGCCTATGTCTAATAGTTGTTGCGTGTCCGTCGCAGCGCCTGCAACTGATCGCACGCCGGCATCTTCATGGACAGCGCCTTCTTCATTTGCGCCTCACGGTCGTCGGTGTTGGAGTTGCGCGCGCGGTAGATCATTCTCTTCTGCTTGAGCTTTTGGTTTTCGCAGCTATCGGCAAGACGACTGAGGTGGTACTGTTCAACCATTTGCTCCACGCGAAGCAAATCGCGCCAGTGGTTCGTATACTTGCGCTCGAAATCGCGCTCGACGTAGTACGGAATGCCCTTGGCAACGCTGTTCATCTGCGTCGATCGCTGCACGTTGTACTGCGCAGTTGGCTGCATACTGTGGGTGTCAAAGCACACCAGAAAGAGTTTAGAAATACCGTTCTCGCTCTTCCCCCCCCCGACAACTATGCCACGGACCTGAAAGGCACCTCGGGTGACGAAGGAATCGACAGCATTGACAGAAGAATGATCAGCAGAAGCGGGATGAGCTGCATAAACATCGCGCGTGGGTCTTGCTGTTCCTGCTGTCGACGCTGTTGGTGCGGGCGATGCGCCCGACGCGGCTGGAAGCCTCCGCCAAAGAACATGTTGAAAATCTCTTCGGGGCTGATATCGTCGTCATGGTATCGCCGCGCTCGTGTGTGTGTAGCAGCCTCAGGCACCTGGTCGCCATAGCGATCGTAATGCGCGCGTTTCTCGGAGTCGCTGAGGATCGTGAACGCCTTGCCGACCGCCTTGAAGGCGTCCTCTGCGCCAGGGGCACTATTCTTGTCAGGATGAAGCTTGAGTGCGAGCTGGACAGCACAACGCAATCAATCATCACTACAGCCATTCGCATTGATGTGGGCGGTGAGCGAGATCTACCTTTCGGTACGCCTTCTTGATATCGTTCTCGTCCGCGTCCTTGGCGACGCCAAGCACGTCGTAATGCGTCTTGCACGCCTTGATTTTGTTCACAATGTGGACTTGCTCAGCGGTGTACGGTCGACTGGGCTCATCCGAGGCACCACGCTCGCTGCTCGAGGACTCCTCGCGGCGGTGACGCATGCCAGTGGCGCTGGCCGTAGTCGACGAAGACGAGGGCGCGGCTGAAGAGCTACTACCCTGCTGCTCCTTGGCCAGCTCAGCCCGAGCTCGCTCGCACATCGCTTCGACACCCGGGAGCGGGTACATGCGGTGCGACTTCTCAAAGAACTTGATCGCTTGCTGGTATCGCCCTTCACGCAGGAACTTCTTGGCGACATCGCGGCATCGCTCGGCTTCCCCTTTGTTCATCTCCATGGTCGTGTGATCCCCGGGTTACGGTTTTCGACGGGGCTTTAGACCGAGCTGCTCGGGTTGAGCTTAGACTGCCTGGTCTCGCGGGGTAACGGGACGCAGCACGCGATACCTGTGCGGTCTTACTGCAGATCGCGGGTGTCGCCGATGAATTGGAAACGTCACCGCCGCCAAGCCGTTTACGTCGAGCTTGCTCCGCTGCGCCCAAGTGATGAGGTGGCACGTTCGTGGTGTCTGAGGGAAGTGACTGTACCAATTTACACAGTAGCATCGACAGATAGAGGTACTTGCTTGCGTTACTTCACGCCTGCTTGGAAAAGTACTGAAGTAAGGTTCCTTTCTGCCCAGATGGGGATTTCTTGACACGCTTGGGTGATTGACGTGGGTGATTGGGAGATGATGACGGCGATGCTGCTCGCTTTGTAGCCATCACTAGCGTCGATGCAGGCACGAATGTCGGCTTGGTCGGACTGGTGGCCCCTGTGGCCGCTGCAAACGCTGCCTCGACAGCTTGCTGCTGCTGGAAAAGTGCCTTTATCGGCGACTTGGAGTGCTGTGGATAGACCCGCCGCTCGATTTTGGGAGCTACGGGAGGGGATTTGGACCCCATGCTTGGTGTCGTCTCATGCTTCGAAATGGAGCTCGCAATTGAAGGGGGCGCAGGAGCGACTGCAGGCTTCTCTTGCTTGATCTCCTGCTTTACAGCCTCTTTGGGCTTCTCCGATGATTGCTCAGCCGAAAAGAAAGACTTGATCTTGCCTGGTGGCTGTGCGTGAGAAAGAGCCGCAGTGATCGATCCGCTTGAAAGGATCAACTTACCCGCGTGATTCACATCCACCTTTTTGATACAATCCTCACTCTGAAACTTGGTCGAGCCAACTACAGTGTTCACACGTCAGCCATGCAAGGATACACGCTACCTGTGTTTGATACATCGTTACCTTTCTTGTCAACGGCGTGCCACTTGAGGTCGTCACCTCTGTAAGCGACGAGCAAGCTCCGCAGCGTCTCGAATTTGGCATTAGAAAGCCATTGCTCCGCACCGTCGTCAGTAAGAATCACCTGTCGACCACGTCAAGAAAACATGAATATAGTACCACCCACGACTTCACAGGTAACACACCCACGCACGGGTGTTCTTGTGTGCATCCACGCCATTTCAGGGGAGACCTCAGTGGTCAAGATTGTGTACGTGAACATGGTCTCGCCATCCTGATTCACCCACGAATCGTACAACCCCGCGAACTGATGGACAATCGCAAGTGAGGAACCTATTTCATCAACATCACTCATGCACCAATCAATGCACCTTCATCGCGCCAGACTCCCGGTAGACGTAGTACGGCTGCTTCTCCCGTTTATCAACTTGTTGCCACTCAAAGTAGCTACCACAGGGAATCACTTTCAGTCATCAGCCTCAGCATCCTGCTGCTCGCGAAGTGAAGTCGTACCCATCTGCCAAGATGACACAGCGTCGTCCTTCGAGCAGACGCCGAAATGCAGGTCGCTCATGCAAGTTCTCCGATCTGATGGTCATCTCGGCGTGAGCGTCTGTGTTTCATACAAACAAAATTTATCCAAGTCAACTCGTCGTACCTGGCATTAAACATTATGAAATGGTCGGGCTTGACCTGGGGCTTTGTGAAGGACGGCACGAGTCCCCACTGCACAACAATCAGTACAGTCGCCGCAGTATCATATCAAAGCCACCCACCCGCATCGCCTGCAGCCGATTCGTCGGGTCGGACGCGTCGTCTCGTTTTTCCACGGCGCCACCAACCGCCGCGGTTCCACGCGTAGACTCACGGAACACGACCGGCCCGTACCGCCCAGGTCCCATGTTCTCGACGGGCGAGTCTTCAACGATCGTCACGTCACGACAGACCGATTCACGATGACTCATCAGATACACAGCACGCACGTACACTTATCGCCATTCACAAACGCGTCCGGTGGGACTCCTGCAAGCGCAGCGAGCTGTTCGCGGCGCAACGTACAGCGCGAGCGGCCACACATCGACTCCAGGTGTCAACTGTCGGACGTTCCAAGATGTTCCATATTGGTTGTGTCCGCTCAGATTTTGGATCTGATGGGGGGCTGATTCTGCTGTCTGATGCGCACGGGACACGAAGAGGCACAGCGAAGCGCTTTTGACATGAAGAGGGATGAAGAGCGCCACCCGACGACAGCGAGCGATGCAGCGATAGCAGCGCCAGCGCAGTATGCGCAGCAACGGCGTCACAGCACCAGTGCGTCGCTACCAGCACCGCAGCGGCCACGGGGGCCGCCTGCGGTCATTCCTCCTGGCTGGTACCCGGTGGACCTGCTCGCACGGCGGCATCGAGGATCGGCGCAGCGCAGCGACGTTGTTGACTCGCTCGGACTGAGCAAGCCTGTCAATCCCATTCACTTCAAGGTACCCTCTAGCGATGGTCCGAGCGCTGCTGCAGCAGCCTCGAATTCTATGCGACATCGCCGGCTCCACGCGCATGAGCCAGGTCCAACAGGATCACTGACGGCGTCACCAAGGCCACAAGCGCCTCGACCGAGATACACAGCAAAGGATGCGTTCGCACCGAATCGTTCGCTGCGGCTCGCGAGTCTGCGTTCACCATCGTCGCCGTCGTCTGTGAGCGGATGCGACGAGCCAGAACGGCGAACTGTGCCCGAGGTCATTGTAGACGCGAGCGTGCAACCTCGCGTCGTTGCAGCGCCATTCGGGAAAACGCAAGCACCTAGACACCCTGTGGAAGCGATTATGCCGCTGCATGAGGTGGTCAAGACGTTCGATGACGCTGTCGACGCGTCTCCGCTCGCCGACTCGAACCAGGCGGCAGTCACGGAGCTCATGATCAGTCATTGGCTCGACAAATACGAGCGCGACCGAGAGATCTACAAGTCGACCGGTGCGTGGTCGACAAATCTCATTGTGTGGCAGCGTAAGTGGATATAGTGAAGTCAAATGACTGTTCTTTCGGTGTAGCTCTTCATGCAGAGATCGGATTCCAAGAGCTCTATCGGTTCACAGCGAATCTCACATCGCCCAACGAGCTCGTTACAGCGTTTGCGATGCACGTGCTCGGTGCGTTCAAACACAGTTCTTCTTCGTTGCATTATAATTCCTCACAGACGTGTTGTGGGTGATTATTGGTGTGCGATAGAGGACCTCGTGCCGCATTTCGGCGCTTACAGCAAAGTGATGGCGCTGCTTTTGACGGAGCTTCGACGTGCAATCTACGATCAACCTTCATCATCATCATCAACAACAACAAGACCAGCGATGCCGCGCGTCCCATTCCGTTTTACGCGCTCGTGAAAAACGAACGCCGCGTGCTGCTTTCCCTGCGTCGAGAGCGGTGCGTCACACCCAACTAAACAGTCTTGTCGCGTGTCCCGTTGATTAACTCCTGTGTGCTGTGTTGTGTAGAGAGCACCGCCAGCGCCGCAACGACTTTCTTCGGCACGAGATCAATCAGGTGCATCAGACGTTTCTGCGCTTCCTTGAGCACTGCACATTGGGACTCGTGCGCACTATCTTTCACGAGTGGCACGCGGTCGCAGTCGTGCGCAAACGAGTACGTTTCTTCATCTCTCTCTCTCTCTCTCTCTCTCTCTCTCTCTCTCTCTCTCTCTCTCTCTCGATTGCTCACTGTATGTTGGATCTACGCGTAGAACACGCGCAAGTACATCGAGTACTTTTCTGGCTGGTTCCAAAGCTCGGCCAAGTCGTTGGTGCCGCGCATCTTCCTTGCGTGGAAGCATCTCTCGATGGAAACCAAGGTACTTCGACTGCAGGAGCTCGTCGCGAAGGACGTCGAGCGCCTCAATGCGCTGCAGCGACAGCTCGACGATCTCGCCGTGCAGCGCGATCTCGTGCAGCTCGAGAACCTCGCGATCCGCAACGACCGCAAGGCAGCCGACGACACGATCCAGCGCTTGCATCGAAAGATCCAGTCTGCGAGCGCATACCTTGATGGAAGCTACCGACGCGAGGCGCTCGTCGCGCAGGAGGGATTGCTCCGCGTCGAGGCTGCGACGTTTCTGCCACCGCTCGTACTAGAGTCGCTGCTGCGCGGCTTCCACAACGTTGGCTTTCTCCAGCAGCTACATGGCGAGTTTCGCTTGCATGACAGCGACACGAACGCACAGACGACAGCGAAAGCAGCGTCCTTGCCGTCGTCTGCGCTGCGAGACGCAATGCTCACAGTCCACGCGTTGCGCGCCGCCGTCGCGAGCCAAAACGACAGCAGCGACGGCGTGGCACCTGCGTCCTCGGCCCTCTCGTCCGAGTTGCTCGTCCACGAGCTCGCGACCAAAGTGCGCGCTCTGCGCGATCGCCTCGATGACCCCAGCGCCAATCTGTTGTTCACGTCGAAACAGGAGCGTCGCAAGTCATCGCGATCGCTGGCGCTCACGCTCGCTCGGATGCAGCTGCTGCCCGAGACGTCAAGCACAGCCAACGTGCGCCCGGGTGACGACTACACTGCGAGTCGGCGGTCGCAGGTCGGGATCTCGGAGGCGCAGCGCCGTGCGCTCGCTGCCGAGCTCGTGCGGCAGATCGAGCTCACGCTGCGCCACGTGCGTCAGCAGGACGAGCACTACGCGCGGTTCCCAAAGCTCTTCACGACGCGAACGCTCGACGCATTGCACGAGCTCTCAGTCGCGCCGCGGTCCATCATGTACGCGACAAGCGCGCCCGTGCCGCCGCCAGCGTCGACAGTCGACGCTACGTCGACGATGTTCTCCGCCTCCTCCTTCTCCTCCTCGAGCGGCGTCCCACAGCTCATTAGCAACGACCTCGGACTGATCAATGGTGCCGTGCGGTTTGCATTGCCGGACGTCGACCCGCTCAGCGACACAACTAATGACCGAGTGGTGGTGGTTACCGCGTCACGTGCCGGCTCCAACGCAGCGCTAGACCGTTTGGAGCTGCTGCGCGCCTCGGACTTGGAGCTCTCGCCGCGGCACGCGACGTATCTCGTGGCGCTGTGGCTCGCACATCTCGTGACGGAGCATGGCGCGCTGTTGTTTGCGCCGACGGATCTCTCGGTCTTTCTGCGGAACAAGCAGCTACAGGAGATCATGCTGCAGGGCATCGCAGGCAGCAAACACGGCACGAGCATGACGTCGATAATCGATGAAGACAGCGAGGAAGACGAAGACGAAGACGAAGAGGAGGACGAAGCCGAGGATGATGACGACGGCGAGCGAGATGGAGAGGAAGGAGGCGAGCAAGCGGACAAGGACGAAGAGCAAGAGACGCGTGGACAGCAGCAACGCAACTCCAAGGATGCGACTCGACGTTTGTCCCGAGAGCCATCCGCGTCTCGGCGGTCGAGTGCCTTGAAGGACGACGCGTCAGCAGCACAGCGTCGGCCGTCGGCTAAGCCGTCACCTCCTCCGCACAGCAGCAACATGACCGTCTCATCGACTCGACGGGCGAGTCGCAAGGGCTCCAGTGGTCGTCGGTCGCTTGTCGCGAACGCCGACGTCGCGAAGGAGATTGAGCGAGGTCTTCGGTGTCTCGTCGCGGCGTACGACGGCTGGAATCGGCTCTCAGTGCAGCTCATCGACGCCGGTGTCGTGCAGGCTCGCGGCACGATCGTGAATCCCGATGGGTCGGTGTCAACGACGACACTGGACGTGACGGCCATCGGAAACCTCGACGCGAAGCGCTTGCCCTCAGTCTCTGCCTCTACGTCTGTCTCTAGTTCGTCCGCCAGCGCGAGTCAGCCCGCGGTCAACACCGACGCGCGCTCGTCGCCACTGCTTCTCATGCTCCGGCCGCGACTTCAGTTCCACATGGAGCCGCTGCCTCAGGGTGTGCTCATGACGGCGCACAAGGACAAGGACCGCGAGAGCAACACTGGCGCTGGTTCGACATCGACATCAAGTGGCGCAGGCGCCACGGCTGCTGCTGCCGCTGCACGTCTGTCAGTCGGCACACTGCTTTCTGAGACGTACCACTCAGCCAAGATCCGTCGGCTGGCGATCACGGACGTCGAGCAGCTGATCGAGTCGATGGCGCGCGTGCGGCAGGTCGTAAACACCAACGCAGAGCGCTTCCAGGAGTTTGCCAGCGCGCGAGCGCAACTCGCAGAGCTGCGGCAGCTGCAGTGGCACCAGTGCGCCGAACTCGCGAGCCATTTCACTGTGCTCAGCAGCTCCATACGTGCTCCATCGCCGTCCCCATCGTCCTCACCAACAGCAGCAGCAGCAGCAGCAGCAACAGCAACAGCAACCCATGCAGCAGCGAATGATAACGCTGTCATGGGCTTCAACCAGCTCGAGGACCACCGCAAACACGTCTTCGAGTGCGTCTCGTTCGAGCACGACGCGATCGAGCGGCTCTTCAGCGTCGAGCCGCAGCCACGAGAGGAACTCGAGCGTGTGCGACGCCTGCTCGAGCGCAAGAAGCACGTCGTGCGGCATCTCTACTCGCGCTTTCGCGCTGGCATGACATACGCCGTGACACTCGACGACCTGTGGCACGTGGTCAAACTGCTGCGGCTACCGCGCGACGTCCACGTGCTACCGATGATCCGCGACGACGAGAGTCCTGTTGTCGTGTCGGCAGCGGATCCGAGCGCTGTGGTGGTGACAGCGACGTCGGCGTTCGCCGCTGACCAAGTGCTCTCGCCCGAGGACCTCGCGGAGGCGCTGCTGCAGCTCTGCAACGAGCAGTTCCTGCCGCACGTCACACCGCTGAGCGCGCGCGTGGAGCTGCTCGTGACGCAGCACCTGCCGCTCGCGCTGCAGAACCAAAGCATCATCCGCGAGACGATGCACCGCAACGACGTCAAGAAAGTGCTGCAAGACCACGGGCAGACGCTGCGCATCGTGTTCCGTCGCTACTGTGCGACCGAGCGCGAGCTCGTGGCCGCGGCGACCGCCAAGCGCCGCATGCAGCGTCACAATAGCAGTAGCACGAATCCGACCGACAGCTCTGCGCTTTCGTCATCATCAACCACAACGACGACAACAGCAGCTTCAGCAGTGACGTCGTCGAACGCTGCGCCGGCGAGCGCCTCGGGCATCACCAAGTTCATGCGACTCGCCAACTGGCTGGCGTTTGTGAGCGACTACAAGCTCGTGCGGCCGCGTTTCTCGCTTGACGCAGCGACTGCCGTGTTCCGCAACGTGCAAGAAGCCGAGTCCGGCTTCGACGACCATTTGGAGATGATCTTTAGCGAGTTTTGCGAGGCGATCGTGGCGATCGCTGGCGTGTTTTTTCCCGATCCGTTCCTCAAGAGTGCGACGCGCGTGCACCAGTTCATTCGCCGCTACGTTCCCATGTCCCCTGACGAGATTCGAGAGCACAGCTGAGGTTAGAAAAAATTGTGTACATTCAATGAGAACCTTTGGAGGGAGAAACGTTGGTAAACGTGAAATACAGCAGCAGCAGACAAAGGAAAGGAGAAGACGTGCAGCGAGAGGGAGCCTTCCTTTCTTCTCACACGAGCGAGAGAGAGAGCGCGCGCGAGAGAGAGGGAAAGCGCCAGTCTCAGCACACGCCGTGCGTCGTGAGTCCCGACTTCTGGTGCTTCAGATTTGCGCGGATGGCGTGCACGACATCGACAAGATGCATCTTCTTGGCCTTGGGCGACGACATGGCCGTCTCCACGAGCACGTGGTGCTTTTCGAGCGCCTCGATGGCCTTCAGAATGTCTTGCACAAGCATATTCGCCATGTGGCACGCAAAGTTCTGCTTGACGACGACGCGCATGATCACGAGCGACTCAGCGCCGCGCGAGCATGTGTACGCGGGCACGATCCAGCCACGGCTCTTGAGCTTGTCCTGGATGTCGAAGCACGTGTAGCGCGACGAGTCAACCAGCGCAAACGCCACGAGGGGCATGTGCTGGCGGTCGACGATGCGGAAGTGGCCAGTCGCGACCAATGCGCTACGCAAGTACGCAGCGTTCTCCATGCTTGTCTCCATGATGCGCTGATAGCCCTCAAAGCCAAAGCGCAGAAAGTTGTAGTACTGCGCCACGACGTTGCCAGCGCCCTTGGAAAAGTTCAGCGTGAACGATTGCTGGTCGCCGCCCAAGTAATTCACGTGGAACACAAGATCATCGGGGAGATCTTCGCGCTCACGCCACAGCGCCCAGCCCATGCCAGCGTACACGAGCCCAAACTTGTGACCACTTACGTTGATGGACTTGACGTTCGGAAGTCGGAAGTCCCACTCGAGCTCCGGCATGATGAACGGCGCGATGAAGCCGCCGCTGGCGGCGTCCACGTGGATCGGGATGGCCCATCCATTGGCGTTGTTCACGTCCGTCACCATCTCGTGAATGGCCTTGACGTCCTCGTACTCTCCGTTAAATGTGCTACCGAGGATGGCGCAGACACCGATCGTGTTTTCGTCCAGCAGCGGGCGCGCGCGCTCAGCCGTGAGCACGAGGCAGTCGGGCGAGACATCGGCCTCGCGGATCTCAATCTCAAAGTACTTGCACATCTTGTGCCAGCAGACCTGCACGTTCGAGCCAAACACCATGTTGGGGTTGTCGTACGGCAGTCCCTGCGCCTTGCGGCGCTCACGCCACTTGCGCTTCATCGCGAGACCCGCCAGCATGATCGCCTCCGAGGACCCAATGCAGCCCGTGCCCGTGCCCCGCTCGCCTGGCTGCAGTGGCGCGTGGTAGAGGTTCGACAGGATCTGCACGCAGCGGTTGTGGATCTCGGCGGTCTGCGGGTATTGATCCAAGTCGATGTAGTTCTTGCGGAGCCCCTCAATCATGAGATCGTCGGCCTCTGGTTCCATGTACGTCGTCACGAACGACGCCAACTGCATGCATTATCATTGTTTCCCCCCCCAGTCAATTACTATGAAGGTGATAGGACCGTTGAGCGCTGTTATCCATGTCACGTACGTTCATCTTTGGGTTGCCGTCGAGCGCGAGCTCGTCCTTGATCAGCTGATGCGCGACGCGCGCGGGCACGGGACGACGGGGGAACGTCTCCGTCGGGAGACTCGCACACATGAGCGGATGGCCGTAGAGCGGCTCCGCGTCGCTTTGCTCCAGCAGATACGACAGCGACGGCTGGCGACGCGGCTTGTGCACGCTGCTGGGCTCGGCATCGGGCTCTGCTTCGCGCTGCATGTGGACACGATCGGAGACGCGCATGGAGCTGCGGGCGATGGAGATGGCGCTTGTCTTGGGGAAAGCTTGGACGCGATCTGGTGCGGGGGAAAGTTGGGAAGTGAGTCGTTGGGGCGTTGGGGTGTTGGGGTGTTGGTATGTTGGTATGTTGGTGTGTTGGGTCTGAGTTGGTGCATGTCTCGTGTGGCGCGAGTGTGGGCGATCTTTACCTACTGACGAGATCGAACGAAGGTCTGCTTCGAAACGCATCCACACTTCAACTACGAAAGACCCCACTATTGTTGGAATTATAGTAAATTAGACCTCTCTTTGACAACGCTCAAAGTATACAGGGTCTTGAAAAGGTGACGACTTTTGATACGTTGGCGTGCATGATTGTCCTGTCCCAGCGGTCGTGTTCTCTGCGGGAAGTTGGATCCTCTTTGCTGATCATCATCTTTGCCATCATCATGATCAGCCTGACCCGCCGTCGAGCGCGAGCCTGCATTCGTCACCCTTGATGCGCTGTCCTCATGGTGTCGTAAATGATACTACGGAGTAGTGTTCGTCTCCAATGCCTGTAAGATGAGGTGATATTGCCACATAGTTGTTTATCTGTCTTGCTGTCACTATCGCCGCCAGCACAGCAGGCATCGCATCGCTCTCGCCGTCTTTGCAGCCGCACGCAGCGCTTTGTCTGCTCGCCAAACCTTCTACTCTTTGTTGGCAGACGCTTTCTTTCGAATCTCGGTTTGAACTTCCTCCTGTATCATTTAAAAATACAAAACACCCAGTTGGTCAGTTAGTCCTCGTGTTGTTCCGACTCAATTCGCCAACAGTTGGGATCCAACGCACCTGCAGCCGACTGAAAAACTCCTTCGAGTTGGAAAACTGCTTGGTCGATCCCTCGATCTCCTTGCCCTTGGTGATGTTCTTGGCGCTCGCGATGCTCTCGAGCATCTTCTTCTTCTCGTACTTGTTGCCGAGACCCGGGTTGAGCTTGGCCACGAGCCGCTCGTCCGCCTCCTGCTGGCGCTTCTCTTTTCGGCGCGAGCGCTTCTTCGCCAAGCGCAGCGCATTGCGCTCTTCCTGTGTCATCTCCTCCTTGCTCTGCAGCACGGCCTCGCCACGCTTGCGCTTCTTGTCGTAGATCTCCTCTGGTGCCCGCAGGTTGGCGTCGCTCACACTGATCGGCACGACCTCCTCCATGGCGATGGCGGGCACAGACGGCTTGACCTGCAGCTCCTTGACCATCGGTTTGGGCGTGAACTGGTAGTTGGACAGCGCGTCGAGCTTCCAGCAGAGACTCCGGAACATGACATCAATCTCCTCCTGATCCTGCTTGCTTTCGTCGTCGGCCTCGAAGCCCATGGCGGTCTTGAGGTACTCCTTCTCGTAGATCTCACCGAGACCCTCCTTGGACTTCTCCATAGACACATCGACGAGCTTCTTCTTCTCGTCCTCCTCATTCGGCGCAAACTTGCGGATCACGTCGTCGAAGTCGTCCTCGAGAATGCGCTTCTTGATCATGTCCTCAAGTGCCACCGATACCTCCTCTGTGATCACGGGCGCCACCTTCACAGGGCGATCATAGTCCAGCACGGCCTCGAGCAAACTGTTCTCAGGACGAGCGCCCGACTTGACCTCACCCTTCAGTAGCCATGGCTTGTCGGACAGCGCTTCCTCCTCGAGTTGGGCAATCTCCTTCTGGAGGCGCTGGCGCTGGCGCTCGTGCGACGACATGATGCCGCGCTCCGCCAGATCATCTTCATCCACGTCCTCTTCCGGCTGCGGACGCTGGATGCTTGGGTACTCTTCGTCATCTGCGCCGGCGTCATCCTGTTCATCACCGTCTTCTTCTTCCTCTTCCTCATCGTCATCTCCATCCTCGGCCGCCTCATTCGGATCCTCAAAGAAGTCACTGTACTTCATGTCCATCGCCTCTTCGTCGTCCATGTCGTCTTCCTCTTCATCATCATCATCCTCTTCATCGTCATCGTTCAAGTCCTCATCATCCATGTCCTCCTCGCCCATGGCGTCGACATCTTCGTCGTCGTCTTCCGACATCTCTTCCTCTTCGGCGATGCGATCCATCTCGTCCCAGTCGAAGAAACCATCTTCCGCGACGTCACGCGCCTTCTTGCCCTTCGCCTTCTTCGACTTGGCCTTCGTCGCCTTCTTCTTTGGCGCTTCCTCGTCATCATCAAGCTCGTCGGCCTCAGCATCACTGTCGCCAGCGCCTTCCTCCTCCTGCGCCTCAGCATCCTCATCGCTCTCATCGGGCTGATCGCTGTCTTCAGCACCGTCCTGTTGATCGTCCGATACCGATGCGTCGGCGACAGCGTCATCGCTCGGGAACAGGCGAATGGCTTCGGGCTGCTTGCTGAACGCGCGGATGCGCTGCGTCAACTCATCCAGCAGCGGCGCGTTCTGCAGTCGTAGTTGCTCCCAGATCTGATCCGCGTCGAAGCCGTCGATGTAGAGCTGGTCAAGCGGTGTGACCGAGCGCTTCGACACAAACTTGGTGCAATGGTCGAAGACGTGCTTTGTGAACGACTTGATCTCCTCCGCCACCGACTCGGACGGGGTGAAGAACACCTGAACGTGGACAGCATTCGTCAGCGCTCAGCATAAGAATACAGCGACCACTGGTAGAGACAAGCATCGCAGGACGTACCTCTGGGTGCTGGAGCACCTTCTCCTGGAAACTCGTCACGACGTCGGCGTCCATAGCGATGGTGATCCAGGGCAATGTAATGACGCTGGTATCGCTTCATGCACCAACCAACCGACAGACACAAGCCAATGGCAACCATACCATCCCGAATAGTGCGCTCTCTGATAGGGTACAGTTGAACCTTCATTTCTGAATAATGCCATTTCTGAGGTGGTGTTAGAGTGCACATTCAAGCGACATTGCGGTTAGTCTTGCAGGGGGCGAATGACGTAAACCGATGAGTAAAACAGAAACGGGAACCTCGAACGATCTTCAATCCGAAGCCTTTAAATTATATAGCTGTAAAATAATTCATGATATTAGAATAAAAGATTCTGTTCGACTTTCTTATGTAGTGTTTTGGCAAAAACGGTTCATTAGAGAGTCTTGCACTGATGACGCCTCAGATGACTCCGGTCTCCATCAGATCGAACAAGCTGCCTGAAGCACCGGGCACCTGATCCAGATCACATCTCAACTCCCCTCGAGCTCCCAACGAACGTGTGCGTGATGGCTCTTCGATTCGACGGACGCGTGGCGATTGTCACTGGCGCTGGTGCTGGCCTCGGCCGCACGTACGCTCTGCTCTTTGGGTCGCGCGGTGCGAAGGTGTACGTGGGCTACTGTTGACGTTGTCTCTGTGAATGTGCTGGCATTGACTGACAGAGCCTCTGGATGGCAGCGTCGTGAATGACTTCAACAAGGAGGCAGCCGATAGCGTCGTCGAGGAAATCAAGGCAAAGGGTACACGCCTCGACATCATTGTATAGATTGGTCGGTGCCGCTGACGAACACGATGCGCTTGACAGGCGGTGTGGCTGTCGCCAACTACGACTCGGTGACGGACGGCGAGAAGGTCGTCGGGACTGCGATCGAGAACTTTGGCCGCGTAGATATCGTCGTCAACAATGCCGGCATTCTCCGCGACACGAGCTTCGTCAAGATGAGCAAGGACAAGTGGAACGCTGTGCTCGGTGTCCATCTCCAAGGCAGTACGTTGGCTGTACACCTGCGTTTCCAATGTTGTGTGAGACTCAGTGTTTGATGATGCAGCGTACGCCGTGACTCACGCCGCGTGGCCTCACATGCGCAAGCAACAGTATGGCCGCGTGATCCTCATCACATCCGTCAACGGTCTCTACGGCCAGTTCGGTCAGACGAACTACAGCTCGGCTAAAGCGGCAATGGTTGGCTTCGGCAAGTCGCTCGCGAAGGAAGGTGCGAAGGCTAACATCAAGGTGAACGTGGTGGCGCCGGGCGCTGGCTCAGCCATGACGGCGACCGTGATGCCTGAGGAAATGGTGAAGAAGTGGAAGCCCGAGTACGTCGCACCGACGATCGCGTTCCTGTGCCACGAAGACGTGCCGTGCACTGGGTGTGTCTTCGAGAGTGGTGGTGCGTGGATGGCGCAGGTCAAGTACACGCGCGCGTACGGCCATTTCTTCGACCCCGACCAGGAGATCACGCCTGAGGACGTGAAGGCCAAGTGGGCAGAGATCACGGACTTCAGCAATGCCACGGACCCGGAGCTTGACGATGTGTCCCCGCAGCTCAAGCAGATCATGGGCTCCAAGTTGTAGGCTGGAGCCTCACGAGGTGGACGCATTTCCGTTGGGACTAAGGAGTCCATGCATTCGACTCTTTTTCTCTCCTCTGTCGAAATCGTTTTTGTGTTAATGGAGGCTAAAACAGTTGAATCGGTTTAAAATGGGTTACTTCGTTGAAATTGGTTACGTTCATTTGTTTTGACTGCAGTGAATTCTCGTTTTGCGGTGGGAATTTCCTTGCCCCCATCAACCCAGCTTCTCTGCTGAGCTCTCACTGTGGCAAACGCAAACGGGAACAAAGACATTTCCTCCTCATCTTCATTGTCTCTCTCTCTCTCTATTTCTCGACGAGTAGCAGAGGAAAATGATTCGCCTCAAGGCCAAGCAGCAAGAGAAAAAGGCGGAGGAGGCCAAGGCAGCAGAGGAGGCGGCGGTGGCCCCGGCTGATGCCGACAGCAACGGCACGACGACGACTCCCGCGCCGGAAGAGAAGCCCAAGACCGTCAAAATTCTTGGTGTCGGTCGAGGAAAGCGCGGTGGTGCTGCGAAGGAAAAGAAGCGCACGCCTGGCGAGATTCGTATCCAGAAGGGTACGTTAGGTCTAGCATCTGAACCACAGCAGTGAAGAACTGAGACTGGTACATGTCTGGTGCAGACATTGCGGAGTTGGACGGCGGTCAGGCGGCGACGGTGACGTTCCCTGATGCCAATGATCTCACAGTGTTCAACGTCAAGGTATGCACGCAAATCTGGTGGACTATTGATCGTTGCATGGCCATATTCTGACATTGTGAGTGCGTGCGGTCAGATTTCCGTGGACACGGGACTGTGGAAGGGAGCAAGCTTTGACTTTCATTTCAAGATTCCACCGGTGAGCGTCACGACGCATAAACTGTTGATCTGGGTGAGCACGCCATAGTAAGGATGGTGTGGTGACGTGTATCGTAGATGTACCCTCATGAGCCTCCAAAGGTCAAGTGTCTCACGAAGGTGCGATACGAGTGTTCTCCCCATTTGCGTGTGTGCATGTCGCCGCTCACCAGTGCCTCCTCACTCATACGTACTCTTCGTGCTAATCTAGATTTACCACCCCAACATTGATTTGGAAGGCAACGTGTGCCTGAACATTCTTCGTGAGGACTGGAAGCCTGTGCTGGATATCAACTCGGTGATTTATGGACTCATTTACCTGTTCTATGAGCCAAACCCCGATGATCCTCTCAACCGCGGTGCGTTTTCAATGCGAACCATTCTCTGCAATGGTTGCTTACATGTGATGTCTGAATGCAGAGGCGGCTGAGCTTTTCCGCAACGATCCGTCCCAGTTCGCGAACCTCGTGAAGCGATCGCTGCGGGGATACAGCGTCAACGGCATCTCCTTCGAGGCACTCATCTCCTAAACGAGCTGCCGATAGCTTGGAAGGAAGTGAAGGTGGCATCAACAGTATGGAAGAGCGAAGTGAATAGAGCACACAATCAAAGACTCCAAAAGAATCGGACTGACAACACAAGAAGCTTGGGGGGCATTTGATTACATCGATGCACACGTAACACTCCAAATGCTTGTACCACCCAACACACCACATAACACTCTCACTCTCCTCACACAAGCTCGACACTCAGATCGACTCGAGGCAAACTCATGTTGCGGTCCCCTACGTTTCGCTCCATCTTGGGCTTGGCGCGCATCTCGGCCGAGTCGTCAAACCACACACGGCGCACAAACCCCGACGGTGCGTCGGCGACGGTCATCTGCGTCCAGTGGAGACAGACTGCGTATGCCTTGATCGTGGTGTCCCCAACAAACCATTTCTTTCGCACCTCGGACGGAATCGTCACCTTCCGGGCATCGCGAACGTATCCTGCGGTCGCACAAGAAGCGTTCCACGCGTCGCGTGCGTTCATCTCCTGTAGACGCATATCCATCAAGAACACCTGCCTTGGATCCATGAGCTCTCGCAGCGATAGCGTCGCGTACTGCACGCAAAAGATCGTCCACGGTGCACCCTTGTAGTCTCGCGAGTGGGCATCGCCGTCGCGATCGTAGCCCTTCCCGAGCGCTCGACACGCCGCAGAGACGTCCTCCACACTCTCCTTGGCGTTTTTGGCCTGGATCACAACGAGATCCGTGATGACCTTGAGCTGTGGCAGACGCTCCCAGAACGCTGCCTTGGAAACGTAGAATACTTGTGGGTTGTCCACCCATCCTCGTCCCTCCAGGGCGTCAAAGTTGTCAGCCGCCTCGGGCTGAATGATAGACACCACTACCGATCGAGCATCGGCGTTTCCACCGACGGCAGCTCGCTCTGCGTACGCAATGCGATACGTCGCGTCATCGGTTGCAAGCTCCTTCACGCAAAACGTTCCATTGGACCCTGGAATGGGAGATTGTGCCGTGAGGTTCACTGCTCGAAGCCGCGTGCCTTGCTCCTCGACCGCGAAACAGCGAGCGTGCGGCGGTACAACGCGCGTGTAAGCTGTGAACGACATCGCATGACTCCATTCACCGCTCGCAATCGATTGACGTTCCAGCGTGCCATTGACGTCGAACGCCGTCGCAAACGGGAGAAACCGCTCGCGCACGTGGACCGTGTGATCGGGAGCCGTCAACAGCCACGTCGCGCGGTCGTACACGACCTTGATCGTCGCCTCGATCGCCAGTCCGTCGCTCTGAATCGACTGCAGCGAGTACTTGAGCGCGTTGCAGTTGGTCACGAGCGGAATGGCCGACAGGTAAAACAGCAGCAGCTGCGCCTGCGTGTTGCCGTTCGCGCGGTCGTCGGCCCCAAATCGTGCTGCAAACAGTTGTCGTTCGTCCTTCACAATCGTCTCCAGCGTGGAGAAAAGCGCCGCGACGTCAAAGTCGTCGCACTTGGAGATCATCTGCAGCCGCGTGAGATTGCCCTGCGTGTACTGCAGTGCGGCGCGTTGTACGCTTGCAAACTTGTCCTTCATCTCCGAGATCTCGGTGAGCTTCATCTCCGCGACGACTTTGGCTGGAATCGCCGAGATGTCGCGCAGCACCTGCTCGATGCCCGTGATGATGACGCTCATCTTGGTTGCGACATCCTGCAGACTGCTCGTGATCGCCTGAAGCTCCTGCTGAAAGTCGTTGCGGAGCTCGTTCAGCGCGACCAACACCGGGTCTTCCGTGGTCGACGACGATGCACCGAAGAGCGCGAAGAACGACGCAGCGATCGAGAACGCGACGCCGCTAAAGCCGAGCGCTCCCGGCAGCACAGCGAGCGCATCGCCGACGCCCTTGAGCATTCTCGACGTGTCCTTGTTGGCTGCCGAGTGCAGCGCGAGCTGGATGCCATCAGTCGCGGTCTTGATCGTCGCCAGGAAACGCGCCCTCGTGTCCTCTGGGAGCTCCGCGATCGCTTGGACGGCGGTGTCGCCTGAAGCACGAGCTGGTTTGGGCGGCGACACAGACACTGGCGGCGACCACGGCCGAACGGATGCTGGAGCCACTGGAGTCACGTCTGGTGCAGTGGACTCGACAGCCCTGCTTGCGATGCAGCAGCAGCAGCATGCGCACGCGACTGATATGAGCGCGAGCATCCATCGCATCGCTCGCGGCCTCATGGAAACTCAAACTGACGCGTCTTCATGGAGACTTTCACCTGGAGCACGTGAGCGAGAGAGACCGAGTGTGTGTGGGAGAGAGCAAGCGACCTCATGGAACGATGGCGTCAGTGTGTGAGTACTCAGATCGCTGTGGATGCGAGTGAGAGACTCGAGTGAGGAAGCAAGTGATCGTTTCCGTCCATTAGTAATTGGAAGCGACGATATGAGAGAGAGAGAGAGAGAGAGAGAGAGAGACCATCGTGACGGATTCATAGCATCGGTTGATCAGCTCTGGCAGTCGTGGGCCAAAGTGGCTACATTGTTACAAACTGGGAGGGTTTGTATCACACTAGTTCCCGCCATTGGCCAATTTGGCGGCAGCACTCGCCAACCACTCGCGCGCCAGCTTCAGCAAGCGCAGGCCCAGTCTTCAACCCGTTTTTCACAGTTGACCTGACCCGCGAACAACACCACGTTCCCGAAGACAACACAGCCGCGGGTATGGGTATGGGTCGGAAGCCAATAGTTGCAACCCACCCACCCGTTTGTAGAGCTCTTGGTGCACTTTCGCCTTGTGGCTGTGGCTCGCAACGGTCGGTGGCTGTGGCTGGCGGTCACGCCCCTCGCTCGCTCGAGCTGTTTCGTCGACCGACGGCGCTTGCCATCGCGCGAGCCATTTTGGAGATTGGCGGCGAGCGAGACAGGCCCTCCCTCCCTCCCTCTCCCTCTCCTCCTCCTCCTCAGTGCACCCATCTGAGTGACGCACACGCCCCCGCAGACGCACCTGCTCACCTCATCTCTCCGACCTTCCCCACCACATCACATTATCCAACGCAAGATGAAGTACCTCGCAGTCACGGGCGGCACCGTCAGCGGTCTCGGCAAGGGCATCACCATCAGCAGCATCGGCGTCGTGCTCAAGGCGTGCGGACTCCGCGTCGCGTCGATCAAGATCGACCCGTACCTCAACTGCGACGCCGGCACCATGTCGCCGTTTGAGCACGGCGAGGTCTTTGTGCTCGACGACGGTGGCGAGGGCGACCTCGACCTTGGCAACTACGAGCGCTTCCTCGGCGTGACGCTCACGCGCGACCACAACATCACGACGGGCAAGGTCTACCAGCAGGTGCTGCAGAAGGAACGCCGCGGTGACTACCTCGGCAAGACCGTGCAGGTCGTGCCGCACGTCACGGATGCCATCCAGGACTGGATCGAGCGCGTCGCGCAGATCCCGGTCGACGGCAGCGACCAGCCCGCGGATGTCTGCCTCATCGAGTTCGGCGGCACGGTCGGCGACATTGAGAGCATGGTCTTTTTGGAGGCGCTCCGCCAGTTCAAGTTCCGCGTCGGCGTCGAGAACTTCTGCCTCGTGCACGTCTCGCTCGTGCCGGTGCTCGGCTCGGTCGGCGAGCAGAAGACCAAGCCGACGCAGCACGCCATCAAGGAGCTGCGCAGCGCCGGTCTCTCGCCGGACGTGATTGTCTGTCGTGCGAGCTCGGAGCTCGAGCCCTCGACCAAGGCCAAGATCGGCATGTTCTGCCAGGTCTCGGCCAACCACGTGCTGTCGGTGCACGACGTGAGCAACATCTACCACGTGCCGCTGCTGCTGTCGAAGCAGGGCGCTGCGAGCATCCTCATGTCGCGCCTGCACCTCATGAACCGCTTTTGCGAGCCTAACCTCGCGGAGTGGGCGGCCATGGCGCACCGCGTCGATAACTTCAAGGAGACGTGCCGCATCGCGCTAGTCGGCAAGTACACGGGCCTCCAGGACTCGTACCTGAGTGTGATCAAGGCGCTCAAGCACGCCACGATGAAGTGCGATCGCGACCTGGTCATCGAGTGGATCGAAGCGACGGACCTCGAGCCCGAGACGAAGGACAAGGACGCCGCGCGCTACGACGAGGCCTGGGCCAAGCTCCGCAGCTGCGATGGCATCGTTGTGCCCGGCGGCTTCGGCGACCGTGGTGTCGATGGCAAGGTGCTCACGGCGCAGTACGCGCGTGAGAACAAGGTGCCGTACCTCGGCATCTGCCTCGGCATGCAGGTCGCGGTGATCGAGTACGCGCGCAACGTGCTCGGCTGGAGCGACGCCACAAGCGAGGAGTTTGACAGCGAGACGCCGCACAAGGTCGTCGTGTTCATGCCCGAGATCAACCCCGAGGTCATGGGCGGCACGATGCGTCTCGGAGCGCGCGAGACGGTGCTCCACGAGAAGCCCGAGCCCAGCAAGCGCTCGCTCGCGTCGTACCTCTACGGCAAGGACACGCGCATCATGGAGCGCCACCGCCACCGCTACGAGGTGAACCCCGAGTTTGTCTCGACGATCCGCGACGCCGGCCTCAACTTTGTCGGCACCGACACCAAGGGCATTCGCATGCAGGTCGTCGAGCTCGACCGCGACGTGCACCCGTTCTACTTCGCGTCGCAGTACCACCCCGAGTTCAAGTCGCACCCGAACGACCCGTCGCCGCCGTTCCATGGCCTCATCCTCGCCGTGACGAAGCAGCTCGACGCGTACATTGCCGACTGTGACGCCAACGGCAAGTAGAGCGGCCGACCGCCTGCATCCTCCATCCTCCAGTCACGCAGAAGCGCAGACACAGAGACAGAGAGAGAGAGACTCGCACACACACGCACACGCACGCACTCATGCTGCGCTATTGATTAACCGAGAGAGACGTTGTTTGCTTCCCTTGTTCTCCCATCGTGCTCAATTGGCTCGGAGACACAAAGGAAGCGAACGAATCTCTCTCGGTTGAGCGCGCGCTCAGCACTTATTTATTCATCCACCACACTACCACATCAATTCCTCACAATCATATTTATTCACTTGTACTATCAACCTCTCTCTCTCTCTCTCTCTCTCTCTCTCTCCATATTCCTTCTTCTTCCCTTCGAAAGTCATGTTCATGCGGTTCCTTCGCTTTCTCATCTCCATCGTCAACTTCAATGGCGCATCGCGTTGAATTGTACCCCATGCGTCACAAGGCTGTACCCAAGCACGGGTCCTTATGTGGACCACACTATCTATCGCGACCACCAGCATGCCTGTGCCAGCCACGCCAATCCGACCGTGGACGTTCATCATGGACATCATGGACACCAGCACCACCAGCAGCAATGGCAATTCCACCAGCAACAGCGAGAGTACGGCGCCGTCGTCGCGTTCTGCAGCCACGAGCGACCGCTCTGCCGTGACGACACCGTCTGTGTCGCTCAAGAACGCGAAGAAGCCGCTGCGCGATGGCGACCTGAACGACCCCGAGACGTACAAGCGCAGCCAGGACCGCGACTGGAAGAACAACAGCATCGAGGACATCTACGCGACGTGGGACAAGCTCATTCCGGCCGACGAGATGCCGTTTTATCAGGACATGGCGCGCTTCCTGGTCGCGCAGGACCCGCAGACGCCGCGCGAGCTCGAGAAGGCGTTCATCAAGCTGCGCCGCCAGTTCAAGTGCCTCCCGAAGAAGAACCAGATGAAGTTTGTGTACAACATGCTCGTGCAGCAGGGCGAGGCGCCCGCGGGCATGGCGCTCGAGAAGATGCTCGTGAAGAAGGCGCAGAAAAGTCAGTCGGGCGTGCTCGTCATCACGGTGCTCACGAGTCCGTACCCGCGCGTCGGCGACAAGGTGCAGCGCTTCAGCTGCCAGTGGAACTGCTACTACTGCCCGAACGAGCCTGGGCAGCCGCGCAGCTACCTGCACGACGAGCCGAGCGTGCTGCGCGCGAACCGCAACGACTTTGACCCGGTGCTGCAGTTCTGCGACCGCGCAGTGACGCTCGCGATGAACGGCCACCCGGTCGACAAGATTGAGCTGCTCGTGCTCGGTGGCACGTGGGCGTCGTACCCGCACGAGTACCAGGAGACGTTCATCCGCGATCTGTTCTACGCGGCCAACACGTTTTACGATCGAGAGAAGCGCGCGCGCATGTCGCTGGACGACGAGAAGCGCGAAAACGAGCGTGCCGCCGTCAAGATCATCGGTATCACGCTCGAGACGCGGCCTGACTGCATCAACGCCGAGGAGCTCCGCCGGTTCCGGCGGTACGGCTGCACCCGCGTGCAGCTCGGAATCCAGCACACGGACGACGCGATCCTTAAGAAGATCAACCGTGGCTGCACGACCGCGGACGCGATCCGCGCGATGACGCTGCTGCGTGACTGCTGCTACAAGACGGATGTCCACCTCATGCCCAACCTCCCGGGAAGCGACCCTGACAAGGACCGCGCGATGTTTGAGTACGTGCTGCACTCGGAAGACCTGCAGGCCGATCAGTGGAAGATCTATCCCTGCGAGATCACGCCGTGGACGGTCATCAAGAAGTGGTTTGACGAAGGATCGTACGTGCCGTACGACGAGGACACGCTCATTGAGCTGCTCATGGACGTCAAGGCGCAGGTGCACCCGTGGATTCGACTCAACCGCGTGATCCGGGACATCCCGAGCCAGTACATTCTCGGAGGCATGGACGAGCCCAATCTCCGCCAGGTGATCAACAACCGCATGCTCGCCAAGGGAACGCCGTGCCGCTGCATCCGCTGTCGAGAGGTGAAGACGGACGAGGAGGCCATCGCCAACGCCGAGATGTTGATCCGTCACTACCGTGCGAACGGCGGCGACGAGTACTTCATCAGTTTCGAGCCACCGGATCAGTCCAAGATCTGTGGCTTTGTGCGCCTCCGTCTCTCGCCGAATGCTGGTGCTGGCATCTTCCCTGAGCTCGAGGGCGCCGCGTTGGTGCGCGAGCTGCACGTCTACGGCCAGCTCGTGGTCGCCGGCGAGAAGAACAAGAAGGCGAAGCAGGTCACAGAGTCGCCGGACAACGAGGACGACGCTGCCAAGGCGCAGCACATTGGATTCGGAACGCAGCTCATGCTAAAGGCAGAGGAGCTCGCGCGGCAGCAGGGCTATCGCAAGATCGCGGTGATCGCGGGTGTCGGTGTGCGCAACTTCTACCGGCGTCTGGGCTTCGAGGTCGAGGGAGACGGAGAGCTCATGATTAAGCACCTCTCGAGCGAGCCTCGTCTCATCACTTTCGTGCGGTCCGCGACGTCAAACTGGAGTCCGCTCGCTGTCGCCGGAGCAGTCGGAGCAGCAGCTGTGGCAACGACCGTCGCAGTGGCGCTCGTTCGCCGGCGATAGAAGTGCATACAGGAAACACAGGAAACGAATGACAAATATCAGCGAGCAAAACCAACTTTTGTCGATAAAAAAAAACGATGAACTCTACGTCAGCGTACGTGACACACAGTCGAAGCGCGTGAGGCCCACAGGAAGCGAGAGCTGTTGGGCCTTCAGCTCACTTTGCTGACGCTCGGCTGCCTCCATCTCATTGACGAACGCGACGAACTCGGGACTTAGTAAGACACTCTCTGGGAGCTCTCGACGCACGCGCTGAAGTGTCGCCGTGTCCAACGGCAGTGACGCAGCATCAAAAGCGTCAGCGGAGGTAGCGCGCAGACTCGGGAGGAAGGTGTCCTGACAGATGCGCACGCGATGCACGAAATCGTCGCTGAACGCCATTCGAAGGTCCCACACGAGGGGCTCTGTAACAGCAAATAGAGAGCAAGAGATCAATCAGTTAGCTTGGAAACACCAACAACGTACAGGAAATCAAGGTCAACCACGCCACGTACCTGCTAAATGGCCGCGCATCTTGTCAGGAATGAAGGCGTTTAGCTCAGTGGCAAGTGACGGAAACTCCGAGGCGTCGGGCGTCAACGAGTGACTCGCGTACCACGTGACGCACTCGTGGACGAGTGGTCGCATGAACGCGATTGGCAGCTGCAGCGCTCGACTCGATCGGCAGAGCTGCAGCACGTGGTCCATCGCGCGCCAGTGCGTGTGGCCAGTCGCGCTTTGCTGGAGCTCGTATGTCGGCATCGCACACACAAACTCGTCGCACTCTTGCGAAGAGAAACCCGCTTGACTGAGCCCAAACGAGACGTCTCGTTTGAGCTTCCACTCGCCTGCTTGAACGATCGCAGCGAGCACAGCGGATGGATCGGAAAAGAGCTCTTGTGCGGCACTCGAAAACGACGGGGAGCCGACGGGCACGGAGCCGTGTAGCTCCTGCTCACGAAGCGTGACGAGTCTTGCCAGCGGAGTTTCGTTTTCCGCATGGACACCAGGAAAGACACGAGCGGTCGAGAGAAACAGCGCAAACTCCTGCGCGAGCTCGACGACGATCCGCGTCGACGTCGCATTCGATGCCACGAAGTCCCAAAAAACTTCGACGAGATCGAGATCTTGGCGAAGGGGAAGCTCGCTGTTGGGACCGAACGCGAGCGACAACGAGGAGTCGATCGTGTTATCGCGCTGATCATCAGCCGCCATCGCCGCCTCGCTCTTCCCAGACCCCGAGGACAACGCGCCGCGAAGGCGAGAGACTAGGCGCTCTCGGTCGACAGTCGTGAGCCAAGCGTCTTCCACATCCGCCGAATGGACTGCGGAAGCGAGTCGATGCAAAAGCTGAGCTTCTCCAGTTGGACGACGCGCTCGCCGATTGCTTGCGCTCTTGGTGAAACAGAGCACCGCCGCTGACGACTGCGGCGGCGGCTTGCACAGTAGCGATCGCACATTCTCGAGACCACTCCATGATGCAACGAGATACATCGTCAGACTGGACGCGGACTGCCGCCGACGTCGAGCGTGCACGTCCTCTGGGTCATCGTCGTCGTCTTCCTGGTCGTGAGTGGAGGACAGGAGGAACGAAGAGTCGAGCACGCTCCGAGATACGTCTTCACGCACGCGGAAGGCAGCGCGAGCGTCGATCGAAAGTGAGTCATCCGCCGTATCCGTCGACGACGCGCCAGCGATCTCACGCTCTTCCTGAAGGTCGGCGTCGAATGCCTCGAGCGCGTCATCCAGTGTGAGCTGCGCGACGCCGTCAGTGCTCCAGTCTTGCCGCACGATACGAACGATGCGCCCTGCGGCTGCGCCCCGATGCTCGATATCCTCGAAATGACGCGCGAGATAGCCGTCTTGATGCTCGACAACAACCGTCAAGTCCGACTTGAGCCACGCGAGAGGCTCGCCGTCACCCATGGAGCTGTCACCACCCGCCATCTCGGTGTGCTGTCGGCTGAGTGCTTCCACCGTCTGTGCGACGGACGTTAGCACCTGTCGCGCGCTGGCTTCGTCCTTTGCAGCGCTGCGAAGCGCTCCTCCGGTGAGGTCGACCGCCTTTGCGTGAAGCCACGGTACGATCGTGTCCTCGGTCGAGACGCTCTGCGTCGTCTGCTGTGCACGCGACGTGAGCGTCCCCACGAGTTGCTCGATCACCGAGTCATCCTCGTTGCCCGGCGCGCTGGCGGTGGACAGCGACGCCACCAGCGCCGCGATACGCGGGTGAAGACGCGCGACCAACACGAACGGCTCCTCTCGTGGGACGTCGCTCAGCAGCGCGTGCACGGGATGGAACACGAGCGCTGCGTCGATCCAGAGGAGCAGTGTACCGTCGTCCAGAAGACCGAACGAGCGCCTCGTGACGCAGCGATCGAGCGCGGCGCGCCATGAAGCATCGTTGCGCATGATCGCCACAGCGAGTTGGCGCCAATTTCTACAATCAGCATGAGCGACCCTCAGATTAGTGCCTTTCGTGAAATTTGGGTTTGTTGCACATGACAATTTACCACAGTGATGACAGAATTGTGTTTTTTTCATATCCAGATAGTCACAATATCACGTTTCGAGGCTATCGACTCAATGGAACATGGACGAGTTGTACGATGGCGCCGCGGCGTGGCTGCGAGTGGCAGTCGACGATGCGGATGCGGAGAACGTCTTCTTGGACTCGTGACTTGGCGTCGGGGACCAGTCACCGAAGATCGCGCGGTCAAGACGATCCGGAATGTCGTCGTCTTCCACGAACGAATGTCCGAGGTCGCCCAAATGGGACTCGGTCTCCAGCGACAGCTTGTCGAAGAACGAAAACGAGCTCTTTCGTACACTGGTGGTAGCACCAGTCGCAGACTTTGCACTTCGATTGGTCGGCAGCAAAAACTCGGTTGTGCGAACCGAGTCACTGGAACTATCGCTCTTCAAAGTGTCGCAGCGTTCTCGGGGTGTGCGTGGGATGCTGCTGGTGATACTGCTGGCATCGCTGGCTTTCCGTTGCATGTACGACAACACTTGAGCGCGCTCACGAAGCACCCGCGCAGCGTCTGGTGGCGGCTTTCGACGGCCTTCGGCTGAGCCCTGTTGGGTTATTGGCAAAGATATGTTTCGACGAATGTGAGGGTGTAATCGCACGAGATTCGCATCCAGCCGTTCATCCTGATAGCCGTTTGTGGAAGCTCTTCGAATCATGATTGGAGACGCTAGCTCCCCTTCACCGACTTGCGCGAATGTTCCCATATCGAAACTCAGCCGACCAGAGCCATCTGTATTGTCGACATCAACATCTTCCATCTCGAACGTGGTCATGACTGGCACTGAGAACGAATGCACTGCAGAAGGATCCGCTGAAGCACTTGTGGCGCCGCTTGGAAATGGATGAGGAGCTCCATATTGCCTATTTCGTTGGTCTTCAGACTTCATCTGCGATTGCTCGGTGAAGTAGAGGGCTGAAACATCAGCATCAGCTTCAGACTTCTCCACACCTTTTGCAAACGGTGGGCCGCGATGAGTTGTCTGGCCGAACGCATCGTGGGATGAATCCTGCCATGATCGCACATGGGCCGTGTTCGGTGACATGAACGGATCCGAGTAAGATCTTGACACATGAACATCCAGCGACTCGCTTCGCTTGTTCGGTCGTCCAGTTCGTGTGGCCATTCCAATACTGTGGCTATCGAACGAATTACCTCTCGTCGAATCAGTCTCATCGATATGGCGCCATTTGGGAGGTGATCCAGCAAACGTCTTGTTGAACGTTCGATCACGAGAAATTCCTCGTGACACACCGGCTTCTTGTTCTGCTTGCTCCTTCTTTTGCTTGAGCTTTTCAGCTTTCTTCTTCTCCTTCTGAATCTTCAGATCTTTATGCCATCCCTCGATTCTCTGAAACCAACCCTTCGGAGATCGACTGAGTTGCGCCAAATCTTCATCAGGTTTCCTGGTTTGCTGCAAGTCGTGGTGAGCACTTTGACCCGTTTTCTTGGGCTGAATAAAGGCAGTACTCCGACTCCTGCGCTCTCGCCCCTTGGTAGGTAGGCTCCTGGCCCCATATTCATCTGGCACTCGAAGGCTAGACGACATTGAGAGTCCAGAACCATCTGACTGAAGCCGACGGCGCTCTTCTTTGGCCTCCTGAACAGCGACACCAGTCTCTGTGATCCGCCGATAGTTACGCTTCCCCCACTGGTTGTAGGACCGAGCGGATCCCCAGTACATATCAAACACGAGCGGTGGACGCCCGTCATAATAGCACGAGAAAGTTGGCTGTTCTTTCTGCAGCATCACAGTGTATTCCTCGGTAAGGATCCGGTCGAAAGTCCTGAAAGCAACACAGTCTGAGAACCATTACTTAAACAACTTGAATAGGGTGGACGAACCTGTGCAGCCGACCCGCATTCTTATCTTGCTGACGAAACAAACCAGAACGTTTCCTCCCACCGAATAGTCGCATCTTGACGTCTTCCTTGCCACCATCAGTTGAAGTCCCTGCCGCACTACCTGAATCTTCAGCTTCCATGGCGGAGACAGCGATTCCCGCCGCAAGTTGCAGGCGGTGATGGGCTCGAAAATCTTCAATACGCGCGCGCCCAACACAGTCTTGCAGCTGAGCATCTCGCATAAGACGAACCATATCTGTGTCACCTCGACCCAGCTATGGCTCCTTTTAGTTCAGTCATCCGCCATTCGACCTCGTTGCATACACGTATCTTACCTCATTCAGATGCTTCAGCATGTCACCGTATGAGTTAGTCTTCAACAGAGCATCTTTCTCTGTCTGCATCAACGCCAATGCCACACGAAACAACAGCTATATCGACGACCGGTGAGCAATCCATCCTCATTTTGATACTATCAAGTGTTGCAGCACATTACCTCATCTCCCATGAGAAAAATGGCATCCCAAATACGAACGGTCACTTCGCGGTTGCAAGGACTTGCAAAAAGGGTGAGAAACCACTCCGTGCAAGCTAATGACAGCTCCATGCCAGATCCACCAAGTTGCGTCAAATGTTCAACAACATCAGGGTTCTGTAGTCGCACGAAGTCGGCAAAGACGTGCTGATCGACAGCTAATCCGAGCTGGGGGATAGCCAATGAGCGAGTTCATCATTCTGACGGAGTTCAAGGCAAACTTACCATTGTTGAATAATAGTCGTCTGGTACCAGCTTGATCAGTTTTGTGAGGATGAAAAATGCCTCCTCCTCCTCAACGAATTGGAGCAATCGCGCGACGATGTAGTTGAGACCTTGACAGTATCCAAGCGCTGGGTTGTGAAAGGAGTATGCAACAAGTACCCTCCGCATCATCATCGTCTTCTCCTCACTCCAAAAGGGCTTGTCAGAATCTGGAACGGTGCGGTGCAAATCTGCATCAATTTGCCGTGTAGCCTCCGTGCTTTCGGACTCCATTGATACGTAGCGCCGATACTGTCCCTTGTGACGGCGCATCTCCACTGCTGCTCCTGATGCTAAAAGCCACAGTTTACCATGTAGATCATTCGGAACGAGTTCCGCATGTCCGTCTTCTCGAAGTAGAAGTGCTCGAATGAGCTCCTCGGTGCACCAAATGTCATGCGCAAGCTTACCGAGACCATCACTCGCACTCGGGTTTCCGCTTTGTTCGTCAGTGATAGACTTGGTGAGCTGTTGACTTTCGTACCGAGCAAGTAACTTTCGCCAGGACATGCCCTCTTCACGATAAGATGTTGAGCGACTGCTTCGGGGTGAGCCGACTGAGTCTGACGCGCGCAATAGTGATGGTGCAGGACTGGCTGCGATGCTTGGCTTGTAAGACGTGCTGACAGAGCTTCGATCGTCGATTGAGCGCCGATGAGAGATGGTTACTGCCACATTCTGTAATGCCAATATGTTGCGATAGACTACAACGAAATCACATCAGCACTGCTCACAACCGAGTTCAATTACCACACTGCCACAAACCTTTATCGAGATCACGGAGCTCCAGGAGATCATCAGGCTGAAAGCAATCCTGTGCAACCACTCCGATGACAGCACATGCCCTGCGGTTGCGATACGTCATGTCAATCCCCGACTACAGACGACACATTGCTCCTCATGCACGCACCGCAAGTATGCGTCGACATTCTGACGAGCAAGTTGCTTCTGCTGCATCCATACTTCTCCACCAGAACTATCCCTCGTCGTCCATGCCTCTGCAGCATCCGCGACATCACCGGCCATCGCTGCAGGCCATGTGGTCGGGGTCGAGTCACACCGCTTGTCCTTCATCCCGAGCGCTTGAAAAACCTTGTTGGCGAGAGCACACAGCCATTCTCCAGAGAGCAGCACGACCGGAAACGACTGTGTGAACTTCTCTCCGAGGACCATCTCCATCCATCGCTGCGCGACCTCGCCAGTCTTATCGGTGGACAGTCGCGAGAGTGCTGCTGTCGCCGCCGCCCCCGAAGCCATGGTCATCGTCGTCGGCGGTGACGCCATCGGCAACATCGCGGGCGACGACGACAGCATCATGGCGGTCGCGGCGGACGGAATGTTGGTTTACTTCCCCAGTCGCACCAAGCAGTCCGATTCTCCCCCTTGCCTCGTCGTCTTAGTCGGAGGAGGAGGAGGAGCAGGAGCAACAGGACGAGGGACACACCACGACGACGCCTGCCTGTATTCTACCGAGGTGGATCCGGAGCCGCCGGCGAGTGACGAAAGCGATGCAAAAAGGGACTTGGGCCGCGCGAGAGCCGCCGAGGGATCGCAGGCTTCGCTGTTCTTTGTGGTCGACGGCGCGCAAAGCTCGGCTGTCGGATGAAGCGAGCGTCCGTCTGCCGACCGCGCGCCCGTGTCTTGAAGCAAGCGGCAGTCAAATGGGCATATTCGACCGACCAACGCAGCCCGACAAACGCCGACTGCAATCAGAACTTAGTGCTGTGCACGTGCAGCAACAAGACAGGAACCTCGGTTGAACGACGCACTACGTTGTGACAACGTATTATTTATACTTCAACTCGATAGAATACAGCCTAGTAAAACGAGGTGTAGAGCGATGGGACCCACCTACCCCTGGCCCTAATCGAACTTAAGAGTGCCGCTTGTCGTTGGCTCGGCTCCCTCTTGTGTGGCTGTGTTGTTGGCCTTCAGTTGCCGACAAGTCTTCGTGGCGAAACATTAACGTCCCGCTGCCATGGCGAGCTTGAAGCGCCGCATGTCAACCGAGCGAGCGGCGCCATCGCCGTCACCATCAGCAGCAGCGGCGTCGCCCAACGGAGACAGCGCCGCGGTCGTCGAGCTGGCGACGCCAGAGGACGCCTCACGCGGGCGCCATGCCGACGTCCACGTCTACCTCGCTGCAGAACCAGCTGCCGCCGCAGCTTCAACCAGTTCGAGCGTGGAGACGTCCGCCATGATCGCTGCCGCGGATGCCCCCGCGGCAGCAGGCACGGAGGTGTCGACCATCACAATGGCGGCCGGGGACGATGAGTCGCTGCCGCCAGTCAAGAAGCGACGCACCAAGAACTTCAAGTGGCGCGAAGATATGGCCAAGAAGTCGCGACCGGCAGGCCCCACGGTCGTCACGCGGGTGCCCCCGTTGGAGCCAGTGACGTTCAACACCTGGGACGAGTTCATCGCTGCGTGGACCGAGTACATGGCGGCGACCAAGACACTGTACCGCCGTCGCAGCTCATGCTCGACAGCGATCTGGAATAGCCGGAACCGGTACAAGAAGTATCCTGTGCCCGACTCGTTTCCGTATGCTACGATGGCGTACTGGTGCACGCACGGCTGCATTCAGCCGTCGCGAGGCACAGGCGTTCGAGCGCACCTCCATAATCGCTTCACTGGCTGCACTGCTCGCATCACTGCCGACGTCGTTTTCGAGAAGACTGATGAGACTCATGTCCGCTGGTTCATCCGTGTCCGCAATCAGGTGCGGTGCACCAACTATCCCAATTTACAGCATGTGGATTCTAACGCGGTCATCGTTGATATCTTTGATAGATCTCACAGCACAACCATCGCATCAGTGACGAAATCTACAATTGCTACACCAACAACAGCTCTGTCCCAGATGAACTCCTTCTCGGCGAGACGGTTGGGGTTGAGACGGCGATGCCGCAATCGTTACCGCCTTCTCGCACTCATCAGGCGATGACAAGCCCATCTCATCGAATCAATCGAACTCAGAACTCCCAAGGTTCGTTTCATGCTTCATTTTCCTCCGACTTGGCACTGACATCTAGATTAAGTCAATTCAGTTCACGATGACGTTGCTCTGCTGGATGGGGGTCACTCAGTGTCCACCGCAGCTGCAATTGATGGAACGCGAAATGACGTCACGGGTAAGCTTCTATCAACCAGACGCTTGCAAACTTCCAAGCGGCAGAACTGAGCAATCATCTCCTTGCATCTAGGATCTCTTGGCAACACAGCATCGTTGCTCATGAAAGAGGTTCTTGCTGACGATCAAAAGGTTAACATGGCTCGTTCCGAAATTCAGCCGCTTCTCGAAGAGTTGCAGCGCACTCCTTCGCGTGTCATTCATAAGCGACTCCAAGATGTTTCTGACATGGTTCTCCACCTTCTCGCCAAGTGGCACCAAGGTATGTTCGTTGTTGATCAAATCGTCGAAGTCGCCAACACTGAAGTCACGTTCATCCAGACCGCGCAAACGAAGATCGACATCTCCTGTTCATTGCCCAATCAGCTGCAGCGACGACGGTAGCAGCATTGGAAGCATCTAACTCACCAGCGATCGACCTGCAGCCACGTCTGCCTCCATCGAGAACACTGCTCACCACTGTTCAATCGACTGATGAATCCAACGAAGCTTATGTTGATCCTGTGAACGAGACCACGACTGACCCGTTGGAACGCCAACGCCTTCATGAAGCGAGTGTTCAGCCTGCAGACAGTGCGGAAGTGCACGTCCAGACGGAGGTAATCTGAACGTGGTTATCAAATAGATCGCGATACGGTAGGTTGGTTGACAAGGTCTAGTGAGAAAGAGAGAGAGAGAGAGACAATGAATTGAAATGAAGCAAAGAATCATCTTGAGCTGATATTTAACGTGTGTGCGTGTCTCAAGATCAGGATCAGGTAAGAAGGTATCGTGCCGATGTAGTTTGTTGCAGATGGACATTTGAGCCCCGTTTCGTGTTCTCATCGTTGTGTGCGAAGCTGCCGAACGGCTCAAGCTTACGCGCTGTCGGACGATGACTGGAACGTCGGGGGATGGTGGCGCTCAATGAGGTACGAGTACGTCGCCGCGCCAGCCGTCGCGCCAAAGAACGGAGCAATGCAGGGAATCCAGAAGTATCCGTTGGAGTAGGTGAACACCTTGAAGCCCCACCCAGCGAAAGCAGTGAACAAGCGAGGAGCGAAGTCACGCGCAGGGTTAAGAGCGAAACCAGTGTTGTAACCGAAGGAGAGAGCAATGCCAGACAAGATCATTCCGATCACGACCGGCTTCATGCCATTATCGGCTTCATTGTTGAACTTGTCGGTGACAGCGAAGATGCCGACAAGAAGCAAGAAGCTGCCAATGACCTCATCGAGGAATCCGGCCATCAGCCCCTCATGGTCCTTCGGGTAGGTCGCGAAGATGCCAGCCGTGCCGATCTCCCACGAGTCAAGCTCACTGAGACCAGCGTAGTAGCCGATGTAGACGATCATTGCGCCCACGAAAGCTCCAGCAAACTGCGCGCCAATGTAGTATGGGGCCTTCTTCCACGGAAGGCGGTTGTGGCGACACATTGCAACCGTGACGGCAGGATTGAGGTGCCCACCGCTCACACCAGCAGAGGCGTAGAGTCCCATCATCAGCGCGATGCCATATCCCATCGAGATGGTGCCCCAGTCGCCAGCGAAGTTGGTGAAATCTGGGTTTGCTTGATTCTTCTGCGCATTCTTGATTTCGAGTCCTTGCGAGATGACCGTCTGACACACGACACCATTGCCGACCAGAATCAGGATCATCGTGCCGAGAAATTCGGCGCAGGCTTCGCGGATCATCGACCGCTTATCAACCGGCGCATCCGTCGTCAACGAGATCTCTTCCGTGTAGTTGACACTCTCATCCGAGCGGAAAAACGTCTTCTCGCCAGGCATTCTTGCGAATCGGTCTTCTCTCACTGAAGGCACTTGGCGGTGTTGATGAGCCACCGAGGAGAAATGAAGAATGCGATGGGCGTAGTCGCGTAGAGACGCCACGATACGCAGCAGAGAAGAAGTTCATCCGCTGGGGCTCCTACAGCATCGTCACGAAGATCTCCTCAGAACGGATAAGGTCAGCCACGAGCTCCATACCAGAGCCATGAACGCCTCAGCTCTGATCGTCCCCATATTGGGATCAAGGAATATCCTGCTAAATGTGTCTCGCGATCGCGATCGCGAGTTGGCCAACTGCCAAGATTAGGAAGCAAGACCGCATCCGTTACACCAGCGCGTGGGCGACTTCAACGTCCGAGTTCGGCAGTTAGCGGCCATCAGAGTGCCGGTACACTGAGCTGGAATCACGAACCGTTAGCGTATCACATTGGAGGCATCTTGCAAGCATCATCAAGTTCAAGTCCTCTCACTAAAGCACTCCCGGTCGCCAAGATCCGACGTAATGACTAGCAGACGGCCCGACCTTTTCCGCGGGCGTCCAGACAGCAGTCGCTATCGACCGCGCAGCCTATCGACCCCAGCTACTAGCGCCAGCTCGAGCTCCGTTGCATCGACGACGAGCACATCAATCAACACTCATCCGACGGGCATCCAGCCTCGCTCCTCTGTGTCACCTTCCCTCGCACCGAAAGCCAATGCAATGGTACGATCATCGGTAGGCACTGTTCTCTCTGCCCCACGACCCAACAGCACACGCGCAGCAGCGGCAGTCAGCGGAATACACTCAAGTCGACCAAGCAGAGACAGCAGCGTTACATCTGGTCGATCGTCCAGTCTCTCTCGATCGACGGCCACGACGTCCTCAGCGCCCAAACCATCCAGCTCCAGCAGGCTGAGGCCGCCAACAATCGGGTCAAGCTCTTCGCTCTCTCACAGTTCGAGACACATGACACCAGCCTCGCGAGTGCCAACATTGACTCGTGTGATCTCTCGGATCGAAGAGCACACTCGTGACGATGACGACGACAGTAGTACCAACGATCGAGATGACAAAAGCAGCAGCAACCAAGAAGAGCCACAGCTCGATAGCGATGAAGACGATCAGGTTGACGACGCAGACTTCGACGACCGCGCGAGCTCGACGTGCAGCACAGTTCTTCACTCGATGGCCTCTTCTAACAACGAGAATCATATCATCACAGCAGTTCGCGTGCGACCTATGTTCGCCTCGGAGCGCAAGTCGGGGTGTCGCCGCATAATCGACATGGCGTCTGACAGCTCGGCAGATCTCGTGAAAACGGCGACATTGTCGTCGTCACCGAGCTGCTGGACACGAATTGTGAACCCGTTGTCACTGCAGCCCCCGCCAGCCACCACCGACACTGTCGCACCCATCTCCGGCGACGCAACGATGTCGGTGGATCAAGCACCGCTTCAAGGCACCGCCCAATTCACCCACGACTTCTTCTTCAATCACACGTTCTGGTCGTTTGACCGAGCACCGGACCGAAGGTTCGCGTCCCAAAGTCTCATCTATGAGACGCTTGGGGTGTTCGCATTGGAGTCGGCGTGGCAGGGCTACAACTGTTCGATACTCGCTTACGGACAAACCAGCGCTGGCAAGACATTCACAATGATGGGAGACGCTGCACCATCGTCGACACCACCACAGCCTGGGACGCTCGAGCTGCCGATCGGCGCCCATCCACGGCAAGGCCTCATTCCTCGCATCTGCCGTGGTCTCTTCCAGAAGATCGCTGAGGCATCGGCATCGGCATCGGCAACGTCAACCTCGCCCCAGGCTTTGTCGCCATGTCGATTCGCTGTGCAAGTCAGCTACGTCGAGGTTTATCATGAGCGGGTGTATGATCTTCTGGCAGCGTCACCTGGTCGTGCCAGTAGCGTCAGCTCAAGCAAGGAAAAGCTCAAGGTTCGCGAGCACCCAGAGGACGGAATATTTGTCGAGAATGCCCAACATCGGAGTGTGTCGAGCTACGACGAGATCAAGATGTTACTCGATGAGGGCAACCGCGTTCGGTCAGTCGCCGCGACGAACGTCAACCAGCGATCATCGCGGTCACACGCCATTCTGACGCTTTACGTCAAGCAGCACACGCCGCCCAACAGTCGACGGCTTCAGTCGAGTAACGCTCCGCTTCATAAGAGCTCTTGGATGGCTCGAAACGAGATCGATGGTGAGGCTGACACCCCATTGGCTTGCTTCGCGAAGAAGAGCAAGATTTGCCTTGTTGATCTCGCCGGCAGCGAACGAGCCGATATCTCGGGTGCCTCAGGTCAGCGCCTTAAAGAGGCGAGTAGCATCAACCGCTCACTGTCGACCCTTGCGGACGTTATCAGTGCGCTGGCCCGTCGACCGACGGTATCTTCCTCAGCCACGGCGTTTGTTCCGTACCGCAATTCGGTACTGACGAGGCTGTTGAAGGAGAGTCTGGGTGGCAACGCACGAACTGTAATGCTTGCGGCCATCAGCCCATGCTGCATCCACTACGAAGAAACGTTAAGCACGCTCAAGTATATCGAACGTGCCAAGAATGTCATCACCACCGCGAAGATCAACACGGAAAACAGCCTCGATCTCGTCACCGAGCTTCGACGCGAGATCTCGGAGCTTCGAGCGAAACTTCAGGAGACAGCAGTGCAGGTCGCAGATACATCTCTTGCTAAAGTGACACCGCTCCCGCTGGCGATGACATCCAATGAGGTGACGACTGTTGCGATCTTGCACCAACAGCTCTCTAGACATACAACGCCTATGCCGCTCAAACAGCCGTGGCAGACAGGGTCCGAGAAGGCAATCGAACTGGGCTCACACTCGGATCCGACCACAAACGACGACGACAGCCCGCTTTACTCTACGACACTGTCATTCAATGAGAAGGAGAAGTCCCGACTGGAACGTGAGATTGCCAAGCTCCGCCTGCAACTCAAGAAAAAGGATCGAGCACTCGAGCAACAAGCGCAGGAGCGGACCCAAAAAAGTAATGCTGTCGAAAATCAGAGTGCGGAGGACTCCAAGGATCGTGATTCCCAACTGCAGTCTGCTCTGCGGCGCCAAGCACTGCTATTGAACGTCGCGCACACGTACCGTCGACTAGCGAGCCAACGCCTGCAGCGCGCGTTGTTCAAATGGGTTGGAAGCGTTCAAAAATCTCCGCATTCAACTGCAGAGCCGCAATCCTCATTGGAAGCACTCGCAGCCGAAGCAACCCCTGTCGGTAGTCCGCGTCAAGTGGTCAGCTCGATGTGCGCATTCGTCGTCGGCGACCTCCTTTTCGATGGACAATTATGCAAAGAGCCGCCCCCGCGGGAGTCGCCACCGATGCTCCAGTTTGAGGGATTGAACACTCTCGAGTCGCTCGCTGGCACGACGCACGCGTGCGCTAGCGAGGCAGCAATCGATCTGGACGTTGAGATTCAGGACGAAGATGAAGAAGCGGATATCTTGCTGGCGCTACCGTCATCGCTTCGAAGAAACGAGAGCGCAGTCGTGACGCTTGAGGTTCCAGGCATCAGTGACAGCGAGCTGGACCGCGTGCTAGAAGAAAGTATGCGGCTCCTGGCTGCGGCAGAAGCTGACGCTGCGACGAAGACACCAACACAATCGGTTGGATCTTACTCTCGATGCGACAGCGGCGCGAGCCCTGAGTCGAGATGGAGAGAGCGGTATTCGAGAGCAACCACAGCGCTCGCCAAGCACAAACAGCAGAGTCAAACACGCGTCGTTAAGAGTCTCGATGTCGTCGACACGGCACGAAAGTATTTGGGGCCGACGTTGCGTCGTTTGCGACAACACGAAGACAGACAGCGAGAGAAACGTTGCGATACGTCTACAGCGATGGAGCGCTGGCTGATCCGGCACGTCGACGGTGGCCTCGTACGCGTCGCGCACGAACTCAATGAGCTGCGGGCAGCCATCTCGGCACTACACATCAAGCCATCTGTCGACATCGCGCATGGCTTCGCGCTCCATGATGACAACGAGAACGAGCTTGTGGACGTGAGGGTCTTGCAGCGCAAGCTTGCACTGTACGAAAGCGTCGAAGCGCTGCTAACTGTTTTTTGCCTGCACGTATTGCGGCGAGCGTGTGACCAACTTTGCGCACCAGTCACGATGGCGCTCGTCCACCGCGAGACACTGGGCGATCAGCTCTCAAGTCTGCAGACCCAGTTACGTCAGGCTGAGTTGTGGCGCGACGCGTTGGTTCCCGTGATCAACGGAAACGCTGATACACACGTTGCGGTGCTGCTTGCCGAGCTCTATGGTCTCAGTGAACGTCTTCGCGCGACATGGTTTGCAATCGATCAAAAGCATCGACGCCAGGAGGCGCTCAGTCGTTCGGAGAGGACAACAACGACGGCGACGGTGTCCCGATTGATGATGCAAAACCGTGAGCTCGAGGCTCGTGTCAAAGCGCTAAGCGAGCGGCACGAGGAATTAGCGACTGCTCTCATGCAGTCTCAAGAGCACGCGGCGCATCAAGCCGAGCGAGTGATTGCGCTTGAAGACGAGCTTATTGCCGCAGAGGCAAGAGTGAGGGACTCGGAGCATGTAGCTGAAGCGCTACGGCACGTCAACGACGAAATGCAACACAAGATGAGCAAGCTAGAGGTGGCAGTGAAGGAGCATCGATTGAAACGACTTCACGAGCCAGTGGTTAGCGATTCTGTTTCGCTGAGTGGAGCCCTGATCAAACAGCAAGACGATGCGGACATTGTGGAGCTAACTGTGGAGTCGCTTGCGTTGCGCTGTGAGCTCGTTGCTATGGCAGCTGAACGAAATGAGGTGCGTGAGGCGCTGATTGCTGAGCGAATGGAAAAGACGAGACTGCGCAATGAGTCCAGCGCGCTCCACGAGCAAGTTTCTTTGCTGACAGCGGAAATGGAACTCAAAGAATCGAAGCTACATGAAGTCGTCGCGACACATCGCGACGAGCTCTCAGATTTGCGACAACAGCAGGCGAATCTGGCTCAACAATTGGTGGATACGGAATTCGCTCACTCGCGACGTCTTGAGACTTTGAAAAGGAAGTGCAAAGACTGGAAGCTTTCACTCCAGACGGAGAAGTCCCATGCGGATGAACTCAAACGACGCTTACAAGCCACTATCAATGAGCTGCATTCAGCGAGATCTACGCTCCCAGTAGTCACCGCCAACTGTAAAGCAACGCAAGATTCAGATTGTGAAGACCACGTCGAAGGCGACTTGCCGAAGCGTGTGGCTGAACTAGAGCATGCAGTGAAAGCGAAAGTATTGGAGTGCGAGGACCTCCGAAGCCAACTCGATGCCGCAGTACTTGATGTGCGCGAGAGGGGTGCCAAGCTCGCGGAGGCGTCTACAGAATTGCAGTCTCTACGAGAAGCGAATCAAGATTTGCTCAAATCGAGCTGCGCGTTGAACACAGAGCTGGTGCAGTTGAGAGATGAAGTAAGGGCGCGTGGAGTGCAACTTGGTGCACATCAATCAGAAATTGAACGCCTAGATCGGCTGAATCAGGAGCTACAGGACGAATTGAAGGAGGAAAGGCAAAAACACAAGACAATGCTCTGTCGCTTTATGAATACTGAGCAAATGTGGGCTGAGGAGACAAGAGCGATGAGGCTACAGGCGGATGATACGTTGCGTCTGGAGAGAGACAACCTGGAGGAACAAATTAGGTTGCTCTCGGGTGGTCACAAAGTGGAGCGGGATATCCTGAAGAGCGAAATGACATCGGCTCAGTCGAAGTGCGAAGAACAAGCAGAAACGATATCGATCTTGCTCGAAGACGTAAGCCAGCTTCGGTCTCAACTGAGTCAAGCAGAGACTCGGTGCAAGGAAGCGATGCTTCGTGTGAAAATGGCCGAAATGTCTGCACAGGAGGCGCAGCTGCGAGGTGATGTCCTTCAAAGAGATCTCGTTGATACGATGAAACGCCACGAGTATTCGAACGCAGATCTGGAGTCCGAGATCATTCGAACAACGATTGATAAAATGGTTTTCCAGTGCGAACTATCTGCCTCTCTCTCCGTTTGCGAAGAGCTAAAGAGAGAAGTCGTGAGTCTGGCGGATGCGCGTGACGAGTCCGATCGTATTGCAGCAGAGTTAGAGAGTACGAAGGCTGGTCTAGCGGCCAGTGAACGACGGTATCTCGAAGCACAGGCATTGATCAAGGCCCAAGCCGATCGTTTGCAGTTGCAGTTGCTTGTCGAGACGACTGCGCTCTCTGATGAGCTTGCAATCCATCGTGAGGAGATTAGCGCGCTACGGGTTAAGCATGAGGAGTTGCTGGACGAGTTGAACCGACAGATTTACCAGAACGAGCGGCTCACTCAGGAGCGGGATGAGCTGATAGTCGCAGTGGATACCTTTGAGATTCAACGTCGACAACTACAGCAATCCATCGAGTCAAAGCAAGAAGAATCAACAGCGATGAAGGCCAAATTGGCAAACGATGCCATCTCAAACCAGGCGGAAGCGGATTCTCTACTTGCAGAGCTCGCCAGGGAGCGTGATCACAGCTCGACTCTACACTCCCAACTCGAGTTACTGCAATCGCAAGTACACGAAGGTCAAGAGCGACTTGTATCTCTAGAATTGGAGAGAAGCCAAGCCGCTGCAAGGCAGGAAGAGCTGCTGACTCTAAACACGAGCCAAGAGCGTGAGTTATTGGAACTCCGCGAGCAGCTTTCTCATCGCGTGGCTCAGTGTGACACCCTGACGTCAGAGCTGGCTCGACTCAACAACGACCTACAACGAGCACAAGACGATCTCGAAGCATCAACATCCACTAACTACGAAGCGCAGCTTGTCATTGACCAACTTCGATCCGAACGTGACGACTTGGCTTCGAAGGTGGTTCAGCTTGAAATGGTGGCTGCATCGTCCGCTTCACGTCTTGACAATGCCAAGAGCGAGCTGGAAGAGACGACACAACGCCTGCAGACGGCAGCACTGGAGTTGTCCGAGAGTCGAGCACAGCACGACGAGCTGGTCGCGCGTTGTGCGCAGTTGACGTCGCAAGTTGAAGACGTGAATGCAAAGCTGGAGGCTGCAGTCGGTCGGAGCACTGAGCTGGCAAGTGCGTTGGAGACGGCATCGACGACGATTGAGGATCTGCAAGCGCGAGCGGTGGTGGCCGAGAGTGAACTGCAGAGCGCGACGCGCTCTGTTGATGGTTTGACGTCCGAACGAGATGATCTCCGGCGTACGCAAGCACATACGTCCGAACGAGTGGCTGACCTCGAGCGAGAACTCAATCAGGCTACTACTCACCTTCAGGCGATTCAGAGTAGTGCCGACATTGCATCCGACAGACGTGCTGAGCTGGAGGAGGCGCTGCGCGTTGCCGATGATAGCCTTGCGTCATATTGTGCTGAGCGAGATGCGATGCAACACCTACAAAGAAATATGGAGACAGAGAATTCTGCGTTGTTGGCTCGCGTAACATCATTGACTGAAGAAGTCAGTCGACTTCAACGCCAAGCCGAGCTTGCAGCCACCGAACGTGCAGATCTTCAACGGGAAGTTGTCTCTCTAAGCGAGCTTATCGCCGTAAAAGCGAATGATGTGGTTGTGTTGGAAAAAGCTCGCGATGGGTTTGTCGACCGCAACACCGAGCTCGAGCAACAAATCACGCTACTCCACGAGCGCGTGGAGTTTGTTGAACACGAAAAGGTGACACTTGAGAATGAGCTGTTGGCGACGAGAGATCATATCACGGATCTAAAGCTGCAGATCGATGATGTCAACCAACGTCTCGAGGAGGCAGAAGCCACTAAATGTGATCTCAGCGAAGCCGCAAGTCGAGCTGAGAGCGACTGCAAGCGACTCAACACTGAACTCATCGCGGTGCAGTCTCAATTGAACGCAGAGAGAGCGCAAGCCGAGACGTATCGTCGGGACCTTCGCGTAGTCGAAACCGAACTCCGACGTTTCCAAGACGAGATGGAAACACTGGCAGCCGAAAAGAACCGCCTGTGTTGCGAGCGCGACGATCTCGCCCTCGAGCTTCAGACATGCCAATCGGAATGCAAGCGTTTGATCGACACCAACACATCGCTTCATAGCGAAACAAGGCGCTTACACACGGAGCTGACGGTACAGCAAGAGGCCCTCGCAACCGAGCGAGCTTTTGGGGATCGCCTATCGTCCCAGCTGCAATGTGAACAACGTCGCCGAGATGACTTGGAGGAGAAGCTCGCAGTGCTCGTGCTTGAGAAGACGCATAGCGAGCGTTTGAGAGCCGATGAGGTCATTGCGTCAACGATGGATTCGATGGTGTTGCGCTGCGAGCTAAACGTATCGAGCGGAGAGTGTATTGAACTGAGAAAGCTGTTGAACATCGCCGATGCAGATGCTTCATCTGTAAGAGACGAGCGCGATCACCTCATCTCAGAGCTTCAGAACACGACCGCCTCATTCACTCAACTGCAGCAACAGTTCAGCACGGTGCAAAGGGCGTTACAGTCCGAAAAGCGGGAAGTCGAACTAGAGCTGGCTACGCAGTCCACTCGTCTTGCCGCCATAACAGATGAGTCGGAGCACCTGCGACAGGAAATCCACCGTATGCAAGGCGAGGTGCACCGTTTGATGCATGCGAATGACCGATTATCTGGTGAGCGCGACACACTTGAGCAAGCGTTTAACGTTTTGCAGCTAGAGTCGAAAGCGCAAAAGGACACAATCGCAATGCAACAAGAGCATGCCGCGAGCTACGCTGTGGAGATGAATGCCGTCACTGATTCTGAGAGAATGAAGAACATCTCGCTCATGGGACAATTGAAGGACGAGCGACGGCTGATGGCCGAGCTCCAACAACGCTACCACACACTAGAAACAGAGATGGCGTCAACAAGACAAGAGATGCTCCAGTTCCGCGAGCAGCTTTCTCATCGCGTGGCTCAGTGTGACACCCTGACGTCAGAGCTGGCTCGACTCAACAACGACCTACAACGAGCACAAGACGATCTCGAAGCATCCACATCCACCAACTACGAAGCGCAGCTTGTCATTGACCAACTTCGATCCGAACGTGACGACTTGGCTTCGAAGGTGGTACAGCTTGAAACGGTGGCTGCATCGTCCGCTTCACGTCTCGAGAGTGTGAAGATCGAGCTGGAAGAGACGACACAACGCCTGCAGACGGCAGCACTGGAGTTGTCCGAGAGTCGAGCACAGCACGACGAGCTGGTGGCGCGTTGTGCGCAGTTGACGTCGCAAGTCGAAGACGTGAATGCAAAGCTGGAGGCTGCAGTCGGTCGGAGCACTGAGCTGGCAAGTGCGTTGGAGACGGCATCGACGACGATTGAGGATCTGCAAGCGCGAGCTGCGATGACCGAGAGTCAGCGACGTGACATGGCCGAGCTGGTGTGCAAACTTCAGCACGAACTAGAGGATATGACGTTGAGTCAAGCGATGACCGATGCGACCGAGCGCGTCGAAAGAGATGAGTTGGCGTCGAATTTGCAATCAATCGAGCGCCAACTGGTAAGTGAGCGGGACGAGCACGCGGCTCGCAGATTACGGTATGAGGACCAAATCAACGCCCTCGAGCAACAGTTGACCGAACGCTTCCAATCGATCCAAGATTTAAAGTGCCAGCTTGAAAGGTCTGAGCAGCGCTGTCTGACCACCGATCGTGAAAACGAAGCGTTGTTGGCTCGACTAGTAGCTACTTCAGCAGATGCAGACGCTCAACTCAAGGCAACGCAGGAGCGTGAAGGCGACCTCCGAATGGAAATCTCGACAATTACTCGGGAACGCGATCAACAACTTCAGCAACTTGCTGCCTCACGCAAGAAGGTCGAAGACCTTTGCGAGCATGAAGCGACTTTGAAGATTACCACTGCTAATCTCCAAAAGGAACTCGCAATGGTGCAAGAACAATGCAGCCTTCTTTTCGAGGAGATTTCTCAACAAAACGAATCACTTCAGTTGGAAAACGCCACACTCAAGTGCACGGTCCATGCGTTCGACATCGAACGCTCAACGCATCGCGCTCTTGTGGTTGAGTCAGAGCAAAAGATTTTGACGTTGACTCAGCTCTTGGAGTCTGACCGCGCAACCTCAACGACTCGTATTGACGAGCTCGAGGAAGCGCTGGCAAATGCAGCGACTCGTCGCGATGAGATGGACGCTCAACTGACAGCGCTCACTGCTCGACGAGAGGAGCTGGAGGCAGCTCTCGCAGCGTCGATAGAAAGAGAGCAAGGTGCTACGCAACAGCTTCGGTCAGTAACGGAGCGACTCGAGGCACTCACGGCGAGACGCGACGAGCTGGAAGCTGTTGTCAGTCAATCGGTGTCTCGACGCGACGAACTGGAGGCCAAACTCACGGCCGCGGTCGCTCGTCGCATGGAGATTGAGTGCGTGTTACGAGAGGAAGTCAAGCTGCGAGAGAAAGCCTATGCCGAGATGGAGCAAGGCAAACAATGGAGCGAGACGCTGTCGTTGAGATTGGAAGAGCGCGACATGCATTTTTTCGACCTTGTCACTCGATATGAAGAGCTTCAAAATGCACAGAGTGACGGAGACGAGCAGCGCCGTGAACTCGAGTCTCGGGTCACGTTGATGGTCGACCATAGTCGCGAGCTTGAGGCACGTTTCGAGATGCTCGACACCGATCGTGAAGAGGCTCGTTTTGAGCAGAGAGACGCCGAGGAGCGCTACAACACACTGGCTGCAGAATATTGGGCGCAGGGCCTCGCGATGGCGAAACTCGAGGAGGATCTCACGCTTGCGAGACGCCACGAAGTCACTGCGCGCGCTGCGTTGATGGAAAGAGAGGAGGCGTTTGCGCAGCTGCTCGTTGAGCGAACGATGGATCTGAATCAGCACAACGCAGAGGTGCGATGCGTTCGAGATGAGCTCAAAATTGCACAGCAGCGCGTAGAGTCGCTGGAAAGCGAGATCGCGATGTTGACGACACAAAGCGTCGTGAACGCCGCAGTGATTGCTCAGCAAGACAGCGAGCTGAGCCAGTCTTCGAGACAGCTGCTGGAGTGGGAGCAGCGGTATAGTGACGCGACAGCACAGATTAGCGAGCAAACCTCAGAGCTTTCCGCCGCCCGCCAGCAGGTGCAGGAGCTCCAGCAATACCTGACAGACCATCAAGCCAGAACCCAATCGCTGGAGCAAGCACTGAAGCAGGAACAATGTCGACTTCGTCAAGCGATGGAGCAAAATGCCGAGATGACACAGCGTCTGCTTGAGCTTCAGACGAGATATGATTTGTTGCACAGTGCATTCGGTGAAGCAGCAGCTCAGGGTGAAGCCCGTATCGACTGGGAAGGCGAGTACAACGCGATGATGAGTGACATGCACGTTCGGATCCAAGAGCTCCAAGAGCAACTCCAAGAAATGACTGCGCATGCCGAGGACTGGGAAGAGCGGTGCAAGTCACAGGCTGTCGCCGATGCAGCCAAGCTGCTGCGACTGGAGGTACAACTCGCCGATCGACAAACGCAGATTGCGAATCTCGAGAGCAGCGTAAACGCCGCCAACGAAGCGGTAAGGCGCTTATCGTCGGAACTAGCTCAGGAACGTTCGCGAACAGATCGCCTGGCGCGTGAGATCGACCACAAAGCGGCTGATGTTCGTGGTCTCACTGGCGCTGTGACTGCTGTCCGCCGCGATCGTCATCGCGCCAAGACAGGCAGAAAGTGGGGCGCTGCTGAGAAAGCACGGGCCGAGCAAGAGGCAAAGCAGCTCGTTCTCAAGCATCTCAACAGTCTTGATACATGGTTCGCACAGACAATTCTGCAGGAAGAGGCGCCAGCGCCTGCAGATGCACCAACTAACGAGACGGAGCAAAGTCTGGATGCGATTCCCGAGTCGCTTTTCCCGTCAGACGACGAGGATGTTTACGATTTCGACGACGACGATATCTGGCAAGTCGACAGTGAGAAGACGAAAGCGGTACGTGTGCGGAGGGTTCATTGAGCAATACTGAGCTGTGCTCCACTGAGATCCCTTGCTCATCTTTGCAGCAAATTGATGTCTCAACCGAGACGGCTGACGATGGCGGCGACGCCAGTTTGAGTGCCTCGCCAGAGATCGCTCACTTGAGGTAAATCGATTCTTCCTGTTGCTCACTTTCTCGTGGGAGCGCTGATATGAATTGCTTCTTCTATTCGACAGATCGACGATTCTCCGGCTGAAAGCGATGCTCGATGCGAAAGAAGAGCTCGTTCGGTTTCTCGATGAGCGGATCGCGCATTTTGAACGCTCGTCGCGTTCAAATTGTTGAGGTTGTCGACGTTTAACGAACTCGTACACCTGAGACGTGGCTCCAATCTCCTCTGTCAGTTGTGCAATCCACACACTCGTCTTTTCGTTCCAGGAAGCAAAATGACTACGACTCGCTACGTTCTTACGCATCGAGAGCTGTTCAAGTATGTGTTGACGTTTCTGCCGGGACTTCCAGGCTGGGTGCTTGAAGACTTGAAGGAGACAGCAAGCAACGCGAGCGTGGAGTGTAATCGAGCGAGTCTCGGGCTCTGGATCGACAGCGTGATTGAGAGAGGCGACCGCGCCATGCTGGAGCGATTCTTGCGTCTACGTCGTGATGGAACGTGGCTCTCGAGTGTGTCCTACCCGATTTTGGATCGTATCGAGTACGCGGCGATTGACTATGGACAGCACGAATTAGCGGAATGGATGTTTGGTCACGGCAGACGACTCATCGGCGGCCAGCGTTCAACTGTCTCTCCCGTTAAGCTGGTGCATGTCGCCGTCACGTCTGGTCGCCTCTCGTCGGTCGAATGGGTCTGGCATCGATTCCCCTCGCTGTGTGACAGCAAGACGCGCGTGTCTGCGACTGTAATGCGCATCGCTGTGGGCAACGGTGCGCTGGACGTCGTCCAGTGGCTGATCGCGCACGCTTTAAATGCGCGAGACAAGTCTCAAGTCCCGACTGCCGTCAACAGTGGAAACGTAGACATGGTGCAGTGTCTGCTAGAGAGCGGGTACAAAGCAATCGGTTTGGAGATCGCGCTGCGACGCAACGACATCGTCTGCGCAGAGCTGCTGCTGGCGCACGGCGCGCCACGAGAGATCCACCCGCTGACGGTGCTTCGCCTCGTGGAAGTGTGTGACGTCACTGTCGTGCGCTTCCTTCACAAGATCAATGCACTCCCGGCGCAGGTCGACGCGAGGACACAGCGACGTTTGATTCTGGACAAGCGCGCGGATGTGATCACGTATTTCATCCAGCATCAGCACATGCAGCCCACGTCAGCAGAGTTGTACTACTGCGTGGAAATGGTCGACGATGCCGCAATGCTGCGTCTCCTGCTCCAGCATTCGACCGGCGGTTGCCTGTTCAAGGCGAGAAAGCGCGCACGCGATCGCCGCCACGCCGCCGCCGAGCTGGAGCTCACACGGTGGATCGATCCCTGTGTCACCGAGTACAACGCGCGCAGCCATGCAGGACGAGCCAAGCGCCGTCGCTGCCAGAATGTTTTGACGCCGCAGGACTAGAACGTTAATGCAGAAGATGGCGTTTGTGTTGATGGTAATGGACGAGACGCCGCTGCCTTGCGACGGGGACTCGCCCGTTCGGGTGTTCTCTTTTTCACTTCTCTTTCAGTTGCCTAGACAAGAAAACAACGCATGAGCGCAGCTCACAAGGTCCTCACACAGCCCGAGCTCTTCACACTTCTGCTCACGTACCTGAGCGGCTTTCCGTGTTGGTCACGTGACGGACTCAAGGCGATTCTCAATCCTCCCATTCGACGCTACCACGTAGACACATGGATGAACGAAATGGTGCTAAAACGCGGTGACATCGCTGGACTTCGGCGTCTCTTGCTGCTGATGCAGCACAACAAGTGGTATTCGCATCCGCCGTTGGTGAGTCTGGTGGGCATCGTGTGGAGAGCCGTCGAGCTCAGTCAATGCGAATTAGCAGACTGGATCCTCGATCATAGCGAGAGAGAGGGACTCGTGACGAAGTCGAACCCCATTGACTATGACTCGACGAGCATGCTGCACGCTGCCGTGCACGCCTGTCGTCTCGAGACCATCGAGTGGGTGATCGCGCGTTTTCCAGCGCTTCTCTCGGGGCCTCCCGTGCCATCACATATCATGCTCTCAGCTATCAACAATGGCGCGCTTCCGGTGCTGCAGTGGCTCATCCGTCACTCGCTGCATTGCCAGGATTCGTTACTCGTGATCCGCGCAGTCGAGAGCGGACACCTGGACGTGCTCCGGCTACTGCTTGACTCGGGCTACGAGCCCTGCGCGTTGGAATACGCGTTGTACGCAAAAAGAGGACGCTATCCCTGCCAACGGCTCGTGGAGATGGCGCAGCTTTTACTCGATCGTGGCGCGGATCGAGCAGCAAACGAGGACCGCTGGATGCTGATCATTGAGCGTGAAATGGATGTCGACCTGCTCCGGTTTCTTCATGCGAACGAGCTGCTGCCACGCATCAGGAGGCAAACGCAGCACCACTTGATCCGCTGGAATCGTGCTGACGAAATCCGATTCCTACTTCAGCATGATCTCATGCAGTCAACAAGTACAGAATTGTACTTGTGCATCGAACGGTCGAACGACTCGACGGAAGTGCTGCGTGTGCTGCTCCAGTATTCGTCGCGCGGATGCCTCGTGAAAGCGAGAAAGCGAGCCATCGACCGTGGCTTCAGAGCTGTCGAAGCGGAGCTCACGCGATGGATCGATCCGAGCGTTACTGAGTGCGAGGAGCGCAATCACGGTTCACGCGCGAAGCGACGACGGTGTCAACGCGAACCATCACCAACGACAGACGAGCAGTAGAAGAACACAACCATATCGATGGATGCAGTGTCTTGGAGTCTCTCTCTCTCTCTCTCTCTCTCTCTCTCTCTCTCTCTCTCTCTCTCTCTCTCTCTCTCTCTCTTTCTTTTCTTTCTTTCTTCAAAGGGGCTCCAAAACCATGACCGAAATCCGAGATACCACCACCTCCGACGGGTCGTCACACACCGCGAGCGCTTCACGCTCACGTACATCAGCCGGCTTCTGCTCTGGCTGCGCGACGTGGAAATGGTGCATCTAGGTACCCACAGTGACAGCGTGAAGCGCTTCGAGGTACTTCGTTGGGTGCAAGGACTGTATGTGCATGTCGTTGTCGTTGACATGACATTATCAATGACATGACACCCAATGGCGTCGCCTCGCATCGCATCGCATAGCGTCGCACCCCACGCATTGGGGATCGACTGCTTCGCTTTCATATGATCGAACATCTCGTTCCGCAGGGGCCCCTCTCCGTGCTTCATCCCGCCTGCCTCTGCCTGACCTGCTCAACACGACAGCACCGCCGCTTGCTTGATATCCGCCGCCAGTATTCCCATCCGCCTCTGTCCTCTGTCATCTCTTCTCTGTCCTCTGTCGTCTCTCCTCTGCCCCCGCCACCGTCTTGGGTTCGCTCAGCGCAACAATGACCTGGAGACTGACACGCTGTGGAGCACTCGCTGTCAGCTATATCCACCATCCACGATCCATCCACGATCCATCCACGGAGACAGAGACGGAGACAAAGACGGAAACAAAGCAGAGACGTAAAGCAATGAGCGCATCGTCAGACGTCAGACGTCAGACGTCAGACGTCAGACCAGACGTCAGGACTCGTGCCTCGTGCCTCGTGCCTCGTGCCTCATGCCTCGTGGCTCGTGCCTCGTGGCTCGTGTTGCTGTCGCGTTGGTGCTGACGCTGCTGCTGCTGGTGCTTCAACTTGGTGTGCGATGGTGGGTTGGTTGTTGTGTAGCTTGTCGACGCCAAGTTGTTGTGCCTCGCTCGCCTTTGCTGTGTGATATTCGTGTGGCCCACACATCTATGCATCTACTTTGCCAGGACCAGCAGTGAGGGTACAATGAGGTCCCAACCCAAAAACCCAACACAGACTCTGTCTGCAGACTGCAGAGACTCTGGTTCGTCAAGTCTGCCTGCACAGCAGACTCTGCAGTCAGTGCTCACATCCCTGTGCTGTCTGATAACCGTGTGGCCCACACATCCGTGTATCCATTTCGACAGGACCTACAGTCACACCGCACACACTCACTGCCTGCCTGTTGCTGCTGTTGCTCCAGACTGCAGACGAATCCAGAATGCAGCCATGAGCCCGGTCATCACCATGGGCGACCGATGGCTCACTCCATGTGCGCCGCCTCGCCGCTCTCTATCTATCTATCTGTCAATCTGTCTGCCGCTCGTCAATACAGAACTCGTGCTCGCTCGCTTTGTGTCGGCCCCATCGATGCGTCCGTCCCGTCAGACGTGCCCATGTCCGTCCAGCACAGACCAGACCCGAAGTGATGGCCGATGACCATGGCACCTGACCCAGAGAACAGCGTTTGAAAAGAGGCGCGAGGTCTCGCGCGACCAGCTCGCACGCCACTCTAGCATTTCTCCCTCGCGACGACCACGAGCTCCGAGGAGAGAACAACGAGCGACGCACAGCAACAACAACGCACGAAAGCAACAAGCACTGTTCCTCGTCCCGATCCAACCCTTTCTGGTACCCCGCCCCCCCCCCGCCCTACAACGAAGACGATGTCGACCACTATGCGCGCGCTCTTGCTCTTGCTCTTGCTCTTGGCGATTGCGCTGTGCCTGTGCCTGTGCGCGTTTGCCTTCACCGCGCAGTCGCCCGCCTGCGTCGCGATGGTCTTCGCCGCGATCTCCGCCGCGAAAAGCTACGTCGGCGATCTCGCCGCCTGGCTCGTCGAGGGCCTCATCAACCGCATCTACCAGAGCGCCTTCAGCGCGGCCTTCGGCGCCGGCATCGCGATGGCGCACAACGCCTGGACGCAGCGAGCACTTTCGCCAGCCGCGCCAGTGCTGCTGCTGTGGCCCGTCGCACCGATCGTCGGTGCGATCTTGTGCGCCGCACGCTTCGCCTTCGGCGGCGGTGTCGTCCCGACCGGCGAGATCATCGCGTATGTGCGCGACCACGCCGGCGACGAGTGTCTGGACCACATCTACGACTGGCTGAAGAGCGCCGCGCTCGACGCGGCCGATCGAAGCGTCGAGATCAAGCGCGCAGTCGTGGGTGGCGCCGGGGCATGCGTTGCACGTGCCATGGTTTTGCTCCGCGCGCTTCGTCGTCTCTGCAATCCTGCTATCAAGCGTCTGCAGTCGATGCACCAGCACGAGCACGAGCACCAGCACCAGCAGGAGGAGAAGAAGAAGAAGAACGAGCGCCGTCTCGCTCGAACGTCTGCACCGGCGCTATCGACCCGGACTCGCCAGACCCCTACACCGGTGTTCATGATCTCGAGAAAGTACACCACCCAGATTGTGTGGTACATTCTGCGCGCGGTTACCGGCGCTTTCAGGCCCAAGAAAACGATCAACACCAAGACAAACACCAAGGCCAGCGACACGATCGCTTCAGAACAACAACGCATCCAAGCCCGAGCGCTGCCACAAGCTACCGTCCATCGAGCGGAGATCGACACGTTGTCGGATATGGTGTCGACCGATGCGTATACGCAAGCCGACGGCTTCGTTCATGCGGGTCGATGGTGGCTAGCCACCGATGCCGACGCCGATGCCCGAGCCCACGCCCGAGCCCACGGCCAAGCCCAAGCCCACGCCCACGCCCATACCGGTGACGCTCGAGCCAATGCCCCGTCGTCTGTCGCCATCCAACCCTTCTACGGCATTCAGTGCCGCATCATCATGATGATCACCAACATCATCATTCGTCTCCAGATCTTGGAGTGGCTCTGCGGTCGACTGCGCCGAGTCAATGGCGTCGAAGATGAAGACTCGATGCCGGTCTCGGAGTCGATTCGGTGGATGATCGGCACGAAGCGGATCTTCAGCACGAGCACGCGCATCACCACCAGCATCATCACTGGTAGCAGCAGCATCATCGGCATCACCAACATCCTCACTGGTAGCGGCATCAACACCAGCAGCAGCAGCAACAGCAGTCACGGCGGCACCGCCACAGCCACAGCCACCATCACCACCAGCATCACCACCAGCATGATCATCATGCCGAGTATCCTCGCCATCACTCTCGTCGATGACGACGATGATAGCGTGTCGGTCGGAAACAAGCTCAAGCTCAAGCCCAAGCCGCCTCCGCCTCCACCTCCATGCTCCCCGCTAGCGATAGTGATACCTTGGACCGCGACGACACGGGCACGGACGCGGACGCGGATACGAATGCGAATGCGAATGCGAATGCGAATGCGAATGCGAATGCGAATGCGAATGCGAATGCGAATGCGAATGCGAATGCGAATGCGAATGCGAATGCGAATGCGAATGCGAATGCGAATACGAACACGAGCACGGCGACGATGGAACCTCATCGGAGGCTTACGAGGTGGTCACCAACAAGCGAGAGCGCGAGCGAGAACAAGAGCGAGAACGAGCGCGAGAATGAGAGCGAGAATGAAAGCGAGAATGAGAGCAAGAACGAGCGCGAGAACGAGCGCGAGAGTGAGATGCAGAGCGAAAGCAAGATCGAGAGTGAGATCGAGATCGAGAACGAAATCAAGATCGACAGCGAGAGCGAGAGCGAGAGTGTCAGCGATATTGACACCAACACGGACACGGACAGTGAGCCGTGACACCGACAGCAATGGAAACATTGACGGCGACAACAACGACATCACGAGCGACAACCAGATGCCGTATTCAAGCAAGCACGATGTGTGCTCCCATGCCGCATGCTCCCTACCGACCGACTGACCGGCAGACAGACGGATTGCTACGGAGTCGTCGTGGCGTACCCGTACCAAGTGCCGTCGTCGCCGCATTTACTGTGGCATCTACTTCTATGTATTTATCGTATTTTTTTGTTGAGTCACTCATACAGTACAGTGCGCATGGCATATGCATGTGCATGTGCACGTGCACGTGTCATGTGCATGGGCATGTGCCTGTGCATGTCGTTGTCGTTGACATTGACATTATCAATGACGTGACATCCATTGGCATGGCATCGTATCGCGTCACACGCATTGGAGATTGACTGCTACGCTATCGTCATCACAGAAACCTCCAAAGAATATGTAGCTTTCTCTCTCCCTATGTTTCTCTCTCTCCCCCTTTCTCTCTCTTTCTCTCTTCGTTCCATCGACCTGTCGATCCAATCGCCAAGACGACGCTCCTCCGATCCATGCTCAGCTTCTTCACGTTGCGCGACCTGCTCCTCTTAACAACATTCCGCAGGAGCTCCTCGCCGTGCTTCATCTCGGCGATCTCCTCCTGTGTCAGCCCCTTCTTGGACTCCTCGTCTTGCTTCTTCATAGTCTCTTGGACTCTTCCAGCGGCTTCACATGGATGAATGCGTAGCTACCATTTGCGTGGAATCATTTGATCGCCTTCTTCGTCGCGCGCCGTCTCCAACTTGCCGTCTCCAACTCGCGGGCGTGCGCCTCGGCGTCTTCCTCTATTTGCCCGAGGATCACCTCGATATGAGCGATTCAGTAACTCCTGTTCACCGCTGCGACTTCCCCATCACTTCCCACCAGTTCCGAGCGATCACGGCACTCAAACCAGAAGACTACGGCCACTGGTACGGTACCATCGCGAGGACCCCGACAAATAGCCGCTTCCGGCCGGTAGATTCTCAAGACGGAATCAATTGACCTCAACTTCGCCACCACCACCGAACCGCTTGCGACGGGGACTCGCACGAGTCAAGTCGCACCAAGCAAAGCGTTCGTGTGTTCTCTCTCTCGTCTGTCAGTTGCCAAGACGAACTATAAAACGCATGAGCGCTGCCCATCAAGTCCTCACACAGCGCGAGCTCTTCACGCTCATGCTCACATACCTCCGCGGTCTTCCGTTCTGGCTACGCGATGCGATTAGGCCGTATCGTGGGACCCAGACTCGTGGTATCACGCGCTTCGAGGTGTCTCGTTTCTCGTTGGGTGCAGGAAGTGGTGCTGAAGCGCGGCGACATCGTTGGGTTCCGGCGTCTTTTGCTGCTGCAGCAGCACAACAAGTGGTATTCGGATCCGCCGTTGATAGCACTGGATGGCGTCGTGTCGAGAGTCATCGGATTTGGTCAATACGCGTTGGCAGCTTGGATCCTCGATCACAGCGAGAGAGAAGGACTCGTGACAAAGCAGAACCCCATTGACATTGATCCCAACAGAATGTTGCACGATGCCGTGGAGCTTGGTCGACTCGAGTCCATCGAGTGGGTGGTCGCGCGCTTTCCGGCACTGCTCTCAGGTCCTCGCGTGCCGTTCGTCGTCATGCGCAGTGCTGCCCACAGGGGTGCGACTCCTGTGCTGCAGTGGCTCATCCACCACTCGCTGCATTGTGTGGACCCGTCATTTGTGTTTGACGCAGTCGAGAGCGGTCGCACGGATACGCTGCGGTTGCTGCTTGACTCGGGCTACGAGCCCTGCGCAGTACGACACGCAGTCTACTCGGCGTCAGGGCACCATTCCAGCCGAGACTTCATGGAAATGGCGCAGCTGTTGCTTGATCACGGTGCTGAACGACCGCCAGACCCAGAGTACTTCGTGCCATTCATTCAGCAAGAGCAGGACGTCGCGCTCATTCAGTTTCTCCATGTGAAGGGGCTGCTGCCACGCATGAACAGGCGAGCGCAGCGCTATTTCATCCGCCACAATCGTGTCGACCAGATGCAATACATGATGGAGCATGGTCTCATGCAGCCGACGGCCATGGAACTGTACTATTGCATCGAAGTCTCGAACTACTCGACGGAAGTGCTGCGTGTGCTGCTCAAGTATTCGTCGCGCGGATGCCTCGTGAAAGCGAGAAAGCGAGCCATTGACTGTGGCTTTAGAGCCGTCGAAGCGGAGCTCACGCGATGGATCGATCCGAGCGCTACTGAGTGCGAGGACCGCAGTCACGGTTCGTACGCGAAGCGACGACGGTGCCAGCGCGAGCCACCACCAACGACGGACAAGTAGAAGAAAAAAAAAGAGAACGAGTCGTGTCCGTCCGTTCCCTCGTTCGTCCGTCCGTCTGCCTCTGCCTGACCTGCCCAACACGACAGCACCGCCGCTTGCTTGACATCCGCAGCCAGTTATCCATCCGCCTCTGTCCTCTGTCCTCTGTCATCTGTTCTCTGTCCTCTGTCGTCTCTCCCCTGCCCCCGCCACCATCTTGAATTCGCTCGGCGCAACAATGACCTGGCGACTGACATGCTGCGGAGCACTCACTGTCAGCTATATCCACCCTCCACAATCCATCCACGATCCATCCACGGAGACAGAGATGGAGACGAAGACAGAGACGAAGACAGCGACGAAGACAGAGACGGAAACAAAGCAGAGACGTAAAGCAATGAGCGCGTCGTCAGACGTAAGACGTCAAACGTCAGACGTCAGTCGTCAGACGTCAGGACTCGTGGCTCGTGGCTCGTGTTGCTGTCGCGTTGGTGCTGACGCTGCTGCTGCTGGTGCTTCAACTTGGTGTGCGATGGTGGGTTGGTTGTTGTGTAGCTTGTCGACGCCAAGTTGTCGTGCCTCGCTCGCCTTTGCTGTGTGATATTCGTGTGGCCCACACATCTATGCATCTACTTTGCCAGGACCGAAAGGGAGGGTACAATTTGTACCCTTCCTGTACCGTACAATGAGGTCCCAACCCAAACACCCAACACTCGCCACTCCAGACTGCAGAGACCCTTGTTCGTCAAGTCTGCCTGCAGAGCAGACTCTGCAGTCAGTGCTCACATCTCACATCCCTGTGCTGTCTGATAACCGTGTGGCCCACACATCCGTGTATCCATTTCGACAGGACCTACAGTCACACCGCACACACTCACTGCCTGCCTGTTGCTGCAGCTGCTGCTGGTGTCTCCAGACTGCAGACGAATGCAGCCATGATCCGTTCATCATGGGCGACCGATGGCTCACTCCATTTGCGCCGCCTCGCCGCTCTCTCTCTCTCTCTCTCTATTTGTCTGTCAATCTGTCCGTCGCGCGTCAATACAGATCTCGTGCTCGCTCGCTTTGTGTCGGCCCCATCGATGCGTCCGTCCCGTCAGACGTGCCTGTGTCCGTCCAGCACAGACCAGACCCGAAGTGATTGATGGCCGATGACCATGGCACCTGACCCAGAGAACAGCGTTTGAAAAGAGGCGCGAGGTCTCGCGCGACCAACTCTCACGCCACTCTAGCATTTCTCCCTCGCGACGACCACGAGCTCCGAGGAGAGAACAACGAGCGACGCACAGCAACAGCAACGCACGAAAGCAACAAGCACTGTTCCTCGTCCAGATCCAACCCTTTCTAGTACCCCCTCCCCCCTACAACGAAGACGATGTCGACCACTATGCGCGCGCTCTTGCTCTTGCTCTTGGCGATTGCGCTGTGCCTGTGCCTGTGCCCGAGCCTGTGCGCGCTCGCCTTCACCGCGCAGTCGCCCGCCTGCGTCGCGATGGTCTTCGCCGCGATGTCCGCCGCGAAAAGCTACGTCGGGGAGCTCACCGCCTGGCTCGTCGAGGGCCTCATCAACCGCATCTACCAGAGCGCCTTCAGCGTGGCCTTCGGCGCCGGCATCGCAATGGCGCACAACGCCTGGACGCAGCGAGCGCTTTCGCCTGCCGCGCCAGTGCTGCTGCTGTGGCCCGTCGCGCCGATCGTCGGTGCGCTCTTGTGCGCTGCACGCTTCGCCTTCGGCGGCGGTGTCGTCCCGATCGGCGAGATCATCGCGTATGTGCGCGACCACGCCGGCGACGAGTGTCTGGACCACATCTACGACTGGCTGAAGAGCGCCGCGCTCGACGCGGCCGATCGAAGCGTCGAGATCAAGCGCGCAGTCGTGGGTGGCGCCGAGACATGCGTTGCACGTGCCATGGCTTTGCCCCGCGCGCTTCGTCGTCTCTGCAATCCTGCTATCAAGCGTCTGCAGTCGATGCAGCATCACGAGCACCAGCACCAGCAGGAGCAGGAGGAGAAGAAGAAGAAGAAGGACAAGCGCCGTCTCGCTCGTACGTCTGCACCGGCGCTATCGACCCGGACTCGCCAGACCCCTACACCGGTGCTCATGATCTCGAGAAAGTACACCACCCAGTTTGTGTGGTACATTCTGCGCGCGGTTACCGGCGCTTTCAAGCACAAGAAAACGATCAACGCCAAGACAAACACCAAGGCCAGCGACACGATCGCTCCAGAACAACAACGCATCCAAGCCCGAGCGCTGCCACAAGCAACCGTCCATCGAGCGGAGACCGACACGTTGTCGGATATGGTGTCGACGGATACGTATACGCAAGCCGACGGCTTCGTTCATGCGGGTCGATGGTGGCTAGCCACCGATGCCGACGCCGATGCCCGAGCCCACGCCCGAGCCCACGCCCACGCCCATATCGGTGACGCTCGAGCCACTGCCCCGTCGTCTGTCGCCATGCAACCTTTCTACGGCATTCAGTGCCGCATCATCATGATGATCACCAACATCATCATTCGTCTCCAGATCTTGGAGCGGCTCTGCGGTCGACTGTGCCGAGTCAATGGCGTCGAAGATGAAGACTCGATGCCGGTCTCGGAGTCGATTCGGTGGATGATCGGCACGAAGCGGATCTTCAGCACAAGCTGCAGCATCACCACCAGCATCATCACTGGTAGCAGCAGCAGCACCGGCATCACCAACATCATCACTGGTAGCGGCATCAACACCAGCAGCAGCAGCAACAGCAGTCACGGCAGGACCGCCACAGCCACAGCCACCACCACCATCACCACCACCATCGCCACCAGCATCACCACCAGCATGATCATCATGCCGAGTTTCCTCGCCATCACAATCGTCGATGACGACGATGACAGCGTGTCGGTCGGAAACAAGCTCAAGCTCAAGCCGCCTCCGACTCCACCTCCATGCTCCCCGCTAGCGATACCTTGGACCGCGACGACACGGGCACGGTCGCGGACGCGGACGCGAACGCGGACGCGGCCACGAAGACGAACACGAATGCGAATGCGAACACTAGCACGGCGACGATGGAACCCCGTCAGAGGCTTACGAGGTGGACACGAACAAGCGAGAGCGAGCGCAAGAGTGAGAGCGACAACAAGAGCGAGAGCGAGAACGAGCGCAAGAGTGAGAGCGAGAATGAGAGCGAGAACGAGCGCGAGAGTGAGATGGAGAGCGAAAGCAAGATTGAGAGTGAGATCGAGATCGAGAACGAAATCAAGATCGACAGCGAGAGCGAGAGCGAGAGCGAGAGTGTCAGCGATATTGACACGAACACGGACACGGACAGTGAGCCGTGACACCGACAGCAATGGAAACATTGACGGCGACAACAACGACATCACGAGCCACAACCAGATGCCGTATTCAAGCAAGCACGATGTGTGCTCCCATGCCGCATGCTCCCCACCGACCGACTGACCGGCAGACAGACGGATTGCTACGGAGTCGTCGTGGCGTACCCGTACCAAGTGCCGTCGTCGCCGCATTTACTGTGGCATCTACTTCTATGTATTTATCGTATTTTTTTGTTGAGTCACTCATACAGTACAGTGCGCATGGCATATGCATGTGCATGTGCATGTTCATGTGCTTGTGCGTGCCGATGTCATTGACATTGACATTATCAATGACATGACATCCAATGACATGGCATCGCATCGCATCACACCCATTGGGGACCGACTGCTACGCTATCGTCATCACAGAAACCTCCAAAGAATATGTAGCTTTCTCTCTCCCTATGTTTCATTCTCTCTTTCTCTCTCTCTTTCTCTCTTCATTCAATCGACCTGTCGATCCAATCGCCAAGACGACGCTCCTCCTACCCATGCTCAGCTTCTTCACATTGCGCAACCTGCTGCACTTGACAACATTCCGCAGGAGCTCCTCGCCGTGCTTCATCTCGGCGATCTCCTCCTGTGTCAGCCCCTTCTTGGACTCCTCGTCTTGCTTCTTCATTGTCTCTTGGACTCTTCCAGCGGCTTCACATGGATGAATGCGTAGCTACCATTTGCGTGGAATCATTTGATCGCCTTCTTCGACGCGCGCCGTCTCCAACTTGCCGTCTCCAACTCGCGGGCGCGCGCCTCGGCGTCTTCCTCGATTTGCTCGAGGATCATCATTCTTTGCCACTCGAGTAGCCGAGTGACCGAGTGGCCAAGTGAGCAAGTCAGGCCAGGTGACCGAGTGGACGAGTGGCCGAGTGGACGAGTATCAGAGCAGTCGTTCCTGTGTCGCTAGGATCAACTCTACAGCACTAGGATGTGCGCACGTACGTACATGGCCGTCCGTTCCCTCGTCCGTCCGTGCGTCTGCGTCTGCGTCTGCGTCTGCCTGACCTGCTCAACACGACAGCACCGCCGCTTGCTCCACATCCGCAGCCAGTCGTCCATCCGCCTCTGTCCATCCGCCTCTGTCCTCTGTGACAGAGGATAGAGTCTGTCCTCTGTCATCTCTTCTCTGTCCTCTGTCGTCTCTCCTCTGCCCCCGCCACCGTCTTGGGTTCGCTCAGCGCAACAATGACCTGGAGACTGACACGCTGTGGAGCACTCGCTGTCAGCTATATCCACCCTCCACAATCCATCCACGATCCATCCACGGAGACAGAGATGGAGACGAAGACAGAGACGAAGACAGCGACGAAGACAGAGACGGAAACAAAGCAGAGACGTAAAGCAATGAGCGCGTCGTCAGACGTAAGACGTCAAACGTCAGACGTCAGTCGTCAGACGTCAGGACTCGTGGCTCGTGGCTCGTGTTGCTGTCGCGTTGGTGCTGACGCTGCTGCTGCTGGTGCTTCAACTTGGTGTGCGATGGTGGGTTGGTTGTTGTGTAGCTTGTCGACGCCAAGTTGTCGTGCCTCGCTCGCCTTTGCTGTGTGATATTCGTGTGGCCCACACATCTATGCATCTACTTTGCCAGGACCGAAAGGGAGGGTACAATTTGTACCCTTCCTGTACCGTACAATGAGGTCCCAACCCAAACACCCAACACTCGCCACTCACTTGTGTTGGGAAAGCGTAACGAGATTTGGTTGTGGAATGCAACGGACTTTAATTGGTGGAAAAGTAACCAATCACTGTCTCACACTGATCACTCTGTCACATGGATCACTTTCGCTGACGTTTCCGGTGACGGAACGGCACACTGCGAGCGGTCGGGTCTGCATCGTGTATGGCCTCGCGGATTATTCGCAGCGTTGTGGTAGCTCGCTCCCGGCGACGCTTGTGTTCATGTTGTTTCGCTTTCATGGGAACGTGTTCGATTGCAATGCGACTGTGAGCTTGCCCCTCGTTCTCTGGTGTCTGTATCGGTCCGCTCGTCGCACGTTCGACTGCGTTGACGAGGACGCTGACATTAGTGAACACGTACACTGACCAACAGGTGTGTGTCAGGCAATTGGAGTATGAGATAACTGTAGAACTGGACGCGTGTGTCCATCGACAATGAGAGTCGCAAACATTAGTGGTAGAGCGTCGGAAACGCACGCAACTTCTGGGTCCACAAAATGAGGAGGGAGTTGGGAAAAGTCGGCACTATTGATGGGCAGACCAGCGACTACGCGCCCCCTGAACTGGTCTTCCGCTGCTTCATACCAAACGTACCGATCTTGAACGCCGCAGAGCGACCTGCCGCACCTCAGGCACACACTTACGATGGATGGAGCGCCTGAGCTAGCACTGCAGATGAAAGTGACGACGCTTTTCTGATCGAGTGGGTGCCGTAGACATTGTCACGGTCTCTAGCAATGTCAACAGAGACTTCGAGAATCGGCATTTTTGACTCGATCAAGGAAACAACGGGCCGAAAGGCAGCTATGGATTGGCGCCGCCAATCCATAGCTGCCTGTCTTGCCGCCAAATTGGCGGCAAGATAGATCGCGAGAGCGTACAGCACTTCGATGTCCACTAAGCGTGGATACTGATACTGTTTTGGAGTTGAATTTGGCCATGAGAGCCATGAGAACCTCTCAAAGATATCTGGTGTGAAGACGGAGACGTCGAGGGAGCCATCAGTGTCGAAGAACCGCTCGGGATCTGGCAGGTTCGAGTCCTTCGAGCGAATCCATAGACTGATCTGCATCAAGCTACTGGTGTACGCTCGCTTCGTCGCCGGCGCTGTACACCCGTTGCGCACGTCGTCGGCGGTCATTGATGTGCCGCTTGCATCACTCATACAATCCGGAGCAGCGTTCGTTTGAGTCATGATGGCGACAGGATCTAGCCGAAATGGATCATCGGTCGACTTTCAGGCAATCGCACACCTCTAAAAATGACCAATCACCGTGAGCTGTCGATCGTAACCAAATCATCCGAATCGTTCTTGACGTACTTCATTTCACGCCAACTATAGTAAATCCAAGTGATGCACCAGCTTGACGAAAAAAATATCTTGAAAACACAACCGATTCTGGTTACGGGCAGCACTGTGAGGGACATATCTAGGTTACGGGAACTGGAGAATCCAGACTGCAGAGACCCTTGTTCGTCAAGTCTGCCTGCAGAGCAGACTCTGCAGTCAGTGCTCACATCTCACATCCCTGTGCTGTCTGATAACCGTGTGGCCCACACATCCGTGTATCCATTTCGACAGGACCTACAGTCACACCGCACACACTCACTGCCTGCCTGTTGCTGCAGCTGCTGCTGGTGTCTCCAGACTGCAGACGAATGCAGCCATGATCCGTTCATCATGGGCGACCGATGGCTCACTCCATTTGCGCCGCCTCGCCGCTCTCTCTCTCTCTCTCTCTATTTGTCTGTCAATCTGTCCGTCGCGCGTCAATACAGATCTCGTGCTCGCTCGCTTTGTGTCGGCCCCATCGATGCGTCCGTCCCGTCAGACGTGCCTGTGTCCGTCCAGCACAGACCAGACCCGAAGTGATTGATGGCCGATGACCATGGCACCTGACCCAGAGAACAGCGTTTGAAAAGAGGCGCGAGGTCTCGCGCGACCAGCTCTCACGCCACTCTAGCATTTCTCCCTCGCGACGACCACGAGCTCCGAGGAGAGAACAACGAGCGACGCACAGCAACAGCAACGCACGAAAGCAACAAGCACTGTTCCTCGTCCAGATCCAACCCTTTCTGGTACCCCGCCCCCCCGCCCTACAACGAAGACGATGTCGACCACTATGCGCGCGCTCTTGCTCTTGCTCTTGCTCTTGGCGATTGCGCTGTGCCCGTGCCTGTGCGCGTTTGCCTTCACCGCGCAGTCGCCCACCTGCGTCGCGATGGTCTTCGCCGCGATCTCCGCCGCGAAAAGCTACGTCGGGGAGCTCGCCGCCTGGCTCGTCGAGGGCCTCATCAACCGCATCTACCAGAGCGCCTTCAGCGCGGCCTTCGGCGCCGGCATCGCGATGGCGCACAACGCCTGGACGCAGCGAGCGCTTTCGCCTGCCGCGCCAGTGCTGCTGCTGTGGCCCGTCGCGCCGATCGTCGGTGCGCTCTTGTGCGCCGCACGCTTCGCCTTCGGCGGCGGCGGCGGTGTCGTCCCGATCGGCGAGATCATCGCGTATGTGCGCGACCACGCCGGCGACGAGTGTCTGGACCATATCTACGACTGGCTGAAGAGCGCCGCGCTCGACGCGGCCGATCGAAGCGTCGAGATCAAGCGCGCAGTCGTGGGTGGCGCCGAGACATGCGTTGCACGTGCCATGGCTTTGCTTCGCGCGCTTCGTCGTTTCTGGAATCCTGCTATCAGGCGTCTGCAGTCGATGCAGCAGCACGAACACGAGCACCAGCACCAGCAGGAGAAGAAGAAGAAGAAGAAGAAGAAGAACAAGCGCCGTCTCGCTCGTACGTCTGCACCGGCGCTATCGACCCGGACTCGCCAGGCCACAACACCGGTGTTCATGATCTCGAGAAAGTACACCACCCAGTTTGTGTGGTACATTCTGCGCGCGGTTACCGGCGCTTTCAGGCCCAAGAAAACGATCAACACCAAGACAAACACCAAGGCCAGCGACACGATCGCTTCAGAACAACAACGCATCCAAGCCCGAGCGCTGCCACAAGATACCGTCTATCGAGCGGAGACCGACACGTTGTCGGATATGGTGTCGACCGATGCGTATACGCAAGCCGACGGCTCCGTTCATGCGGGTCGATGGTGGCTAGCCACCGATGCCGACGCCGATGCCCGAGCCCACGCCCGAGCCCACGCCCAAGCCCACGCCCACGCCCATACCGGTGACGCTCGAGCCACTGCCCCGTCGTCTGTCGCCATCCAACCTTTCTACGGCATTCAGTGCCGCATCATCATGATGATCACCAACATCATCATTCGTCTCCAGATCTTGGAGTGGCTCTGCGGTCGACTGTGCCGAGTCAATGGCGTCGAAGATGAAGACTGGATGCCGGTCTCGGAGTCGATTCGGTGGATGATCGGCACGAAGCGGATCTTCAGCACAAGCTGCAGCATCACCACCAGCATCGTCACTGGTAGCAGCATCACTGGCATCACCAACATCCTCACTGGTAGCGGCATCAACACCAGCAGCAGCAGCAACAGCAGTCACGGCAGGACCGCCACAGCCACAGCCACCACCACAGCCACAGCCATAGCCACCACCACCATCACCACCAGCATCGCCACCAGCATCACCACCAGCATGATCATCATGCCGAGTTTCCTCGCCATCACAATCGTCGATGACGACGATGATAGCGTGTCGGTCGGAAACAAGCTCAAGCTCAAGCCCAAGCCGCCTCCGCCTCCACCTCCATGCTCCCCGCTAGCGATAGCGATACCTTGGACCGCGACGACACGGGCACGGACGCGGACGCGAACGCGGACGCGGCCACGAATACGAACACGAATGCGAATGCGAATACGAGCACGGCGACGATGGAACCCCGTCAGAGGCTTACGAGGTGGACACGAACAAGCGAGAGCGAGCGCAAGAGTGAGAGCGACAACAAGAGCGAGAGCGAGAACGAGCGCAAGAGTGAGAGCGAGAATGAGAGCGAGAACGAGCGCGAGAGTGAGATGGAGAGCGAAAGCAAGATTGTGCATGTGCATGTGCATGTGCATGTGCATGTGCACGTGCATGTGCATGTGCATGTGCATGTCGTTGTCATTGACATTGACATTATCAATGACATGACATCCAATGGCATGGCATCGCATGGCATCACACGCATTGGAGATCGACTGCTACGCTATCGTCATCACAGAAACCTCCAAAGAATATGTAGCTTTCTCTCCCCCTATGTTTCTTTCTCTCCCCCTTTCTCTCTCTTTCTCTCTTCATTCAATCGACCTGTCGATCCAATCGCCAAGACGACGCTCCTCCTACCCATGCTCAGCTTCTTCACGTTGCGCGACCTGCTCCACTTGACGACATTCCGCAGGAGCTCCTCGCCGTGCTTCATCTCGGCGATCTCCTCCTGTGTCAGCCCCTTCTTGGACTCCTCGTCTTGCTTCTTCATTGTCTCTTGGACTCTTCCAGCGGCTTCACATGGATGAATGCGTAGCTACCATTTGCGTGGAATCATTTGATCGCCTTCTTCGACGCGCGCCGTCTCCAACTTGCCGTCTCCAACTCGCGGGCGCGCGCCTCGGCGTCTTCCTCGATTTGCTCGAGGATCACCTCGATATGAGCGATTCAGTAACTCCTGTTCACCGCTGCGACTTCCCCATCACTTCCCACCAGTTCCGAGCGATCACGGCACTCATACCAGGAGACTACGGCCACTGGTACGGTACCATCGCGAGGACCCCGACAAATAGTCGCTTCCGGCCGGTAGATTCTCAAGACGTAATCAATTGACCTCAACTTCGCCACCACCACCGAACCGCTTGCGACGGGGACTCGCACGAGTCAAGTCGCACCAAGCAAAGCGTTCGTGTGTTCTCTCTCTCGTCTGTCAGTTGCCAAGACGAACTATAAAACGCATGAGCGCTGCCCATCAAGTCCTCACACAGCGCGAGCTCTTCACGCTCATGCTCACATACCTCCGCGGTCTTCCGTTCTGGCTGCGCGATGCGATAAGGGCGTATCGCGGGACCCAGAATCGTGGTATCACGCGCTTCGAGGTGTCTCGTTGGGCGCAGGAAGTGGTGCTGAAGCGCGGCGACATCGTTGGGCTCCGGCGTCTTTTGCTGCTGCAGCAGCACAACAAGTGGTATTCGGATCCGCCGTTGATAGCACTGGATGGCGTCGTGTCGAGAGCCATCGGATTTGGTCAATACGCGTTGGCAGCTTGGATCCTCGATCACAGCGAGAGAGAAGGACTCGTGACAAAGCAGAACCCCATTGACACTGATCCCAACAGAATGTTGCACGATGCCGTGGAGCTTGGTCGACTCGAGTCCATCGAGTGGGTGGTCGCGCGCTTTCCGGCACTGCTCTCAGGTCCTCGCGTGCCGTTCGTCGTCATGCGCAGTGCTGTCCACAGGGGTGCGACTCCTGTGCTGCAGTGGCTCATCCACCACTCGCTGCATTGTGTGGACCCGTCATTTGTGTTTTACGCAGTCGAGAGCGGTCGCACGGATACGCTGCGGTTGCTGCTTGACTCGGGCTACGAGCCCTGCGCAGTACAACACGCAGTCTACTCAGCGACAGGGCGCCATTCCAGCCGAGACTTCATGGAAATGGCGCAGCTGTTACTTGATCACGGCGCTGAACGACCGCCAGACCCAGAGTACTTTGTGCCATTCATTCAGCAAGAGCAGGACGTCGCGCTCATTCAGTTTCTCCATGTGAAGGGGCTGCTGCCACGCATAAACAGGCGAGCGCAGCGCTATTTCATCCGCCACAATCGTGTCGACCAGATCCAATACATGATGGAGCATGGTCTCATGCAGCCGACGGCCATGGAACTGTACTATTGCATCGAAGTCTCGAACAACTCGACGGAAGTGCTGCGCCTGCTGCTCCAGTCTTCGTCGCATGGATGCCTCGTGAAGGCGAGAAAGCGAGCCATTGACTGTGGCTTCAGAGCCGTCGAAGCGGAGCTCACGCGATGGATCGATCCGAGCGCTACTGAGTGCGAGGACCGCAATCACGGTTCGTACGCGAAGCGACGACGGTGCCAGCGCGAGCCACCACCAACGACGGACGAGTAGAAGAACAAAAAAGAGAACGAGTCGATGGAGATTGCGACCAACGTTTCTTTCTTCTGATGGAAATCCCTTTTGCTTGTCTACGGTTGCAACAGGCGTCGCTCTTCCTCCTCCATCGCGAGCTTCTCTTCCTCCAGCGTGCGCGTCGCGAGCTGGTAGCGTGCGTCGATCTTGCCGCTCGGTTGCGACTGCGCGTACGCGTGCGAGACAAACTGCGGATCCTCCTCCGCTCGTTTGGCGTACTTGAGGATCGCCTCGCGCGGGTCTTCCTCGCGGAACGACTTGCCCTTGATGTGGTTGCTCATGAAATACTGCGTGAACGTCGTGCTGCCGCTGATGCGGCCGCCCATACCGGGTCCCGTCAGTGGCTTCTCAGGGGCTTTCGTCGCTTTAGCGTCGGCGCGCAGCTTGTGGAACTTGCGCTTGCGGCTGATGTCATCGCGATACATCGGCAGCGCGTGCGGGTTGTGGATCGCGCCGACGCCGTCAACGCGCACGCCAAAGTCGATGCTCGGCACCTTAAGCCGCTTGTTCGTCGCGCTCAGCAGTACGCCTTTCTTGCTCATCGCGGGGTCGTACAGCACGCGGCACGAGCTGTTCGAGCTGCCCACAAAGATCTGCTGGATGCCGTGGTGCCACTCAACGCAGATCGCGCTCTCGTCTTCCGCCATGTTGACGCTCGCGATCGGCGACAACAAATCGGGCGTGTGTACGTCGAGGAAGCGCACCTGTCCGTACTGCTGGCGGCCTTTGCGCACGCACGTACCGGCGACGACGCTCGTGCCAGTCGCGTTGAACGCGACGTTGCACGAGCCAAAGACGCCCTCGATACCCGTGAACACCTTGGTCGGTTTGTTGGGTTTGCGGATGTCCCACAGCTTCACGGTGTCATCCGAGCACGCGCGCGACGCGAAGACGCGGCTGTCGGGCGAGAACCGGACACAAGAGATGCCGAGATCGCCGCCGCCTTCCGCGTGCGCGTCGCGGATCGTGAGCGTCGCGCCCGCGTAGCTCTTTCGCGGGTCGAAGCACTGGATCTGGCCGTCCATCGTGCCGCACGCGAGCAGCGAGCCGTCCAAATTGTAGCGGCACGCCGTGACAGCGATGCGCTTGCCGCGCTTGCTTCTCGCCTTGAGGACGGTCGTGTTCACGAGTTTGCCGAGCGATTGCTTCGCATTGAGGTCCCAGATGCGCACGGTTCCGTCGAGCGAGCTCGAGATCACGGTCTCCCGCTGTGTTGGATGCCACATCGCGCCCGTGACGGTGTGCGTGTGGCCGTTCGTGTTGGCCATTTCCACGACGTACATGTCGCCCTTGGCAAAGTGCAGCTCCTCGACGCCTTCTCGAGTCAGGATCTTGGGCTGCGACGACCCGGTCGCGACCAGCAACCGGTCGCCTGACGGACTGTAGCTAAGCGCGACGATCGGGTGACCGTCGTCTGGCTCAATGTCGCGGAACGGGCGAATGTGGCGCGCCATGCCCGCAAAGTCCCAGAGCTTGACGTGGTAGTCCATCGAGCCAGTGGCCACGCGCGCACCGGGGGCGTCGACGGCGAGGCAGCAAACCATCTTGTCGTGGCCCGAGAGGTTGAGTTCGTGCGACATGGGCAGATTGTAACGCGCTGCCACGTCGTCCTTGGCGTCATCGCTGTCATCACTTTCGTCGTCATCGCCGTTACTGTCGCCGTCTTTGCCGTCGTCACCAGCTTCATCCTTGCGCTGCGCCTTCTCTTGCTCTTGCTTGTCGTCTTCGGGAGCAGGCGCCGCAGCAGCGACTGGCGCCATCATCTCCGCCGCCATCGCTGCTATCTCCGCTTGCCGCTACAGGATTTCAGTCAGCTCCAATGACTGCCTCATGACGCGATCTGCATCTATATGTCTTACCTTTCGTCGCTCTGCATCCTTGTCTGTCGGTGGTGGTTGGCTTCGCTTCTCGCCGCCAAAGCTCTGTGGGAGCGCACTCCGTAGCTCTTCATCGTCTGCGAGGGGCTCTGAGCGTCCACCTGTCGATGGCTCTCGCGTCTCGAGGTCGCGCACGACGTACGTTCGCGTGCTGACGCCAAACGTCAGTTTATCACCCTCTACACAACAGACAATATCACTCATCAGCATCGTCTGGCTGTTGCTGAGCCATCAGCCAGTCTCTCGTACGCACCATGCAACACATGCGGCTCCTTGGCGTCGATTTCCTTTCCGTTAACAAACGTGCCTTGCGCTGATCCGAGGTCCATGACGACCACATCGCCCTCTCGACGGTGCACGATGACTGCGTGCTGCCGCGAGATCGACGGGTGCTGCATGCTGTAGTCGCACACGTCCTCGTTGCGCCCCAAGAGGTAGCACGCCTGGCGCCCGATCGCGACCTCCTCGATGGTCTCGCCGTCCTTGATCACCTCCAGACGCGCCGCTCGACGGGAGCGCGCGGGCGTCGCCGCCCTACATTATTAAAACGATGTTTCCCACAGTGATGAGCGATATTGAACGAGTCGTTGGAGAGCTGCAAGCGACATACCATTGAGGAGCTTTGAACGGCGCCATGTTGTCGGTGTCGTTGGGTTGCTTGGTCGCAAAATGAACAACACAAAGCTAATCGAAACTGAGCCAGGCTAACATAATTTACCAAAAGAGTTTGTCGAAGCTAAATGTTGCAAATCAGGGGTGCTTTTCCTCACTTTTGTCCGGACAATTCGCACAATACGTGGCAGACACCCACAACAAACTACAACGGAACAACAGTCGAATCGAATCGAACATGGCGACGACGACCGGGGCGGCGCCCAAGGAGAAGCGCGCGACGCGCATCGACAAGGACGTCAAGACCACGCGCAAGTATGGGCGCGTGCTCTCGCTGCTCTACGACGTCATGTGGAGCTACCGCTATTTCCCGCTGCTCGCCGCGCTGCTGCTCGTCGGAGAAGCTGTGCTGGGGTTCCTCATCATCCAGCGCGTGCCCTGTACGTCCGTCATGGTCGAAAGGGAGAGAGAGAGAGAATGAAGAGGGACGGACGGACTCACTGTATGTGTGTTTGTATGTGCGATTAGACACAGAGATCGACTGGAAGGCGTACATGCAGCAGGTGTCGCAGTTCAAGGCCGGCGAGCGCGATTACCTCAAGATGCGCGGCGACACGGGACCGCTCGTGTACCCCGCGGGGTTTCTCTACGTGTTCTCGGTGCTTCACTCGGTGACGGACAATGGCGAGAACATTCGACGAGGTACGATCGAACCGCTGCTTCACAGTTAACGGAGGGACTCACGGCGTCGTCTGCAACGTCTGCAGCGCAATACATCTTTCTCGGTTTCTACCTCGTGACGATCGCGACCGTGCTGGCGATCTACTACCGCGCGCGCGTGCTGCCCCCGTGGGCGGCCGTGTTCCTCTGCATCTCCAAGCGACTGCACTCGATCTACATGCTGCGCCTCTTCAACGACGGTGTCGCCATGATGCTGCTCTACATCGCGGTGTACCTGTTTGCTCGGCAGAAGTGGCGCATTGGCTGCGCCGTCTTCAGCTTCGCGGTGTCCATCAAGATGAACGTGCTGCTGTTCGCGCCCGCGCTGTTCTTCCTGCTGCTGCAGTCGTGCGGGCTGCTGCGCACCGTGTACTACCTCGCGATCTGCGCGGCGATCCAGGTCGTGCTCGCGCTGCCGTTCCTGCGGCACAACTGGTTCAACTACGTGACCAAGGCCTTCGAGCTCAGCCGCGTGTTCACGTACAAGTGGACCGTCAACTGGAAGTTCCTCACGGAAGACGTCTTCGTGTCCAAGTCGCTCGCGACGGCGCTGCTCCTCGCGCACGTCGTCTTCCTGCTGCTGTTCCTGCAGAAACACTTCAACATCATGGGCACGTTCCGCGCGGTGCTGCTGCAGCCGTTCAAGCTGCTCGAGCCGTTCCCGCTGCGCGCGGAGGTCGTCGTGACCTCGATGTTCATCATCAACTTTGTCGGCATCTGCGTCGCGCGCACGCTGCACTACCAGTTCTACGTCTGGTTCTTCCCGACGCTGCCGTATCTGCTGTGGAAGACGACGATGCCGCTGCTCTTCAAGATCAAGGTGCTGCTCGTGAACGAGTTCGCGTTCAACACGTTCCCCGCGACCGGACCGACGTCGCTCGCGCTGCAGCTCGCCAACTGGTTCCTGCTGCTCACGCTCTACTTCACGGAGGACCACGTGCGCTACGTGCCGTACCTCGACGCCGAGTCGCGGCAGCACCTCGTCGAGTTCGCCAACGCCGAGTACTTTGACGGCGCGCGCCGCCTCGCGATGTACTACGGCAGCGTGACCGAGGAGCTCGCGGAAGGCGCGAGCGTCATGTCCATCGACGAGCGCGAGGTCGTGCTCAGTCTCCCGAAGATGAAGCTCACGCTCGCCATCGGCTTTGGCCACAGCGCGCCCGTGACCAGCGAGGGATACGGCAAGCAGGTGCTGCACGGCATGCTGGAGGAGGCCAAGGACGGACTCGCGGCCGGCGAGACCATGGCCAAGGTCGTGAGCCGCGAGTGGTACAAGGAGAAGGCCGAGAAGGAGATGGAGGAGGAGGCCGCGACGCAGAAGGACAAGCAGAACACGGCGCTGCGCCGTCGCCCGATGGCCGGACCCTGATTGATTGTCTGTCACGAGACCCCCGGAAAACCCGTGGGTTCGCCATAATTGATAGATCATGCATGCCATCTGAGTCGTCTCCGCACTGTGAAATTGGATTCCCAGGCGTCCCTGCTTCTGACCAACCAGCCTCGCCATTTTCAGTTTCCCAACAAAGCAAGCGATCCCCAAGATGACGGTCGCGCTGGCGTTCGAGACGGACGATGGCTCGCGCGTGATGCAGACGCAGCTCTCGATCGAGACGCGCGACGGACTGCGCGCCGCCGACGCCGACTTTGGCGCGTTCTACGACCTCGAGCGCACGGCGGCGCAGCTCCAACGCGGCGCGTTCCGCAACATCGCGCTGCAGTTCCCCGACTCACTGCTGCCGGACGCGCCGCGCGTGCAGCACGAGCTGCAGCAGCGACTCGGTGCACAGGCGCAGCGCATCTTCGTGCTGGGCGACACGTCCTACGGCAGCTGCTGCGTCGACGAGGTCGCGGCGCAGCACCTGCCGACCGACTGCATCGTGCATTATGGCCGCACGTGCCTGAGGTCGGTGCATCGATCGGCCGCTGTTGGCTCCGTACCGTTTTGTGTGACAGCTGACCGAGGGTGGCTCTGTCGTTGTCTATCTGTGCAGCGCGACGTCCAAGCTGCCCGTCATCTACGTCTTCGGCAACAGCCCCATGGACACGGAGCACTGCGTGGCGTCGCTGCTGCCGCACGTCGACGCACTGGAGCCGTCGCTCCGCGTCGTTCTGCTTTACGAGCCGTGCTACCACTACGCGAGTCGCGCGGTCTTTGAGGCGCTGCAGTCGCGTTGTCCGAGCCGTCGCGTGTTGTACGGCGACATGCGCACGTACTTTGACCCACGCGACCCCGAGCATCAGGCTCAGTCTGGCGTCTCGATCTCCGAGTCACGCGACGGAGAGCTCTTCATCGGCGGCCAGAAGATCACGCTGGACAGCTCTGATGAAGGCGAAAATGACCTCACACCAGAGCGATTCGCGCTGCTTTACATCGGCTCCGAGTCACCGCATCTCACGAGCATCCTCATGCGATATAGTTCGCTGCAGTGCGTGTCGTATGATCCAGCGACGCAGCTCACGCGGCAGGAAGGCGCTGCTGTCAACCGCGCGCTCATGCGAAGGTAGGCGCTCTCTCTTCCTTGAGCGTCGTTTTGCTTTACTCACGTGGCATGGGATCGCGTGCGTTGGTTAGATTCTTCCTCGTGCAGAAGGCTCGAGAAGCACAGATCATTGGCATCCTCATGGGAACGCTGGGCGTCTCCAAGTACCTCGACGTCGTACACAGTCTCCAGCGGCTCATCAAGCAGTACGTAGAGCTATGCGTCGAGCAACGTCGCTACAGGATGAAGCGATCAACTTGACTGACGCCTTGACTGCTGAATCTGCGTTACAGGAGCGGTCGCAAGTCGTATCTCTTTGTCGTCGGCAAAGTGAACGTCCCCAAGCTCGCGAACTACGCCGAGATCGACGCCTTTGTCCTCGTCGCGTGTCAGCAAAACTCGCTCATGGACTCGAAGGAATATTTCAAACCGATCGTGACCCCGTACGAACTGCAGCTCGCGCTCTCTGACAGCGACGAATGGACCGGACAGTTCAAGACTGACTTCCACGAGGTGCTACCGCTGCTCGATCAAGCGTCGGCTGAGCTGGCGGAAGAAAACGGCGCCGAGTCGGATGACGACAAGGACCGACCGTTCTTCTCGTTGGTCTCCGGCACGTACGTGACGGCGGGACGATCTGTCGCGACCGGAGCAGGAGACGCTACCGATGGAGATGAAGACGATGGAGAGTCCTCGACAGCGCTGCAAGTGCGCAACCAAAAGACGGATCTGATCACGTACCACAGCGAAGCCGCCGAGTTTCTGGCACAGCGAGAGTACCGTGGTTTGGACCCACGCATCGGGGAGACGCCTGCGCATGCTGCCGTGCAGGGCAGCACAGGCATCGCACGCGGCTACGATCACGAAAAATAGAAGTTGATGATTTGATATTGTTGCTCGAGTCAGAACGTGAACTCGTCGAAGTCGATCACTCGAGTCGTTCGATCGCTGAGATCGTCACATTCGACATCGAGACACGCTGAGCTCGGGATCTCGCTCGCGTCCACACTTTCTCCGTCATCAGTATCAGTGCCGTCGTGCACTGCCTGCCAAAAGCTGAGCATGGACGAGCTGCACCTCTTCAACGTCTTCTTGCTCGTCAGCACCGTGGCTGTATCCGCTTCTACATCTTGGTCATTGGTCGCTTCTTCGTTGTTTTCCGGTTCTTGCAGCTCAACAGCGCCAACAGGGACACCATCCTTGGTCGATGACTGCTCCGCCCATGCGAGAGCAGATCGAAGTCTCTCCGAGTCGTCCGCGGTCAACAAACTGAACGTTAGCGAAAGTGAGTACTCACTTGACCTGTCCTGACTGCTGTCAGAGATCGTTTCTGTCGTCGGTGATAAGGTCGAGAGCACAGATGACGATGCAGTCGACATCACGTCACTCATCGAGGTCGAATCCGACAAGCAATACGGCTGTTCACTCAGGCGCTCGCTGACGAGCGTTTGCTGGCGGAGTCTTCTGCTCTCTCGTCGTCTGTACAGCGGTGATGCCAAGTATGTTCGGGATCGAGTACGTGTCGGAGCGAGTGATCCACGAAGACGACGACGACGTCGCGACTGGTACCCGGGTCCTCGAGCCCTCATCGGCATATTTCGACTGACGCGTTCGTCCTGCCACGTGACGCTCTTGCTCTTTTGACTTCGAGGCGCACCTCCGCTCGCGCTTTGGCTCGTACTCGCCCATGTAATGCGCTCGTCGTAGCTCGTGCGGCGATGAGACGGACGGTAATACGAGTCTTGTAAACCGTCTTTCACTCGCTCATTGTCTGAACTAAACGCAGTCTTTGGCGCTGATGTTTCCAAGGGAGACTCGCGTCCCGTGGCGTCTTTTTTCGCCCTCTCATCTGGAGTCGACGACTGCAGAGAGACGCACAGTATCGCCAAGAAGCAGAGCCCGATGATCGGGAGCACGGTCAGCAGTACGTATTGCTTCATCGACTTGAGCCGACTGATCTTGTGATGCAGACGCATCGTCTCATTCGACACGAGCTCCGGCGCGATCGCGATCAGTCGCCCGTACTCGGTTCGCGGCGACGGGATGTCGCGACGCACAGCTGCGGCATGTCGGACTGTCGAACCGCTCGAGGACGAGCCATTCATCATCATCGCCATCGGGGGAAACGTGATGGCCGGATCTCCCGCTTGGGGACTCGACGCATTGGAGGAAGAAGATGACGACGACGACGAGTGACGACGCTGCGCGAGAACAAACGAATCGACAGTCGGAAGCAGCAGCAGCAGAAGAAGAAGAAGAGGAAGAAGATGATGCGACAGCACGAGCAGCGAAATGCTGCGACGCGCCATCGCAACGTGCACGCGCGCGCGAGAGGAAGATGGCGACGTGTGGCGCAGTCCACGGCCGCTTTCACAGACTGGAATGGAGAGAGAGATAGAGAAAGAGAACTGGACGCTGCTGAATAAGCGGCGTGGCGTCTTATGCGACTTCAACTTGATGCTGCCGACCGACCGCGGCGCCGCGAGCGTTCATGGCAAAAGTGCTCCGAGTCATGTGCCACACATGACATAAGTGTCGCTGCAGTATTGGCAGATAGATAGATGGATGGATGGATGGATCTAGTGGTGGACAACGAAAGAAAGAATGAAAGAAGGAATGAAAGGCAGCCATGACGATGGTGATGATGGATGTACGTTGCTTGATGGTGTGCAGCGACATATCGGGTCTATATTGACGTCCGAGATCGCTTTCCGGTCCAAATAGACAAGCACCCAAGTCGATCGATTCCATCATTCCTCACAAGAAGAACATGAGCGATCGAGCCCAAGCACTGGAGAGTATGTGTCGCTCGCTGAGTGTTCTCGATGACTGGAGATGGTCTTTGACAGTGTCCATGACTGACGTGATGCCTCTCCTGTGCGTAGCTGCGTACGAGCTCTCGCGGCTGCTCAACACGGGACTCGACCGCGAGACGCTCTGCATCCTCGTGGAGCTCATCGAGCAGGGCGTCCACCCAGAAGCGCTTGCGGCCGTCGTGCGCGACCTCCGCAAGGACGCTGTGGCGCCGACCAGCGCTAGTACCAACGCTAGCGCATCGATGACCGCCAGCTCGGGTCTCGCGCGGCCCCATAGCCAGCACTTCCCGCACGCAGCGGCCCACGAGCCCACGGTATGGTCAGTGTGTTGTTCTCTGGACCTGCATGCTGTACACACAGCACATATTGACAGAGCGATACGATCGTGTATGCGTCTCGTTCGTGAGGAACCGAAGGACTGACTGACTGTGTGCCGTGTGTGTGTCTTGGCGTAGAAGAAACGGCGGTCAGAGTATTAGAGAAGTCTTGGTGCAGCCCACAAGCACATTATACTAAATCGTATTTGCATTTGCACTCTTCCGTCTCTGTATGTAGTATTGGTTTTGTTCAGAGAGGTAGGAGCGTCACCAGTGACAGCGCCAACGCTCTCTCTTCTCCTCCTCTCTCTCTCTATCTCTCTGTATTGTCGATCGACTACTGTAGTGGTCGCTCACCACTTCTGCCGCGTCACACGCGCCATCTCTCGGGCGATGACACGCGCCTGCACGAAGCAAAGCAGCCCGAGCAGCGAGAAAAGCACGGTCGGTCGCAGCACGGGGTTCTGGAAGAGGTCCGTGCGACTCACGACCCAGAGGAAAATCCCCTGGAACACGATCAGCAGCGGCAGGCGGCGGCCGGCGTCGACGATCGCGTCGCCGAGCAGCGCCATCGTCGACGGCACCTCGTCTTTCTTCCACTGCGCCGTGCTCATCGTGTACGCGATGCTGTAGACCACCAACACGGTCATCACGAGCGAGTCAAGCAGATGCGCCCACAGCAGGCACGCGAAGCGCGGGTGCATCGTCCCCGGGACGCACATGATGCTGACCCACATGTTGACCAGCATCACGACGATGCTCGAGACCACAGGCGTCGACGAGACGGCGTACAGCACGTTGCACGAGATCTGACACGCCTTGCGAACGACACGCGAGTTGAAGATGTCGACCGTCAGTGACTCGGCGTTGCCCGGCGCCGGCAGCCCCCAACTCGAGAGCCGCCGTGTGCGGCCGTTGGGTTCGCTACGAAGCTTGAGGCACAGCGCGACGTACGCGACCCACGCGAGCCCAAACAGCACCATCTGCGAGACGAGCTTGCTGAGGAAGAAGCCAAAATGGTCCTCCTGCAGTCGCTCGCGGACCTCCTGCCAGTACCAGAAGACCTGGAAGTAGGTGTACGGCAGCCAGAACCACGGCTTCACGGTCGCGCCGCTGTACTTGTAGCTGAGCAGCGGCCCAGGGATCTCCGTCGACGACGCGTTCTTCTTGTTGCACTTGTAGAGGTCCCAGTTGAGCCGCTCGTAAAACACCATGTGGTTGATGCTGTAGTAGAACGGCAGGCGCCGCACAACCGACTTGGACGCCTCGATCTCGAACGAGTCGTCGCTGTCGGCGGCCTCGTCCACGTTGAACAGCGGGCTTTCCTCCAGCGCCTCAAAGAGCCCCGGCAGGAAGCCCTGCGCGATGCCCGTGTAGTCGTACTCGCGGCCCGAGATCATGAACGCGTCGATCGCGTCCGAGTACAGATTGCGCGCCGCGACGCTCGCGGGCGACACGACCAGCAGGCTGTTGGCGTACACGATGGACTGTCCATTGTCGACGGCGCAAAACTGCGCGCACGCAAAGATCTCGTCGAGGTTGCTGAGCACGACGTTCTCGGGGTCGAGGTACACGATGCGCTGCATCTTGGACAGCAGCGGATCGTCCCACAGCACGAGCTTGTTGCGCATGTGCAGCAGCTGCGCGCGCGGCTCCGTGAGCGCGTGGTGACGGAAGACGTTCGGGATCTCGGCGCGGATGATCTCGATCTGCGGGTCGTCACGCAGAAACGTCTCGCGGCTCGACGCCCGCAGACCGTCCGACGGCACGATGACCATCTTGCGGTACTGCGTGTGCGAGTCGCGGATCGACCGCATGAGCACGCGGATCGCGAGCAGCATGTCGTCGCTGTCCTGCCCGTGGTCGTAGAAGATCGTCGCGAACGTGCCGTCCTTGGGCGCCACGACATCCAGTCGACTCGATCGCGCATTCGCGTTGGCGCCAGCGGCTGCGGGCAGCGACGGCGCGGCCGCGGCGACGGCGACGCCGCTCGCGCTCCACAGCGCGAGGACAGCGACGACTACCAGCGAGAAGAGATGCATCCCGTTGCGTTGGTCACTGCTGCGGCGGCGCGGCGCGCACGCGGGGCAGCGCAGAGAAGCAGACTGCGGCGCCGTCCCCGTCATCACCATCATCACGTTTAGTCGCCCACCCGACGACACGCAGGAGTGGAGGGGTCCAAACAGCCGGAGCGAGAACGGCACATCAAATAAAGCGCGTTTTCAGAATATTAAAAAGCGCTTGGTTGGTCACAGAAAAAAAACGCTTTATAGTTGGGGGTGTTGAACATGCCATGTTCCCCACAATTATTCTCTCTCTCTCTGTCTCTCAGTCTCTCTACAGTATCACCATATAGTCAATCAGCATGTGGAAGCTCCTGGAGCAAGCGGCCAAGACCGCGTCCGCCAACGCGTCCGAGTACGCGGCGACGGTGCAGTCGAAGGCGCAGTCGATCGTCGCGACGGTGCAGGACGAGGCGGCGACGCTGCTGCACGCGATCGGCACCGCGCGCACGGGACCCGTGGACGAGATTCTGTACGAGGAGATTGACGACTACAAGGCGTTCACGGAGACGTTCCAGATCGACGCGCACACGGACGAGATCTCGCGGGTGCGATATCGTGATATCGCGAGGGCGTGGAGGCGGTGGTGACGCGACTGATGGGGGGCGTGATGCCATGCAGATCCTGGAAGAGGACGACGAGATCCGCGAGCTCCACGAGCAAATGGTGCCCGTGCAACTGAGCTACGAGGAGTTTTGGTCACGGTAACGAACCGTGTCTGGCAGGGAAGAGGACGAGACAGCGCTGTGATCTTGCTGACGTGTGTGTATGTGTGTCCTGTGTAGATACTACTTTCGTGTGCACCAAGAGGAAGAACGAGTGCGGCGGGAAGAAGAACGAAAGAAGCAGCACGAGCTGGAGCTCGCGGCAGCAAAGGAAAAAGCCCAGCAAGTGGATGATGACATTCTGTTGGAGGGAGATGATCTCTCGGAGACCGCTGTCGAAGAAGGAAGTGAAGAGGACGAAGCAACGCTCCAGCAGCTACGGGAAGCGCGGGCGAACCGAAAGGCAGCGATGCAGTGGAAGCAGAAAGCGCTGGAATACCAAAACCAACTTGCAGTGCTCGCTGATCAGCACGCAGCCGCTCAAGAGGAGCTAAAGCAACGCATGGAAGGACAATACCAAAGTCTCTGTGATAACTACGAGACGAAGATGATGGAAGTGACCACGCAAATCGATGAAGCTCGTGCCGCCGGATATGACGCTGGTATCCAAGAAAGCGAGATGATTGTAGCTTCAGTGCGACAGGACGCAGAGGATCAAGTCAAGCGACTAACGGTTGAAGTTGAAGAGCTTCAAAAGATCGCGGGTGGTGATACTGCTGCCTTAGTTCGCGAAAAAGCAGAGCTTCAGGTGCAGCTTGAACGCAAGGAAATTGAGCTTCAGAGTGCACTTACCCAAAAGCAGACTGATGCTGACTCCGCCGCAGAAAACAATCGTGAGCTCGCATCATTGAGAGAGCGATGTGCAACGCTGGAGGGACAGGTAGCGAGTCTCGAGGGCGTGAAGGCGACTCTGGAGCAGCAACTGCAAGGCATCGATCAAGGCAGCGCCATTGAGGAACTGAAGAAAGAAATGGAAGTGTGGAAAGCTCGCGCGGTGAAGATGAAGAAGATGAAAGAACAAATTGAGACCGAACTTGCGACGTTGAAGAGCTCCACAACGACTGAAGGAGCTGGAGTGAAGGATGATGCGGGTCAGGTCCCTGAGCTACTCGAGAAGATTGCCGCTCTTGAAACGGAGAAGGCTGCACTCGCTGCACAGGTCAACGACGCGAAAGACGTGGGCGCCAAGGAAGCCGAGGAAAAAGCAAAAGCGCAGATCAACGAGCTGCAGTGTCAACTCGCAGCGCAAGAAGCAAAGGCCAAAGAGGCCGAAACAGCGGCATTCAACCGTGGTGCTGAAGATGCCCGACACAGAATGGAGGCTGAACTCCAGCTGCTGCGATCAGAGTTGGCCGTGTTGCGAGCGTCCACTGGAGCGGGCGTCCCACCTGTCGTTGCCGGAGGAGACGTGCTCGCTCAGGCAGACGCCGTGCTTTCATCATTGTCGTCTCCCACCGCTGCGCTTGGATCATCAACTGATGGAGAGATTCGTCCAAATGCGACTGAGGGACGCGATGACTGGGGCGAGTGGTAATGAATGTCAACGTGATTCGACTCGCAGGAATATATCGCACGTGCGTCGATCGTTGTATTCGGTCTCCATATTCTACAGATGTATCTATCACCTCACTTTCGTGTTGTGCTAGTCGCGACACGCTGGAAATTGGCTCCATTTTCTTTGACCCATTCGCTGAACTTGGTTTCAACTTCAGGTACTGGGTGCTTCCACTGTGTAGATCTGCGATTCCACTCGATGTCACACGGAGGAAATTCATGGAAGCGTCGGATTGCTGTAACCCCACTGACCTGTTGGCGTGATTGCAGAAGTAAGGTCGACCTTTCTCCGTGAATCGTGTCTCCCACCCTTCTGGAAGGTTGAGCACGAGCATCTTCTTCATCTCTTTCCAGCTCATTTTCGACGGCCGCGTTGGAGCCGGGACAGTCTGAGCCATTGCACGAGGCGGGGATGATGGAACCGGAGCCTGCGAGTTGCAGCAGCGTCAATACAACACGGTTGGTAATCGGCTCGACGTGGTGAGTCGTTGGAAACGTACAGGCGCAGAAGGAAGTGGCTCGGGGTTTGCTTTCACCGCGGGCTCTTCGATTCGTGGAGTCGTCCGAGCACGCAGAGAAGGTGGCGTCAATGCAGCGTCAGACTCTCCACACAGTTTGACGAAGAAGTCTGTGGGTTCCCACGTCAGCATAAACAATTTGTCCACACGTGGTAGTTATGTGTATGACCGCAATACCTTCCAGGCTGATGCGGCCTCTTGGTTCGGGATCAAGCGAATTCAAAACCGAAGATCGGAGCTCGGGGCTCAATGCCAACCCGAAGTCGATCAAAACGTCCTCAAATGCAGCGACGGCGACCTGTACATGGGCTTATTAGACAGCGTCACCATACCCAACCAGTACCTGACCTCACCTTGCCAGGTGAGTCTGCCACGACCGCCAGAGCCTTCTTGATCCCGTTGTACGGACGCTCAGGGCAGCGGTTCACCAGGATCTCTTTCATAGCAGCGAAGATTTCGTTGGTAGAAGCTTCCTTCGTCAGATTTGCCTGCTTCAGATTCATGATAGGAAGTCGTGGAGGTGGAGCAACTGGGCGCTCAGCATTCAGAGCAGCCACTCGACGCAGCTCGTCTTGCAACTCCGCGAGCCTGAAGCGTATTCTCGTCAGTCCCAATGCGGATTGACATCATCATTCAACCGTTCCTGTCTCTCACGCGTACCTTTGCTCGTGCTCTCGTTGAGCATCCTCTTGCTCTCGACGTGCTTGGTCCCACTTTTTCTTCCACTTCGCTACCTCCGCATCGTTCATCGCGCTGCTTTGCGACAACGAGAGTTGCTGTAGCTGAGCACGAAGTGCTTTGGCTTGTTCGTGGGCGTCTTGCTTTGCCTTCTCACTGAGGGCCAATGCTTTTTCCAGCTCGCTGACCTTGACTCTACTCTCGTCAGCAGGCTGAACCACTGGCGTAGGGCGCCGGGGCTCCGAGTCTTTGTTGACATGGATAGCCGGGGCTGCTACCTCGATAGCATTGAGTTTCTTGGCATTGAAGGTGTAGGCGACATTGACTGCGCCTACAGTCTTCGTCGGGTTCTGCGGATCCGTTAGGTCAACCCACTCGTCGAAGAGGTGGCCTTCTTGGGCGATGGCTGAACACACCGATACTTCGCACTCGCCAACTTGGACTTCAGCCTTGGACTGGCGGTTAAACACCTTAATGGACATCTTCGGCGTCAATGTGATGCCGAGCGATAACGTCGGAAGCATTGCTTGCCATCTACTTTCGTAGTCGCGATGCACGCTTGGGTTGAAAAAATCGACAGACCAGTCGTCAGGATACCCGTCGACAGCATAGTCGCACGCTGTTATTGGGTCGTACGCGGTGCAGTACAGGCGAGGCACCTCTCCATTCTTCGATGGCATTGCCTTTCGCACACTAAGCACCATGAAGTGTCCGTCTGTGGAAGAAGCATCCGCTGGAGCAAACGTGATTTTCTTGCCCCCACCTCTAGAAACAGGCAGTGTCAGGACCTTTGCTGTGTCCGTGTACACGATACTGGCGTCGATGCGGTGATCTACTCGATCCGGTTCCCTCATGGTCATGTTCTCTTTGAAGTTCCACTTTGGAGCGCCATTCGAGCCACCTTGGTCCAGTCTCGTCGTGAAGACATCGCCCTGCGGTCTCAGTTCAAGTGTTGCAAACAGTCGTTGTTCCCCTCTGAGCAGCGCTTGGAAGTCTTCCCACGGAGACGTCACAACTGCATTTTTACCGACGATTTCGTAGCGCACCACGAGTGACGACGCCGTAAATTTGACCAGGGAATACAATGGGCGAGCAGGCGTCTTCTTTGTCACACTGTCCACTACGAGTTGCTGGAAAGTCGCGCGATTTGTCTGTGTAAGGTAATTCTGGTCGACAGAAAACTCGAGGGCAACGGGGGACACAGCCCAGAAGAACGGCAGATTGGCGCACACAAGCGCATCTCGCAGCGATTGTAGAAAGTCAACTCCTTCTACCAAAGCCAAATACGTGACAGATTGCTGTTGCGCCGAGATGGAACGATCGGTCGCGACTCGAAACCTCGCCATGAGCTTACGAAAGGCGTCGTGCAACCGAGGGTACGTAGCGTCTGTCACCAACCCTGTCGGCGACCCAGTGAACCAGCTCTCTCTTCCTCCACCAATGCACACTCGGTCACTTGGCCACGTCGTACTGCACAACTGTTGGATCGCTTGCGTCGTGTATTCGCTTGCATCAAAAACGTAGTTCATCTCAAGCTTCCGAACAGGATCGACCGAACGAATGACAAGCTGATTCCCGACAATCGAGACAGTCGCTAGTCGCCACACTTGTCCACCCGAGAGCTTCAGTCGACTTGTCAGCGCATGCGCAAACTTCCCCTCCAGCTCATCGATTCGCTGTCGACGCATCATCACAGTGAACAAGCCAAAGGAGACGAGATCTTGCACGTCGTCGGTGTTGCCGTTCTCAGTCCGCAAAGCATCCAACGTGAGACCGAGATGCAACTTCGTGATCAACCGACGGTCGACTTTGTCTGCATTGTTACTTGTTTGTGTAATCGTCAAGCCGGATCGAATCAACTTCTCCATAAACTGGCGCTGGTTAACGCACGTGGAAGTGTCGGCCCCGAACACGCTCGTCCAAATACTCTCGACCGTCGACGTCTTTGTGACCTCTTCGAGATGAGCGGCGACCGCACGGCAGGTGTGACGGACATCAAAGGCTTTCACTTCAGCCGACATCGTTGTTGTGTTGCCGGCAAAGATCATCAAATTGAGAATATCCCCACTGTTGTGCACCTCGAGCAACTTGGAATCACTGTGAGTCGCTTCAGAGCTTTGTTCTAGTGGTGACACAGTTTCTGGATTGCTTGGAGCGGGAACAATCTCGCAAAAGTACAGCGCGTTGGTTATTCGTCGAACAACGTCTTCAGTCATGTCGAGGCCAATATCTGCGCGTAGTGTTCGGCAGACGGCTGCCACCTCAACGTCACGCATCCCCCAGTGAAGCTGTTGCAGCGTGTCTTGTAGAAGTTGTCGTTGCTGACTGTCAGAGCTAGCAGCCCTCTCGAGAGCGATCAAAGCGTCTTGAAGTGTCTCTGAACGCGCTGATGGCTGTGTCAGTCGCTCGGCGTATTCTCGAAATTCGCTGATACTGACTGAGTCGTTGACATCAAATGCGCTCTCGAGTCTGTGCATGAGAAGCCTTGCATCACGTTCTGGGACGTGGAGCCCTAGAGCGGAAAGTAGACCAATGAACTCGGGGACGTCTATCACCCCGCTGCTGTCGGTATCGAATTGCTGAAACACGCTTTCGACAGCATTATCGGCAGATGAAGCATCACTACCGTGCAAATCGTTGACTTGAAACGTAGTCACGCGCTGATACAGAATGGAGCCCGTCTCGGAACGATTGCGCCGACCTTGGTCTGTTTCCATCGTGACCTTCGGTGATTCGAAGAGACTCGAGTTGGTGGTAACAGTCCAAACAGATGTCAACGCACCGACGCTTAGAGCGTCGAAGGCTGAGTCAACAATCAAATCGACGCAAGAGGCGATGAGTTGAGAAATCAAATCGGGAGTACCTAACTCACTCGCTGTGACGGACGCTGGCTGCCACAATTGATCCTTCAGTATCCAGTCGCGAAACTCTGTCAGACTGATCTCGCCATCTTTGTTGGCGTCGAATAATGCCATCAATGACCGTCGTTGTTCATCGCTCAGCGGTGGCTGCACGCTCAGCTCGGAAAGCATATTGGCGAACTCGTCGTAACTGAGAGCTCCCGATTTGTCTTTATCGAAGGCGCTGAAAACTTCGTCAACCCGGTTGCGCTGATTCCCCGCGGATCCAATCTTCTCAATGAGTAAAGCTCGAAGCTGCCCACCAAATACTTCCCCTGGCGTCAATTCGTGCTCGAAACAGTCTTCACACAAACGCTTGTCCTCAGGTAAGCGGATATAGCAGTCTCGACACAACGAATTCGTGCATTTAGAGCCGTTGCAGACGTAGCTCGTCGTCGATGCACCACCGCCGCTCCCGCGCCTTTGGGTTGTGGGGACGCGAGTGCCACAGTCACAACACTGTGTGAAGCCTGATCCACTTCGCTGTCCACCTATCAGCCTCGGCAGAGCAGAGAACCGCTGTCTGTCTCCGACTGCATCCTGCTTCATTTTCTGCAACGCCAAAAGCCGATCGGATCGTTTCTTCTCCAGCTCTTGCATCCGTGAGGATCGATGATGGATTGTAGAGGATTCAGAGCTCATGTTACCTGATATGACCATTGTGCTCCGCGCGTTGGCATCTACGGCACGAGTGCTTGTTGGCTGATTGTCTGACACATCTCTGCCTGGCACAACAGTTTTCGTCTTGAAAGCGCGATCGAGACTGTTGTAAAAATCGGTAAATGGACTACCCCAGTTGCCGGTTGCATTTTTCGCGTGCTGGCTGGAAGGCGATGCACGTTCTCGAGAATTCAGCCATCCGTTTCTCCTGAGAACAGGTCGTAGCGTATTTTTCCACGTCGGATTTTCCTCGCAGAGCCGTGTTGCGATTTCCTTTCGCAGCAGATTCTCGCGTGTGTTGAATCGATAAACCGGTAAATCCACCTTTCTTTGAATGTCAGCTGACCGTTTCGAACGCACTGCTTTCAAGTCCCTCGCGCTGCGAAGTTCAAAAGCTAGTGTCCCTTCCTGGTGCAGTTTCTGTGGAACATCATCGTCTTCCACCTCCGGGAGGTCACAGGCCATGTGATCTTCATGGACCTCGACTTCAAACAAGTGCACGATGTCGTCGGATCGAATCGTTCCTGAGTTCGATTGGTCGAGGCCATTGAAGAGAACAGCGATCTTTTCGTCACTCAGTTCGTCGGGTTTGAACCCGAGTGACAAGAGCTTACGCCGCAAGTCAAGCTTCTTCACTGCTGAGGCTTTCGCAAACTCAACCTGAAGCTCCCTTAGTCCAACTCCTTTCTCCTTTGCTTGCGCCAGTAGCTCGTCCTTGACATCTTCAAAACGACGGCGTTTCTCCATTGAGGTCAGCGATTCAGCTGCCGCAGCTGGGTCGGGCCTTTGCTTGGGGCTGTCGACGATACTCTTGCGTGGGCCGTCATACTTCACGCTGATGTCATTCCCACGAGCTCCCCGTTCTGGCTCAGCTGTTCCATCCTCAGTTCCCTCTTCTTCCTCGACGATTCGCTCGCCGCCTTCCAAGGTGAACTTCGGCTTGTTCGAATAAACTGAGAGCCAAAATGTCCCGACGTTTGTTTTTCCTGTGTCTTTGTCCTGCATTGTCGAAGTTCCATTAGCATTGAGCGCATGCGAGACTTCCGTATGCTGTAGACTCACCGTCCGCATGTACATGCTGGGGACGATACAATATCGTCCTGCTTCCAGGGTGACTTCTACCTGAACAACGGCAATGCACGCACGTGAGCTTTGTGAGCAATAAAGTAGAAAAAGGTGGCCGTTAGCGTACAGATACAGCCTGCTTGAACGTATATGCAGGTTGAGGTACGCCATCTTCGTCGATGCCATTGATTACAGATCCAGGGATGATCGCTGGTGGAAGCGTCTCTGGTCGAATTCCTTTCTTGAAGTCGATGCGGTCTTTCTCTTTGTACAACCGATAATACGCATCGCACTTGGCTGATGGCTCCTTCATCTCGCGCTGATCATGTTTACCGGTCACTGATGTCAGCGAGCACACGTGAAACCCGACGGGAACAATTTTCTTGTTGTCTTTGCCTCTCGGGTCTTCCTGTGAGAGTGAGATAAAGAGCTCGCAGCGATCCTCCAGAGTGAGCTCGAATCGTGGATTGTTGGGCCACGTGCTCTTTGTTGTATTTCCACCACACGTCGCTTCGCTCCAGCACCCTTCGACGCGTCGTCCGTGCCACTCATCGGGGAAATCTGCGCTTGTTAATCGTTAGAATCCTGGCGAGGGGCTCACAAGTCAACATCTCGTACCGATGCCGGCGAAAAAATGGGTGAAGTAGCTCATCCAAGCATCGTATGACATGAAGAACGTGCCGTCATTTGCATTCACCTCAACAACGTCTTCTTGCGCGATTTCTTCGACTTTGAGATCCCCTTTGCCAGAAATGGTCATGAAGAGCCGTTTGTTGGCATTTCCGCCGACGTGTCGTTTGAGCACCTTGAAGAACTGCTCTATCACGTCCTGATTCTCGGTGCGCTCAGGGCTAGAGTCTGACCACGGACCTGTCTAAGCGAGTGATCAGCGTGAAGATACCCATCCAGTCAATGACATTGACCGCTACTCGTACCCACTCTCCCATTCCCCACGGGTTACGCAGCTTAACCAACCGAATGCTTTCGTTCTTGACTGTCTTCAGCTCCGCCGCATCTACAAGAGCGTAGGCGTGCTTGTAGTACAGTCCATTCCCAGCGCTCGACTCCGGTGCCGCAGATTTGTCTGACGGTGGAGGTTGAATAGAGCATCCCATCAAAGTCCCAGACTCTTTGTAGCGAATCAGCTTCTCCCAGAATGCGTCGCCACGCGCTTGAGAGCTTCTTGCGGGAGCAAACGGATCTTCCCCATATCCTGGGAATCCATCTCGAAGAATAACTTGCTCGGAGCACATACCCGTTAAATCGTTGAGTGCGACGTCAACGAAACCTCCGATCAGTGCCTCATACGACCCATGTAGTTTGGCGTACGCTTTCTCTATCAGCGAGACCCTGTAATTGTGTACAGCGATTAGATTTAGGAATGCGAGTTGTGTGAGACGACGGGCAGAATCGGTACCATAGTTCATTAGGATCTCGACACCGCGCAAAATACGGCTTGCCTGACTTGGTTTTCGAGAAGCCATACACTGGAATGCGGTCATCAACGACCACATAGTTCCATACGAAGTTCTGCATTGGTGAAGAAAGTCGAATGTGATCACCTTCTTTCGAGTAGTCCAAGTCTTTCTTACCTTCATGAACCTGCACACGAACAGACCATTGGATTTGAACCTGCTCCCTCGCCAGAAGGCCTGCTCAAGTAAATCCATTCTCGTGGCAACCACGCTGAGGGCACCTGATGCAGCGAGTGAGACAAGAATCCCCAGCGAGATCCGTTTTGCAGCACCACGTACTGAGAAACCAGCAGTCACCCAGATTTCCTTGGATGACGTCAGCCGAAGACACACCGTCAGCAAAGAGCCTCGCCTGGGTCGCGAATGCAAGCTCTGACGACGCAAAGCTGGTGGATGGCTCAGGTTCGTCATCTTGGTTCGAGTCATCGTTCTCGCTGCTCACGTGGTAAAACGTAACAGACTCAGCCAGACGGGATATCTGATACACAGAGACTCGAGACTTACGCGTGTGGTGAATCGTCGTCCTCTGCATACTGAGGGCGCTCCCACCGTAGCTTTTCGTTCTTCAGGAGACCCAGTACCTTCATCTGATGCTGTGAGGCGCCTTTGGACGGTGCAACCAAACCGGTCTTGCATATCGCCTTCGCTCCTTGAGGGTCATCTGCAGTCGGCCCAAACGTCGGATCGGAGAAAAGCTTGGTCGCAGGGTCGACGCATGCCTTGAGAACGCATTTGATCTTCTCGTGAAGAAGCTGGTCACACAGCTGAAGCCCTTGGATGAGGGTTTTGCCTGCGAGCCCCTTGATCTTCACCGAAATGATCGTGTCCTGTTGGCTTGACACAATGCTGATGCCCAGCTTCTTGAGCTCTTCTTCGACCACTCGTAGCTCCGCTGTCATCTTGTGGCAACAAGAAGATGCAGGTACTTCGCAGATAACTTGGACGACGTTCATGAAAGGTCGCCATGCTACCGAGGCTAACTTGAATCATTACGTCAACTTGTTCAACGAGACATGTGTATCTGGGACGAGCATTTTGGTTGATATCCGACATCTATTGCGCTTCCTGTAGAACTAACGGCTCCATGCACAGACTCGAGCTAGAAGATGCTGCGAAAACTCGCCCAAACTAAGAAAAACTCCCACGTTGGCTCGCCGAGATAGTGCATTCCGATGAGCAGTATCCATGGCACAATGACCACGAGCAATACTGCCACGGCTGCAGAGCTGAGGATGAGGCCTTGCTCGTCATGGTGCAACATGCTTTCACCGGCATAATTGATGCCATCTTCGTGATCTTCGTCACACTGCTCCTGGGCTTGCGCAAGCTTCCTCTCGATCGTGAATTCTGCGTGTGGCAGGTGCAGCAGTCGCTGTTGTTGAAGATCGTCGACTCTTGCTCGCACGTCGTACTCTTTCTTCGCCAAATCCTCCGTGAGTTCCAGGTTCGCAGCGCTCATGGTTGCGATTTTACTTGTAAGATCTGCAGAAGCTTCACTCATTCTATCGTGCAACGACTCGATTTCTGATGCCTTCGGGGAATACGTCAACCGGTTCACGATTGGAGGAGAATAAGGAGAACTTTCGCCAAGCGCAGGCGGCGTGATGGGCAGCGCAGGTTGTGTAGTCTGCTCGTCAGCATTCCCTGGCGACTGGATATTCTCCGTCGCTTTCTTGTCGGATTGTGGAGTAACTGGGTCTGCTTCAAGCTCGAATCCATGATCATCCGGCTGCAATGACGTGACATGAGTACCGCCAGAGTTCAAGGAATCACTCATGAGCACTCACCGTATCGCGTGTGGATTCATTCAGCTCGGGTTGGTCAAAATGGGTATCTACCCCTGTGATTGACTTTACCAGCGCTGGAAATGTCTGTGTGGAGAAGTTAATTGTAAACGCGACACTAAGCCTGGGAAGTTTGAATCCAACGTACTCCAGGTGGGGAAGTCAGGGCGAGCAAGCGAACACCACCGAGGTTGTCCAGGTGCTTCGTCCACATATACATGATGCAGTTCTCCCCATCCACTTCAGTTTTCTCAAGAACTGAGTGTGGAATGTTAACGACAACAACATTGTCGTTGTCTTTCCAGTAGAGCGTTGCTGTGGTTTGTCCGATATCCATCCACTTGTCAACCCGAATTCGAACCTGTGGCAACATCGTCACCCAAAGCGGTCGTTGGTAAGAGAACAGAAGGCGCGTACCAGCTCTTGCTTTGTTGTAGGTGAAACCCAGCATCGCAAGACGCGAAAGCTGCGACAAAGACAAGTTTTCTCATTGATTGCCATGACATGCCGTCTAGCTTCTTGTGGGTCTTGCTACAAAATTCATCGTTTTCAGCCACTGTGTGCATGTTCAAAGTTTCATTGGAACACACCCATGGAATGACTTCACGGAACGGCAACAGCGATAAAAGCTCGGCGTCCTCTTGGCTCAGCCGAAGCCGGCATGCGTCGTGCAAAACGCCAATGGCGTACCTGTCGAGACGTTGCATGCGACACAAAATTGCAGCCACCGCCATGAAGCACAGCTGCTGCAATGGAAAGTATCCCGTGTGAAGCAGAGTCTCTACCACGTCCACAACTGCTGATAGACGGAGATCGACAAAGCTGGCAATCTCAGCCCGCCCACTGTCGCGTGTCAGGGTCCATAGCTTCGCCGCAAACTCCAGCCGCGTACTCAGCGTCTCTTGCTCGTTCGACAGCACATTAATCGCGGCCTCCAGCGCTGTTCCAGCCTTCGAGAGCGTTCGTCTCGTCTTCCGCGGGCTCTGGAAAAACACGTCGATCTCATCTTTCGCCGGCGTGCCGCTGTCGTCCGCTCTAGTCTTGCGCTTTGGCGTCCGCAGTTCCGGCGCATCTGAGTTGCGAAACAGTTTAGAAACCCGCCCTCTCCCTCATGCTCCAGACTTGTAATCACCGACGCACCGCTAGCGCCGGACGTATTCCCAGGGCTCTCACTCGGCGCTTGCGTTCCCATCGTCATCCAGTTGAAGAGAGAGAGAGAGAGAGAGATGTCGTTGTGTTCCCTCGCGTCACATGCAAAAGTTCAAAGCGCGAGACCATCACTCCAACGGCAATTCCCATCGGTAGTTTACCAGTATCAGCTGTAATTTACGGAGTGGTATACAGCACAGACTGATGTATAGTATACAGCAAAGGGAGCCAATATTATTGTGACGGAACTTCCAAAGCCCACATCGGAGTTGATGGCAATGGCGGGTCTCCGCAAGGAGGTGCTCTTGGTGCAGAACCTGCAGCTGCTTGGCTTCCGCGCAGACGACGATGCGAAGGCGCCCTCGCGGCCGCTGTCAGCGTCTGTTCGCTCGCATACCTCGACTGCCGTGACGCTCCATCCCAGCATGTTCGACAGACCGAACGAGAAGGCTCTGTTTCAGCTGCTGCATTTCCTGCTGCTCAAGCTGGATCCATCGAACGAACAGGTATCCTTCACGCGCAGCTGAAAACCAAGGGCCGCAATGAGGTCACGATGTAATCTGGAATGTGAATTCATGATCAGGAGCTCCGTTTTTGCTGGCCTATTGTGACGCCGCATGATAAAAGCAACTTCAAGCGCGTGGTTCAGGTAGATGCTTAGCAGTTACTGGCGCTCGGGAACACGATTGATCACTTAATGTTACTCTTGTTGTGCCAAGTCAATTCTGCAAGAGCTCGAGAAAAACAGTGTGCTTCCCGTCGGATCCAGTCAGGCGTCTCGGCTGAATACCGGCTATGGTCCACGGTGCGTTCTCACAGCGTCTTACAATGCGTCTTTGGGCTACGAACTCACAAGTCTCGATAGCATCGTTGATTTGATGTGGAGGTTATCAACACACGTCATGAAGACGTCGATGTCGCGAGACTTTCCAGCATATGCTGCAGTCCCCCCACCAGCTCGAGGTGCAAGCGACAATCGAGAAGCTATAAACCTCCTCAAAGTCAGTGATGTAGCAATCACGATGCTTCGGGATCCGATTACGAAATGATTCACAGAGGATGAGTGACAGGCCCGCATCGCAGCTAGAACGCGCTGCTTTAAGGAACAGTGCGTCACACGGACCAAGGTACAAGACCAGTGGATTGCTTTTGCTGCAACACTCACGCGGCAGATCCAGGAAACAAACGCTCGCTTGGTAAGAACACGTGCGTCACCGTGTTGTGACCTCGATCGTTAAGGTGTATGTCTACAATCAGGAACGAATATATGAAGAGCAGAGCAGGCTTGACGCAAGCGTTGATCGACAAATTTACTCGCAAGTCGCTGAGGTTCAGCGTTCTACAAAATTGAAGAACGTCGCGACCGCTTGGCAGACGATTGAGTGCACACTTGGGAGCGATGTGCACGAGCACAACCAGCAAGTTCTATCGACAGCCAGGCAATATCATGGAGATCAACCAGTGATGGATGCTCGTTCGCTTCGCCCAGAACACCCTTTCAGTGATCGCACCGGAGCATTGAATCTTGTGGACATGGTAAAAAACGCTGAAGCTCTGGTCCAGCTCACTCGTCGACATATTGCGCAAGCAGACGCAACGTCCATGCTCACGGAAAGTGATGTAACAAGGATGCAGTTGCTGACGCGTGATAGCAACTCCCACGTAGCGATGCTGACGTCGATGGTACAGCAGCTGCGACAACTTCTAGGAGACGTAAAGGCCTCGAATGACGCTGCAATTCGAGAGCAATACATCGCCATGGCGTCTGTCGGCGCGAGCGAGAACGGACCGTCGTCGAAGAACAAGACGCTTTGCCCACCAACCCCAGCTGACCAGCGACTTCAAGAGTCCGACCTCGTGCGATCACTTCGGAAATGCTCAATGAACGAATTCACAAGTATCGCAGCGCAATCCGTCCGTGATTCAGCGAAGAAAGCGAAGAAAAAACGGCTCAGTTTGCCTCCGTCGTCAGCGGCAGATGAACAAGCACCAAACGGCGATCATGTGTCCGATGATTCGATCTCTCGAAGGCTCGACTATGGTCTCTACGAGGAGAATCATGAGGATCAAATGGAGCTATGAATGGAAAAACCGCAATTACCCGTCTGTTTCAATGGGTGGATTCGTGTTATCTACAGTTTGGCGATCTGTCAAGGGTGTATCCCTTTCATCTTTGCAGCGAGTTGCTCTTCGTGTTGCTTTGTGAGCTTCATGATACGTTCGCTTGCTTGAGCCCGTTCTTGATTGAAGATCTGCTCCATGCGAGAGCGCTCCGACGTATCGCTGACTTGATTTAGCAAGTACTCGCGTTGTTCCTCCGCGTGATGTTCCTGCTGAAGCACGTGAAGAAGTTCTTCGTTTTGTCGACGGCGCAAGTCCTCGATATCTGAGCGAAGCGTTCGCATCTCGTTGTTATCTGCCTCGTCTTCCGAAGCGTCTTGCTGAACGCCGAGGCGATGGTCGTCTAGATCGCTATCTGCGTCCGAGACTGCCGACCGACTTGTTCGTGACCTCGCTCGGGCTGACATTGGAGCCCAATCAGTGCTGCGCGTGATCGTGGACCGAGCGGAAGCACTCGCAGGGCGCCGTGGCAGCTTCAGCTTGGAGTTGCCGGAGCCCGGACCAGGCGGCGACTGCGTTGACGATCTGCTTTGGGAAATTGACGCGGAACGCGGCCGCACAGCAAGGCTTTCCTGAAGATGCTTGGGCAGTTCATACTTCTTGGTGACTTTCATCTTGTAGAAGCTTTCCATTAGTTCCTGCTTCTGCCGCGTGGCAGCGATTTTGATTTGTTGTCGCCGCCGAATGAGCTCCTCACGCTGCTCTCGAATCGCTCTGGCGCGCTCATTGTCACTTTCGATGCGGGACTGAAGCATCTTCACACGGTAGTCGTCTTGCTTCTGCCGTCGGTGCAGCGCCGCCTGAATCTCCTCCTCTCGTAGTTTCGCTTCGTAGAGACGAGATCGAATCACCTGACGCTTTTGATTTTGTACCAGCGACGCAATCGTGGTCTTCTGCTCCAGCTTGGACAGCGTCTGGTGCTGGCGCTCGCGAAGGTTCTCCTCCATACGCTGATAGACACTACGTCGCTCCTCCTCAAGACGCTTCTCCTCGCGGCGTTGTTGTTCACGAAGCAGTTGCTTTTCAAGCTCCTGAGCCTGTAGTCGCCTTTCAATTTCATGCTCTTGACTGAGCAATCGGTCTCGTCGTTGCTGTTCCATCTCTTGAAGCTGTTGCTGTACCATTTCAATCGTCTCTTTCTTCTTTTGAGCCTGCAACCTCAACTCCTCTTCGCGCAAACGTCGCTCTTCCTCAAAGCGTCGACGCCGTTCTTCACTTTCCTGTTGCTTCCGCTCGTGCTCTTGCAGTTGCTGCTTTCGCATGAGCTCTCGATCCTGAAGGACACTCGCAACACGCATCTTGTTGCGGTGTTGACGTTGTGCGACTTCCTGCATTTTCTGTCGCTTCTTCTGCTCCAGCATCTGACGTCGTCGCACCTCTCGACGCTCGATCTCCTGTGCTCGTCGCTCTGCTTCGCGTTGCACTTGAAGCTGGTACAACTCGTTCTGCAATCGTTGCTCCTCTTGCACTCGCAGGCGCTCTCGCTCTTGCAACTGGAGCTCACGATGGCGTCGCTCTCGCTCCCGTTCTTCCTGCGCTGCCTTTCGCATCAGTTCTTCTTGATGCTGCTGTGCCTCTCGCCGCGCGCGCTCCATTTCTTGGCGTTGTAATTCTGCTTTCTCGAGTTCGCGCTTGCGCTTGAGCTCATCGGCTTCACGCTGTCGCCGCAATCGCTCTTTCGTAAGCAATTCCTCCTGTCGCCGCTGTTCCTGCTCTTTCAGCTCTCGCTCACGGTGTATCTCGCTCATCCTGAGCTCAAAATTCAGCAGTTGCTGCATCTCTTGCGCCTGTCGAAGTTTTATGCGCTCCAGCTCGCGCTTCTCGCGCTCAATCACTGCGAAATCTCGTTGAGTGACGGATTGAAGCATCATCGACTGCGAGTGCTTTCCCATCGAGAGCTTGGCCGAAAGTGGCGATCGACAGAAACTACGCGTTCGAAGTGACATCCCACCGTGCACGCCATGTAGCTCTGCGTCGATAAGCTCCTGCCGTTGCGCACGAGCGTTCTTGAGGTGGATCTGACGCGACCGCTCGTATCGCTCTGCGCGCTTGGCGGCGAACTCCTTGGTCTCTCCTGGTGGTGCATGCTCGAGAAAGTACTCGAGTGGGCGTCTAGTGAGCTCCTCTTGCTCGATACCGAGCATACGACACGCCTACAGACAGCTCATTGTTGGCTCCAGGACCTCGCATGGCAAAAACATCCAATTGATAAATGCATCATACTTCAACAGAGTGTGGACTCGTGAGAATCGGCATCGCCGTGCTTGTCTCGTCGAAGTTGTCGAGACTGATGAGCTGGAGATCTGCAAACACATCCTGCTCTGGACCAGACGGCGACGCATTTCGGCTGTGCGTCTTGTCGATGCTGCCAGCGCTGCTCGCGCTTCGCGCGCGCGGCATCACTGCGCTGCCAGAAGTCACGCCACCGTCCACGGCAGCGGCAGCGGCACACTCGCGAAGATGGTGATAAACGACCGCGCCTCCTTGCGCTTCCGCTGATGTTTGTTCATTGCAGATGCTCGTCAAACGCGATTTATTTATTGCTCTTGCTGATGTTCCTGACCCAGTTTAGCATGCTATGGCTGGCATGCCAAAAATGAAGCCATGTTGTGGTGGCTGGTGCCACCAATAGCTACATTTGATGGTGGCATGACGTACGTGACTGGCCACCAGCAGACGCCTTTTCGTGCGTCTGTCAGCATGCATTCGCTCAATCGGTCTGGTAGTTGGTTGCGTTGCAGTATGAGCTCGCTTGGATCCTACAGCGGCATCGAGTACGGGGGAGCGGCCGAGTCCAGCGGCCTCTCAAGCTCCCATGTCCCAGTCGTTGCCGCCGACGACATCGACCCGAGTCTCGGTGCGCGTCCTGTACTGAAGCAAAGCAAACGGAGCAAGGCGAATTCATCCTTTTTCTTTCTGTGTAGTTGGCGGATTCCGCGTGATCTACGACCGCGAGACGCCATTTGAGCTGCGCATCCAAGATGCGGACAGCACACCACAGCAAGTGGGCACTCTAGAGGCCATTAAAGTCAAGATTCTCGTGCATGTACGCCCGTCGTCCGCGCTGGCAAACTTGTCGATAAAGCGATCCACACTAACAACAGCGGATTACCAGGGCGAAGAAGGGGACATTCAGGCCGTCAAGGTGGAGCTGTCGACCGAAAGCGATCTCTTCTTTCTCTACGCGCACACGTGCGATGCCGAGACGTTTCAGTTGATGCAGGACCAGCAGAAACTCATGATCGACTTTGCCGACTATGCCAACGTCTTGATTCGCATGCTGAACAACTGCATCAAGGAGCCACACAACCATCTCGCCGTGTACCTCATGCAGGCGGACGGTCGCGCGCGGCTCGACTTTATTCAGAACATGGAGTACAAGTTCGTCGAGCTGTTGTCCGTCGACTTCCTGCGCGCCCCCGAGGATGTCATTCGCCAGCACATCACGTTCCGATACAACTCGATGAAGACGCGACTGCAAGTGCTGCAGACCCGACTTCACGTGTGTCCTCTTGCGTTCGGTTTCTCATGTGTTGATGCGTGTCGAGTAACCATCGCGTGGGTGGTGCAGGAGGTGAACAGCATCGTCAAGACCAAGAACCCGTCGTTGCTGTTGCAGGTGCGCTGCTGATGCCGACACCCGTGTCGCTCGAACCTTGACGAACAGTATTGTCAATGATTTCTCAGCTTCAAAAGACGGGAGCTCCGGCGCAACACACGACGCGAAGCCGATACCTGGGTCACTAACACTTTGCTCGCCTCTGCCCTCTCATCTGACGACAGCGCTTGCCGAGGACCCACGCTCGAATGCTCGAATGTACTATATGTGTGGTTACGGCAATCAAGTCGGCGAATTTTTTTCTTTCGTCGGGCGAAAAAAAAATCACAGTACGTTTCCTAGCCGTCTTTCCGTCGCTTCTTGGGTGGGCCTTCCGATGCCTCTGGCTCCTGCTTCACCTCGCTCTTGACCTTGGACTCCTTTGCCGACTCGGCGTCTTCGGTACGCTGCGGAACGCCACTTCCGCTCGCTGCTCGGGCGCCGGCGTTTGAGTTGGAGCCGTTCAATCCCTGCTTCGCTTGCTCTCGACGGATCTTCTTCGTCTGGTATTCATGCGACGGCGGCAGATTCACGACCGGCGTGATAGTCTCGGGGTCTTCTGGTGCATACGGGCGCGCTTGGAAGTAGAGCGACTTGAGTGAGTCGGCGGCAGTCAGTCGCTGCTCAGGATCGAGAACGAGCAGCGACTCAATGAGCTCGAGTGCGCCTTTCGGGAAGATGCGCTTCCGAGCAGACACCTCACGCAAGAGGTACTCGCGCAGCCGACGCTCCTTGCGTTTCTCGGGCACAAACTTGCTGCTTAAAGGCAAAAATGTACGTTGCTGTTAAGGAGATCAACCGTTCATCAACACAGGATCCGTCAGCACTACACAAGGTATGAACATCTCGTGAAAGAGGATATCTGTAATCCGGCCATGAGTCGGTCGTCGGCGTGCCACAAAGATCGAAGATCTTGGTGATCTGCTCGAGTTCAGTCTTTCCCTGGAACAATGGGTGGCCGATGTAGAGCTCTGCGAAAACGCAACCGATGCTCCACATGTCGATGCTCGCATCGTAGCTGGTGGCGCCAAGCAAAAGCTCAGGTGGCCGATACCACAGCGTCACAACCTTGTTGGTGAAGAGCTGATCGCCTCGAATCGAGCGCGCGAGGCCAAAGTCAGCCACCTTGAGCAGGTGGTGCTTTGTAAGAAGGAGGTTGCTGCACTTGATATCCCTACAAAGCAAATGGAAAATAAAAGATCAGCTGTGTTCGCAGCCATCGATCGACGGAATAGGTCATGCGTACCGGTGAATAATGTCGAGCGAATGCATGTGATGCATGACTTCGACCAGTTGCCGCATAATGGACTTGATTTCAATATCAGAGAACCTGTTGCATTGGGGGTAACGTGTGTGTTACCAGTTGGCCACAGGTGATCAACCAAGTTACCGCAGTTACGAACGGATATTGCCGATCGATCAAGCCTGTGAGGTCATGCTCCACGTATTCCAACACGAGGTATATGGATCCCTGGCAGAACTCGAGCGCTTCCTCCTTGTCGGTAAACTCGGCTGGAATACGCACGCACACACGATGGTTGAGAAGCGCAAGTCCAACATCCACCTCAGCGCCATGTCACAAACTAACCATCATCATCATCGTTCTCAGAGGAGACGACGACCTCCTTGAGCTCGACGAGATTGCGGTGGTTAAGGCACTTGAGAACTTTGATCTCGCGGATCGTCGTCACGGGCAGCTTCATCCAGCGCACATACAGTCAATCAATCCAACGGTCCACCAGGAGCTCCTAGCGACCCGCACGCACCCCTTGCACTTCATTCAGGCTTCGGATCTTCTTGATCGCAACGACCTCGCCAGTTTGTTTGTTCTTGGCCATATATACTTGGCTACACGCAAGGGGAACGCAACAGCGAGACGGTCAACGGTCACGACGCCACGGTCAGTCCGGCAGACTCTCTCTCCACAACTGCGACTGCTGGAGCCATCGCACTCACCCATACGTGCCAGCGCCGATGCACTCGAGCTTCTCGTACGCATCGACGCCGCGAGTGCCCCAGTGGTGCTTGGGCAAGTGCAGGCTCATCGCTGTCGCGTGTACACGCCCACGTCCGTCGGCTGCTCGGTGGAGCTGCTCCTGCTGCTGCCTGCGGATGGAAGCCTGAGTGGTGGGACCCCAAAAGTTAACGCTGGGTGCGAACTTTGGGGAGTCGAGGGATCTGTCTGGGGGGCTCGATTAAGTTCGCATCGCTGTGTCCTGAAGTTCGCAGGTCATCATCGGTGACGCCGACAGACAGACGGACAGACAGATACCGCACCAACCACAAGGGCGATGAGCTTCCTCCGCCGCGCGCTCGTCTCGATGGAGGCGGCCATGCTGTCGTCCAAGCAGTGTACGTAGCTGATAGCGCTCAGTGCGTGTGTGTATACCAATGCTAGCTCTTTTGCATTGCACGCAGTAGTTGTTTAGCTCCATACAGATCTTTTGCTAATGGCTGATTGGTTTTGTATCTGTTGGTGCCAGCCCTTGGTATGAAGCTGAATGTCCCCACAGAGAAGGAAATCTTTCTATTCGACAGTCGCACTGCTCTCAGCGATTGGGTTGCATCAAGCGATCGGTCGATCGGCGGTAAGGCATTCTCGTCATTGCAGCCAGTGATAGTGTAGTCGAGTCACACCGTTGGCAACCAGGTCTCTCCGAGTGCCGGTGGCGATTTTACGACCCTAAGAAGGCAGCCGCATCTCGCGATAGCAGCGGATCGGCAACAGAGCCCACTGTGCAGGTGAACCAGGCAGATGACCAGCCGTCTGCCGTCTTCAGCGGCCGTCTGAGCCTGGCGTGCCAGCCGACCGAAGTCGGCGTCGTTCGCAGCGGCTACTGCGCTGTTCGTGGCTCGATTCCGCGTGATATGCTGCTTCACGGCTACGAAGGACTGACCATGCGCGTCATGACGGACGGACGAGAGTATGCCGCATGCCACGTACACGTACGCGTGGGAAAGAGAGAGGTACTGATGCATTGTGTGTGATCTGATAGGTATCGCCTCAATGCTCAGATGG